>CM060316.1:68269412-68479412 GCA_030674155.1 Stramonita haemastoma
CTCTCTCTCTCTCTCTCTCTCTCTCTCTCTCTCTCTCTCTCTATCTCTCTATCTATCTATCTATCTATCTCTATCTCTCTCTGTATTTGTTTATTTAATGACATATCTTTGTGCATGTTTAGTCCTCTTTTAGACTATGATCTTTAAGCTTGTCTTGGCCCTGTAAGCCCTCCATTACCCCCCATGTTTGTTTAATTTATCTGTGGGTTTTTTTCCTGTATATGTTTAATCTGTTGTTTTTTTCCTGTATATCTTTGTTTAATCTGGTTTTTTCCCCTTGTATATATGTATGTTCGTTTAGAAACTGCAAAAAAGGAAAGAAAAAAAGATGGGAGTATTGTAGTTTTTTTGTGTGTGTCTTTTGTCTTGTTTTTTTAAATAAGTCTTTTCTTTCTTTTATCAAAAGTTTTGTTCGTCTATTTTTGCTGTTTTCTGTCACACTTTATGTTTACTGTATGTTTGTTCATCTGCCCTTTTCACTGTCTCTGTTATGCAGTTCTGTCTTTACTATACATGATGTCCCTTGTTACCTTCCAAAATGAAAAGCTGTACATTCTCCAGAGCACAAATGAATGAAAGAGTATTATAATTAATACAGCTCATAAATAAATGCCCACAGTCATAACCAGTAAGTGGGGTATCTATCATGAAATCTTTTTGAATACATGGTCTTTATTTGTCAAGTCCTTGAGTCTACTTATTGTAAAACCAAAATCTGTCCAAGTTCCCTTCTTGAAAAGCCCATTTCCTTTTCTTTCCAACAAATGTCACAGAAAAGCAAATAAGCACACCCACAAACAGAATTTAAAAAAAAATTAGACCGATTTAAAAAAGAAAATGTGCTGCTATGGTAGTGACACACCACCTCAGATAGAGAACAACCTCAATATTCATCACAACAAATCCTGCTGTGACTGTGTGTGTAATTTACAACAAACAAACAAAAATAAAACCCACAAAATAGAACCAACCCACGCAACAACAACAACAACTAACAAAAAAAAAAAAAACCCAACCCATCCCTGCTTGCTGTTGCAGACCCATCGTGATCGAGGTGCCTCACTTCGCCTCGCTGCGCGGCAAGGAGCGGGAGGTGGTGGTGATGCGCAGCGACAACGGGGAGTCATGGTACGAGCACCCCCTGGCGGCCTCGGAGGAGGCAGTGTCGGATGCTCTGGGCAGCTCTCTGGAAGGTCTGGACGGCCAGGGCAATGTGGTGTCTGGCAGCAACTCTGTGTCGTCCCTGTGGAGTGAGCACCGCTTGCTGTTTTTTGGTTTTTTCTCACAAGCACCTTTTTTTCAGTTGCCTTGTTCTTGGAGGGGGGGGTTATGGTGGGAAAAGGTTCATGGTTTATTTGATCTAGAGTCGTCTGTCAGAAGAGGGTGATATTTTGTGGTTAACTGTGCGTGGGTATGGGAATGTGTATGTTGATTAAGGGTGTAGGTGTGTGTTGGTGAGAGAGAGAGAGAGAGAGAGAGAGAGAGAGAGAGAGAGAGAGAGAGAGAGAGAGAGAGAGAGAGAGAACTGATATATTTTATATCTTTTGAATTTTTTGTAAGTTTGTTATTGTATTTGGGGGGGGGGGGGGTTATAAGTGTAATTATTTCTGGGGGCAAAATATCAGGGCTTAGTTTTCTGGAAATAATGCTTAGATTGCTGTTTATTAAGTGTTAAGGTTTTTAAAAATTGTTACCCAAGAAATACAAGACAAGAGTATATTTATGATCAAGAATTGAAGATGTACTAGTTTGAAAAATGCTGTACTCTCCTTTAATTAAAGGAGAAAATCATCTGAAGCCAGAGTATGGCCAATTCTATGGTTATGTACTTGAAAACATCCATGCATGCAAGCTTCTCTTCCAGATTAGGGGGAGGGGGGCTAGCGTTGTGTATTGAGCTCACGATCAAGGGTTCAGGCCTCTTTCAAGACTTTTATTTCCGGGGATTTTCCCCCTTTGAGTTAACATCAATACCGACTCCACTCCCCTGAAAGTCCTTTGGATGAGACTTTCAACCAAGGTCCCATGTACAAGTGAATGCAGAACATTTTTCACACATGTTAAAACCCATTTTTTGGGAGGCGTAGATCATTGCATACTGGTAGGAACAGATGACAAAATTTTAGAAATGCGTCCACACTAGTGTCATGTTTAGACCTCCCCAAAGTCGGAGTGCGGCTACCTAAATGGCAGGAAAATGGTTGCTTGCACAAAATCTCACCCTTGGTGAATGTCAGTGCTCTAGCCAGGAATATTTATGTTAGGCTCTAGAAATCTATGTGAGATTTTCTTGTAACTCAGTTTGTGTATATGACATGTATCAGTCTTAAGTTATATCAAGGCAAGACCATGTATGGTAAGTTTTTACTCGTTGTGCTTGACTTCGTTCTTGTCAAAGATCAGTTTATTTTTCAGTGTCCTAATTATCTTTAGTTCATATGATTTATCAGAATCATGTCTTTATATCATTTTTGATTATTGTTTTTATTGTGATCATTCTTTTTTTTTTTTAATTACTGCATTGTATTTTTGGGGCTGTTTAAAAAAAAAAATTTACATTGCAGTAGAAACTTTGTAGTGTAATGGATTTAAGTTCTTTTATTTACATTATTGAGATTTTGTGCAATTTTTTTTTACAATTTTATTTATTTGTAGGGGTATGGACTCCTGCTTCATTTTTGTTGTGTGGTGCTTGTGTGCCTGGTTCCACACAGGAGAGACTGACTGAACAAAATATATTTCTGCTGATATAGTTCACAAATGCAGAACATGACCGGGTACTGGCATTTCTGCAGAGGGCTTTGGTAGCAAAGTATAAACTATTCTAATGTATTACAATTTTGTTGACTTGCATCAGCATATCTATTGCTTTTAAAAATAAAAATAAAAAAAGAATAACCACAGAGAAAACAAAAGATGATTTCAATGTGGAGACTGTTTGGAATCAGGTTCAGTACCTTTTATTGTGTGTAAGCACCATGCTTTAAATGGCTGTGTTGATGTTGGCACTGTGCATCAGAAGTGGAATCGTGAATTTGCTCA
Organism: Stramonita haemastoma; assembly: GCA_030674155.1. NCBI lineage: Eukaryota > Metazoa > Mollusca > Gastropoda > Neogastropoda > Muricidae > Stramonita > Stramonita haemastoma. The sequence continues at coordinate 68,272,455 of CM060316.1, forward strand.
TGATGACAATCTTCACTGTGTGTTGTGATAATGAGGGGATGAAGTAAACTGTGGTCATTTAAAACACTTGTCTGCTGTGTCCACATCAGAGTTCAAAGCTAAGGAGGGTTTTCCAGACTCCCACCCCAGAGACTTGTAGAACATCAACAACAGAGGCGAAATGCTGGCAAGAAAAGTCCTCACAGATGTAAAATTGTCTTTTGGGTTGGCAGGGTGCTTTTGACCCAAGTAGGAATTGGATATAACATATCCCTTACTTGTTCCAGGAGAAGAAATTCATGCACTAATCCATTAGGCAGCCCATGTCGGCATGACGGAGAATTTGTCATGCTTTGCTCTGTGCTGGGCATGTTCAAAATCCCATAGCTTTGCTGAATGCTGAAATGAATGATAGGATCTCCTGTGTGTACTTTAAATTCTCTGTTTGTGTCTGTGTGTCGTGTGTGTGTGCACACATGATGGGGACTATTGCACTGACAGATTTGCACAAAATTGGACTTGGGGAAAATGATTTATATTCTTTCCCTTTTGTCACCAAACATAACGGAGATTTAACCCCCCACCCTCCCACCCCCTGTTAATAATTTCAGGGCCATAAAGTATAAGAAAGCTATCTGCTTGTCCTCATAGCTTTATCTTTTATACTGACCAGGGATTAAGGTACACTAAGTACAGAGTTATGGATGGTTAGCCTAAAGTTTATGACAAGAGTATTTGTCGAATATGTGTTTATGAGAATAGTATTATCTGAGCAGTTTAACTTGTGATTTCTTTCCTATTCTTATCATTATTTTTGCTGTTTTATGGATGATGTTCTTAAATACGGTTAATATCTCGCAGTGTGTTAAAAAGATATTCTGGTGGTTAATTGTTCGGGCTTATATTTTGTAGTTCATCACACATGTATGTATGTATGTATAAAGTATATTAGTTCAAGAGTGCAAGCATCTTAATTGCAGGCACATACAAATACATCCAAACATACATGCATGCCCACACACTTACACAAGTACAAAAACACATCTCCACATACACATGAGCATTGAGGAGCCTGTGTATGTGCACATGCATGCATGCACATAAATATATGCATGCATTCATACACATGTGAGAGCACTTACACACATGCACGCACACACACACACACACACACACACACACACACACACACAATACATACACACACACAGTAGTAATAAAAAAAATTTAACCCAAAAACTGTTGAACAAAAAAGAAATGAAAGAGAAATAAATCCTGTAACTCACTTATATTCCATTCAAATCCACTCTTGTTAACTTTAGAACCCCCAAAGAATGAATATATTCAAGAAAGTGACTCTAGAGCTTTTATTTTAAAAAAAAAAAAAACCCTGAACTACTTTCAACCACAGTTTTCAATTTCTCACCCCCCAACCTTGCCTGCTTCCTTGCTTTCCTGCAGAGCTGGAATCGGAGGAGAACCTGCAGGAGAAGCGTGTCACCCGCATCCTGACCACCGACTTCCCCCAGTACTTTGCCCTGGTGTCGCGCATCAAGCAGGAGGCGGCCGTCATCGGCTACGAGGGCGGCGTCCTCTCCTCCACTGTGGTGCCCCAGGTGCAGGCTGTGCTGCCTGAGGGCACGCTGACCAAACCCATCCGGGTGGGACTGCAGGTGAGGTGTTTTTTTTTGTTTGTTTGGTTGGGGTTTTTTTAACTGCAGGTGAGTTCATTTTATTTACCTGAGGGCACGCTGACCAAACCCATCAGAGTGGGACTGCAGGTGAGTTGTTTTTTATTTGTTTGTTTTTTTGCATGTGTGTATTGGGTGTTTTTTTTTCCGGTTGTTTTTGGTTTTTTCGGGTTTTTTTGTTTTTTTGTACTGCAGGTAAGTTGTTTTATTTACCCGAGGGCACACTGACCAAACTCATCACAGTGGGACTGCAGGTGAGTTATTTATTTAATTGAGGGTACATTTACCACTTCAATTGAAAGCACACTGACCAAACCCATCAGGGTGGGACTGCAGGTGAGTTGTTTTATTTACTTGAGGGCATGTTGACAGTGTAAAGACGTGCTCAAGGAAATAGATGATGGCGTGATTTGCTGGTGAAGAATGTAGAAACGGTATTTGTCATAATGTAAACAGTGACATGAATCAGGCATGTAACTGTCAGAAATATATCCTGCAATCTTGTGGTCACTCTCACCAGTTATCACAGATTTTTTCGTCAAACCCAAATTATAGCAGTCAAGATATCTTTTATTCATTTTTCACCTGATTGCACTTGTTAACTACTGTCGAACAGCACGCAAATCCAGCATCACTCAGCCAAGGGTTTTGGGCCAGTGCCAGTGCTGAAAGTAGTGTGCACTTTCCTTTAGTGTGGTCAGTTCCTGCTATAATTAGCACCAGCTGGCCCCCAGATGGGCTGGGATGGGATGGAAGAGATAGCAGCTTGAAAGTGGGGGAAACGACAGCTGTGGTCAGTTCTGTCCTATTGAGAAAGGAAATTGACAGGTACATTGCATGTAAATCCATGAAGATTCAGATACCTACGATAATTGTCTGTCATATGAACCAAAATACATTGTGCTGCCAGTAAGTGCCTGACAAGTCGGGCCCAACGCATTCAACTTCAGCAGGGAGAGAATTATCTTTTTTTTTTTTTCATGATGACGCTCACTAATGTAATGACTGTTCCTGTCTGCAGGCTCAGCCCATTGCTCCAGAGCTGGTGGCCAAGATGCTGGGTAACCGCGTGGCTGTGAGCCCCATCGTGACTGTGGAGCCCCGCCGTCGCCGCTTCCACAAAGCCATCACACTCACCATCCCCGTGCCCAAGGCCTCCCAGAAAGGCATGATCAACCAGTACAGCGCTGACAGGCCCACCCTCCGCCTCCTCTTCAGTCTGGCAGGTCAGTCTGCTTCTCGTGCTGAGTCGTTTTTGGGTTGGGTTTTTTTGGTTTGTTTTTTCTGGTTTGATATCGCTACGATCTGTGCTGATAGTAATTGTCTGGCTTTCTGCTGCTCTTCCCTTGTTCACGCCATCTCTTGGTAATGATTCTTTTTTTTCAGTTTCTTTTTTTTTCGAAAGTCTAAATTTCTGTTTAACTAATAAAAAATTCTTTTCAACCTAATGGTTTAGTATTAGTTCGTATCTAGAGATTTGTATTATTTTGCTTAATCAACTTTTCGAGATTTGACTTGAAACAGTATGTTTAAATTTGGTCCAAATTGTAACCTTTTGCTTTTCAGGCATTTTCTCTTTTTTTTGTAACTTTCATAATTTTTAGTAGTGCTCCATGTGTATTGAAATTGATTTGGACATCTTGACTCGTTAATTTTTTCTCACTTTTTAAGTAATATTTGAAACAACAGTTTTAGTTATGATCACACTGACTCACTGTATTGGCTTTGTGTTCCTGGCTTTCAGCATCAACATGTGATGGATTGTTTTGTGTGTGTGTGTGTGTCTGTGTGCGCGTGTGATTTTTTTTCAATGGTACTGTATCATGTTCGTATTTTGCATACCCATGTTCCTTCTGGTGTGATTTTTTTTTTGTTCCCCTCTGTACATACCAGTCAGTTTAATGTTGTGCAATTTTCTAGACAATGTAACTTCGTCTTGTGAAATATCCATGTGATATTCATGACAAAAAAAGACAAAAAGAATGACTATATTTTCAAAGTAAACTCACTATGTGCCTTTTTGTCTCAACCAAGTAGCTCTACAGCATTGCTGGCTTCTGTTTTGAAGTGATTGGCATTCTTCCCATTTTGAAGTGACTGCTGCTGGTGTCTGTGGGAAAGTTTGTTGGTGTTTGAGACTTGTGAGATATGTCATGAGTGTGAGAGTGGCTATGCTTTGTGATGTTCCATGGTTTTTGCTCTAATCTTGTTTGTGTCTCCTGTGCTATCTATCCTCACTGCGGCTAGGCAACAACCACTCTAGTAAAAGAGGTAACTTGTTCCTTCCCCTACTTTTTTTCTTTTTCTTTTCCTTTTTTTTTTTTTTTGAATTGATTTAATCTTTTACCTGTAACATTTTCATATTTTACTCGGTATACAATTGCTTCCTGCTTGCTTTCTAATTTTCGATATCTTCACAATGTGTTTGGTCCTATAATTCACCTTTTTTTTGTCTTCTTTTTATCATATTTTTTTTATAATTCTTCTATCACTTGAGTACAGCATATCAATATGTTGAGATACTTTTGCAGAACATTTTTTGTTGTTGTTTTTTCTTCCTAGAAAAGGATGACTCAAGTGGATTTTTTGGTGTACATAGAAACCATATTCCGCCAGAGAAAGTGTCAGGGGCCAGAGATTTTTCAAGTTGTGTTTTAAAGTTTCAACATTTCTCTGAAATATAAACTGTTTATATAGAAATGTGAGGAGGTTTCTCTTCAAAAGATAAGGAATTCCAGAAAGGAAGAAGTTGAACAGACCTCCAAGAAAAAAAAAGACATAAAAAAAAGAACAGAGTGGAACTTATTACCCTGTTAAATGGTCAGTATGGTTAGAGAGCCCTAAGCTGATATCTCTGCACTGAGCCAAGAGTGAGAGATGGGTTGTTTCAGTATCATTTTTGATGTAGTCACAATTTCAATGTTATTTAAAATATTTGTCTTTGAAACATTGCGCATGCTTTTTGGGGCTGGAAAGTAGACTAACAGTACTTAGATTGAAGGAAATAAGTTGTTTGGGGGAATTTTTTGTTGTAGATTTGTCATTTAGATAGTACGCTTAAATATTCAGACTACGAGAACTGCTTGCTGAAATCATGTAAAAAGTTGCTAACTAGAAAGTGCATAGAACTATCAGTCAGACTGAAGAAAGCTGGGTGAGGGAATGTAGATCTTCTGTTGCATTTTTGTTGCTGATGTCCTGCTGTCTTTTTGTGTTTGAATTTAGTGTTAAGACTTCGTTCCTGACATGTTATCTGTAATTTGATCACAGGTGTTTGTAAAATTGAGTATGGCTTTCGTTCATTGTGCGAGAATGGTGAAGGAAACTGAATATCAGCTTATTGTAAAGGGTTTGTAAGTGACGGAGTAGGGGGTATGGTGGCTTGTGTTTGATTTGGATTCCTTCTGTATGAGCATGTATGAATGTGTGCCATTCAGTTTATTTTGTCTCTCTGGTTTATCTTCCTGTGTGTTGTTGTGTTTATCATTTCATCTGTTTTCATTTTGTTCAGATACTGTGTGAAACACATATATTTAGTTTTGACCTCAGATTTTTCACTTGCCTGCATAGTTTACTTTATTCTGTAGTTTGTACCACTAGGGGTGTCACTGAAAGAGAAATATTTTGCGTGAAGTTGGGAACTATAGATGGGTGTGGTGGGGTGGTATGTGAAGTCAGAGTCTCTGGGATGCCTTCAGTCCAGGTTTCTTCTTGTTCGACCATGGCTATGATTCCAGCATCGATTATATGGGGTGGGGAATAGGCCTCTGTTTGAGGTGTCTAAAATATCTAACACTCTGCTTTTTTAGGACATTGTTTAGTGTTGTTATTTCCACCATCTTTTTTTTTTAATATCTGAATTCGTGTTTCAAGTTGTGTCTCGCCAGGCCTTCTTGTCAGCTTTGTGCAAGCAGTGCATCTTGCAGCTTGTGATTTTGTGTTCAGGAGAGTTGGTCAGAATCCAGGTTTGACACAAGGTAGTTAGCGTGGTTAGAAGTTGAACTCATAGATCAGTCTAAGGACCTGGGAAGCCTCTGAGCTGTCTGTCTGCCTGAGGGGATTTTTCCCCTGGAGTTAACACGGGTTCCCACTTAACTCTGTGAAAATCCTTTGGATGAAACTATCAATGTAGGTCTTGTGTGTGCAACCACATGCGCAACATCTTTAGTGCAGATTTTAACCTATCATTAGAAAAGTAGGCCTGTGATGGCATGTAGATACCCAACATAATCAAGAATACTCCCATATACAGTGTGCAAAATAATAATAATTATATGTGGAATCTTTATAGCACTGAACCTTGTAAAGTATAAATTATACATGTGCATTTGACCGATGACAAGTAAGATCAACAGTTTAGATTTAGAACACACCAGGTTCAACTTGCAGTAACTCACTCCCTATGATCTACTACAGTCGTAGTTGTCTCATGCACAACATTTGCCTACAAAGCGCTGCGACCGCAGGATTTGACTTTTGGACTTTTTTTGGTTCTAGGTGACGTCAACTTTTGTACAAATAAACAGCAGCTGGCTTTCAACTTACACTTACACATCACACAACCTTCCACTTACACATCAACATTAAACCTTGAAAATTTCATGTACTTGTATTGTCTTTTTAGTTAGGATTTTTTTTTTTATCAACACAAACACCCTTATACATAGATACGCGTTGTAAAAATCTGCCAGTAGGGAGTGAGTTAATGACTTTCATTGTGAGTGACCATCTCATATGTTGTTCATCTTGCGTTCTATTCATTCATAAAGGTGTCTTGCCTTTGATCTGTACATGGACATGTCCCATATGTATGTGCCAGTTCTCTCTCTGTAGCCAAGGATATTTTGAAACTAAAATGGAGCCTTTCATTATTTCGTGATGTGGGGGCAGCTAGACTAAGTCTGGAGCATGTTTTATCTGTGTGTAATTTTGTTTTGTTTGGGTTTTTTTTTTTCCTGTCCAGTCCATTGCTTTACTGCTTGAAACGGGCAAAATGTCCATCATATTCTTTGAATGGGTTGTGGCTCCATTGTTGTGTGCTTATTCGTATGAGTCTGCTTTATGTGGGTAGTGGTGAAATGTTTGTAGAGTGGCTTTTCAGCCAGGGGTGTAAGAGGGAAGAGGACTGTAAACAGAGGAGATGGGCATTGTAGCAGTTAGGGCTGTGGTGTTATTAAGAGTGTTCCCTTGGTTTCTCTTCCTTGTCCTTCTGTTGTTTCACTCTCCAGTCCTCCCCCATCCCTTCTTTTCTTTCTGTCTCTCTGCTGTCTCCCACTCTGTCTCATACTCCCTCTCTCCATCTCTCTTGCGGTCTCCTGCCTCCTTTTCACTCTCTCTCTTTGTTTCTTGTGTTCTGTTTTGTGCTGTGTCTTTTTTGCCCGTCACCTGTCTGTACACCCTGTCTCTGTTGTTTTATTACCCTTTAAATTAACTTTAAACAACTCTCTCTCTCTCTCTCTCTCTCTCTCTCTTCTCTCTCTCTCCTCTCTCTCTCTCTCTCTCTCTCTCTCTCTCTCTCTCTCTCTCTGTGTCACACACACACATGCACACACACATTCATGCACACACACAACATGCATGTAAATATGCCTGTGTCCATTTGTCTCCTCTGTATTGTTTCTCCTTTTTTTTTTGTAAGCCTTTTCTGATTTTAATAAACCTTACTGCATCCATTCTACTTGTTCAAAGAATTCTAAATTCTACGTGATGCATGCACAGCATGATTCAGCTGATTTTGTGTGCTTATGAGGGGGGGGTAAAGTAAAGATAAAAGGACACAGCCGTCCTCCCCGTTTTTTGCATTTTGAGTGTTCTTGATTCGCCATGAAGATATGGGTTGAAGTACATCCATTGGTTGTTGATATTTTGGGGACACGACACCTTTCTTTCCTCTGGTCTTCTTTCCTTCCTTCCTTTGTGTTTCTTGTCTGTTTGGGTTTTTGTGTGTCCTCTTTATTTCTCTGACAAATGATTGCTGTCTAAGGTCAGGTTGTGATGATTGTGGCTGCTAGTGGTGCATGCTTCAGGTCAATGGTGTCATCCTTCTGTCAGTGGTGGCTAGTAGTGACTGTAACTGGAAATAAGGGTGTGCATGACAGCCAAGCATGTTGAATGGTGTCAGCAAAATGTCATTCAGAATCTTATAAGGCAGAATGATAATATAGATAAATTATGAGGTACACCCCCCCCCCCCCCCCCCCAATCCTGAAAAAGAAAAGTTTTGTGGTTAATACAATGGAAATTGTTCTGTGACAGTAGATTTCTCTGTATAAAATGCAATTTTTTATTCCCACACCCTTTGGCCCTGGGAACAGGTTTGTATAGAAATGTGCCATTTACCAATGTTAAATTGATTGGAAAACATCTGGGTATGTGTTTTATTAAGGTTTTTTTTTTATCCTAGATTACTTGTTACTGCTACCATAGCCAGATGGAAGTGATAATGTTTTCCTCAATCATTTATTTGTCTTGTACTTAGATGGTGGAATACAAAACAGGAAATAACTCAGATCATGTTCAAGAGATCACTGAACGTTAAAATAGTTAGGTAATGGTAATTTACAGCAGAGCCGTCAACCTGCATTGTTTTCCAGTAAATTGAAAGTTTTTTTCGCTCATTTTTTTACCTTTAATCTCAGAAGAAGGCTTTAATGAAATTATATCAAAAACACCAATACAGCAGCAATTACATTCACAGTTCTATCATCGGTTTGCAGTTTTCACTCATGCAGTATTGCCAAAAAGTGGGGGGAAATCTTTCACTAAAAAAAAAGGGTTATGCTTTGGTCATATATTGTAAGTGTTGTTGCTGTTCGATCATGTAGCATTTCTCTACATTGAAATAGACATTTTTGTGTCTTTTTTCTCCTTACTCTGCAAACTTTTTTTTAAAAATTGTGTTTCTCTGTTCAACAAAAGCTAAGTGGAAGAAATCTGAATGGTTATTTGTCTCACAGTTGAGACAGGAATATGTAAAGTAGTGCTGTAGATTTTTAATATGCTGTTGCCATGTGACAGCAAATTCAGTACTATGGCAGTTATAATTTTTTTTGTTTGTGTGCAGAAAAATGTGAACACTCCCACACTCCCAATGTTTTAGGGTGTTTTTTTTTTTTTAAATCTGGGTTTTATAAAGATGTAAGCTGTTGTGATTTTTTTTTGGTGTTTTTTTTTATATACATATGCTTTTCACTTGTTTTTTTTTGGTCAGTGGCCTTCTGTGGCCTGTGTTCTAAAAAGTGCAGATTTTTAGTAAACTTCAAAAACCTCTGTTCAAAGTTGTTTTTTTAATCCAGTGTGCATTCAAGTCTTTCTGTCCAGTGTAGCAGAGAGGTATTATAGGCTAGTAGGAACAGATGACTTTTTTTTTCAAGTGCATGCACATTGGCACTGTTTAGACATCATCCCCAGAGTTGGAATGCGGCTACCTTTAATGATGAGCAAAATCATTTGCATATGCAAAATCTCATCTGAGAGCTATAGCCGAGGAACAACAACAACAAAAACATATATATATATATATATATATATAGATATATATATATATATATATAATATAATATATATATATATATACTTCCAATAGTCCTTCAAATGTTATTCAAGATAAAACATAGACACACAACTGTCTGCTTAGGATATCATCAAATTTCCCTTTTTGGTTTTGGTTTTTTTTTTTCTAGAATGGGTACACCCATAGTTTACACGACAATCCATGGCACTTGATTCACACAACTGACCATGAGGTAAAGAGAGAAGAAGTGTGATAGCAGACAGGTGTTTACCGTTGGGTGGTGGTGGTGTGTGCAGGGGACCAGAACCCCACCAGCTGGGAGGACATCACAGAAAGCAAACCCATCACCCTGGTCAACGACTGTGTCTCCTTCACCACCACTGTCTCTGCCAGGTAGGTCCTCACAACCAACCTCCACCCTCCCCACCCAGTCTGTTGGTGGCATTGGGTTCTCTATTGGCTGAGGCTGCTGTATGCCTCCAGTTGCCTCTTGTCTGGATTTTACTGGACAGTTGGATATCCAGGCTGCTATGGTCTCAATACATGAAATTGCAGATCCATCCTAAATAGGGCCTATAGAACGCACACACATGCACGCATGCATATACTATCAGGGGAAGGGGGGGGGGGGGCTTTCACATTTAATCTGTGTTTTAAAATTTTTGAGGGACAGCCCCGGTATGGTCTCTGTGGTCAGCGAGGCTATAAACAGGAAGATTGGGTGGGTACTATTGGTAAGGAAATTTGAGCATTGATATCCAGCTGTTTCATCCTAGACTTCTTAGAAGCTTGCAGCAGAAAACTCAACAGGTGATAGCCAGTGTCCAAAAAATCCAACATTGATGAAATGGCTGTATTCCTAAAGTCTGAATGAGGCTCCTTTAATGGTGGGCAAACTGTCACATACTCAAAATCTCACCATGGGTGAACTTTTGCACTCTTGCCAAGAACACACACTCACACACACATGCAAGCACGCACGCACACACACACACACTCACACACACACTCACACACACACACACACAACACACACACACACACACACACACACACACACACACACACACACACACACACACACACACACACACACACACACAAATACTTATGGCTTTGGGAATAGAAACTGGAACTCTCTACCAACAGCCCATTTCAGTAACTACTACACGAAGGTAGCTGGTGTTAATTGTATCAGTACTCTGATATACAATAGGTTTTTACAGAATGCAAAAAAAGGGAACTTACTTAATAGAAACAGTACCAAAAGTACCAGTAAACTGCTACCAGCACGGAGTGTGATGTGTTTCAGGTTTTGGCTGATTGACTGTCAGAACATCCCTGAGGTGGTCCACATGGCCAGCGCCCTGTACCACGAGGCCATCACAGTGCCCTACATGGCCAAGTTCGTCGTCTTTGGAAACGCACGTCCATGGAGGAGGGGCGCCTGCGCATGTTCTGCATGACAGACGACAAGGTGGACAAGACCCTGGAGAAGCAGGAGAAGTTTGTGGAGATTGCCAGGAGTCGGGACATAGAGGTGGGTTTTGCTGTTGTGTTCACGACTTAGAGGTGTGTTTGTTGTTTTTTTGCTGTTTTGTCAAAGTTAGGTTGCTTTTTGTCAGCATAAATATGTAAAGTATATTTACTGAGATTGTCAGTGAATGTATGTGAAAAAAAAAAGAAGTTAAAAACAAATTCCCAAAATATGCAAGATGTGCGGTTAAAGTAAAAAGATTAAAATAAGTCTGTGAAGAGAAGATGAGAAAAGACAACACTTCATCACATCAACAACTTTTTTTTCCCTCCCCCAAATATTCTGGGATACAGGTACTGGAAGGAAGGCCCCAGTACATCGAGATGGCCGGCAACCTGATCCCAGTGACCAAGTCTGGGGACCAGCTTCACATCAACTTCAAGGCCTTCCGGGAAAACCGCCTGCCCAGCACGGTGAAGATACGAGACCCCGACCAGGAGGCTGCCGCCCGTGTGGCCTTCATGAAGGAGCCCAAGCTGGCCCGCGGGGAGGCTCCCCAAACCCCCATCTGTAACCTCAACATTCGTCTGCCTGACACCATTTCGGTAGGTGGTGTTGACTCTGCTTGGTTAGTGACGCTGGGGAAGGGGATCTTCCTCTCCTATAGAGGGTGCTCACAGTTCATAAGGGGTCATAAGGGGGGGCTGGGGGGTGGTTCCATTCAGTCTGAAGTCATTGCTTCAGGGCATCTTTTTAGCTACAATATGTGGTAAAGGTCAAAAAGTGATTACCTAATTTGGAACATATTTTTGCTAAATGCAGTTTGGAAATTTTTTTTTTTTTTTCATGTTTGTGAATGAATGTTGGGTGATGCCATAGTAGTACTACTTTTTTGTGAGCTTAAATGTTTCAGTTTAGAAATGGTTTATGTTAAGATTTGTTAGGAAATGCTGTATAGGTTTATATGTACAGAGGTCATTTTTCCACTCTGAATGCAACTCATTGACATTTTATAGTCATGGAGGCTAATGTAGATATACCTTCTCATATTGCACAAGTGCATGCATACATAGATATAGACACCCACATATATATCCTTACAGATGCATGCATAAACACAGACATACTCATACACACTAACATGCATGCACTCAAACACGTGCACAGTAAGCACACATGCACAATTACACTTATGTTTTAACACACGCACACACTCACTCACTCACTCACTCACTCACTCACTCATAGGCCATCGTGTGCCGGTGGGAACAGATGACAATATTTACAAAAAACTGCATACACACAGGGACCGGATGAAAAAAAGCACATGATTGCTTATTCTGTTATCCTCGATATAAAAGAATAAATAAATAAATAAATAAACTCACTCACTAGCATCAAGAGACTGGCAGGCAATAATAGTTAGCTCTAAAGAATATGTTGGGTTTTGACAATGATCAAAGTATAAATGATGCTGGTGGAGATACATAGTCCAGTTATCATCATTTCAGCTTTTAACTGTTGTAGATATAGTCAGTGTTTAAAGGGCAACTTGCTTTCATTTTCTTCCAGGCAAGCTCTTCTGACATCAGCTCTGATACTGCTGTGGAGATGCAGAAACGACATTCCTTACTCCGGGAACAGGGCATTGGTGAGGTTTCTTTCTCTGTTTCATGTTCTGTGTGTGTTGGGGTTTTTTTTGTTTGTTTTTTTTTTGGGGTAGGGGTGGTTGGTGTTTTTTTTCCTTTTTTGGTATTGTGTGGAGTATAGTTTTTAGGGTGTAGGGAAAGGTAAAGGTGTCCCATAACCTTTGTGGTCATAGGGGAGCGAGACGTCAGAGACCTCAGCTTCTCTAGGGGCCAGCATGTTGAGGGCGGCACCCATCTCCTCTCCCTCTTTAGGGTGTACAGTAATAATTATTTATGATAGTGTATGAAAACAAGTATGGATCAAATCACTAAACAGGATACTGATGTACACAGAGCAATTTAGATTTTAATGTATTGAATGTTCGTTAAAGGGTATGATGTGGCTGAAAGTTCTGTTTTCAAGTTAAGTGAAGCTGCGTATCAGTTTGTATCACATAAGAATGACACAGAATTAGTGACACTGACACAAAATTAGTGGGTTGCCCTGCTCTTGTGGCAACACACTCTCCCCAAGAGAACAACCCAAATTTCACAGAGAGAAATCTGCCATGACTTAAAAGTGGTATAAAATGTTTAAAAATAACCAAAATGTTTGTTGGCGTGCAGTGGTGCGAGACACAGTGTCGCGGAGCTCGATGAACCTGTCAGACGTGGCAGACAACGTGCAGGGAGACTGGGTGATCCTGGCCCAGCAGCTGGGCATCACCATGTCCGAGATCAACAAGATCAAGACGGACTACACCACGCTGGCCGACCAGGCCCTGGCCATGCTCCAGCTGTGGACACAGAAGAACAGGGAGAAGGCCACAGGTGAGGGGGGTGAGCGGACAGACGGTTGCTGCTGTGGTTGCTTTGGTTCAGTCGTCTTTGTTGTGGAAATGTTGTTTCATGATAGACGGGGTTCTTTTGGTGTTTAAAAGTAATAAAAGTCTTTCATTTTTGGGTCCCATTTCAATCTATCTATCTATCTATCTATCTATCTATCTATCTATCTATCTATCTATCTATCTATCTATATCTATCAATCTATCTATCCCTTAGTCTTGCGACCATGGGGGTACCCCTGAAGACTTGACAACCAGTACCCTCCATCCCTCATATTTCAAAGCCTTTGGAATTCCTTTAAAAATCAGACATTTGCCTTCAGGTGCTTAAAAAGTGCTTAAATTTTGCAATTATCACAGATTTTTACAGATCAGGGTTTTTTTGTTTGTTCGTTTGTTTTTAAAGAGTTTATGTGAAGTCAGTGTTGATAGATCACTTTGATGAGTTCTGAAAACAGTTGTGTAATAGAGGATCGGCAAAGAGTCAAGTGCAAAAATCATTTTTTTAAAGAAAGCTCACTTGAAAAAGAATGAGGTTCTGAAAGTTTTGATAGTTCTGACTTTTTTTACCCAAAAGTTCTGTTCAACCCTGATAGAAGTGGACAATTTGTTTGTAAGATTGTTTTGCTGTAATAGTTTCCTCAAGAAGTAGGAAACGCTCTTAGAACCGGAGGAATTTGGATTGTAGATGCATTTTTAGCTGATAAAACTGAAATTTGAACAAACAGAAAGAAAAACAATCGTTCACACTGACTACAATGGTTAATTCTTTTCCTGAAAAAAGCACAGGTGTTTAACCAGTCCGCTACGGTATGTTCTGCATACGTTCTTAAAACAGGGCCTCAATTCATAGTCTCATTTGAAGGAACTTTTGGGGGGATGAGGTGGACTCGCACTGATGTTAAGGAAGGGGGAAAATCCTTGTATGGGATTTGAACCAGGTCAGTCAGATCACAAATGCTTACGGCAACGCTCTAACGCCAGGCATTTTTTTTTTTGTTAATTTCTTTTATATTGAGGAAGATGGTTAAGCTCTCACATGCTTTTTTACTTCCAGTCCCCGTGTGTATGGTATTCTGTATATCTGTGGTGTAGGCAATGCCCTGGAGACTGTCATGCTGCAAGATCAATCGGAAGATTGCTGGTTGAATGAAGTGTGTACAACACAGGGTGGTGGACGTAGGAAGTTGAGGCTGCAGCTCACTCTGTGCCATGGATCAGTCAGGTCAGTAGTCTCTGTCTCTGTGTGTCTGTGTCACTTCTTGCCATGGATCAGTCAGGTCAGTAGTCTCTGTGTGTCTGTGTCACTTCTTGCCATGGATCAGTCAGGTCAGTAGTCTCTGTCTCTGTGTGTCTCTGTGTCCATCTTCTTGCCATGGATCAGTCAGGTCAGTAGTCTCTGTCTCTGTGTGTCTGTGTTACTTCTTGCCATGGATCAGTCAGGTCAGTAGTCTCTGTGTTCTGTGTCACTTCTTGCCATGGATCAGTCAGGTCAGTAGTCTCTGTCTCTGTGTGTCTGTGTCACTTCTTGCCATGGATCAGTCAGATCAGTAGTCTCTGTCTCTGTGTGTCTGTGTCACTTCTTGCCATGGATCAGTCAGGTCAGTAGTCTCTGTCTCTGTGTGTCTGTGTCACTTCTTGCCATGGATCAGTCAGGTCAGTAGTCTCTGTCTCTGTGTGTCTGCTGTGTCACTTCTTGCCATGGATCAGTCAGGTCAGTAGTCTCTGTCTCTGTGTCACTTCTTGCCATGGATCAGTCAGGTCAGTAGCTTCTGTCTTTCTGTGTCGCTTCTAGGCCCTGGCCACAATCCTTTGACAGCCAGCTGTTAAGCAAAATGCTAAGGCCTTCGTTACAGTGTTGTTAGCACTTTGCTATATCCCGTACATGTGTATGTGTTTATGCAATGCAAGCACATTGTCATTATGCAGCAGGAGTCCATGATTATCGTGGGCCAACATTACAGTGGTGTTATGTTTTAAAATGTCATGTTTAGATGGTTCTCTGCTATGATAAGCTCTTAACATAACTAAACCTGTTCTCTCCACCAAAGGGAAAACAGGTGGTGGAAGTTTGTCTTTGACTTCTTAAATGGCAAGGAACTTGAAATCTCTCGTACATGTGAATCAGAAATCCTTCTAAACATTGTCAGAGGGATATTGAATGAACTTTATTTTAAATAACTCACTCGACTCTTGTCTCTAACCCCTTATATGCAACAAATGAATGCATCAATTGCTTTTGAATAACTTGCACCATCTTTCTATTCCACGCACGCACGCACGCACACCCACACACTCACTCACTCACTCACTCACTCACTCACTCACTCACTCACTCACTCTCACTCACACACACACACACACACAACACACACACACACACACACACACACACACACACACACACACACTTACTCACACACACACACACACACACACACACACACACACACACACACACACACACACACACACCACTTACACACACACACACACACACACACACACACACACACACACACACACACACACCACACACACACACACTTACACACACACTCTCACACACACACATGGAGGGGATGCATGAGAGTGTACCTACAAGGGGTGGGTGGTGGTTTTAAATATCAAATGAGCCACAGCTATGAAAGGACTTTATCAGTGACAAAACTCATCTGAGTAATTACTGACAGTGAGTTTGAATTATATGAAAAAAAGAGTACATAGATGTTTACTGGTACACATATTACATACCACCACAATGTGTAAATGTGCAATTCAATACCCCCTTTCTCAATTTTGTACAGGTCTGAAGTTGGCTAGGAGAGAAGTGGGACAATGACCCCCTATTTTCCTTTGAGGGGCCCCTCTGACCCCTTTTCTGAAAACCTAGAATCAACACTGCTCCAACTTTGGAGGATTTTTCTCTTTCAAAGAAGAATGCGCCTTTAAAGGAGATTGCAGTTTGTTATCCAAATGAAAATAAATGGCCTGCATAGTGTATTTAACATTTGTGATACATAATTCACTCACAGTCAGAATTCATTTGTTTTGTGTTGATTTTCCAGGTGATATACGTATGTGTGTGCTGTGCAGGTTTTGACACCTTCAAAGAAGAAGTCGGCATCACGAAAGACTCCATGAAACGTGGCATGTCCCTGGATGTTCAGTACGACGAGCAAGACATCATCAAGGTAAATAGGCTGCATGACAAATTTCAAGACCCTTTCCCCCAAAAGTGAAATGCTCAAGCTTTACTAACTGAGCTGCCATTTAGTGTTTCCTTTCAATGCTGCTTGTGATCTAGATAGGAACTAAATCATTGAAGATACATGTTAATGATGCTGACTCACGGGCCATTGAACTGTACGGTTGAAGAAGATGGTGCGAAACTGATCCAGAATGGGTCAAATGTCAGTCACCTAGAGTGTGCATTTTGTACAACCAGGATATCAGATTCAACTTGAGTCACCTAGAGTGTGCATTTCATACAACCAGGATATCAGATTCAACTTGACCGTTTGAAACGCCCTTTGATCTCAATGGAAAGGTCACTTTATCATCATCTAGTCAATGTGCACTCAGTATTGAGTCCAGACCCAGAGAGGTTATTTTTAACACAAGGGTTTACACTGTGAAGTTTAAAGACTCCAGGTGTGGCCCAGCTCAGTAAATCTCCAGGAAAATCTGTGGAGAATGGCAGGGTCATTACAACTGACAGCAGAATTCGCCATTCAGACCAGATTAAAAATTTAACATAGCCAGGGACTGCAGAAGAAGAGGAAGATGACTGATTTCATGGGAAGAAAAAAGATTTTTAGTGTCTGTTCCATTTCTTTTTATCTGCTGATCCTTCTGATTTATCACATAAGTTATCTAAAGGTCAGTTGTACTGTGGAAAATAAAAAGTATTAATAATTCTTCTGTTTTTTTCTTTTCTTTTTAGTCCTTCAAAAAAGATTACTAAAAAAATAATAAATAAATAAAATGAATAAATAAATGATAAAAGCAGTATCAAACTTGAAAAGCAAAAGCGTGCAAAAGTCTGATATCACAAAAATATAGCTAAGTTTAACCTTTAGACTACATTAAAGTGCATTGTCTATGTTAGTATTTGGGTGAACAGATACAGTGTGCATCCTTTTGTATGCTGATGTTTTTGCATCTGTGTTTGTTTTGATAGATAGATTTTGCACCTGAAAGTTTGCACACCATATATAGCAAGTAGAGAAATAATACAGTTTTTTCCATATTTTATACTTACTCTTTACTCTTGATCTTAAAACAGAAAATAGAAACAAAAAGACTTCTGCGATATGTCTCTGTGTATGTGTGTCTTGGATGTTAGCGGCTGTGTTAACTGCCTGTGTTAAGTAGACAAAACCCAATACCACAATAGCATGGCTTGCTGCTTGTTTCAGAGACTAGAAGATTTTAAGGTGAGAAGTAACTCTTAACCTAGAATTTGCTTGCTGAAGTTGAACTAAACAGATTTTCCTTGCCTTGCTGCATCATCCTTACCCTGATTTTAGATGCACTTTGGTTGTCTTTCAGACAGTGAATAATAGGAACACCTTGTTTGGTCTAGTGCCATATGTAGGAGTATCTTTTTATATCATTTAGTATCTTATCCGTCTGCATCTTGGTTTGCATTTTTGATTAGAAAATAGGTAAGGATTTTCAGTATTAGAACTAAACGGAAACCGTTTTAAGAATTTTGAAATCATTTTCCTGGAAAAATTTATTGAAACCATAACTTTGATTGACATGGTGCGATAAAAAGGTGGGCATCAAATGCACATAGAAAAGTTAACCCTGCACTTCAGTAATCCTCAGTCTTTTTGTTTGGTTTCTGTGACTTTGAGCAGTGTACTGATACCAGCAGTTAAGTCAGGTCATTCTATGCAGTAGGCCATCCTCCTAAACCAGGTCACCAGCTGTAGTCAGGTCATTCTGTCAAGCTGGCCATCCCCCTAAACCAGGTCATTCAGGTCAATCCTGGTAAAGCCACAAAATGCTGGAACCTCTTATTTGGCATCAAAATACAGAAAAGGCTGTTCTTCAGTGATGTAATGCTATATTTGATACCATATCACCAAAGCTGGAGTCTAAGAAATTTTGAACCATCCTTGTGGTCTAGTCATTTCAACTGAACAGAATGTTGGGGTTTTTTCCCCTCATTTCTTGGCTAGAGCTGTGAGGTTCACCAATGGTGAGAGTTTGCATTTGCAACTGTTTATACCCACCCTTATTAAGGTAGCTGCATTCTTTCTTCAGGATTGAACAGAATTTAAAAAGTACATTCTTAAATCTTCTGCCATCCACCCCCCACCCCACCCTTCCCTGTCTTTTTCTTGCACATTACTTAGGTAGTCTTTTTTTTAAGTGCATGATGACCATGTTTTTACTTTCTACAAAATGTAATAAATCATAGGACCTTTAACTTTTATAGGTTCAGTTTGTATTGATAGAGAGGATCTCTTAATTTGTTTCAGTTGAGTTCTTAAGTACCCAGTCACACTCCACACATCAAGGATGGTTAGATTGTAGGAAATGAACTCTGGAAACAAATGATAATGCACCATCAAACTTAAAAAGCAAAATCTTACATTGAGTTTTCTGCATTGTTGCCCATTTATTTTATCCTTGATTTATAGTTAGAATGAGTGCTGGACAGTTTGGATGTCATTTATTTGTGATATGTGATCTCTAGTGATCAGTTTGTTTCTAGATAGAAGATTGGTATGAACATGGTAACAAAGTCAGCTTTTTGGAGTAGGGGAGGGGGGAAGTGGGTTACTATATTTTGGGGTTTAAGTATTGTTCTGTTTTGGTTTGGTTTTTATTATTAATCATTATGTTTGCATGAACAGTCATCTGGTTAGTTGGAGACTTTAGTGGTTTGACTATTTTTCCCCACATTTGGAAAAACTAAGAAAGGTGATCGATCATAGAACACTTATTTTCTTGCACTCAAAAATAGTCATCATATTTGTTTTAACAGTGTGTGTGTTAACCCTCTTCCATTCGCTTTTCTGACCAAGAAACTCCTCCTAGTATTCGGAAAATTTCAATCTTTTTCTAGTAAAACACAGTTCTTTAGTAATATACACCACCATATAAAAACTACTGATAGTAGAGTCTTGAAATTTGACAGGAATATTCATAAGTTGTCATAGTTTACTTTGCATCAAAATTTGACAGTCCTGCTTATATATGTCGTGTTGCTGTCCCCCTTTTTGTCACCAAATCAAGGTGACAACATGTTCACTTCATGCTGTTAGTAAAATAATATGCTCTAACATGCACATCATGCACTAGTATGAGTCAAAATTTTAAAAAAAATAGTGTCCTACCTACAGGCCCTCTGTAGGATTCCACGTCAGGGTAATCGATTGAATAATACACATCACATGAAGATTGTCACCATGTCCATTGTCTGGGATTGTACAGTTTTTCTACATACTAAAGAGAAATAAAGAATACGCAAACACGGTACATTATTTATTCACGGGATGGATTGCGTCGTGCCTTGAACTGGGCTTTGATGTCATTGAGAAAGGGCCTGATCTTGTAGAGAGGGTCGTACTGGGGGCTGTCACGTCCAGGTGTGTCACTTGTGTCTCTCAAATGAAAATATTGATTCAGCTTCAAAAATCTTGTTTTGGGCATGACAGTACTGATCCATGAGTGAGAAAACTTGGGGTCAGTGGACCAGTACATATGTATTCTGGGCAGACGATTGATTCCCATCATTATCAGTATAGACAGGTAAGCCCTGATCTCCTCAGGTGTTGTGTCTGTCCACAAAGGATCAGAAGCCACACCTCTAGCAGTGATCTTTTGTTTGGCATACTAATTTGTCTCATCTGCCGCACTACGAAAAAAAGTTGGGAAACAAACAGAAAAAAATAATCCAGGGGCTTGGCACTGAGCGGTAGTGTGTGTACAGGGCCTGCAGGCAACTGAAAATCTTTCACTGCCAGCGCTGTGTGCGCCGCGCGCCACGTCGTCTGCAAATTTAGTAGTGGAATGTTGTCTTCAGGGTCACTTTCTACTGCATAATCCTCATCTATTTCATCCCTTCCTTCTTCAGTTTCAATTTCAACATCAGATTCTCTATTCTGTTGTCTTTCAATCTCCTCAACTTGACGCATAATTTCGTCAATTTCATCTTCTGGAAAATCTTCCCACATTTCATCTTCGTGCTTTGCCGCCATTCTTAACTATGAGAAAATGTGTGAATGAAAATGAGAGACGCTGACTAATTTCTTGAGAACGGAAGGATGTGTTGTGCCAGAAATAGTACTGAAAAGCCATTGGGCTATCCTTACTATAGCGGGAAAAGTCACTCATGGTGTGTGTGACCTTGTTCATGCTCACAGCGTGATGGAAAATACCCACTGGCCGCGAGCGATTCTTGGCATGCTGCGGCACGATAAAATAAATGGGGCCTTTTCCGAAAAGCCCGCTGCGGCATTAGAAAATGGGAGAGGGTTAAGACAAAGTGTGTGTGTGTGTGTGTGTGTGTGTGTGTGTGTGTGTGTGTATTCTAAGTAAACATTTACTACGAGATTTTTGTCTGGAAAACCAGAAGATACACCTGTGACAAAGTGCATTTACTGTGTTTATACTAACATTTATTGTTTATTCTTTATGCATCTATTCATTTATTTTGAGGATAATGGAATAAGCATTTGTATCCTTTTTACATCTAGTCCCGTGTGCATGCGGTTTTATAAATTTTGACATCTGTTCTGATCAGCACATGATAGCTTACTCTTCCAAAAGGTGAAACAGGTTTTAATAGCCTATGTGCACAAGATGATGTGTGTGCTTTCACAGATGGGACCCCAGTTTATACATAGTCTCTTCTGAAGGATTTTCAGGGGGGTGGAGTTGGCACTTGTGTTAGCTCCAGGGGAAAAAATCACATTGAACAGGCATCTGAATGAGAGAGAGAGAGAGAGAGAGAGAGAGAGAGAGAGAGAGAGAGAGAGAGAGAGAGAGAGAGAGAAAGAGTGCGTATATGTGTGTGTGTGCGTGTGTGTGTGCACATGTGCATGCATGCGTGCGTGCGTGTGTGTTTGTGTTTAGTTCAGACTGAAATGGATATATTTTCACCATCCACAGTTGTACAGTGGATAAAGCAGTGAAATGTTGTACAGGAAGACTAGGGTTTGATCCAGGGTTTAATCCTCAGCTTGGGCACATTATTTTTTAGAACCTCTTAGGGGTACAGCTGCTATAATTTAGTGTGTAATGGTCTCAGTAGTAAGCAAGATCGAGGTTACAGATTGTACGGGAGTGTGGTAAATTTGATGGTTGTATGGTTGAGAGGTTTCTTTAAGTTGTATTATCAATTCTGCAGGTATGGATTGAATATGATAAATGTGATGGTCACAAATTTTACAGTATTGCTCAGCTAAAATGATCGGAGCAGGTTTACAGGTATCTATCTCTTTCAGACAAAATTGACTCTGGGGTGGGATTTAGATTTGAAGGGTTACATACACTTTAGCCACGTCATCTTAAAGCTAACTGGATCCCTCAAGGCATCTTTATAGCTACTTTAGTTCTCATCAGTCATTATGTAACTAAAAGGAGAAAAGGAAGTAGATTCTGTGGTCTTCACACCATGATCAGTGTCCCTAATGTTTTCTTTTGTCTGCTATGCCATTAGAGACTTCATACTAATGCACAGGGCCGGGAATATTATTTTGCTACTTTTAGCCAAAATCTGGTCCCAACAGAACTGCGTTATTTGTGTCAAGAAAATGAGAGCACTATGTTTCAAGACAGTGAGAGTATGGATCTGTGCACTTACCAAGCCAAACAGTGGCTGGATACAGGTACTTTGAATGTTTAGTGGGGGAAAAGGTGTCTCGTTGGCATTCTTCATTTTCCTGCGGTCATCATCCCTCTGCATATTCCATTTTATGATCAATCACTGCATGACTTCAATTTTCAACCACTTAGCCTCAAGCTTGACTGAATGAGTGTATGATTTATACAGTACAAAGAAGACCACCACACCAAGAAGCATGATCCCAAATCTAGAAAGCTTGATGAAGCATTTGTGTCTCACTCTTATCTATGTCTCTGCCTCTTTCTGTCTCTCTCTCTCTGTCCGTCTCACTCTGTCTCTGTCTGTCTGTCTGTCTGTCTGTCTCTGTCTCTCTCTCTCTCTCTCTCTCTCTCTCTCTCTCTCTCTCTCTCTCTCTCTCTCTCTCTCTCTCTCTCTCTCTCTCTCTCTCTCTTTTCAATACAAATTTTTTAAGTACACACACACAGACATTCATGCATGCATACATGTGCAGATACATTCCCATGTATACACCTGCCAGCACATGTTTTTCCTCATTATTATATATTGCCTCCTGTCTAAAGTCCTTCTGCATTCTCTCTACTTTTCCATAAGGGTGGGTAGGTTTGGGGGGGTGGGGTTATTACTAGCAAAATGAAATACATTTGAAAGAAATAAAATATTTGCTTTTTGGTGCATGATTTATTTTCTTATAGATTATTGTTTTCTTCTTTTTTGGTGTATGGTTTAATCCTGGTAATATTTCAAAACATTAGAGAATACTAAATAATTTGATCATATATTGAAAAAAGGTTAAAGAAAAACAGATATAACATGTTAAAGAAGTAGCAGAATAAAAAGGAGAGGGATTTCTCAACAAACCTGTTCTTACTTTTCTGTGTATGACTTTCAGTGCAACAGGTGCATGTGAGTTTTGGGATTGTTACTACATGATCTTAACACCCCCCCACCCCCCCTCTCTCCCTCTCTCCTCCTCTCTCTCTCTCTCTCTCTCTCTCTCTCTCTCTCTCTCCTCTCTCTCTCTCTCTCTCTCTCTCTCTCTCTCTCTCCTCTTCTCCCCCCTTCCTCCAGTACCTTTTCTCTCTGCCTTCTTTTTCCTCTTTCTAACTATCCATCCTTCTTTGTCTGTGGGTAGCTTATTTCAAATGTAGATTTCAACAACTCACTGCCATCAGTCTGGTATTATAAAACAACAGTAACACACAAAGAGAATGAATGCCTTACAGTTATGATATTGATAAAAAGAAAAAACTTTTGAATGTCTTATATTGACGATTGTGATAAGAAGAAAATACTTTGAGCAACAGCAAATATGAAAAATAACTATAAGAAGAAAAATTCTCCATACTATCTTCCTTGGTATTATTTTGTGATGCATTTTCTTATTCAGGTAGTTTTTAATTTTTCTTTCTTAAGTTCCTTTTTTTGTTGTTTGTTTTTTGTCTCTTTGTTTTAGAATTTGAAGCTGTAGCTAGATTTTAAAGTAGCTGGTAAAACAACCAGTTTTATTGAAAACAGATAGAGTTCACATGCCATATCTTGAAGAAAAGCCAAGTAAGCATGCAAACAAAGATAACAGAAAAATACTTCTTTTTTTTTTTCTTTTTTTTTTTTTGCAGAGTGTAGTCATCTGTCTCACTGCTAGATATCCTATCTCAAAATCTTTAAGCTTGTCAGTGTCAGAAAATAAAAAAACAGCAGCAAAAGATTTCAAATGGGATTGTCTTGTTTAGATTTGGTGATTGCAGTAAAAGAAGGTAGTAACAAAATCAATTGCTGAAAAAAGTTCTTTTTCTTTCAGTCAATTTTCATCAGTTATTTCCAGTTAATAAAAACAAACTGGCTGGCACTTTTATATGCTTCGTGCATTCAGGTTCTGATTCCCTTAGTAACACTGGACATATTTTACAGTTTGTTCATTATGTTGTGAAGAAAAACTAACCCTCAAGTTCATCTGAAAACTGTTTTGATTACCCTGTTTCTGTCACCTTTTTTGAAGGAGTCAGAGTCGGCAGAAGAAGAATCGATTCCAGGCAGTGATCGGGGTCTATAGATCATGGACATGCACCCCAAGCCATGGCCGAAGGTACCGTACACTGTTTGTCTGCACTGTTCTGTCTTTATTTGGGGAGAAAAAACATTTTGTATAGAGTGTATTGTATACTGTGTAGTGTATATTGTGTGTCCTTTTGTTTGTTTGTCTTTAAAGATATAGAAAGTTAGACTGCCCTCTAGTATCTATGTTTTTTGAAGGGAGCAAAAATCTAGACTGTCACTGCTCTTGTTTCTTTGCTTGGAAAAGAACAGGGAAACTGCGAAAAGCTGCTTTTTCTTTTTTCCATTATCGGGCTTAGCAGTTGGATGACTGGGCTGAATCGGTCAGCTGAAAGAAACTGTCAAGTTTACTATCCTTCCTCTCTGTCTTTCTGTCCCCTCTGTGTCTTGTCTAGATGGTGCAAATATTGATTAAAGGAGAAAAGTGTAGTCTGGGGTAAAGTTTTTGTTTAGAATGTGTGTGTGTCTGTCTGTCTGTGTCTGTGTGTCTGTTCTGTGTGACGTGTGTGTCTGTGTGACTGTGTGTGTGACTGTGTGTGTGTGTGTGTGTGTGTGTGTGTGTGTGTGTGTCTGTGTGTCACTGGTGATAATCTCCTTTACAGCTTTTTGCCTCATTTATAGTTTTATGTTTTGTGTCCTTAAATCATTTTGAGATCGTTTATTGAATCAGAATTTTAATATTATTGCAACTTAAGTGTCATTATTTGCTTGTTCATGTTTTTATAGTTTGTTGGGTTTTTTTTTTCAAATGTTAGAAAGGCTCTGGAAATGGAGGAAATGTCTTGATCAATATTGCACTACATATGAACTGTACATTGTAAAGCAGTCATCGATGCATTTGTCAATGTTGATAACTTGGTTGATCAGTGGTGTTTAATTTTGTTTCCAGCGCTTAATCATTGTTTAACCCATGTCTTGTGAATGGATGTGTCATCTGCTTTGGCATGGCACTTGATGTCATTGACATGTCACCCCCATTTTGTTTATAGTGATGGCACAAAACTCATCTGTCTTCACCTTGAACATTCCTCATTGCTATTTCTCACTCTTTCCCCATTCATACGCATCCAGAAATCATACTCTTTTGTGACCACTAAATACAGCAGCTCAAATTATTTATGCAATAAGCATTTTCATTCATTTGGATCAAATCATGTCTCTACATCGAAACATTTCATCCATTCAGGTTATCATTACCATTGTTTGGGTCTGTGGGACTTTTGAAGTCTCAGCAATACTAGTTCAGTGACAGATGAGTTTTGTGTAAATGGAATGTGAAGAGGAATGATGTTATTTCAGTGTTGTGCAGGCACGGCGATGGTCATTTTTGTACATTGTGTTACCTTATTTCCTTTGTATGTTATGTTTTGTACATGTGGACAGAAGTGTAAAACAATTCTGGAAGGTTAAAATTGATCAGAAGCTTTGAGCCGGTTTCAGCAAAATTCTGTGATTTTTGTTTTAAATATCTACCTTTACTCAGGTTTCCCATTTATCATTCTAAATTTTTTAAAATCAAAACAAAAAAACCCCAGCTTCCTGATGTTCGATATTTCCTGTTTTCTTTCATAGTCAAATATTTAATTTTAAAAACCCAAAATAGTAAACAGAACATCAGTCCTGAAATTTACACATATCTGTAATCTTTGCACTTTCCTCAATTTCTTGCTCATTCTCTTGCTTTTCATGCTTAGGGGGGAAAACAATATTGTGACAGGTTTATGACCTGAATTTCTTATCTGCATCCAGTTCATAAAAACTATTTTCTCTTACCTATATTGGTGATATTATGATCTTACTTTCATATATTTTTTTTACTTTGGAATAGAAAAATCATGTAAAACTAGTTAAGTCAATTTAAAAAAGAAAAAAAGTGTATAGCATTCTTTGTCTTTAGCTCAAATGTATGTAACAGATGTTATTAAATAACTAACTTAATAAGATAGACAGCACCTTTTCCTTTCAGTCTGTCATTGTATATAACCGATTATATCAGTCAGTAAATCATTCTCAAAACATGGAGTAGCAAGTCTTTGACCCATCAGAACAAAGCATTTTGTATTCAGAAATAAAGTTTCATCAGTTACAGTCAGTTTATACCACCTCACTCGGCTCCTCCTATACCTATGTAATTTGACTTTTTATTCAGCTTCTTAAAGTTAGCACCAAATTTCAACCCCCCCAAAAAGTATAGATGAATAGTTTTTCAACAGGACATTCAACTGCCAAAGCAATTCTGATATTATGAATGAAACTACAGCAAGAATTTGTTTGGCACAAATTGAGATATACCTAATTAGAGATCTTATGAAAGTTTAAGTATCCAGAAAGCAAATATTAAATCTCACTCATTCAAAACAGTATGTTTCCTCCAGATCGTCTTTAAAGCATTAAAAAAAAAAAGCCCGGACCTGATTGAAAGAAACTTCTGTCCTTGCCTTACGAAAGTGACTTGTGTTGAGCTTGGCGCGGTGGTCAGACTAGTACGTATTAGGCCTGCATGACCATAGCTGTATACCTCCCCCTCTCTCTCTCTCTCTCCACCTCCGCCAGTTCCAACCTCCCGGCCACAATCCATAGCTGAGGAGGCCTTTTCGCCGGAGGTGGACCAGCGCCGGCCAGTGGCCAAGGTAGTGTCCCCAGCAGAGTCGAAGAGTCAAGCGCAGGAAAAAGGAAGCGTTCATCAGCCTGGCTGTAGAGATGGACCGCATGATGGATGTGCAGGAGCAGAGGAGGCAGGGAGGTACAACCTGCATGTTCAGTCCGCATGACGCCTTCCTTCGATGTTCTTACATCGCTCGCTAACAGTGTTTTTGCCTTCTATGATTGCATGAGTGTTGTTGTGGTTGTTATTGCTCTTCCCTTGTTATTGTTGTGGTGGTTTTCTGTTCCTTACTGATCTGGTTTTTGTTGTTTTTTGTTGTTACTGAGTTGTGGCATGATTATTATTGTGTGTGTATATGTCTTTAGTTTTCGGTTTTGTCACTTCCTTGGTTTTGGTTTTGTTAACAACTTGAGTGAATTGATCATGGCGGGTGCATTCAAGAAACGTGTATGTGAGTGTACGAGGAATGATCAGTGTTTGTTTGACTTGGTGGGTGGAGTGGGAATCCACTGGAAATTCTTTTTTAAGCAAAAGTATGCATGTGCACGTGCACACACACACACACACACACACACACACATACACACACAAAATAGATTATAATTATGTGTTTTCAGAGGTGGAGGACATAAACACAAGAAAGGTCACATTTGACCTGAAAAAGCAAACTTCAGATGCAGTTTTTATAATCAGGCATGGAATTTTTCAGCTGATCATTGCAATTCTATTTTTTTCCCTGTCATTCTGCTGGCGTTACATTTTTGCACTGCCTAAGGTCAGAATAAAAATTCATTCAAACACCAGTCATAACAGAGAAAGCACATTGTCTTTAAATGTTGAGAAATCGATCTATATTCTGATGTCACTTTTGGAACATGCAGACCTTTTCCAGTTGCCAATGAGATTCAGAAACTGATCACCCTGTTACCAATTTTAACCAGTCAGGTATCTCTTCCTCTGGAGGTCAAAGTTACACCATGATAGCTTTCCAGACTCAAATTTAAAAAGTTATACATCCAGCAAATAGTGTAGCTTTGTACAACAGTGGAGTTAAAGGCTTGGAAAAGATTACAAATGAAGTGCTATCATTGCAAAGTGTTAGTGTTCTGCCGACTTAGTTTGAATCACCACTTGTCTTTATTGTGTACAGTATGTGGTTCAAGTGGTCAACAATTGATGCAGAAACTGAAAATTTTGTAGTAGAAGAGGGGAAAAATATAGTGAAGCATCTACTGAAAAAGGTGATTGAGTGTAATATTTTCATAAGCTGCTAAAAAGGCATAAGTGTTTCAGCTCTTTAAACAGAAAACTCCGTTTGTTGCTGTCTGAGTGAAAACTTTTTTTTGGGGGGGGGGGGGGGGGTTGTCTGAGTGAAAACTTACAATCAACACAAACTCAATGGCTAAAATTCCCCTCACAATCAAAAGAAGGAAAGTGGCGGGACAATTTAGACATTCACCTAGTGGTCAGCTCTCATGATTTGATGATACCCGAGGCTCTGGGTCAAGACTCCTTATAGGTGTCTGTTCAAGGAATTTTCTCCCATGCAATTAATGTTATTGACTCTGCTCCCCTAAAAGTCCTTTGGATAAGACTATAACTGAGCTACCATATATGCAAATGCACCCATAGAATCTTGTGCACACATCA
Organism: Stramonita haemastoma; assembly: GCA_030674155.1. Classification (NCBI taxonomy): domain Eukaryota; kingdom Metazoa; phylum Mollusca; class Gastropoda; order Neogastropoda; family Muricidae; genus Stramonita; species Stramonita haemastoma. The sequence continues at coordinate 68,300,725 of CM060316.1, forward strand.
AAACTCCATCTGCTATTTGTAGATAAGGTAGGTAGCTATGGTGGTGGTGTAGATGACAGGAGCATACCCAGCATGCACCCTGCTACCTGGAAAGGAATAAGTGTAAGCCAAGTGAAGTCAGCTGTGGCTCAAATGCAGATACTTTCACTGTTCTGCACAAAGACAATTTCCAAAACCTGTGGTTAGGTTTAATGGGGTACTTATATTGCTAATAGCAAGAATCAGTCAGATAAAACGTTACATTATGAGTGGAATGTGAGTTGTTGGTTGTTTTTTTTTATCCAATGCTTTTTTTTCACTATAGTGACAAGGATTTATGACACACATGGAAACTTTGCATGTTTGCACCTGTACACATTCAATTACTGATCCATGGTAATCCTGCCCTGTCAGGTACAAAATAAACACTAAAGCCACTAGAAACTGAAAATAGAAACATATGGACACATATCTCTCCTTTTTTTTTTAAAGGGGGAACTCCTCCGCCACAAAACTAGGCATAAAACTGAATGGTTACTGTAAAGTGAATAACGTGTTTTTGGAACTTTTATAGGAAATTTATACTTTTTAAATGTATTCAACTTTTCTTTTGAAAGCATTCCTCAAGAAGAATCAGATTGTTGTTTGCCAAGCAAGTGAAGGCAGTGTCTTTCTTGATAGAGCATCCAGTTTGCAAATCCTGTTGTCAGTTCAATGAACCCCTTCAACACAGGCAGAGAACACCTTCCATTAGCAGGAAAGCCTCTCTCATGCAATAGAGAAGTTTTTTTAAAATCATTTGAAGATTTAAGAACAGACTTGAAAAGAAACCATCACTTCCATTCTGCATTCATTTTTTTGGTGTGTTTTTTTTGTAAACAACGCGCTTTGTTATTTTAGAATAAAGATGCCTGCTCTCTGTGCTCTGTCAAACTCGCAGACAGTTACTGTTGTTGAGCAAAAATGTGGTGCACTGCCGTAAATTGCCTTACAACTCAGGCCCAACACATTTAACTTCAGCATGGGAGAGAATTGTTATCCTTAAAGTCTTTCTGGAAAAAAAAAGGGAAGAATGGACCAAGAAGGCATAAAATAGACTAGAAGGAGGTGACAGGAAGAAAAGGAACAAGGCAGAAGCAGTGAGAGAGAGAGAAAAGGATGAAATCCTGGCACAGAATTTCCAGAAGATGGGGATGTTATCTTTATTGACAGGCCCCCAGCATTCCCAGCAGGGAGTAAAAGGTAAATCATTTAATGTTATCAGTAAAAATTTCAGTCTTCAGAGATTTGCGTTCACGTGCCTAAGGCCTAAAGACGAGAAAAGTTTTGACTCAAGACCTCTTTGTTAGTAAAGGAATGTTTTCTGAAAAAACGGAGTGCAAAAAGAAGAACTAGAACAAGCTATAAGTATCATACTTCCCCAAAGTTAGAATGTGGCTACCTTTATGGTGGCCAAAGATGACTGCATACACAAAAATCTCAACTTTGAACCTCCAAGTTCTAGCCAAGGAATAACAACAACAACAACAAAGTATCATTCTAAACTCTTAAGGGGTGTTTCTGTCATGCAGGAGGGGTGATTTTCCACTTGTACTTTTCTTACAAATAGATAGAGATGTTAATCCAGCTCTTTTCCTTTCTCCCTGTGTTTGGTTTCACTAATTGAGAAGAGTTGGAAAAGGATGCTCCAACATGGATTTGCTGGCTGGTGACTTTATCTTATTGGGTAAATGAAGAAGGTTTGGTCGGGTTGTTTTGTTGTTGTTTTTTTAGATACCTGATAACCCTCAGAATTGTTCACGGTCTAATCTGTTGGTGGCACACTAAACCAGATTCTACCCTGTTCTAGTTTTTAGTATTTTCAATGGATGGGTGTGTTCCCTCTCACTTTGATAACTAACAACCTTTTTTCCTTTTTTTTTGGGGGGGTGGGGGGCTTGTATCTTGTGACTTGCCAGTGTTGCTACTGCTATGCTGCCCACTCCAGTCACTGCACATAGAGAAAACTGAGGCATGTTTTGGCACACCCTTAAAGCCAAAAATGCACAGGGGGTGCTTGCTGACAGACCTGTACACTGCAGGACCACTTCATTGGTATAACGAAGGTGTCAGTTCAGATCTGATATAATAATCAACAAGATAATATCCTAAAAGCATTGTGACGTAGCCAGACTGAATGAGACACCGCTGTAAGGTGATGATGACCTTACAGCATTCTTTTAGTGACAGTCTCTCTTGTGAATCTGAAGACTTCAACACAATTTAGACAGGCATGGAAGCAGAGGGGAAACAGAAACTAAAGTCACCATGAGACTAGAACAAGCATGGATCCTGAATCGGAGACACATCTTTGATTGTGTATCTTGTCAGTCAGAATGAATTACAATATGATGATGACGTATCCAGTTAGGTTTGGGACCACATGACTGGGCTGTACTCAACGCCCCCTCCCTTTCTCCCTACCCTTCCCATCCATTATTTATCTCCATATCAACTATGAACAAGAGAAACAAGACACCAGCATTGTTGGTCGGATAATTTTTGAAGCACCTGTTGCTTGTGTTAAAGGATGATCCTCAGTTATGTGGTTCCAGTCTTCCCATTGGAACCAGAACACTTAACTCTGGGTGGAGCTAACTGGAGCCAAAAGTATCCCACCACTGATAACATAGAACCCACAACCACCCAGCCTTACTTCACTGTCTTTGATTTTTTCCTCAGGCTGTATGTTTTTCCTGAGAGTTTCTTGCCAGGGACAGGAGATCCTAAAGGAAACCTGTTAGTTTTGATATACTATGACGACTGTTTTTGGATTGAAGTGTTGCAACTGTTTATGATTTATCGATTCTTTACTCTTTTATTTTCATTTCTTGTGATACCTCAAGTCTTGTTCGAAATGAACAGTTTGCATGCACAACATGTTGGGTTTTTATTTTATTTTGTTGTATTTAATCAAATGTTGTCTATCTAAGTTTACTTTTGCTTTGAATTATTTTAATTATGTGTATTTCAGTGTATCAGAGTAGATAAATGCACGTGATGGATTGTAAATCTTTTGTAGCTTTGTTCATTCACTGTATGAAGCACTCTTGCTGTGTGCCTTTGCTGTAAGTGTTGTCACTGTATCGTAGGTTCTCTGCACTGAAAGTTGCAGGAGAAGGAACAGCTTTCAAACTCAGTATCTGTAGATGTGCAGACAGTCTCCTATTGTTCTGTATTCAAGTAATGGCAAGGCCTGAATTGACAGGAGTAGTACTGTCTTCACCTTAATTAAAAGTAATCAGGCCTGAAGGGTATTTGGTGTTTATGAAATTTTATTCACATGGAAGCATTCTGGGGTTAAACGGTCTGTCTGTGTCTGTCTGGCTGTCAGTCTGTCTTTGTCTGTCTGTCTGTCTGCCTGTCTGTCTGTCTGTCTGTCTGTCTGTCTGTCTCTCTCTCTCTCTCTCTCTCTCTCTCTCTCCTCTCTCTCTCTCTCTCTCTCTCTCTCTCTCATATGCTAAACTAAGACTCTGGTGCACTAATCTGTTATGATATTTAAAGAATGAAGCTACCAGTGACTACTCTGCTTATCAGATGCTTTGTGTTGGCAGGTACTGATCATTAAAGAAACCTAGAAAATGTACAGATATTTGTGAAATGTTGTCTTGTAAAAAAGGGGGTTGTCTGTTTAAAAAAACCCATTGATTCTTAAAATCCTTCAGTCTTTGATTATTTTATTTTTGTGTGTGATTTTAGGGTTTTCCACATATTTTCTCAAGGTATTGATATTTGAGCAGTTGTGAGGGTGGAAGTTTTGCAGATGAGATGTTAAACCAAGGTTCAGTATTCAGCATGGGTTACGTAAGTCATCATTGAAAAACCCACAACAACAAGAGAATAGTCAATAGAAAGATCTGCAGAGACAGCCACTCTGACAGATAAATAAAACAGACACATACTCACTTTATAAGCAGTATATCATCACCACATAAGGCTAAACAACAAGAACATCCCAAACTCAGTGCATGCTTGTGTATGCACAGACATATAAACATGCATGTTGGCATGCACCCATGCACATGCCCATACAGACAACTCAGGCATGTCTTCAGAAACATCTCAGAATGCATGCTTAGATAAAATGTTAATGTTCCTTACATTTACCTTCTATTTTTACATACCTTTTTCATGCTGATTGTATTGAGTCACATGAATTTTTATGATGATTTTAAAGTCAGGATATTTCATGGAATAATAGAAGTGCATAAGAAGAACAGTGCTATGCAGGTGAGTTGAATGTTTACTTTGGTGTGAGGCTGTTTGATAACATTTTTGTTTCAATGCTCTGTTAGCCTTTGACATGAATGTTCTGCATAAGGTTGATGTGTTGGTATTTACTGTATGTTGATTTCTGACACCTTTTGCCCCCATTTCAAACATGCTGTTTTTATGGACACAGACTACTGAGTTTTTAACAACCTGTACACAACTATGTACTACAGACACCGAGGAACGAGATGCAGACCAAGTGAGAGAGGAGCAAATCGTACGGTCAGCAAAAATAAGCCAGAAGAAGCCAGAGTACCACCCCCTGCAGGGTCACAGGTCAGAGTTCAGCCATCTCAGCAAGAACCAACGCAACCAGTCCAGGAATACTACCCTACTCAAGTTACAGGTACTGTCACAAATCTCCTCTCTGGGCTAGTCTGCTTGGTTTGGGGATGGGAAGTGGGCAGGAGTGTGCTGACATTTGTGCCTGCAGGCATGTGCTTTTGTCAAAGAGTGCTACAACTAGACTTTCTTGAACTGAATGATATTGCTGAGTATGTTTCCCAGTATTGTAAGTTAATTTTGGGCCACATATTTCTGTTCTTTCCAGCTCCAAGTGTGATTTTTCCCTTCTTGTCTCTGCCATTCCTTTCTTTCTATTTCCTAGCCTATCAGAATCTATCAGTACAAGGTTTACGGCTCAACTAAAACCTTGATCAAAACTCATGCATATCAATCAAAAAAACCTGTAATAAAAAATCAGAAGACTTACTAGGCTAGAGCTTTTCATATAGTGTTTTGTTTTCTTTTTGTTTTTCCTTTTTGAGGGTAGGCAAGGGTCAGGAGAAATATTGTTCCAAAAAATAAGAAGAACTTATTTGCAACGGTTTTTCATCTGAAATTTATTTAACAAGGGTGGTTTTTGTTTGGGTGGGGTGGAGATGTTCTAGGCTCTTTAGGCCACAAGAGAGAAAAATAATTTTGTAGAGTTTCTCACTCTGTGTTCCCTTTACCAGATGGGGTGTGTTGTGCTTGATCTTCTCTTGTGCTTGTAGCTTTACAGGAGGTCTGCCTGCTGGCCTCAGCTGACCATTCCAACTTCAGAGCAGTTCATTTTATTGCACAGGTTGCATCTTGGATATTTTCTGTTTCTGCAACCCACAGAACTGACATGAATTATGGGATCTTTATGTTATATTTAATCTTCTGCATGTGTATTAGCGAAGGTAATTAAGGCACTGGCAGGTTTGCACTTACAGCTGACCTGGGAGATGGTAAAAATCCCCACCCTAGACACATGATGCCGAGATTCAAACCCACACTTCTGGGCCTGCAAAACCGAAGTTGATCAGTCTTGACCACTGGGCTATAGGGTTCATCTGTAGAGTGGTGTTTTGCCTCGTTTGCTACCATGATAGTGGTGTGTGGCCATGCTGGTGGTGTGTGGTGTGAAGCAGACAGACAGGGGTGGCTGCTTGGCTTCAGACATCAGGCATGGTGATGACTGCTGATGTGAGCACCTGCTGCATGGTGGTGATGCACCTGCTGCATGGTGGTGATGCACCTGCTGCATGGTGGTGATGCTTGTGCTGTGCAGGAGGCCCTCCACCTGCTGCTGCTGATGATGAAGAAGGCATTCGAACCCCTCCTCCCAGCCCAACTGAAAAGTTCAAACCAGGTACACTTTCTGCACAGTCTTGTGTGCTTCTGGCTTATTTATGTCTGCTGTCGCTTGCTTCTGAATTGTTAGGCTTTTGCGTCTGTCTAGGCTCTACGTGTGTTTTTGTTAGTTAGGCCGTCATTTGCAGAACTGTTGGGATTGTTTTTTTGATGTTTTGGTTTGTGTGGGTCTTTTTCAGTTTGTGGTTCTTTTTCAGTATTGAACTGTAAAGGACTGCTTTGTAAGCAGTATTATTTTGTCATGTAGTATTGTCTCTTTACCTGTCATACTATATCTTTTTCTCTCTTTCCTGCACTTCACCCTATTCTTTTTAGCTGTGAAGCTCATGTCTTCTTCCTCTACAGTTTTTAAAAATGTAATTTATGTAGAAGCCGAATATTGTAAAGAAATAATGTGAATCAAAGTAACTGTGAAGAAATCTTCAGACACGTTCACAGAAGTATTTGACACTGCTTTAATTTCAGCCATAGAAGCAGCATCTTTTGCCAGTTTAATAAATATAAAAAAGGAGAGGAAAAAAAAGAGCAATTGCGTGAAAAACACCAGGCTGGAAGGGACTGTAAAATCACCAGTCTGAACCTGTTTACCCACATCATCATTGCTAGACACAACTTCCGTTTTTTTACAGTTTAAAAATAAGATAGTTGTCAGCTTATCAAAAGGGAACAAAAATAAAGAAAATAATAGATTCTTAAGTTACTTCATTAAAATTTTATGTCAGAACAGATAAAAGACATGTTGAAAAATGCATTTTCAATGAATCACAGTATCATGTTGATTTCCCCCCACCCCCCCCCCAATCATCTTCTTCAAATAGAATGGTGAAAATTTTCAGTTAGAAATACAAGAAATGAAGGGGAAGATGGAAAAAAAAACCTAAGAGAAGCAAGGACAGATACAGATTATAATGTTGACCTCATTTACTCTTCCTACAGATTGTAGTTTTCTGACCTACTCTTTCTGCATTTCACATACTTCCTCTTCGAATCATATATGTGTGTCGTTTCCTATCAAATTATGCAGTGGTTCTAAGGAAGTGTTGGTAAAATCTGTTGTATGGCTTGGTTGTAGACTGACTGTCTTAAGCTTCAGCATTACTGCTATGTTAATGAACTTGGAGAGTAGTTCTGTGTACATCAGATTACATGTTCACCATTTTGTTCAGTTTAGTCTGAGTGATTGTTCAACTGTATGTTTATCCATGCGCTTGCTTGTAGTGACTGACTGAGTGGTTGATTGATAAGTTGATTGAATGATTTATGATATGTTTTCTTTTTTATAGAGTGTAGCATTTGTGTCATTCATTTTATGCCATGTAGATTTGACAGAAACTGATGCTATCTTTTTTTTAAATCTTTTTTTTTAACTTGAATATGTGTGCTATCTTAAAGCTTGAGTTTGCAACCATGTTGCTGAAGTTAATTTGGGAAGTTGCATGCTTCTGTGTATCTTATGTTATTCGGTCATATCATTCTATATTCCAGAATCATTTATCAGCATCTTCTTGTTAAAAGTGCCATTTTTCATTATGTTGCTTCAATGTCTGTCCATGTTTGTTGTGAACAAGCTTTTTCATGGTGTGTCCAATATATATATTTATATTCAGATGATGTTATCATGATGTAATTTCATGCATGTGCCTGTGGCCTTTGTTCTTGACCTGCGGCATAAGCAGAGGAAGCTGAAGCTAACCAGGAAGTGGAGGAGGAAGTGAGAACAGACGAGTTCACAGAAATAGTAGAGACAGTTGAGACTTCAGACGACGGGGGCAAAACTTGGAAAAAGTTTAAGAAAATCACTAGAATCACCCCTTCCGGTACCTCAGAACACACTGAGCTCATCACAGGTAGTTTATTATTGATGTGCTCACAGGTGAACCCTTTTGGGTATCTGTTTTGATTCACTTCTCTTTTGACAAGCACTTGGTATTGCTGCTTTTCTTTTTCTTTTTTTTGTGTCATTTGGTAGATTACTGACAGCTTTTAACCCCCCCTCCTTTTCTTTTGGGTATTACTTTTTATTGCCATTTTCTGATAATAATAAAAGGTGTAAATGCTACTGACACAAAGACATCATTGTCTTGTCTGTGCTTCATTTTTGTTCATCTCCATTTCAGTAATGTGTTGGAAGGTTGGTCCTTGTCTTAATAACGAGTGGAAGGTTCATCTCTGTTCACCTGTGTCTTAGTAACATGCTGGAAGAGGAAGCTTCATTGTCCTGGCCCTTCTCACACATCGTTTTTACCACTATCCCCACTCCTACCTCAGCTGTGAACAGAACTGGTTTATAGAGTGATTAAAACAAAGATCAGGCAAAAGTAACTATCCTCAGTTTATATATAAGAAAAGTTATGGGCTGCTGTGTCTTGTGGTCATCTTAAATCAGGGGAATGAATTGAAATCTCAAGATTATCCCTCAGCTGGAGTTCTGTTTGTAGGTGTTGTTTGATTCAGAATAAACTTGACAGTGGACAGTTTTGACAGATGCTAAGCTTTATTTTAGGTTTTTCATGAGGAAGTCTAGTGTCAGAGCTAACAGCAATTTGTTTTATCATAGGGGCTTCTCTGTCCCTTTTGTTGACTGTTAATTCAGAAACTTCCCTTCACTTCTGTAGGAAGCAACTTTCTACAAGGCAAAAGAATGGAATTTATTTAAGAATCCTATGGAAATACAAGTAAGAGAACTGGAAAGGTTAAAACAGTTGAAATTGTTTTGATTTTCTTAACATGTGTATGTCAGAGAATAAGCTGGATTTTATTTCCCTTGCTGCTTTAGCTTTCAAGCCTCAAACAAGGTCACATTGCTCGCCTTGCATGTGTGTAAAGGAAAGGAAGCTTAAATTCTTTTGCTTTGCTTTTGACCAAATCCTGTATCAGTAAGTAATGAATAAAAAGTCCTTGGGTGAAGGTGGAGATTTTTCTGTCTAACAGTGTAAAGCAAAGTCTTGTACAAAGTTACCAAGCTTTTACACTTTCCAGTATAATGTAGGATTGAAAGAAATCATAAGAATGATTGAATATGTGACTGGATCATCACTGTACAAAGTTGCTGAGCTTTTTAACTTGCAGTATTACGTAAGATTAAAAGAATCGTCAGAATAGGTTCAGTTGTTATATCTGTCTTTTGTCAATCATTATCATCACAGATTCTTCAGCCACAATCTCTTTGTTGTCCAGCAAACTAAAATTTTTGTTTTTCCTTTGTTCCATGGCTAGAGTTCCAAGGTTCACCAATGGTAAAATTCTGCACATGTGATCGTTTTTACCCACCATTAAGGTAGCTGCATTCTGACTTGGGGATGTATTGACTAAAGAATTGGAGAAAAAAGTCTCTAGTGTATACTTTTTCTGGTACTGATATGAAAACATTATTTTAATTATGATTTTTTTAGGAAGTTGAAACATCTCAGAGTGTAAGGCAACATAGATAGTTTTGGAATTACACCCCCCCCCCCCCCCCCCCCCCCCCCCAAAAAAAAAAAATGTGGATATAAATTTTGGCTTTGGCCACTTCAGCATGCCATGTACTGGAATAGTGTGACAATCTAAGCATGTAAACACCGCTTTTCATTGAGCTCTTCTGGCAGAACTGATTTGTTAATAAAGACTGTGACTTGGGCTTTACATGACTCTTTTTCATGTTGTGATTGACTTGACGCTTTTTCATGTTGTGATAGGATTTGTAACTTGTCTTACTGCTGAAACTGAACCCCCTTATGTATACCCCTGCAATCCTGAAAACGCCTTTAATGTTACCTGTTAAGCTCCAATACCTTTAATGCTCCCTTTTAAACTAATTCCCTCTGTTTCCTTCAAGCTGCATGGTGGTCATTTTGGGGCAGTCTACATTTCCCGAAATAATCAAATGCTTCTCAGACTACACCTACATGATTAACCAATCTAGAACAGCCATCCTAATAATATTTATGTGCCAAATTACAGCCTTTTTGGGTGTGTAGTTGTTATCATGTTTTTTTAGTTGGGATTTTATTCTGTATGTTTTGTTTTGGTGTTTGTTGGTTTTTCATTGAAAAAAAAAATCCTCATTTCACAAACCCTTTAGCATATGCTCTGAACATTTGATGTCACCATTAAGATAGTACCATTTAGCATTCAGTGGGTTCCTGCGAGACTGCCGCCCATGTTAGTACTTTGTCTTCACGTTGTAGTCTCTCTTTATAAATAGTGTTTACAATGTGCAGAGTATTTTGGTTTTGACATAGTAGCTACTGCAGTCAGTCTCCCCCACTTTCAGCTCCTCTCAGCGGCCATTTATTTCATCCCATCCCAGCCAGGTGGGGGCCAGCTGGTGCTATTTATAGCAGGAACTGACCATACTTGGGCTAGGTAAAGGGAGGGCCGCCGCTGTAGTCCAGTGGTTAGGGCGTTGGACTTGTAATCTAAAGGTTGCGGGTTCGATCCCAGCTTTCGGCTATGGCGTTGTTGCCCTTGAAAAGGCACTTTATGGCTATTTTCTCACCCCACCCAGGTGTAAAGGGTACCGACCTTGTGTTGGGGTTAACCTGCGATAGACTGGCGTCCTATCCAGGGGGAGTCTATGACTCTCAGTCGCTTAACGCCACAGAAACCGGATAAGCACCGGCCTGATGAGCCTTAGGCTCGAGACAGACTTTAAAAGGAAAGGGCAAGCTAAATTTAGCGCTCGGGATAGAGTGATGTTGAATTTGTGCGGTGTGTAGCCTGTACCATTTTTTTATCATAACTTTACAGCCTATATATAAATTGTCATGGGTTTGAGTCAGCCTGGAGGTAAAAGGTAGCAGCATCAGCACAAGGGCCCCCAGAGCTCATGATCTGGGTGTGGCCCAACCTCCTATTTGTTTGTGTGGTTTTTTGTTTTTTCTCCTTTTTTTTGGGGGGGGGGGGAGGGGGGGGGGGTCGGTGGTCAGACTGTAAACCCTTTAGAGTCCCTTCAAAGTGATACCCACTTCTTCTGAAGTGGTTTACATTTCTAACTTAGTGGATCTTACTTTGAGGGGGTTCAATTCATGATCTATTTTTTTGCATTTTCCTTTCCTGTTTTGTTGGTGGTCCCTGGATAGGGTTAGCCTTCCCTGCAGCATTGGGTTTTGGAGGGTTGATTGGAGGCCACCTTCTGTCTTTTGTCTTTGTAATAATCATGTCAACATACTAACACACACACATGCACACACGCACATACATTCTAGGGGTTACCTCATGCAAATGTTTGTGCACAGGTGTGTGTTCAGACATGCACATGCTCACATGAAAAAATACTCACAAACATAAATGCGTGTGCACATACACATACACCACACACACATACATACATGCACAGACACATAACACAACAACACAAATATACTACACACACACACACACACACACACACACACACACACACACACACACACACACACACACACTCATATTTTTTCTCTCTCTCTCCTCTCTCTCTCTCTTTTCTCTCTCTCTCTCTCTCTCTCTCTCTCTCTCTCTCTTCTCTCTCTTCTCTCTCTCTCTCTCTTGCTCTTGCTCTCATTCACACACACACAAGGGCACACATATGTATGCAGGTAGGCACAGGAACACACTTACACACATTCAGTCTTTACTTTCATTCCATTTTTACAATCTCTCCCCCTTATTAATTGTATTTTTACAATCTCCCCCTTATTAATTGTATTTTTACAATCTCCCCCTTATTAACATTATTTCTGTCCACTTTCAGTTTTACACGGTTTATCTTTTCAATTTTATTTCTGTCCTAAATAAAAACTGTCAACACTGAAGACTAAGTTCAACAGTTTGCTTTGATTGTTCATGATTGACATTGTATCAAACATGATTGTAAAGTGCATTGTCCTTTTTTGACATTCAGCCCCACTTGTTTGTGATAAGTTTTGTTTTATACTCACCATTTTGGTCCTGATGTAAATATTTCCAATAAGTTCAGTTTTCTTGCTCTTGTTATTCATAATTGAGTCTGTATCCAACATTTTACTAAAGATTTTGATCATATTTGACATTGTATTCTACATGTTTTAATATATGAAAGGGTTCTCTTTCACCGTTTTTGTTCTGATCGGATCTCCTGTAAAATACTGTTGGATTAGAAATTGTTGGATGGTGTTCACTGCATGATGGCAAATGTCAGTTTTTTGGTCATTAAAATTATAGGTTTTTTTGGTTTTGTTTATAGTGTCACATCTTTACAATTTCTTTGGAAAGAGAAACAGTGCTTTTTTGCTGATTCTTATGGTAAATGATGGATGCACGCCCAGTGCAAACAAGAATGAAAAAGATATGTGCCTGTCATGCTTACTTGAAGAACTGGTTGATTTCAGGGATGTTGTTTTCTCTCTCTGTCTCTGTCTCTCTCTCTCTGTATCTCGTCTCTGTCTGTCTGTCTGTCTGTCTGTCTGTCTCTCTCTCTCTCTCTCTCTCTCTCTCTCTCTCTCTCTCTCTCTCTCTCTCTCTCTCTCTCTCTCTCTCTCTCTCTCTCTCCAATTACTGCAGACACACAAGCTACTTATATCTCAAGTAAGCATAGCAAAATAATTGTGGAACATCTACAGCAACTGGAAAGGATATGGACAGATTCCATGACAGTCACAAAGCAAAGGAGAAAGACTGTCCTAGGGACAAAGCTGTCAGATTAACGGCACAACCAATATCTTTGTTGCATTTAAGAATTGACAGCGATTTAATACCTTTTGCTTGCCAGTGTGACTGTACAGTATTTTATCATTACCAGTACTGGTTTTCAATCAGGAGGATTTATTGTATGGAGTATTCGTGATTCATTCTTGTTTTGGATTTATTTCATTTCCACCCTACCCCCTGAACTCCCTATTGTGAATGAGCTGGAAAGCATCCGCAGTTATTGTGTATGTAAATGAATGTGTGTGTGTTTGTGTGTGGTGTGGTGTTGTGCGTGCGTGCGTGCGTGCATGTGAGCATGCATGCGTGAGTGCTGCGTGGTGTGTGTATTTAGAAGTGAAGTAAGTAGGAGACTTGTAATACTTAACAATACATATTCACTTTGTGTTTCTAAAAGGTAAAGCTCAGTCATTTTTCTGTATTGATTAGATTCACACCTGAAAGTCAGCACAGTACAGTACAGTGCTAAAGTCACACTGACCATTGTTCATTTCACGGCTGTGTGTTGCAGATGACCAGACAGAGCCGGCCCCGAGTTTCGCAGCTGAAGCGGCCACCCGTTTGGTGTCGGGGACTGAGGGCAGTGACCAGGGTGTGTAGCCGCTCCCTCTGTACTGTGTGCCTGTGTTATCCCCCCTTGCTCCATCCGTCTGCAGCATTAGTTCTTGTTTTATCAGTTGACATTGCCAGAGTTCTTCCTTTTTTTTTTTTTTTTTTTGTAGTATGGTTGGTTTTCCCCCTTTCTTTTTTTTTTTTTTTGGTTTGTTTTGTGGTTTAAGTGTTAGAAGTTTTTATATGTTAAAAAGTGTTAAAAAGTTTTCATGGATTAGAAGTTTTCATATATTTTAAAAGTTAGAAAAGTTTTCCTGCGTTTTAAGGAATAGAAGTTTTTGTATGTTTAAATGTTAGAAGTTTGCCTGTGTTTCAGGAAAAGAAGTTTTTATATGTTTAAATGTTAGAAATTTTCCTCTGTTTTTGTTGTTGTTTTTTTTACAGTATACTGTCTGTACTAGAATGAGAGAGAGATTGTTTTAACATGAGATTAGAAAGCATCAACATGACATTTAATTGAATTGAGGGGGGAAAGGGAGGGGGTAAGTTGGTGTGGGGGCGTGGATAAATCTTCCCAGATACAGTTCCTTTTTGAAGAAGGAAAAGTATGGAAAGGATAGAGTGCTCAAGTAAAATCAATTTTAGTGAGCAGCTGACTTGTGTCACCAAAATATTGCAAAACAAGTTGAAAGAAAAGTTCTCTTTGAGTGGAGAAACTGATTGCAGTCAGCATATCACTGTCAGCATTGCAGCATGATTTGCATATCTTGCCATCAATATCTGCAATGGTTGTGGGGTTTCATATTCATTTTTTTTGTTGCCAATTTTGATCAATATGTATGGCCTAGTTGGTGCTTCTAGTTACATGGCTGGGTTCTCACGTTGTGTAAATATGTATTTGTGTGCTTGTAGTCTAGAAGCGTAATGTCTTCATTATCTTTGTTGTGCTTGACAAGTCTTGTCGATGTGGATTTGTTTCTGCTGGTATTTATTCTTTTCTACTGTGTGATTTTGGTTTATTTTTTGTGATACTTTTTTTTTTCCTATACAACTTGATTCTTTTTTTCTGACTTTTGAAAATGTTGAATGTCTCCTTTTTTATTTCCTGGTACTTAAATTTTGGCAAGAATTCATTGTATAGTTTAGGGAGGGTCGGGGGAATATGAGAATGAAAACGTAAGCCACTTTCAAACATACCATGCGGTTCCATCATAGCTTTTGGTACAAGCAGATGTATTGTATATAAATAACCAATTTTGACAACATTTTTTTTTCTTTTTCTTATTATCGCAGACTTTTTTGCTTTTGAATTTTTAAAAAAGAAGAAAAAAAAGAAAGCTTTTACTGTTACTGATTTGCATTTTGGAAAGAGGAAAAGTTGGGTTTTTTTTAATATGCGCAGAAAATTTGTAAGCTTTTTCTGAAAAGGCAGCTTCTGTGTTTGGTGATAATCATCTAGCATTACAAAATCTGCCATAAATAGATTTGTTGGAGAACATTGAACGTATTTCATAAGTTCACAAACAAGCTTGTGCAGTGCAGTGATTGATCAAACGTACTTGACCTGTTTAATTAACTAACTGTGATGATCCTAATAGAGCTCACCCATGATTGATTGATTAGTAAACTGACAATGAGTTGACCATTCCCAAAGGAGCCAAAAAAAGAAAACCTCAAAACCATGGCACATGTGTAATGTTATATCATGTGATCTTCTTGTGTGCGTGTGCGTATTTTTGGTGTAGTAGATATTGCACTAATGAAGCATTCATTAAGTTCCAATGGAAAGAACAGGGTAATCTAGATCAGATATTAGGGAAAAAACACACTTCAGTAGATTCAAAACCAATACAAAACAAAACAACATATGCCCAAAGTGTGCAGCTACTTGTGTATGCTGTGTATGTTTTGTCAGATTTGTTTTTAAAAATCAACACGGCTTTTCATTTCATTTGTTTATAAAATATAAAAACGGGTCATAATATTATTTCACATGAGTTAATCAAGTCACGACAGAATGGCTTAACATGGGATTCTACTACTTCCAATTTGACGTTATAATCTGTATGTCAAGCTTGGGATCAAATTGCCATAAATGTGTTCCCTGTGCCAAGGCTTAGGATTATCAGATTGACATGGATGCAGTTATACCATTTACATGTTGATGTCAGGTCATCTAGGTATGGGGTTTACCTCATGAACGAAGTTATGAAAGAATTGCCTTTCAGCTATTGTCAAGTATTTTTATGACGTTAACTGGGCAAGATTGAACACTAGGGTGTTTTGACTGATGTTTATTTCATTTTGTTGGTTGTATTTTTGTTGTGATCAAATAGCTGTTTTCTTCCCAAGGAGTGAAATTCATTTTTTTATGTATTTAGTTGGTTCTTTTGAAGGAGTGGATGTGTGTTGTTGAACTACTTTTGGTTTGTGATTAAAGTGGACCCATTTTGATGTGAAATCTTTCACTTTTTCTCAACATTATTTTTCACCTATCTGCATTGTTCTTTTTTTTCCTTCGGTCTTTTCTTTTCTCTCTTTATTTATGTTGATTTACTTATCTTTTGACTCTCTCTGTGACACTTTTCGCATACCTGTCATTTCTTCTGTCTCTTCTTTTAATCTGTTGATTTCTGTTAATCTGTTGATCTTTTACCATTCTTAGCCTCAATTTTCACCTTTAAAAAAAAAAATTTCTTTTAATCTATTTCTGTTGATTTTCTTAGTTTTTTTTCATCTGTTTTTTTCCATTCTTTGGACATAGTTATAGAACACGGGTGTACTAAGCACTAAAACAAAAAAGAAAAGTTTCCCTCTTCCCGTCCTCTTTCTTTCTGCATTGTGAAAGAGTTGGTTGTGTTCTTTGGACGTTTGGTTTTATTTCTGGGTTGTTGTATTCTTCATGGCTTTCCATGGTTCTCTACAATAAATCTTGCAATATGCAGATCACCGTGCTCGCTTTTTGTCCCAATCCATTCGGTGTGACAGTGTTTGTTTATACTGGTGTGTATTGTATCGTGTTGCTGTCTTCTGTTCCTTTTTATGTTTGATTTGTCACTAACAAGCAAAAATGGAGGAACCTCTTTATCGGACGTTCTGACTCACTTGGCGAGGAGTGTGTGTGCCTTGTTGGGGAAAAGAATCTAATCTACAAATAAAATCTTCAGCTTTTGCAGTCACTCTGGGGTGATGGAAATCTACACACAGCTTTAAAGCTTTTCAGTATATCTGCAGCTTCCTTGTGGCTTTTCGCTCACTATTGTGTAACAACACATGCTCCAACATGGTAAGAAATCACAGAACTATACAGTGCTGGATACATTTCAAGTGTGAGTGGTTTTCAGATCATTCAGTCTTTGTCTTTTTTTTTTTTGTCTCTTTTTCAATTTGGCTTTTTTGTTTCGTTTGTTTGTTGGGTTTTTGTTTTTTT
Organism: Stramonita haemastoma; assembly: GCA_030674155.1. NCBI lineage: Eukaryota > Metazoa > Mollusca > Gastropoda > Neogastropoda > Muricidae > Stramonita > Stramonita haemastoma. Next base: position 68,317,262 of record CM060316.1, read on the forward strand.
GCATGGAAGATGTAAACAGTGAAGGCATGCTTAAGTTTTTTCTACAAGTATCGCTTTGGTCTTGGTTCAAAATAAAGCTTCCTGTGAAAAAAGTGTGGTGTTTGATTATTTATTTTATGTGTGGTGTATTTAGAATAGGTGGCTGTGTATTGCAAATGGCACACACATATACACTGTGTAAACACCCAAAACACATGTGCATGCACGCACATACAACACACACGCACACATACACGCATGTACGCATGCGTGCATGCACACACACACACACACACACACACACACACACACCACACACACACACACACACACACACACACACACACACACACACACACACACTCGCTCACACACTCGCTCACACACTCGCTCACACACTCACTTTCCAGCAATACGTTCATGTGTTATGCATCTTTGCAAACTTATACCATGTAATGGGTGTACACACACACACACACACGTGCACAAACATACACACAAACACAGGCACATGCATATTTACAGGCACTCACTCACTCACTCTCTCTCTACACACACACACACACACACACACACACACACACACACACACACACACACACACACACACACACACACACACAAGCAACCACACATATTGCACAATATCTGTGAATGAATATATAGATGGAAATACTTCATGATTTGAAGTTGATTTCCTCCTTCGTTAGCCCAGAAAATAGACTGTGGTGAGATTTAGTTCAGAAATGAGTTTACTATTTCGTGAGTAATACAGAATGTGCAGAAAGTGTTGCTTTTTCTACATGCTCTGTCTTATGCTAACCCATTATTAGTTTTACTGCATTACCTTCTGCATTTGTACAATGGATATATTACATTTGTAATATTTTCAAACTCTATGCAATAAATTGCGTTGCTTTTCTGTACATTTAATATATTTTGCTTCCTAATATTTTTTTTAACTCTATTGTTGCTTCTCTGCATTTGTACATTTTGATACACTTTTTTGGCAAGCATTTTCAAACTTTATTAATATTGTTGCTTTTCTGCAATTGTACATTTGATTTGATTTCATTTGCGACATGTTCACACTATATAAGATCTATTGCTGCTTTTTTCTTCTCGTGCACTTTCTGAATGTAGTGAGCTAACAAACTACATCTCTGCTGCTTTAAAAAGGGGTTGTGTTTTGTTCAGAAAATTCAGCTTCATGCTTGCATCTATGGTCAGGGTGTAACTTCATAGCCTTCGCTTTAGTCACTAATTGCTTTAAAAAAAAAAAAATCATGCTGCAGGTTGGTTGTTTTTGGGTTGTTGTTTTTTTAATCTAAGCACACTGATATTTTAATTATTTGACTGGAAATACAAATCCTGTCATATTGGAGTGTGTATTTCTCAGAAGTTAATATTGACAGAAAAATAAAATACTTTATTCAGACATGAAATAGCAAGCTTCAAAATACAGACAAGCAGAGGGGGGGTTGTGAGTTTTTTTGGTTTTAGTTGTTAGGTTTGGGCAGAAGATGTGTGAACATCTGTGCTGCACATACATGAAGGACATCAGTAATTAACACATGAAGTATACTGTCTTCAAAACTGTAAGCATCTGCCCTGGAGCGCAAAATTAAGCCATTTTTCCTGGAAGTATTCCCTGTGTGGGGGGGACAGTAAACCCAAAAAGGTGTTGTAAAATGTTATGTAGACATGCACGGTAATGAAGTCCATGCTGATTCCATTCCCCATGCTGCCCTTTTCAGTGAGAGCGCCAGCAGGCGTGATCCTTCGTACCAAGTCTGGTGCCATCAACACCCATCTGCCAAAGCAAGATGGAGCTATCGTGCTCTCAGACCCCGTGCACAGTCCTCAGTCAGAAGGATCGTTTAAAGAGGAACCTTCCTCAGTTCCAGAACCCGCCTTGCCGGACGACTTCATAGAGGAAGAGAAACAGTTCCAAGATTTGGCTGGGGAGGGCTTTGGGCTGCAAGCGGTAGTGGGAGAAGAGACATATGTGGACAGGAGAGAGGAAACGGTGCCGGTGTCCTCACGCTCCGTCCTGCAGAGGGATTTGGTGCAAGGGCAGATCCCAGGGTATGAGGTCATTGTCCAGGGTGGAGCAGAGGTGACACCAGGAATGCCCCTGACAGTCCAGACAAGTGAGCACCCGGAGAGAGTGGGTCTGAGAGAGGAGGAGCAGCATGGTCTGCTTCATGATATTCCTGAAGAAGAAGGTACCGCACTTTAAAACCATACCAGAATCTGCTTCTCTGTCAGTATATCTTGGATCTCTCTGCTTCTCTATTTTCTCAGCATATACTATACAGGTTGTCAGGCAGGTCCTTTTTTTCAGAAACCTATGCAGGAGAAAGGAAATGTGATACAGATGAATAGTTGTGCCATTGCTTCATCATGTTTTGTTAGAGGCTGTTCATGCCAACACTATAATTTATTGCATGGCTGTACTTTGTGGATGCAGATTATTTTCGCTTGTTTTCTTCTTCTTTTTTTTTTAAATCTTATTTTTGTTATAGTAAGCAGTGTATTCGGAGTGTGAAATTTTGATTTTCAGTTCAAGCTTAGCATGATGACTATTTTGTAGCATGTGACATTGCTGTTGTATAGTTTATCATTTTCAGTTTACTGTGTTTCTGTTATTTGCGTCCATATGATGATGTGAACAAATGTGTTTGTAAGCCAGGAATATGAACACACACACACACACACACACACACACACACACACACACACACACACACACAATGGAACAGACTTCTCTGGTACCTTTTCTAACTAAAGCTAGGAAACCCAGAGAGACAAAGAACATATTTCTTAAGTTACCATTCTTTTATGTACTGCAACATCTGCAGCTATGTGCAGTATCGTATTTGTGTTCAGCTGCACATCAAAGAAGCAGAAGAAGAACAATGAAAAAATATATTTTTAAAAACACACCTAAAACACAAAAACAATATTAAAAAAAAGAAAGGGGGGGGGGGACGCCATATAAAAACAAAACAAAAAAGCAAAGAAGGGCAAAATGTTGCATTGAAAATGTTGAAAGAACTTGCTAGTTTGTTTCTTTAAGTGTACACAATACTAGCAAGGCAACTATGCTATCAATTTCTGTAGCAAGAACAACACACACACACACACACACACACACACACACACACACACACACACACACACACACACACACTTGTGTTTTGTGCCCAGTCCCCTTCCCACTGTTCCTTCTGAATGGGCTTAGAAGCTTATCATATTGAGCTATTGTTATTGCCCCCCCCCCCCCCCCCCCCCCCCACACACACACACCCTATCGTATTCTCACTTGCATGCATATTCACAAATGCAAGATAGATATATAGATATATATATATATATATATATATACACACACACACACACACACACACACACACACACACACACACACACACACACACACACACTCCAAGTACAAAATAAAACTCAATATGTAATTGTGGAACCTAAAAGTAAAATTCAACTAAATCTTTGTGGGGAAAAAAATATCCACAGAAGTCACGCAAATGAGGATTTAGTTTTCCCATCCATCCTTACACGCATTGCATGGAAAGAACCCAACAGTATGCAGAGATATGGCATTGCTAGGCATTATCAGCTCAGGCCCTGTAACTACAACTTTGAGCAAAGTTTAGGTCATTTTCTGAACTTTACGCTTTTTTTAAATTTTAGACTCTTGTCATTTTCAGAAGTTTGTGAAAGATTAGACATAGAAAAACAGGCTATTACCAACAACAAAAAAAGAAAAAAAGTTGGGTTTTTTTTTTTTTACCAAAACTAACATAAAAGGAGCTCCAGAACCAAAATTGAATTTGTCAAACTCAGTAAAAGCATGGTCTCAAGCAAAAGGTAATGCTTCAGGCAAAGATTATGTTGCTCACTTTGACCTGTCTCTGTGGATTCTGGCATACCAATCACTGTTTTCTGCTTGAAAGCTCAACATTAGTCAATTCTTATTTTGTAGCTGACTTTAATTTGAATAGTTCGAGTATTTTTGGATTGATATACATCATCCTCCAAACATTTCATATTGCATTTCATCATACTTCCATTAGCATTCATTCATTACCTATAGTTTTGGCGTTTATTCGCACAACACACTCATTCCTCTCCCATTTGAAAAACCCAGCAAGTCCTATCTATGAATAAATGTTAAACGTTGATATTTCAAGCAGAAAATAGCAACTGGTGTGCTGAAATTCACAGATGGGTCAAGGGTGAGGGGTCAAAGGTGAGCGACTCCATCTTCGCCCAATGAACGGATCCCTGGATAATGGTCATTTCATTACTGCCGACTCCATCTTGGTCTTTTTAGCCAGTTTGAGCAAGAAGATGAAACTGAAAATGTCACTTTAGTTTGTACATTACGAGTTTGCTTGTTTATTGGATAACTACATAACCCACATACTGGAATAAATCTGAAAGTACTGAGATTTTTTGTTTTTAGGGTTTTGTTGGGGAGGGAGGGGGGGGGGGGTAGGAGTCTGAAAAACGATCTTGAGATTTTGTCAACTCTGCAGTGTTATTTGCTCATGTGTATTTAACAGGAGGGGGGGGGGGGGGGGTTGTAGTGTATTACTTTAAGTGTTTTGTATCTTTTCCTATGCATTTTTCGATAATCTGGGAGTGATTAAGTGGAATGGCTGGCATCCACAGCATGACCTGGGTTTTTTTTTGTTTTGTTTGGGGATTTTTTTTCCATAAGGAATGAAAAAGTTGTCATTGTTGTTGGGCATTCCCCAACTTAACTACCCTTTGGTCTCTCAGAATATGCTCCTTCGCCATCGCACCTGGGAATCACTGTGAGGCCATTAGTACACTTTGGGGGAAAAGTTTGCATGTTTGACTGTTTTCAGGGTACTTCAGTGTAAGAGGATTTTTTTTTTATCCTGCAGTGGATAGTACAGCATAGGATGTTTACACTGATGTAGCTAGTCAGGGAGATGACAATCATGGCATATTTATTTATTTATTTATATATCGATAATGGAATAAGTACTCATGTGCTTTTTTACTAACATTGTAATACAGTGTAGGCTTGGCACTTAGCCTACATCATCAATATCTGACAAAGCTTTCTACTTTACCTCTTGTTATCTAGAGTGTGAGGGGTTTTTTCAGGTTATTGAGAGATATTGAGGCTATCTTGGTATTTGAGATGCATTTGGGCTAAACTTGAATGTTTTGCAAGTTTTTTAAAAAGAAATGCGGTGATAACCCTGATATGGTTTTGTGGTAAATGGGGCTAAACAACTTAAATTGAAATGAAAAGTTAAATGCAATATCAAAAGCATAAGCAAAGTCACATGTACAAACTCAAGTGATTTTATTTTGGTTTCTCAGTCAGTCAGTCCATAAGGCTGTAAGATGGAAAGACCGTAGCTTGTGAAAATGACATGATATTTGGCTTGAGACTCTGTGTTTTTACTAAGTCTCATTAGCAGAATCAACAAAATCATTTCAAGGAATTGGAAAAAAAACACCTAGAAATCTAGTATTACTTAAACTTAACAAAAGTGTGTGTGTAAACATGGGTGTGTGTGTGTGTGTGTGTGTGTGTGTGTGTGTGTGTGTGTGTGTTGGTGTTGTGGGTGGCTACATTACTGATCTTTGTTTCCAGTTCATGTTAAAAAAAACAACAAAAACCCAGACTGACTGACATTATATATGCTTGCATATAATGACTGATGTACCTGAATCAGTCCAGTAATCCTAGTTTTTGATTTCACATCCATTTGTGAGACACTGTACTTGTAAAGAAAATGATCACTTGTTGAAATCCTTGAGAGCAGACAACATTCAGTTACATTAATAGTTATGGAACACCACGCCCTCTCCCTTTAGTTTTCTTTCATTCAGTTGCCAGCAGTGGCAGATGTTCACACCTTTTATTAGATTCACACATACGTCAGCAATATTCTGATTCAGTGTTCTACCGTCACTCAATAAACGTGATAATATGAGTTGAGGTCAGTCAAAATGAATTTTCTGATAACTAACAATGCCCAAGAATTAAAAGTGTGAAGAACTCAGTCTGACGTCTCAGGTCAGAAATAGCATCTGAAATCAGGTTCTATATCTAATGAGAATGCAACTTGCCCAGCAAAATATCTAGAAATTGCATTTAGCATTCAACAAAGTTCACTTTGTCTTAACAGGGGTCAGGTGTGACTAGGTTAATTCTACATAAGTTGGAAACCGCAAGTGAACATCCCTCTGCATAAATGTCTCATTAACATCAGGACCTGACTCCAAACAACAAACCTCTGCCAATCTGGCCTTGTTAAACATATCTTAGCACAACATAAACGGTTTGGCCATTTCAGAAGCATGTCAGCATTGCACCAAGACTGATGCCGAACACAATTCCTGATAAATCACAGTGATGATACCCATCTCACAGGTATCATCTTCCCCAGGCTTACCAGCTCATCTTTGCACCGTGTTTGGGGCAACTTCAAGCTGTATTTGAAAAACCAAAGCGCAAAAAAAAAAGCATTAATTTCCAACAAAAAGTGGCACTTGACACAGATTGAGGACAGTTATGACATGATTCATTGGAAACAAACTTTTGAATACTAAAAACAAACAAACGAAAGAAAAACAACTTCAACTGAATACTGATGCACACAAAATCTACATTCACAGCTGTGTTCAGTAGAACATTAGAGATTGTAAATGTCATTTTGCTAGCAGAATGGTGATGCCATTCTTACAGGTTGACTTGTGCTCTAGCAATTATTGTGCTTTTTATGTGGTATTTGTTCATGAAATGTGTATGTAATTACCTTTCATATTGCAGCTTTGTTAGATTCTACAGAATGTATATAGATATCTGTAATATGTGGCTTTATTAGAGATGATATGTGTATCAGACATGTATGTATGTATATTGTAACCTTGTTCCTTTTTTCTTTTGAATCCTTTTTTTCTGATCTGTTTTGGTCCTTTTCCCTCTTTTTTACATTTTTTTTTCTATGTAGATTCTATGCTTGATATTTCTGTATTAGAAACACTCAAGTCTGTACAGTTTTCATCTCTTGGATATTGTTTTCTAATACCATTTACTTTTTAAAATTCTTCTGTCATTGTCAGTACTGTGAATCTGTGTTTCTCTGCACTGTGTTCTTTATGCATTATTGCACAGATTATGTATTAATTATGGCTGGTATGGTCTCTTCCTCTTTGTCAGCTTGTAGTATGTACATACTGTGTTTGTTACTTTCGTTGGTTATTGGTAGAGAGATGTATTTGGAGAATAATCGTGTATTGACATGTATCCAGCACTGGAGTAGCCGCACTGTAAAACATATTCAGTGTAGTTGAGGTACACCAGGTTTATCTTCTATCTTCACATCACATTTAGAAATAATTCCTCACTCGCATTCTTAACAAGCATTAAATAATCCATCATTCCAAACACCTTGTAACTTTTTAAAAAAAATAAATAAATAAAATAGTGTCTGTGTGTGCCTTTTTAAAACCAATTTCTTGCATGTTGTACAGAAACTGCAGGTTCATACTGTTTGGTTCATGCCCTGATCTGTATTAATCATTGTTGATGCAGAATTCTCATTCTAACCTTTCTCTTTAAAATTAGATCCTCTTCCCCATCCCACCTTCTCTGTGTTCTGTGCATTGATAAAAGCGAACCTGTTAACATTTGCATGTCAGAGATAATCAGAAATGAAGAAGATGAGAGATGTTTCAAATACCATGTTTAACAGAGAACACTGTCTAACCATAATAAGGGAAGTTTGTGGTAAGGGGTTGCAATTTTTTTTACAAGATATTTCAAATGAGAATCAATTAGTACATGTTTCACAGATAGTAGCTTGGATTCACATCAGTAGGTGCATTGAAATGTGACTGATGTTACCGATAATTGTAACTCTGCAATTTGTTCTTCGGAAATTTGTAAACAGTTGGTTTGAGGGTTTTTTGTAACAGGTCTGTTTTTCTCAATGGAAGATCAAAAGTTAACATTTTACATCTATCAGTGTCATTGGAAAAAAAACAACTTCAGCTTAATTAATAAGGCAAAGGAAAATAAACATGCCTATTTTCTCATACAATTACGTCCATGCACACACACTTGCACAGTCACATGCACACAGTCATCCTCACACACACACACACACACACACACACACACACACACCACACACACACACACACACACACACACTACTCACTCCTCACTCACTCACTCACTCATCACTCACTGATGTGTACTTGGTGCTTATATAGTTGTACTTTCACATGAATATCAGCCATACTCAGACCAAAGGGGTCTGTGAGAACAGTTTTTAACATCAGTGTCTAATAGCGCTTTAACACTCTGTATCGCTTTTCACGAACTAAAAACCACCTTGCTTGCTAGAAATAATGTACAAAATAATGTGTTTTTAAAGTAAATTTCATTATTTCACCCTGTAACCTGATCTATCATCTACTTTAAAATGAGAATAAGGGTTCAAAAAAAAAAAAGGAAATAAAGAAAACCAAAAAAAAACCCACATTACACGGTTTGCTACTGGTGTTTTTATAAGGCATTTGGACCAAATTCACTTTCAGTTTAAAAGTGTGATAGATATAGTGCTTGAACCAAATTCACTTTCAGCTTAAAAGTGTGATAGATATAGTGCTTGAACTGTATTGAAAAATTCAGCATAAATTCATGATGAAAAGAAGAGTTAAATAAGATGCAAGTGCATGTGTACTTACCAAGTTTGTGGAGGAAAAAAAGTTGTATATTGTGTCAACAGTTCAGAAAGTCATCATAAACTCTCCTCCTCTCTCTCTCTCTCTCTCTCTCTCTCTCCTCTTCCCCCCCCCCCTCTCCCTCTTCCTCTCTCTCCCTCTCTCTCTCCTCCTCTCTCTCTCTCTCTTCTCTCTCTCTCTCTCTTCTCTCTCCCCTCTCCTCTCTCTCTCTCCTCTCTCTCTCTCTCTCCTGTGTCTCATGCCAAATTAAAAGCAGATACAAATCCTTATGGAATATTACATGTGTTAAGTAAAGACTCCTTTCACTTTCCTAGCAGAAGCATTATTGACCAGCACATAACAACTACTGGTATTTTTGATCTCCTGAACTGCAAATAGTTTGGAAAATTTTGTTGAAGAAAATAAAAGCATCCCATTTAATTTGAGAAAAAAAAGTAGTAGAAAAAACCTTAAAACCCATTTAGAAATTGTCTCTTGTTAACTAAAATGAACTTACATAATGGAAGACTTTTTTTTTTGTATGAAACAGTTATGCAGCTTTGGCCTGTATTTTGTACTCTGTGATATTGGGTTTGATATGTGGGTGTAAAATCATTATAGCATAGGCGTAGTCTGATAATTTAATGAGGAAGACAAATCAGCTCATTCCATGTCACATTATCACATCATAACTTCAGTTCCTTTTTTCCTCCAAAAAAGTATGTTAAAAATTTTTTTATGGAAAAATGTATTCAAAATAGATAATCCTTGGTATTTGATTTCTTCTACTCCAACAACCCGTATCTTACTGCAAATGACCAACCATAATAAAGAGGTTCATATATACTTTGTCTATTTAGCATTTACATTTGATATTCTACCAAATTATTAACAAATTCTATAATGACCAATCTTGACAAAGCAGCACATATGTGCTTTGTCTTTTCAGTATTTACATTTGATTTCTACAAAATTACTAACAGTCTATCTGTAGAACAACTTTCCTTTTAATATGTATTGAATGCCCCTCCTCTGGCACACAAATGTCTCAAAAAAGCATCACTCCAAGTTAACACCTCCAAGTTAACAATTTCAAATCTTGTGGGTGGTGTTGCACACTCCATTAACAAATTAACTATTTCGAAGTAACCTGTAAGTTTGAGTGATGTCTTCAACTGGCCCTAAATGCCACCTCTTCAACCCTCCTCTCTTAGCATGCGTGGTATAGCATGACTCTCTGCCTGTAGTGAGTGGCCTTTGGAACAGGTGCATGTCTTGCCCTAAAAGGACTGGACGTAGTTGGAGACAGGATCCCCCTTCGCTGCCTCATTGTTCCTTCTGTCTGTCTCTTCCTTTCAGTTTTCGATTCTGCAGTATCAGCAGGGGAAACAGTGTATGAGGAAACTCTGCCTGATGGGAGGACTGTGACATTCCGGCGCTCTCAGCCTGTAGCCGCTAGCGGCATTGTGGAAGAAGGCCCAGAGCGGGAAACGACAGAAGTGCAGGAGGAGTCAGAAATCCTCCCTGATGGCACCCACCACTCCACACAGCGTGTCATCCACCAGAAGGTCAGACATGTCCTGCGCTCTGTGCCCTCGGTCACCGGGGAGGAGGAGCTGGTGGGGGAGGACATCAAGACGCCCGGGAAGCAGGAGGTGATCGAGATGTTTGACGAGCCCCCCAAGCTGGTGCAGGACTCTGAGGAGATTGAGCAGATCCTGGAGGACGGCACGCGCGTGAAGAAGCAGGTGGTGATGAACCGCATGGTGCACCTGGTCAAGATGAAGCACGAGTCCTTCGATGAAGACGGCCGCAAGGTGGAGGAGAACTACGAGATCGAGGAGGTCATCCCCGGCACAGAGTCGGCCTTCGTGGCCGGAATGGACTCCGACTACGAGGAAGAACTGGAACGCAAGCGCACGGCCTCCATGGGGGAGATGGGAGAGGTCACGGATGAGGGCCAGGTCATCACACAGGGAGTCCTGGCGGGCGAGGTGGTCAGAGAGAGAGCGTACGTCACCGAAGAGCGTGTCACCTCCAGCTATGGTCGGGTCTCTCCCGAAGCGTTGTCGTACTCGCACGATGCCAGTGTGGACAGCATCAGCGGGGAACTGGCTCAGGACATGTACGACTATGGCGGCCACACTGTGGTGCAGACACAGCGCGTGGTGAGGGGGCAGGTGGAGGAGGGAGGAGGAGGTCAGGGTGTGGTGGAGAGCTCTGTGGGGGTGCTGGAGGGCATGATCACCCGAGGCCAGCTGCCGCTACAGCGCTCTGAAGGTAACGTCACTGTGTAGTTGTTAGCCTTCCTGTAGAAGTAGAGTGTCCGTCTTCTCCTGTAGTCAGCGTGTAGTGTAGCTTTTCTGGAGCCCACTCTCTCTGTCTTGTCTCTTTCTGTCTCTTTTGTGTTTTGACATGCATATATATCATAAAAAGAAAGGTGATTCATGCCGAAAGAGTCATGAAAATCTGCATGAATGTGTTGCCAGTATAAGTAGCATATTATCAAAAACAGAATGGGGAGGGGGTGAGGATTGTAGGCAGGTGGTGGTGGTTCTCAAGTAGAACACAGTTTTGTTTTCTATAAACTATGCAAATTTATTGCATATGCCAGTCATCTGATTTTGTTATTCAGTCCAATAATGAACAACAGTCACAGAAGCAGTGAGTGGTAGGGTTCCTCAGTGGACATAGGAACTTGTTTCCACATCCTTTACATACTCCCAGGTGTGAAAGTCTTGGCTACCTGGCTTCTTCAGCAACTATGGCCTATGCTGCTGCTTTTTCTTAGTGAACACTGGTGACTTAGGCAGCAGGGATCAGACTTTGGCTGAAAATTGAAGGAAAAAAATCATTCGCCACTTTGGGAACATTTTTAGCCTCCCCGTTTTCCCCATTGCTGAGTTGTCAGAGATACAAGTTGTGATAAAGAGACTGCATATGTGACCTGTTATCTGTATTTTTAACACTGAAAAAAGAAAAGTGATTACTGAAATCTCGGAGTACATACAAATATATTGTTCTTTCAGTGTCTGTAGCTTTTGTTTTGAGAACATTTACATCAACTAGCAATGAGAGAACAAACCTTTCCCAACTAATAAACCCCCATCCATGCTACATTTATCTTGTCTGAAAATCTCTGTGAAACTAGATCTTATATCTGTTCAGTTTTTCTTTAATCCAGTTCTATGTTTTAGAGCTTTGTTGTTTAGTATCAATGTTACTATTTACTCTTTGTTATAGAGTGGCAAAAAACGAATTTAGTACACCCAATTGAACACCCAAGACAAGAAGTCTGGTTTATGCCTCTATGGCTGTACCGTTTGTTATGATACTGTACCGTCTTCCCCCCTCCATCCCCCTCCCTTTCCAATAAATAATCCCTCACAAATACTGAAGGATAGTTTTGATATCCCTCGTGAAAAAAAAGGTTGTATGGTGTTTGTGGAAGTGTAAATCGTGTTTTAGTTCATTATGATAAGATGGTCCCTCCCCCAGAGTAAAGAACAATAGTGTAGGGTGTTTATGAAGATTCTGGATAAGAAGTCAGGTGTGTGGTACCACAGAGTATGAGGAGGGGGAAGGCACATCAGAGGTCCGGGAACTGGAAGACACAGGTCTGAGGAAAAGAGAGGTGAAGAAGGTGACCTTCACCACCGATGACCTTATGGCACCTTCAGGTGACCTTTTGCCTTTGACCTTTAAATGACCTTGTAGAGCATCAATCTAGTCTGTAGAAGGACTTAAAGCATGGAATTCAGTCGAACCTTTCCGCTCACAGCATCATTTGATTTTTTTTTTCCTTCTAAACTTTCAATCTTGTGTTGGGGTTCATCTTTTCATGGATTTGTTTGTGTGCCACCAAATCCAAAGCTTGTGAAAAAATATCGCATGTTTGGAATGAAAGATTGGTTGCTTAGATGTAGAAAGCTGCCAATGAAAAATATCTCGTAGTTTGCAATCGTGGAACATTCTGTGTTTAGAGGGCGTCTTTTTTTTTTTTTTAACCAAAACCTTTTTTCTTTTTTTTAGGTGTTCCATTTTAATTATTTACTCACCCTAGAAACAGTTAATACATTAGACTAAAGTTATGGGCATCAAAACTGATGTATGACAGGAAGGTAAATGAATGTAAACATGGCGGATTGGAAAAGAGAACGTCAAACCACTCTTAAATTGTACTGACTGTGGTTTGCATTCAAGTTAAGATACACTGCTGCTCAGTTTCAACAAACTCAGTCATCCTGGTCTTCTCCAGCATTCACAGCTGTCATTCAGACTGGTGAAATAAGAAGATGGCATACAGGTATGCTTGTATGATCCATTACTTCTGCCATGATAGGCGTTCTCTACAAACAAAAAGCTTGTTGAAAACATATTGTTTGAATTTAGGACTAGTGGTTTGACTTTTTTTTTTAATCTGCCATTAAAATACCTTTCTTTGGGTTTAGGAGGACATGATTTTCTTTTTTTTTGTTATTAAAACATTTTGCTTGCTCTCTTGTAGATCACTCTCTCTCTCTCTCCTCTCTCTCTCTCTCTCCTCTCTCTCTCTCTCTCTCTCTCTCTCTCTCTCTCTCTCTCTCTCTCTCTCTCTCTCTCTCTCTCCTCTCACACACACACACACACACACACACACACACACACACACACACACACACACACACACACACACACACACACACACACAGGTGCATATATGTGCATATGGACTCGCGTCACATGTACACAAAATGCATATACAGAGTGCAATACATATGACAACAAACAGATAGCATGTGAATATGTGCATAATGTGCACACATGCAGGACACAGATTTTCATATCTGGTTGTCCTGTTGTTTTTGCTGTTAGTAATTCCTGCAAACTACAAATTGCTGGGGTGAAAAAACAAATCCAAGTTGTAAATAAACAGGAAAAATATGGGAAAAGGGAGTTATATCATTTCACTAACAATTTTCTAATGGCATGCAAAACTCAGCCTTTTTTTATTATTATTATTATTCAAGATGATCAGCTTGCCTTTTCTTTTCTTTTGTTGTTGTCTTGTGAAGTGTTCAACTAAAAGTAAAACATAGTTTGACCTTTTGATCTGAAAACAGAAAAAAATGGTGTTTTTAGATATTTTGTAGGAAGTTCACATGTGGCTTACAAATGCAAAGGATCATTGGTATTCCAGGATGTATTTTGCTTGTTTGTTAATGTTTTTTTCACTAACAAGGTTTATGAATTTGCTGACACTGATCTTTTAGAAATGATGCTTTTAAGAACAGTGTGAAGCTCATTCTAATTTAAAGTCAGCTTGGTCATATTTTACCTTTTACTTTTTGGTAATATTTTGCTTGTTTCACTTAGAAGTGATGAAGATGTGGAAGCTCATATAAGATTCGATCTCCTCTTACTGTCTGAGGTTGGTTATTTTCTAGGTTTTTTCATTTTCACTGGGTGTGCTTTTATCTGAACCTTTTTCGTATCAGTGTTGTTGCATGTCCTTGACATGAATAACAGAACATGCTGAACGTTCAGCAAACAGTGTTTTGACTTGTTCAATTTACTGACATAAATTTTACTTTAGCGTCTTGTCAATTTCACATGCTTTTCTCCACAAAGACCAGAAAGTGGCCACAAAGACTATGAAATTATCCCAAAGACTGTAAAGTGACCACTGTAAAGTGAATTCAAAGTGACCACAAAGACTGGAAAGTGGCCACAAAGACTATGAAATTATCTCAAAGACTGTAAAGTGACCGCTGTAAAGTGAATTCAAAGTGACCACAAAGACTGGAAAGTGATTACTGCAAAGTGACCACAGACTCTCAGACTGTAAAATCAACACTGTAAAGTGACCACAGAGACTGTAGAGTGACCCCAGAGACTGTAAAGTAACCACAGAGACTGTACTGTAAATTGACCCAAAGACTGCGATTTGATCGCCGTTGGGTGACCTCAAAGAATGTACAGTCGTTGTTGGGTGTTCCCTGCTAATCATCCTGATGGTCCCCAGAATGTGCACTCTGACTGACTCATCACACCTGGGAATCATTGTCAGATTGAAATTGCACAGTGGATGAGAAGTTTGCATTAATGACTGTTTTATAGTACCTCAAAATATAGGCAGCCGTACTCTGACTTCAGGATATTTTCGCTCCTTTAAAGGAGAGTGTATGTTGTGTTAAGAGCTTGTCATGGCTGAAAGCAGTCTCAACATAATATTTTACGATTTGACTTTTTTTTTATCTAGACCTTGGCAATTAGCTTCTGTCAATAACTGACAAAGCTTTCAACCTGGGCCAACAGACTGTAAAGTGACCACAAAAACTATGTTGGGAACTCACTTTATTTCAAAGGAAAAAATGGTTACTTCAGTATTTAAGGTTTTATTATGAAAATATTGTCAGTGTTTCACTTTTTAGATTAATGCTTTCTCTGTCTCTGTCTCTGTCTGTCTGTCTGTCTGTCTTCTCTCTCTCTCTCTCTCTCTCTCTCTCTCTCTCTCTCTCTCTCTCTCTCTCTCTCTCTCTCTCTCTCTCCTCTCTCTCTCTCAATCTCATTCTCTCTCTCTCATTTCTTTTCTTGAGTCTCGCATCAATTTTATTTTCAGTTTGTTCACTAATGCATGTTGTTCATTGAAAATTCCCATTTTCAACATCTTCAGATAAACGTTTGACTTTACAACGTTGGTGATTTTACCTTAGAGTATGCCAGTAGCGTTTTGATCTAGCTATTTTAGTAGTCACAACAGCGAAATGGTATCTTGTAGTTTTAGTCTTAGAGAATTAGCCTGGTAGAAGGAATTGGTCTCTCGTAGTCTTCCTTTCCTTTTCTTTTTTTTTTTTATTTGGCTGGTGTGTTTTGCATTGCTGAATGTTCTGTTTTGCCTGCAGTAGCTTCAGATGGCAGACAAGGGACAGAGTCTGACCGCCCCGTCATAACTATCACAGAGGACCTCAGTACCCCCCCTGATGAGGATGAGGACGTGCCCTCATATTTTGGCGTGAAGTATGAGGCGTCCTCTGAAGGTTAGAAACCCACTACGGCTTACCACCACCCACCTGTGTGTGTGTGTGTGTGTAGTTTTTTTTTATCTGTTGATTGCAGAGGTGAAGAGTCTGTGCTGAAAGAAAGCATGCTTAGATTGATTTCACCAAGATTTTACCTGACAAGGCGCTTTTAGGGGCTTTTTTTTGTGGGTTTTTTTTTTTCTGGGGGGGGGCGGGGGGGGGGGGGGGATTTTAAAGCCTGTTTTGAAAGGGTGTGGGTGTTATGACAGTGCAGAAGAAAAAATTTTTTTTTAAGGTTTGCTTTGAAGAAAAAAAGGTTTTTGAAGGTTTGCTTTGGGATTGTTTTCTTCTTTATTTTTTTTCTTGTTGAAAGCTTTGGTAATGGAAAACTTTGTGTAAACAGATGTAGCTGAAAAGGATTTGTGTAAACGTTTTTATCTTCACCGCTTATTCAGATGTTTTGAACGCATATTCAGAGCCCAAGGCTTTTTTTTTTTTCTTTTTTCTTAGATTGCCTAGCTTTTGTTTTTTTTGGGGTGGGGATTTTTGTTTTGGTTTTTTTTACCATTTTCTTTATTTTTGTCTAGTCTTCTTATGAATAGGAAAATGTGTGTGAATATATGTATATGCATATAAAAATTGTTTTTAATGTATATACATATGATTCATACATATTTTTTTTACATGTGTATATATAGAGAGATAGATATAGATATATATTTACACATACACATAGATATACTTTTACACAAACCATCTACGCAAAAAAATAGTTTGTATTCAACTCTCTCTCTCTCTCTCTCTCTCTCTCTCTCTCTCTCTCTCTCTCTCTCTCTTCTCTCTCTCTCTCTCTCTCTCTCTCTCTGTTTAGGAGTGGGGTGAGGGGGGTCTCTTGGAAATCTTTAGTACCACAGTTCAATTTTGAATCGTATTTGATGGAAGAAACGCCCTGTTTCATTTTATTTATGTGGGCCAATACCTTTCTATTCTACTCTGCCTGTTCCTTGTTCTTTTAAATCAGGCAATCAGCTTTAAAAACAGAGAGAGAGAGAGAGAGAGAGAGAGAGAGAGAAGAATTTATAAAGCAATATGGTTATGAGTTGCTCTTTCAAGCCTTGGTAAAAATACATTGTTCCTTTTTTTATGTGTTTTGTTTTCTGTTAACTCTTTCTTGTTCTGTCATTTTTATGTGTACCTTCTTGTCTGTCTTTGCACTTTCTTTCTCCCCCAATCCATCCATCCATGTCTTCTGTGCCTTGCTTTTCGTCTGATTTCAATTCAAACTGTCAGTGTTTTCTTCCATAGGTTTTTCCACACACACACACACACACACACACACACACACACACACACACACACACACAACACACACACACACACCCCTATTCCTATCTTCTCTTCCTACCCTACCAACCCCCTCTCACAGTACCCTACCCAACTTCTCACTGAGTCTTTCTCTCCTTCTGATATCAGTGCAAAAGTGTGCATGGATACTTTTCCCCATTCATCCATCCATCCATTCCATCCATCCATTTCCATCCATCCATCCATTCCATTCATTCATCATCCAATTCCATCCATCCAGTTCCATCCATCATCTCAAATCTCATCCATCTATCCATCCATCCAGCACTAACAGTGGACTTTGCTTCCTTGCAGTCATACATGAGTTCCCAGAGGAGGCCCGAGAAGGTAGCTGGTGGCTGCAGCTTTCTGTGTTGTGCCTCTGTGGCCGCACCAATTTTATTCATTCAGTCCTCCTCCTTCTTCCTTCCTTCTTGTGTCATTTGATGTTCCTGTGTTTTTTGCCATGTTTCACTGATGGTGTCTCTGTGTTTTTTCATATTCGTTTCAGCAGCACAAGATGTCACAATTTGATTCCCTGCGTATTCACTTTTGTGTGTGTGTGTGGTTTTTCTTTTCCTGATTTTTGTGCTTCTTTTTTTTTTTTTTTTTTTTTAAAGGATATTGTGTTTGTAGTGATGAGTGTATATCTATTGGTGTGTTGGTAGACGGTTTATATATTGTGTTTTACATACTTTATTTCAGCGTTCTGCATCTTTACGTGATCATCTATATAACCATTCTTGGACAGCGTTTTATATATGTGTCCGAGAAATCTCTTTTTTTCAGGGAAAAATGCTCTGTGTGTGTGGTGTGTGTGTATGTATGTGGAGAGAGAGAGGAGAGAGAGAGAGAGAGAGAGAGCATGGGTGAAAGAGAGAGAAAAAAAAAGACTGAAAGAAAAGATGCGATTGTGTGTGTGCACATTTTAGGGGTTGAATTTTTTTTTTTTTTTTGGGGGGGGGGGGGGGGTGCATGTCTTTAGGCAGTAGATGTCCAGTGCTCTTGTGGTGTGTTTTCATCTTTTCAGTATGTTGTCGCAGTCTTTTTATGTGTTTCTAGTTTATAGATTAAGCCCCCCCCCCCCCCCCCCACCACCACCAAAAAAAAAACAAGAAAAAGTCTCCAAAGAAGAGGGTGAAGAATAGGGTGACTATCAATGCAAACCAACCAGTGCTTTGCTGGTTTTTGCTTCACTCCTTTTTTTTATGAAGTACTGCTTTCTTGTTTTCTTACATTCATATGTTATCACCTGTTTCTCCACCCTCTCTCTGTAGTTATTGAAGTGTGTGTGTGTGTTTACAGAATTTGGTAAAGACTCGTAAAAATCCTAAGATCATTTAGCATAGTTCAGAATAGAAAGAAAACAAAACATAACTTAGGAAAAATTCAAACTGCTATTTTAAAAAAAACATAATACTTTTTAAAGAGTATTTGAAAACATTACAATAAAGAGCAAAAGTACTTAAAAATATATGTAAAGAAAGAATTAACCCCCTTTGCCTTTCAGTTTGCTTTGAGATCCAGTTTAAGATTGTTGATAGTAAAACAGAAAAAACAATATTTGTTTTCTAAAGAATGTAAACTCTATTTTGTACACAACTCCTAGATGAGATAACCAAGATTGTAGCATAAACAAAATAAGCACAAAAAATACATGCACATCATGCATCACACTGCACACGCACGCGCACAACCACACACACACACACACACACACACACACACACACACCACAACACACCACACACACACACACACCACACACACCTCTCTCTCTCTTACTCACTCACTCACTCTTACTCACTCACTCTTACTCACTCACTCACAAACAGCTGCTCTCACAGTGGCCAGGAAAGATGCACTGATAACCAAAATAAGTTAACAATTTACTTTCTTTAAACTGGAGCAGAAAGAAATAAAGAGAATTTGAAAGAAAGCCAAGCAGTGAACACAGAATGGCAGTCAGTGCATTCCAGAGGATGGCATAGAGCTTGGAACTAAACAGTGCACGAGCACATGAGTAAATTTCTACAGAAATGTATCTTATAACCATCATTTACACATCTAATAGAAAAGGAAAAACAAGATATGCTGTACTTCAGGGAGGGATGGGCTCTGCCAGGTTGAATTTGACTCTTGATACATGGCCTGAAAAAGTCCATACAATGCCCCAACAACTCCTGGAGAAGTCAAGAGAGAAGTCAAGTCAGTAGGACTGACCAGGCAGGTGATAGGTATTGACCATTATCCATAGAGACACAGTGTTTATTCTAGCTTGGGTAGTAGCTGGATTCTTTCACTTTCAGTCCAGATCAGTTGTAGTGTAGGGAGCATAGACCAATCACAGATAATTTCATGCAATTTCTGTAATGGAAATAGTGTTACACATATATTCTTCTTCTGCATTTCCTGGGTATATTGTACAATATAATAGTTTACTTCAGTTTAAATTTTTGTTGTTGTTGTTTTTTTTTACAGTAGTCTGTGTATATTTTCCACCATTTTCTCTTTGTGGAGTGAGGGTTGGCTGCTTTTTTTTTAAAACTTTTTTTTTTTTTTTTACCCCTGTAGCCTCCTGATGCCAAATGATTTTGTATCAGCTTTGAAGTTTTCTTCATTTTTCTGCCATAGATATTATTTTTTATCAGCTGTGTACTACATGTTTTGCTTGACAGTTAAACTTTAATGAGTACATTTTTATATATATATATATTTTTTAAACTCTGTATGAAATCTACTTTCAGAATGTATGCAAAGACATGAATATGTGTGTGTGTCAGTGTGTGTTGTGTGTGTGTGTGTGTGTGTGTGTGTGTGTGTTGTGTGTGGGATGCATACATGTTTGTATGTAAGGGGTGGGTAGGGAGGGGGTGTATGCAGTGAGACGTTTACAAAATACATTTTCCCCTGAAAATTATTTCTGATTGATGAATATGTAAATTATGAAGAAAGATGGTACATGATGATTTTTTTTTTTTTTTATATTTTTTTTTCATTGTCAATGTTGTGGTTGTATTCATGCTACGCTTTAGTTTCTGGTCTACACACACACACGATGCAAGCTTTGTCATGTTGGCGGCTAGTGAAACCGATTTTTGTTACTGTACAGTTTTGAGTTCCATTTTTTGCGTGCGAAGTATGGGTCATCATCGTTCCTTTGTGCCTTTTGCCACACTTGCCTCAGTTGATCGTCATTTTGCATGATGATGTCGTGAAGCTGGTGTTGCCCCACGCATGGTAAATATTGCACAGCTTTTTTTTTTTTTTTTTTTCTTCGTTCCCCCTTTGTTTGTTTTTTTCATTTTTCTTTCTTTCTGGCTATCATCTTTGTTGAATGATATGGTCTGGATGATGTAGAATTAGAAACTTTTTTCTAGTTGCTGTAGTGTTGTATGCAACAAGTTATTTGGCCCTCAAAAAATGTTATGTGTATGTTATATAAGTTTGTGTGGATGCAGAGTTGTGTTGTTTTTTTTCAATACTCATTGGCAGGTGTTCTTTGTTACCACACACCACACAACACACACACACACCACACACACACACACACACACACACACACACATTCACACACACACACTCACCAACACACACACACACACTCACCCACACACACACACACACCATTTCCCATATAACACATATACCACATCCATGCATATGTTTATTTGATTTTATGGTGTATGTTCTGTAACGAAGGCTTATGAAAAGAATATTAGAAATAACATTGCGAAATATACATAACATTTCTTATGTTTGTCTGGGCCAAAATACATAGACTTCTTTTTAAATTTACATTTGCAGTGGTTAAACTGTAAAATTGCACAAAACTTAACATAATCTGTTATCATTAAAAGTGATGAAACATCTTATCTGAGCTCGATTGCAGTTATAGAATTGAGGAATTATTGACTGATGTAAAGAGCATGATGTATTATGTGTCTGTACCTGTTCTCTCTCTTTCTCTCTCTCTCTCTCTCTCTCTCTCTCTCTCTCTCTCTCTCTCTCTCTCTCTCTCTCTCTCTCTCTCTCTCTCTCTCTCTCTCTCTGTGATTCCTTGGAGTATTCAGCAAAAAAGAAGTGTCATCATGAAATGTATTACTTGTCTTTGGTATAGAATTTATTTTTGAAAATTTGTTTTGCATGTGTTATTCTGACGAAGACATTGTTGGTTTTACTGAATGTTTTCAGATATGAAAATATATAAAAACACAAGGGGAGAACTTGTTCATAAATGTATGCATATTAACATGTATATTGTGTCAGTAAAACATCAGGATTATATTTTTTTTTTTTTTTTTTCTCCCCCCAAGAAATTTAATATATTGAGACTACTGATAGTGCATGCATGTCTTCATAAGCAATTATGTCAACTTTTCACAACATTTCAACAAAACGTCATACAGTCGTCATATCTTTGAACACTTGTCTTGGTGTTGTATATCCTTGTGTGTACATCACTTGTGTGTGTGTGTGGTGTGCCCTGTAGATGTTGATAGTGTACTAACACTGTGGCCCTCTCCCTCTCTCAATGCTTCCCCGGGGAATGGCTGTGGGCTGGTATCAGCAGAAGTCCAGCAGCAGGCAGAGGCAGCAACATCAGCCCCCACTGAGGCCTCTGAACCAGAGCTCACCTTCACACCCTCACAAACCGAGGCTGTAGAGCCAGAGCCTCTCTCCAAGGACCAGACACCAGCAGCGGCCAGGGAGGCAGAGCCAGAGAAAGTGCCCTCATACACCGAGGACACGAGGCGACCTGTCAGCGAACAGGTCTCGCAAGTTACCCACAGAACCACAATCACGGACGAGTATCGCATAACTGACATCGAGGTCACTGAGAAGGAAACCGTCCTCACCGAAAGAGTGGTCCAAAAAGAATACTATGTAACGCCTCACGAAGTCCAGGTACAAGAAACAGAAAAAGTCACTGAGGTCGTCTCTGTCGAAGAACACAGAGTTGTGGAAAAGCCCTCTGAAGAGGATGATGAGCAGATGGGTGTAGTGAGGGAGGAAATTGAGTCATCATCCGCTGCCGTATATGAAGCTGCTGTGTGTGTGGTACCAGAGGAGGAGGAGGATGTGGAGGAAACAGTGGAGTCCACACAGGTTCCTGAAACCAAGGCTGCTGTCTGCCTGGTCCCCGAAGAGGAGGAGGAGGAGGAACCCGTCAAACCAGAAGAAGCTGCTCCTGTTTCTCAGGCTGAAGTTTGCCTTGTCCCCACCGAAGAGGAGATCATAGAAGAAAGCGTGGAAGTGTCCACAGCTCCTGCCTATGAGGTAGGAACATGTCATGTTCCTGAGGAAGAAGAAGAAGAACTTGTGGAGGAGACTGTAGAAGTTTCCCAGGCTCCAGTTTCTGAAGCTGAAGTATGCCTTGTGCCTGAAGAGGAAGAGGTCAAGGAAGAAACAGTCAGCATTTCACAGGCTCCTGCCACTGAGACAGGAGTATGCCTTGTGCCTGAAGAGGAAGAGGTCAAGGAAGAAACAGTCAGCATTTCACAGGCTCCAGTTTCTGAAGCAAAAGTATGCCTTGTGCCTGAAGAGGAAGAAATCAAGGAAGAAACAGTCGGCATTTCACAGGCTCCTGCCACTGAGGCAGGAGTATGCCTTGTGCCTGAAGAGGAAGAGGTCAAGGAAGAAACAGTCAGCATTTCACAGGCTCCAGTTTCTGAAGCAAAAGTATGCCTTGTTCCTGAAGAGGAAGAAATCAAGGAAGAAACAGTCAGCATTTCACAGGCTCCTGTGACTGAGGCAGGAGTATGCCTTGTGCCTGAAGAGGAAGAAGTCAAAGAAGAAAACAGTCAGCATTTCACAGGCTCCAGTTTCAGAAGCAAAAGTATGCCTTGTGCCTGAAGAGGAAGAAATCAAGGAAGAAACAGTCAGCATTTCACAGGCTCCTATCACTGAGGCAGGAGTGTGCCTTGTGCCTGAAGAGGAAGAGGTCAAAGAAGAAACAGTCAGCATTTCACAGGCTCCAGTTTCTGAAGCAAAAGTATGCCTTGTGCCTGAAGAGGAAGAAATCAAGGAAGAAACAGTCGGCATTTCACAGGCTCCTATCACTGAGGCTGGAGTATGTGTTGTGCCTGAAGAGGAAGAAATCAAGGAAGAAACAGTCAGCATTTCACAGGCTCCAGTTTCAGAAGCTGAAGTTTGCCTTGTGCCTGAAGAGGAAGAAATCAAGGAAGAAACAGTCGGCATTTCACAGGCTCCTATGACTGAGGCAGGAGTATGCCTTGTGCCTGAAGAGGAAGAGGTCAAGGAAGAAACAGTCAGCATTTCACAGGCTCCAGTTTCAGAAGCTGAAGTATGCCTTGTGCCTGAAGAGGAGGAAATCAAGGAAGAAACAGTCAGCATTTCACAGGCTCCTATCACTGAAGCAGGTGTATGCCTTGTGCCTGAAGAGGAGGAAGTGAAAGAAGAGACAGCCAGCATTTCACAGGCTCCTGTTTTTGAAGCTGAAGTTTGCCTTGTGCCTGAAGAGGAAGAGATCAAAGAAGAAACGGTTGAAATTTTAAAAGCACCTCAGTCCGAAGCAGGGACTTGTATTGTGCCCAAAGAAGAGGCTGAAGAAGAGGCTGTAGAAATTTCAGAACCACCACCATCTGAAGCAGAGGTTCGTCTTATTCCCAAACAGGAGGAAGTTGCAGAAGAAACCACTGACATTTCAGAAGCTCCTGTTTCTGAGGCTGAAATTCGCCTCGTTCCCAAAGAAGAACAAACCCAAGAAGAAACGGTTGAAATTTCTAAAGCACCACTGTCTGAAGCAGGAATCTGTCTTGTTCCTGAGGAGGCTGAGATTGCTGAAGAGACTGTGAAAATTTCGGAAGCGCCTCTTACCGAGGCAGGAACATGTCTTGTTCCTGAAGAGGAAGAAATCAAGGAAGACACCACTGTAGAGGTTTCCCAGGCCCCTCTGTCTGAAGCAGGCATGTGTCTGGTTGCTGAAGAGGAGGAGGTTGTGGAAGAAGCTGAGGACATTTCACAAGCTCCTGTCCTAGAGGCAGGGACATGTCTGGTTCCTGAAGAAGAGGAAGTCCGGGAAGAGGCAGTGGAGATTTCCCAGGCCCCGCTGTCCAAAGCAGGCGTATGTCTTGGGCCTGAAGAGGAGGAGATTGAGGAGAAACCTGTTGAAATCTCACAGGCTGCAGTGTCTGAGGCAGGGACTTACCTGGTCCATGGGCAGGAAGAAGTGGCTGAAGAAACAGTGCAGATCTCTGATGCTCCTCTGTCAGAGGCTAGCGTCTGCCATGTCCCTGATGAAGAAGAGGAGGTCAAAGAAGAAGAAGTGCAGCCTCAGCTGACCTCAGTCCATGAAACGCCAGTTTGTCTGGTTCCAGAAGTCCTAGAAGAGACCATTGAAACCGAGGAAGCACCATCTGTTCCTGAGGCTGGCGTTCAGCATCATCAGAAGCTGAAGAGATCATTCGTGCCAAAGAAGAAAGTCTTGAAATGGCAAAATACCAAGCAATAGAAGACAGCGAGTTAGATGAAGATGAAGACTGGGAAATGCTGGACAAAGACGACTTGACTGAGGAAGAACAAGTTGCTGCAATGGATGACACACTCATGCAGGTACCTGATGCAGGAGACATGCAGGAAGATACTGCCAGAAAGCAAGAAGTCTCCACAGTTTCTGAAATGAAGACTGAAACATACTACCAAACAGAGAGCCAGTTCGATTCTCAAGATGTTGACAGCTACCAATATGAACAGATTACTGTGCAGGAAATGAGTCGATATGCATCATCTGAGGCTGCAATGCTTGTGACTGAAGAATCAAAAGAGGCCGAAGTTGAAAGAACAGAGTTGTTCCTGGACTCTGAGAAAGAGAAAGAAACACAGAGGGAGGAAATTGAAGAGACATCTCCTGAACAGCAAGAAGAGGAGAAGGCCGATGGTAAATTAGCAGCCTCCAAACCATCAGAAACCAGCTTGGACATGTCTGAAGTTGTGGACATTTGTGACGACACAGACAAGACCTATGAAAACAAAATTGACGAGGTCATCATGCTGGAAGCTCGTGAAGAAATGGAAGGTGAAGCTCTAGAGGTCTGTGTTGGGAGACAGTCTTCAGAGTCAGACAAGGATGCTGATGAACTGGAAGCCCAGTTTGATCAGCCAGACTCGCAGGTGCAACCAGAAATGATCCTCGATGCCCAGTTGAGAGGTGAGGAGCTGTACAGGCAGATAGACAGAGAGGAGGAGACAGTCCTAGAAATCCGTGATCAAATTGAGAAACGAGAAATCCAAGTAGAAGAGCAAACAGAAGTGAAAGCCCAGGTCTCCATGGAAGAAGTGGCTGCAGAACAGGAGCTGAGCGGTTCTCCAGCTTCAAAACTGTCTGACATCTCACCAGTTCTGGAAGAAAAGATGGAGGCTGTCCCAGTCACAGAATATGCAGAAAGCACTCAGCATGAATTCTATGTCAGCAGTGGAGAACCTGAGGTTCTTGAGCAGGCTGCTGAACAAGGAAGCTATGCTGAAATAAGCTATGCTGAGCACACGGCAGAATCCACAACCATTGAGGAAGTCGGACAAAAACCAGTTTTCGAACAAGAATCAACAACTCAGCCTGAAAGAGAGACTGAAAAACCAACAATTTTACTTCAAGAACAAGCAGTCTCTGATGAACATTTCAAAGAAAGTCACTATGAAGTGAAAGAAACATACTCTTATGAAGAGGTAGTGACCAGAACAGAAGCCACCTACTCTGAGGACCAGGAAGAGACTGTCCAACAGACAGAAGGTCAAACAGACTACCTCCTCTCTGCAATGCCAGATGTTCCCATGAAAAGTCCCCATCTTTCCTCTGAAGATGAGGATGAGGATGATGATGAAGGAGATGGAGGAGAAGACATGAGACAGACATACAGAGAACAGCAAGAAACTTTTAAAACCAGCCTTCTTCAGGAAGCAGCAGAAGTGGAATCTTCACCTCTTGAAGAATCTCCACCTGATGTTGCTGAATTAGATCAAGAAATTGAAGAGCAAGATGCTCTGACAGCAGCTCTCATGTCGCAGTATCACGTGGGGTTGGCCAAAGAGGAACAGCAGACACAGTTTCAAACACCAGACGCTGAGTATGCCATCCCTGATTTTGAAGAAGAGGAATCAGACTATGAATCAGAAGAAGACAAAGCAGTTGCTTTGGAAGTTGAAGAAGCAGACGCCAGAGATGAAGATGATGCTCTGTACAAAACACCAGAAGATGAAGTTGCACCTCAACTTTCCCTTGAAATGGAAACTACTGAACAACAACCTTCTGAAAAATATGAAAAAGAACATGCAGAGAAACAAACTGAAGAAGAACAGACACAGCTGTTCTAGAAACATACCCGAAAGAGGAGGAGGTCATGACTGGAAGCGGTGAAAGCACTGAGGCTCAGATGGCCAGCTCTGGAGAAGGCATGCTCCTTGAACCGTATCCTCAGGAGTATGACATCATGGCCATCAGTGGTGGAACTGAGGGAGACCAGGACCGAGACTATGCCGAAATGTTCGGAGGTCCTGCTGAAGAGGTGTCTGACCATGACGATCTGTACGAGCGATACTCAGATGTCAGTGAAGAGGAGCTGAAACCTCTGAAGATCCCTGTGGAGGACAGTCCAACAGAACAGCCCACCCCCAGTGACTTTTTCCAGGAGGCCATGGAAGGAGCAGAACGGCCAGACATTGAGGTGGATGAGTACAGGGGGTCCCCTGGCTATGACAGGTCACCAGAAGAGGAGGTCTATCAGTCCCCAACAGAGGAACGCCCAGAGGACAGACCCTTTGACTCCCCTCTCCAGGAAGAAGTGGTTGAAGACGACAAACCCATGCTGCCCTCTGAGCAACAGGAGGTGCAGAGCCAGGCTGAACAGAAGCCAGTCTCTGGCATTCTGGCAGAGCTGCAGGACCTTGAGCAGTTTGCTGTCCAAGAGCAGTCAGAAGACGAACAGGACGATGATCTGGAACAGTATGAAGAAGAACTAGAAGAAGAAGAACAGCAGTTTGCTAAAACGGAGCAGACAGTACAAAGTGTTGCTGAGGCTGTAGTAGTCACAGAACAGTTTGTGGACAGGACAGAAGCCTTCACCACAGAGGAGAGAGATGTGTCTGTGGCCCCTGAGGTGGTAGACCAACAGGAACTGGAAGATGAACTGACAGCAAACCTGTTTGTTGACCGCACAGAGCGGTTCATTGAAGAACCAATAGAAACGCTGACCACAGGGGGGGATTCCACTGTGGAGGGTGTGGTTTCAGGGACAACGGAAATGGACAGTGCAGGGGCTGCTGCTGGTGCCGCTGCTGCAGAACCTGTGATTGAAGGCCATCACCTGTCAGCGCAGAGCAGTATATCTGACCAGGATGGCCACTACCCGGAGTTCTTCGATGAACACCATCTCTCCCTCCATCCACCCTTGTACCCCTCCTCATCCACCGAAGTCCAAGATCGCTCTCGCACACCATCGGATTTGGAAACGGAGGAACCTGCCCAAAATGGCATAGAGTCCGCCACAGGAGCCAGTGGCAGCTACACCTCAGACATAACATCTGGCTCCCAAAGCTACCTGTCGGAGAGCACAGTGTCACGGATGTCTGAATCTGATTACACATCCCACAGTGAAACCTGGGCTGCTTCAGAATGCACCATGACTGGCTCTGAGTTTGAACCTGAGGGCAGAATCATCGTAGAGACGTGTGAAGAAGCCTATGATGAGAAAGTAGGTGACAGCCGTCCAGACTTTGAGGACTCCAAGCAGCAGATGGACACTCTGGACAGGCCCATGTCGCCCTCAGAATACACGCTGATAACCTCTCACGACCAGGATCGCATGATGGAAGTCTTGGACCTACAGCAGGAGCCACCAAGAGAAGAGCTGTCTGATGAAGAGGATGAGGAAGAGGAGGACGAGATGGAAAGAGACAGCCTGCAGTCGGAATCAGACGAAATGCTGAGTGAAGATGATGAGCGTGGCTCGGAGCGACCCCCTTCCCCCACGGACTACACCCTGATCGCTTCCCAGGACCAGGAGGCTCTGACCTATGTGCTGGGTTTGCAGGAGGGAGGACCCCTAGAAGGCCTGGATGTAGACACACAAGGTACTACCCCACACCTCTGCTTACTTTGCTTTTCAGGGTTTGGGGAGGGGGGGGGGGACAGGGAGGGAGGTGCTGCAGTTAACCGCCTTGTTTTTTTTCTTTTGGTTTTAAATCATATATTTTATAGCTTGGAGTTAAATTCAACTTTTATGCGTTTGATATGAGCAAGTGTTCAGATAATTGTGTTTTTCTTAGGCGAAATTGGTTTTAATGATCAGGTTTTTTGTTGATTTCCCCATTTTCTAATCATTTGTTAAAAGTTGATTTATATTACTTTAAACATATGTATATACTTTTACTAATTCTTTTTAAAATATAAACAAAATTATTGATTACACTCTTTCAAGTTTTGTGAACTAATATTACTTGTAAACTTTGTAATTTTTTAAGCCTTTGTAATTTTCGAATTAGGTTTCTTTTTATTCTATCTCAGAGAAAGGAATATTAATATTTTTAAAAGCAAAGTCGAAGCCAAAACTATCCTCCTCAAGTTTTTAAAAAGGCAAGACAGACAGACAGACAGACAGGGAAAACATTTTTACCTACTCTTCCCCAGCAGAGATGAGAAGAGGCATGGGGAGGAGGAGGAGGAGAAACTGTACCAGCTAGAGGGACTAAGGCTGCAGACACAGGTGGACACACAGTCCTCAGAATCCAGCGAACAGGCAGTCCTGCAACAGCTGGACTCAGTCGACAACAACACGGTGTCCAACATCAGTTCTGAGTTTGAGAAGGACTCTGACCTTCAGAGAGACCTCCTGCAGCAGGCTCCCCTGGAGCCCTCTGCCCCCTACATGCCACCGTCCCCGGACAGGGCAGTGCCCTTCAGGGAGGAGGGCCTGTACCAAGCTGCCAAAGTTGTCTATCCTCAAGAAGCCGCCAGTGGCCATGAGCTAGGCTTTGATAGTTACCACACCCAGTCCTATCAGGCGGCAGGGACTGCCTCTGGCTTCCAGGAACTGTATGCTTCGGAATGGTGTCTGAAGCAGCAGCCTTTTCTGCTGAAGGTGAGTCTGCTGGTTCACGTTCTGCTGCTGCTTCCTGTTTGGTGTACTGTAGAATTTTGGCTTAGATTCATCAGGCTTTTTTTTGTGTAAAGTTGTTTCTATTGATTGCCACTGCTAACGGAGCATGGTCACAGTACAGATTTGGACCAGTCACTTTCTTGGCCCTCAAAATCATATCAAAGCTACGTGCACTAATTTCAGCTAAAAAAGTTTGTGTTTTGATATTTGCAAGATTTTCCTTTTTTTAAAGTTGAAATGCAAACAATGTCCACACATACACACACACACACACTGGAAAGGCTTACCTGTGGTATGGGTCTGCATGCCTAGCATAGTGAACAGTAGGTAGGTCATACACAAGAGGAAGTCTTTTCCAAACCAGCCCAAAGCCATCTGTTCCTTTCTTTTCATTTTTTCCTTCTCTTTTTCATCCTTTCCTTCAACCTGTCCTCAGCCACAGTTGCCTGCAGTGTTTAATTAAATATCCGTGTGTCCTGTTGTGTGACGTAAAGAACACTATTGACCGCGTATTTGCACTATCATGAGCTAGTATCCTTGTAATCAACTTGGTGGATTTGTGTGGCTAGCAGAGAGCATTGGATGAAATATAACTATGTACAGTATTGAAAAATGTGGTTATTCTTGCCGGCTGTCCACTCTTACCAATATGTATCAATGTACTTCCTTCAAGTGTGCACTGTTTTTTTTTTGTTAACCGGCATGTATATGTGTTCTGAACAGTCCATCTCCCTTTCCATCTCTCTCTCTCATGCCTTGCCCTCACTATCTAAGGTACCTACCTCTTTACTGCGCATGAAGTAATCAGATCTTTTCCCATGTCTCTCATCACTTTGACCATTGTCATATACTATCCATTTACCCGTTCTTTTCTTTTCCACTTAGACTTTTTTCTGTTTCATCCCTTAGTCCTTTTCATTTCCTGAAGTTGTGTGGACTAGCTCTCCCCTATAAGCAAACTGACAAGAAACATGGCAATCCTCCTGTTTATCAGCAATGCCAAGGTAAATCTTCTATGCAGGTCCCTTGCCACCAGTTTAGAAATCACATGTGCCCGAGGCAGTAGCTAGAGATCATGTCAGCAAACTCTGCAGCTGAAGCAAAAGCCTGAAGATGCCTTCTACTACATCATTACTGATTTTTTAAATTTTATTTCTTCAGTATGAAAAAAAAGGATTAATTTTTCACTTTAAACAGAGAAATGCACCGAGAATGTACTTGACCTGCCATTTTTGAAACTGCGTAAAGCGTAAGGGAAAAGAGCTCGTTGCATGATGCATTGAGCTGAATCAGTTTGTCTGAAAATCAACACAGCATGAAAAACAGTTACGGAAAGCCTCACTGAATTCATGATCTTAATCATCTTGAAATGGATCTTCATATTACATCATACATTGTCAATGTATTCATTGGCAATATGGGATATTAATAAACATACATTGGTCTAAGGGGGGGGGAAATGTATATCATATACTGGTTTTATCCAAATTTTGACCACCTTTGTTTGAACACAGGCTGCTTCATGTAGGAAAACAAAATTGACAGATAACTTAGTTCATTTGATTTACATATTTGGTCAGTATTCTTTTTTTTACATGTATTTGTTTCTTTGTTATGATAACAATGGCTCTTCCTTTGCAAAAGAACCAGATGAAGTATTGCAAACAAACTGTTGCAACATCTCTCTCTCTCTCTCTCTCTCTCTCTCTCTCTCTCTCTCTCTCTCTCTCTTCTCTTCTCTCTCTCTCTCTCTCTCTCTCTCTCTCTCTCTCTCTCTCTCTCTCTCTCTCTCTCTCTCTCTCCTCTCTCTCTCTCATTGTACCTTTTTCATTTAAAAAAAGAAACAATTATTTTGCATGTTTTCAGTATCAGTTCCCAATACCATAAAGTAAAATATGGATATATCATATATTAACACTTATGTATATTTTCATATTTGTCCTGTATATTCATGTATGCCTCACCACATTTTTTTTTATTCTCTGTCTCATCTTTTGTGTCCTTTTTTTGAAAATGTTGCTGTTTACAAACAAACAAAATCCATTTTGTGTAATCTGTTGTAAAAGTAAACGTTTTAAAATTCCCTATGGCTAATCACGATGTTTTAACAGTAGGCAAAGTAATGGGAGCAGAAGCCCGTCCGAAGAATCGGACCTTGCGGAGCGAAGACGACGACAAGTTAAGTTCTTCCAGCTCCGACGCTGCACAGCTGGAAGATGTGGAGGCCAAAGGTACATCAGTGTTGTCTGCTCATCGCCATCGTCATCGCCATCGTCAACCCCTTAATTATTGGTTCTCTGCCTCCTTGTCTCTCATACCATTGCATTGACTCTTCAGTTGTTCCATCGCTGAAAATTGTGGATTGTGTTAATGTCATCATTTGGGGGTTAGGGTTTTGTGGATTTTTTTGATTTTTTCAAATCTAATGTTGTGTCAGGAATTTGGATTATTTTTCTTCCTGACAGGGTCATATATGCTGAAAAGAAGTAAACAAACCCAAAAACACTTTAGGGGTATCTATGATTCAATTTATTGTCATAGATGCTAAAAAAAAAAGTGGCCTGTCCACAGAGAAATCTCTTTGTTTTTTCATTTTTCTTGTGTTTACTTGGTTTTGTTCCCAGAATCATTGTATGTCATTTTGAAGCTTTGTAGAATATATTTGATTGACACAGAAATCATCTTGATTATGAGATTGCATAATAACACGCACACATGCACAGCACACACACGCACATGCACACGCACACACACACACACACACATGCACCGACACACACACACACACACACACACACACACACACACACAACACACACAAGTAGCATTTTCAGTTTGACAGAACTAAACTGTCCAGACATGTATGTTTACTCGATTGTTAAGATGTATTCCTGTTACAACCTGAAAACAAAGCGAAGACTGTTGATGACATGTATAATCTGTCATTAATTGTGTGTCTGTTAAGTCAGCTGTGTGAAAAATATCTTTAAATTTGACATTCAGTCATAGCTGTTTTGTTACTCTTATGTCATGGAACTTTGATATCAGACAAAATGTAGTTTATATTTACCTATACCTTGTAATTTGGCAAACATAGAACAGAAAAGAGAAGGTGCAATGTATTGTCAGCTTTTGCTCTGTATTTCACTCTGAACAGAATGGGATACTGTAAGAACTTAAACTGTGTGTAGCGTGCTTGTGTCATGTTTGTTAATACACATATAAAAAGTATATTGCTGCTTGATTTGAAGAAAGTGATAAGTCCAGTGTACATTTCACATATTTTGAGATATCTCAAGGAAAAGGGCAGAAATCTTGAGAAAGGTACAGCAATCAATGATACTTTACTTTTTTCTTTCCAACTTTAAGCCACGAACTGTTTAGCCTGTGTAATCGTCTACTTCTTTTTCTTTTACAAAGACATTGATTTTTGTTGACTGAATCCTATAGTCTGCATAATTATCCTTTTGTGTCTTGCTTTCATTATCGCTGATAACTAGCCCCTGTGTGTTAACACTTCTTTTTTGTAGATGCAGAAATTCTTGAGAGGAGCGAGGAAAAAACAGAAGAGACTGACGTGGAGGAGCAGTTTTCTCCCCTGTCCAAGGGCTCTCCTTCTAAGCAGGTGTTCTCCTTCAGTGAAGCGCTGGAAATGGACATCCACACCCAGTTAGAGTCAGAGCAAACCTCCAGCACTGTCAAAACCACTGAAAGCAAAGTCCACACAGAGCGCACTGTGGATTACTTCAGTCAGGTGGAGTCCAGCACCAAGCAGGAAAACTAGGCCTATGCCACTGAATCCTTTGAACAGTCTGAAGAAGAGTCTGTCCAGATCTCACACAAAAGCCACAGCATAGAAGAGACTGCGCTTTATCAGGTGACAGAGATCCGGTCTGTTTCTACCACAGACGAAACAGCAGACGAAACGACAATACAAGACACACAGCTGTCGCCTGTTGTTGAAGTTGAAACGGAAAGGCGTGAGGAGTTCCTAGCTGAAGAGAGAGACACAACAACTGCTCCACCATCTCACACTGAAAAAGAAGAGTCTCTAGAACCAGACCAGCAAGAGATCATGAAGCGGAGACTGAAAGAACAGAGGAGTTTCTTGTGGAGGAGACAGAAACCACCACTGAAGAACTGTTGTCCAAAACAGGGAAGCTGTGCCTGACTCTGAAGAGGGCAAAACGAGCAAGGTGTCCAGCTGATCTACATGGCTTTCGACAACCTGGGCTTCACCGACGAAGAGGCCCCAGTAGAAAGCCAGCAGAAACTGCCCAGACAGGAAACTCGAGAAATCTCTCCTGAAGACCTTGAAGAGAAACCCTACACCTTTGACTTTCCTGACGATTACAAACATGAACTTGAAGCTCAGAAACAGTATGAAGCGGCTTTCTACCCAGATGAGTGGGTGGCTAGCAGTGAACAGGTAGAGGAGAAAGAATCGGAAGAAGAAGAGGAAGATGAGGAATGAGCCCTCAGCAGGAAGGTGAAGCGGTTCTTGGCTGGGCAGCAGCAACAAAGGGGGATTCAGGTGCTCACCTGACTGCAGTGGAAGAGAAAGAAGTTCCCCCTGAAGAAAGCAAGTCTGTGTCTGACCATGCACAGCAAGAAACTGAGGACCTTGAGTCTGAGCCACCAGCACCAGTAGGTGTAGCTGACGCTCCTGTTGAACTTTTAGAAAGCTCCTCTGAAAGTTCTCCCGACAATGATGTGGACGTGTTCGATGAGACAACAGGCACCTACATCAAAATGCCCTGGGAGATAGCCCACCAGTACAAACGTCAGTTCTCAGAGTCCTTTGTGCACCAAGAGAAGGCGCAGTCTCTCCTGCACCAGAACCAGTCCATTGACTTGGGCACTTTCTACAGGAGAGACAGCGACACCAACTACCCCAGTGTTTCTTTCATCTCTGAAGACCAAGAGACCGAAGAAGACCAGGAGCCCAGAAGAGTCACCTTTGACCTAAGTTACGAAATGACAACCACCAGCAGAGAGTTGAAGATGGAGGAAATGAGGGTTGAAGAAGCTGAAGCAGAGGGTTCAGAAAAGATCCCAGAGCCCCACCATCAGATAGAAACAGACTCATGAAGAGGAGGTGATCACCATCATTCAGGAAAGCCGGCAGCAGTGAAAGATGAACTGACCAAAGACTCTTTCGACTCGTACCTGGAGTCAGACCTTGCTGCTGGTGGGGCCGCGGCCTCTTCCTCTGTCTCCCATGTGGGCATGTTCCAGTCCAGCACCGAAGAGATTGCTTCCTCTTACACCACGACTGACAGCTCCCTCGAGCAGTCCATGGAAATGAGGACTTCCTCAGAGGCAGAGGAGGACATGATGTCGGCCAGGCCAAGGCCTACAGAGCCCACAATGAGCGTCGTCAGCATGGAGTCCAGGCTGGCACAGCAGGAGCTCCTGAAAGAAATGGCTGATGAAAAAGACCGCTCCTGTGTCTCCTTCAGGGGAAGAACTGCCCTCTGATTTCACAGTGCAGGGGGAGCTGCGGGGCGCCATTGCTGAAGAGCCTGAAGCAGAGTCTCTGACCACCATTCCTCAAGTTCCAACCACATTCCCCATGGCTGTACACTCCCTGGGCAAATCCCTGGCGACAATGAAGTGTATGAATCGTCAGAAACGGAGAGAGACTCCACAGAAGAAAAACTGTCCCCCATCGATGAAGGGCCAGGGGTAGATGACATCGAAGATGATGATGCTCCTGCCAAGTCAGTCCCTTCAGAAAAGAGGGTCACTTTTCAGACAGACACTCTCAGTACCCCTCATGCTTCAGAGCAGTCCACCGATGAATTCAAAATGTCCACGTCTTCCTCAGAAATGTCTGTGGAACCCACTCTTCTGGCTGCTTCCTATGAACTGGACACTGGCAGGGTGTGTCATGTGGTATCAGCGTTTGACATATCCCCAGACTCGGTGGAAAAGAAGCTAACACCCAATGCTCCCACCAAGGCCATCTTATCCAGTCCTGAAGACGATGTGTTTGAAACTGATGCCTCACTTCTCCTCCGGTCTGGCACGGCTGAGACCCCCACCAGAGATGACTCTGAAGAGCTGACAGTCATCAAAAAGCCAACCTCAGACTTTGTCCCATCCCCCCCACCTCTACACCCAGGGACGGGGGCACTTTGAACCTGCACACAGCAAGTGATTTAGCACAAGCCAGTTCTGTGTTAGAGCACATCAAAACAGGGGGAGCGGAGGAGGAGGAAACTGGACACACCTTGGATGAGTCCACCGTTCATGAGGAAGACGAGCTCAGTTCCCCCTTTGAAATGATGTCCCCAACGGAACTGAAAGAAAGCAGTTACATGACTGCTGATGCTTGCTTCGGCCAGATGGTTACCTCAGCGGATTCTGCTGCATCTGAAAGCGACTTTGCTGAAATGCTGGATTCGGATGTGAAAGAAGATGTCATAACCAACGGACCAACAGAGGTGGAATACAATGCTGAATACGATGCAGAAGCAGCCAGCGATCAGAGGACAGTTTCTGAAGGTGAATCTAAAGAACAGACAGAAGAAGCTGTTGTGAGCGAGACAGAGTATGAAGAGAGTGGAGTTGTTGCGGCAGTGTGGGCCACTGAGGAGGAGAAGGCTGCTAGTGGGGCAGAAGCCACACTGTCAGAGCTGCAGCTGCCTCCGGGAACAGACCTGAACCTCATGTCCACCTCGGACCAAACTCTGTACGGTCTGGAGATGCCCTCAGAGGAGACAGTCACCATGTCCACCTCACACAGAGGGACCTGATGGCCAAGTCTGAAACAGGACCAGGACTCAGATCAGACTCAGCCCCAACAGAAGTCACTTTCAAAACAGATGAGCAAGTTTCTGACCAGGTGGAAACGTCAGCGAAATGAGAGAAAGTGCGCTGTTGGAAAGTGAGGACCTCACTCTGCTGAAGCCACGCCTGTGGCAGCATTGCCGGAACAGCAGCAAGTAGTGCAGGAAAGAGAAGATGAAAAGAGTGACGCAGGAGAGGAGGAACTGGAAGAACAAGCTGTGGCGCCTCCAGAAACCATTGTTACTGAGGAGACTGAAGATGAGCCCTACCAGCTGGACCCAGGCTCTGTGTACCCAGGGAAACGTGCCCTGGAAATTCAGATCCCTGTCAGTATCGACATCAAAGAGGACCCACAGCAGTTCATTGAAGGACAAGAACCGTACGAAGAGGAACCGGTTCCAGAACGACGGTTAGAGGATGATTTTGACCTGGATGATGACAATCTTCTGGGTGAGGCTGCAGGGGGTGAAGAGGAGTTCATGGAACAAGAGGCAGAAGAAATGGAGTACATGGAAAAACCTGAGGAAGAACTGCTTCGTCTGAAAGACAGCAAGCCAGAGTCTGAGGATGAAGATGAAGAACAGCAGCAGGCAGAAAGTGTCCAGACAGTGGGCCTTTTGGGAGTGCAGGGCTACGATGACCTTGAGCGACCTCTGTCCCCTACACCTGATGCTTTCCGGCAGATGTTCTTTGGCAGGGAAGATGACAAAGAAGCTGAAAGTCCTGCTCAGTCTGTGGCTGAAGAAGACATTGAAAAGACTGCGAGTCATTTCGTGGAATCTATCCTGGAAGATGTGAAGGAGAAAGTGCAGTCAATGTCAGCATTAAAATCTGCTGAAGAAGAAAAAGAAGAAAAAGAGAGTGAAAAGCCGAAGGAAGAAGAGACAGAAGATGCTGCAGTGGAAGAGGACAGGAAGTTAGAGCAGGAACCAGCAGAGGAAGAGCTGCCAGAGGATGAGCAGCTGAAAGAGGACAGAGAGCAGCTGGATGAAGTGTTGCCCATGGCCATGGGTCGCAGTCCTCAGACAAAGACAACAGTGCTGATGAAGCAGCTCTCAGAGGACATTCCTGGCATCACCATCACTGAACATCTGTCAGGGCTGGACTCGGAGGATGTCGAAGATGATGAAATGGATGAACCAGACTTTCCCATCGCTCCAGACCATTTCCATGCCGAATGTGTCCCTGAAGAGGAAGAGGAGGAAGACCAGAAGAAAGCTTCAGCAGGTGATGATGTCGATGGGGGAGAGGATGAACTCCATTTTATCGAAACCTCAGAAGATTCAGAACTGCTCTTTGAAATGACCATCGAACAGCCCGAAAGTAAGCCCTCTTTTTTAGTGGAAAGTGATCCAGCCTCAGCTCATACATTTGCATCTGCTGGGCATCTGCCTTCCAGAGATATTTTCTCTGGTCTGTCATCAAAGGTGGAAGCTGAAGCTGGATCGGATGACGAAG
Source organism: Stramonita haemastoma (assembly GCA_030674155.1). Taxonomy (NCBI): domain Eukaryota; kingdom Metazoa; phylum Mollusca; class Gastropoda; order Neogastropoda; family Muricidae; genus Stramonita; species Stramonita haemastoma. Next base: position 68,354,694 of record CM060316.1, read on the forward strand.
AAGAACTTGAAATCATGGAAGCAGACATCAAGATGCATGACTATGCTGAACCTCTGAGTCCTGAAGACCATGGAGATTCATCCAGTGTGGACAGCTTTGCCACTGTGGTGGCTGCTGATGCGGAGGAGGAAGAGGAAGATGAGGGCGATGTTGAAGACAGACTGGCAGAAATCGCTTCCATGTCCTCCTCCATGCATTCGGACATGCAGTTAACACAGGCTGAAGTAGATGAAAGGTTTGAAGAGACAGAAGATGAAGAAGTGGAAGTGAAAATGCCACAGGAGTGGGCCAAACCTAAAGAAGCTGCAAAAGAATCAGACTTTTCCTCTTCAACAGAAAGCGATCGCTATGATTCCAAAGATAACGAACTCTCCTCGTCAGTAGAGAGCGACAGGTATGCTGGGAAAGAAGAGCTGTCCTCCTCAGTGGAGAGTGATCGCTATGGCAGTAACGTTGAAATGTCTTCCTCCGTAGAAAGTGACCGCTATGAATTTGTGGACAGAGCTGCCTTGTCAGTCATCACTGAACTGTCAGAGGAAGAACAGTTTGAAATGATTGAGAAAGATGACTTGGGGAATGAAACAGGTCCAGAATCCGACCCCCAAGAGCAGTTCCACTGTTCGCCCCCTGAGGGACCGTCCCGCTCCCCAGGTTTTGGGAGCACCAGGTATTTCACCAAGCCTCTGCACGACAAGGATGATGCCTCAGTGTCCTCTTCCTTGCTGGAGTTTGAAAGACTGGAAAGCAGATAGGCCACTCCGGGTCAAGTTCTATAGACACTTCAGACAAAGAGAGTTTCGGGGGTTCCTATGATGAACGAAAACACCTTCCATATCTTGTGTCATCCTTCGATGAAAAGAAATTTGAATATGGATCGTTTGATGAAAAGAAACTGTTGAGGTACAAGCGTGAAATGGAAAGAGATGACATCTCAACAACGTCGTCTCTGGCAGAATTTGAAAAGCTGGAACGGCAGATCGACCAACAGGGCTCTAACAGTTCAGTGGAGGAGAAAAACGCTGCTGAAAGCAAGAGCAGTGGGGGAAAGTCCGGCTCAGGCTCGGCTCGGGCTCTGTGGCTGGCTCCGTGTCTTCCCTCGCAGAGTTTGAGAAGCTGGAAGCAGAGCTAGCAACAGACTCGGACGACAGGCGCAGCTCTGTGGACAGTTCCCTGCAGCGAAGAAGCGAAACCTCCTCCCTGGCTTCCCTCAATGAATTTGAGAGACTGGAGAGAGACATGGTGACCAACACTGAACTGGAGGCAGAGGCACAGAAGATCGTGTCCTATCTGGAAGCTGGCAGTCTTGACTCTGGGCGCATGTTCTACTACAGCAGTTCTGTGGGCTCTGTGGGCTACAGCAGCTCGACCTCAGTGAAGGAGAAGGAGCTAGAAGGATCAGGACAAAGACTCGCTGGAAGGGCGGGATGTGGTGGAGCATGACTCGTTGAGTGAAGACGACAAGGACGACGAGCCTGACTCTCTGGACGCAGACACCTCAGAGATGACGGAGATGACATCAAGTGTTATTTTTGCTGGGCCAGAGCCAACCGCCACTCCTGCTGGGGTGTCACATGACATGGACGCCGATTCTCTGGCCGGAGAGTGCATCATGCAGCTGTCCACAGACTCCCTGGTGCTCACACAGCAGATGCGAACCTCGACTCCAGCAAATTTGACACAGACTCGCTGCTAGAGCAGGAAGATATCATGGTGAGATCAGTGGACTCTTTAGAACAAGACAAACACTCTGACAAGTGTGACCAAGACTCATTGCAGGAAGACGTCATGCACACATCAGCAGACTCGTTAGAATTTGTTCAAGTGCAGCAGCAAATCCCCGAAAATCCCATGTTGATGTCTGTAGAGTCAGCACACTGGAGCATGGGAAGTTCAGGTGGAACAATGTGTAGGTCAGAAGAGTCGCACACGGATTCCCACGATTTCATGCAGGTGTCTGCAGAATCGATTGAAGACCTGAAAACATCTCAACAGAGCAATCATTGAAAACACAGCTCACAAAATCATCAGAATATGTGCAGGAAGGCGCTTCCATAGAGGTGATGCATTATAGTAGCTCTAAGGTGACTAAAACACAAATCTCAAAATCCTACACTGACGATGACGGTAATGTGATGGAGTCGAGTGGCTATTCTCAAGACGATGACGACGACGATGAAGTGGAGAAGGAGAGCCCTTTCATGAGCTGGGGACCTTACAGGGAAGAGAAGAAAGTGTACACAATGGCCGAGTGGGAGGCCATGAAGAAGAAAAAAACTGCAGACAAGAGAGGAGCACTCGGGTTCTTCCTCTCCGCACACAACTGAAGGGGAACCCGGAGGTACTTTCAGCATTGCCAACACTCTTTTTCATGTTGTGGATGTGACTTCTTTTTTTTTTTTCTTGTCGTAGAGGTTAGATGACCAGCTTTTTCTGCTACTGTGCACAGTTTCTGTCAGCGTCCTGCATGGGTATTGCTTGTGGTGTCATCAGTATCACCATGGACTATGATATTATTTCAGTGTCCCTGTTTTTTTTGCTTTTCCCTCTGGCTCTCTTTTTTCTCTTTTCACTGATGTTGTCCTACTGTTATCCCAGATCTGTTTTTTCAGCTGTTTTGTTATGGTGTTAGATTTATGTTCAGTTAGCCTTGTGATCGTTCCACTTTTGTATAATGCATATTTTTACCCTTTTGTTCACTGAAATAAAATGTGGTTTAATTGTAGCACTTGTGTCTTCTTGTGCTTTAAAACTATGTGCTTTTTGTATTAGAAGGTCAACTTAATTTTTTTTAGTGGAACAGGGCTTGGAACAAGGTAACATTTTTTTTGTAGCATTCACCGAGTATATTTTGGTTGGTTTGGTATTTATTTTTTCATGGGGTTTTTGTGTGATGGCTTTTTGTTGTTGTTATAGTTGAAATTTTTCCTTCACAAGTCTTTGTAACTCATGTGGGTTGTTTTTTAATGAAAATTTCATTTGTTAATAGTTTTTTTCATTTTTTTAGGTTATGGGTTTTAGATTTTTGATACTCATCATTAGTGCACAAGTTTATACAAGAATAGTATGAGCCTGGCTATGAATGTACATATGTACACAGTTTGTACATATGTAGATTATGTATGTTTTTTGTACAGAATATAAATGAATAGATAAATCAGTGTAACTCCTTTACAAAATTTGAAGCTAAGAGTGGAAGTATGAATTCAGATGATGAAATATGAAAATGGTACCTGAAAGAGGTTATGTCTAGTATTTAATTCAGCAAAAATGTTTGTCATGATATCTTTTTTTTAAGAGATTACAATACAGGTATTGTTTTGCATCCTAGTGTAGTTGTAAATAGAGATTTATTGAAGAAGAAAAAAGAGGAGAGAGAGATTTTGAAGGCTTTGATTAAGTGTTATGATTTAAAGTTATTGTATTGTGTTTGCCCAACTGCAAATAAAAAAAAAAAGAATGTTTAACGATATGATAAAAAAACAATTGTAGTTGTAGTGAAAGTTGTAGAAGTAGTTGCAATAGTCAGTGGTAGTAGTAGAAGTTAGATATAGTGACTAATTTTTCAAGAAATGTTTGTATAAATACATATCCGTAGCAGTATACTCATTTATTTATAGTTTTTGTTGCAAATTGAGACATTTTCTGTTTGATTTCTGTGAAGTAGTATTGATGTATTTTGAAGTAGTATTGATGTATTTTGCATGATCTGTATATAAATCCTGCTGTGCATATCAGGGGACGGGGGGGGGGGGGGGGGGGGAAGGACAACTGAATAGTTAAAGGGTGAATGGATAGACAAGCTGATCATTGATTTCTGTCACTAAGATTTTCATGTTGTGATGTTAAGTGTTTCACAGGCATTTTACAGTGCTGCTTCGTTTTTCAGTCTACCCCTCAGTCTTAAGTGTAGTCTCTTTGGCATCAGTAATTTTTTTTTTTAATATTTTCTGTTATGTTTTCTAAAACTTGTTGTTTTTGTTACTTAGTGTACTCACAGTTGTCATACAACTGAAATACAATGTGATTGATAGCTGTGGAGATTTTGTTGTTGTATTTGGGTACCAACAGTTGGAAATAGAAACAGGTACAGCTTTAATCATGCATAAGGTGTGTTAGATTGTGTCAGGTTTAGTGATATTGTGAGAAGGGAAGTATGTGTTTGTGTTACTGTGTACATGAGAAAGAGAGTGTGAGGCATGTGTGCATATTGAATGTGGATGGTGATATGTGTTTCCTCTTTTGGCCACATTCTGTTGTGTCCACCATTGATGTTGATCTGTGCATTGTTTTCATTGAAATAAAAATTCAACCGTGTACCATGTTTCATACTTTGACGTCTTGCTTCTTGTCATTTATGGGGCTTTCCCTTGCCTTCTCCCCCCTTGGTTCCATTTTACCCCTTTATTTCAGCAGCTGTGTAATGCCATGTGTTGGTCATGAAAAGTGGTGGTGTGGGGGTTTTTTCTGATATCTGCCAAAACTATTACAGGGGGGAGAGAGAGAGAGAGAGAGAAAAAAAAAAAATCTGGCTTGATTGGGGATGGGGGGGGGGGGGAGTGGTCGTATGTTTACCAGGTTGAAATATAAGATATGCCTCATGAGTTTGTCTTTATATTTTTATGATAATATAGTATTTAAGTTTGTGAAGTGGTTTTAGGTCAAACTTGATGATGTTGATTTTTTTTACGGTTTAAGTTTTTTGATGATGGTGGTTTGTGTATATGTGTGTGTGTGTGTGTGTGTGTGTGTGTGTGTGTGTGTGTGTGTGTGTGTGTGTGTGTGTGATGAGAGAGAGAGATGAGAGAGACACAGAGAGAGAGAGAGAGAGAGAGAGAGAGAGAGAGAGAGAGAGAGAGAGAGAGAGAGAGAGAGGTAGTGTGTGTGTCCTCCAATTTCCAATGATCATCAGTAGACAGGGTTGTAATCATTGTGCATTTTTTACATTAGCTGCATGCATGCTTGTCAGCATCTCCTTTATCTGTCTTCTTGTTCACAGTGAACTGTACTACTTCACAAAATGTATAAATCTGTTATGCAACATCCATGCATTTTATCATGAATTTCAGATATCTATCTGTCCTTGAGCATTTTTCATAGAAAAATAGCCTAATCGTCTTGTGTCTGCATTTTAGACAAGAAACTCGGCAATTTTTTTTTTTTTGGGGGGGGGGGGAGGGAGGGAAGCATTTTGATTGATAATTGCTTGTTGCAGTATTTTCCCAACACATTCTGTTTTACAGGGAATGCATATTGTTTTTTTCTGATATACACATTGTCATGATTGTACAAAAGTTAGATTGAACATGTAATGAATACAAGTAGCATGATTAACTTGTCTTCATTTGTGGCTTTCATTTATGTGAATCAAACCATTCTTTCTTTAAAACATTTTGAATATATGAATTAATGCATTTCGCATGCCTTATGTGTAGAGATGATATCCATTTTTGTGTGTTTGGTCTCATGTGTCATCAAAGACTTGTCAACTGACAATTTAGTATTAGGTTGTAACATCTTTGAACATGCATTGAGGGAAAGTTGGTCTCTGACACTGTGCTTCCCTGTTGGCTGCAGCTGAGAGACGCGAGGAGCAGAATCTGTCGTCAGAGGAAGACGATCCCAGTGGAGTGTATGTTCTTTGGTGTTGACCCGACTTTTCATCGCTTTGTGTGTGTGTGTGTGTTTATGTATGTGTACCACCCATCCCTGTTTTGCCAAACATCACTTTTTGTAGTTTACAGATTTCAGTTTTTCCCAGACAAAGGACATACTGGCCAGTCTGGCTTTGTTCATTGATTTTGATGGTCTCTGTTTTCTTCATCATGCAGGTTTCATTTTTGTTGTTGTCGCCATTTTCTGTTTTATGTTTCCATGGTTACCTGCTGTTGTTTTATTTTCAGTTGTTGTGCAGATTCTTTTTCTTTGCGTCACATCCTCCCTCCCCCCCCCCCCCCCTTTTTTTTTTTCGTTTCATGACTAGTTACTGTTACTTGTACAGGTCACATTGTGAGTCCATAGTTGATGTTGTGTCCATTATTGGGAGTCCATGTACATTTTGTCTTCTGAAGCTAAACCACCCAACACCATTTGAGGTAAGGTGTCCCACCACATGAGAAAGATGCTAAGATAAAGCATCCCACCAGATGTAGAGAGATACTGAAAAAGCATCCCACCAGATTAACTATGTGTGCAGGAAGTCTTGTGTTGAAACACATAAGCAGGCCATAATTGTGATGCTGTGGTAAGCAAAATGAACCCCAATGACTGGGCAGTACAGATTCCATCACACCGTTGTTGACAGGATTTGTCTGCCTTGGTTTGGCTGCTGTCCGCAGTTAGGTGTGCTTTGAGCTAAAAATTGACTACTGGAAGCACTAAGTAAGATGTTTCATTGAAAAAGAGTTCATCTGATTTAGGAATGGATGCTTTTTGTCTTGAGTTTTTGCTTTTCCAATTTGATTATGTTGATTCTGTTCACCATTTTTTTGTGTGAGATGATTTTTAGTCAACATGACAGCCATTGCGCTTTGTGTAGACTGCATTTTTTTTTTTTTTTTTTTTTTGTATTGTGAATGTTGTTGTTCACTTTTTGGGGTTTGGTGTTCATCTTTGCTATTTATTTCAACCCATATGAAAGAAAAATATTCCAGGCATTAGTGATGGAATTGTCATATTACTCCTGTTATTGAGTTTTGTTTTGTTTTTTTCTTTTTACAAAAATTGTCTATGACAAGATGAAAGTTTTCAGATTTTTTTTTCCCTTCAGAAAAGGTTGATAATTTGCTTTTTTTTGTTTCGATTCTTTCTCTGTGTGTATTTTTTCCCCCTGAAATACGTATGTCTGAATATTGAGTGTTGTGTTTGTGTGGAGTTCATGTATATTGCTTCAGGTGCCATACCATGTGGACTGGATCCATTCCTGGAAGCTAGGCTGTATTTGCCTTCATATGTTGCCTGTATTGGTTGGAGATTGTGTGACATGCTGTTTTACTGTCCCCCCTCCCCTCCCCCCCTTTTGACATATTTGGTTGCTTGTGCTTTTCAGGTTGCTGAGGTGAAAGGATGCTATAAACCCTGGCATTGGCTGTTGTCCAGAAAATAATGGCCAAGATCGTTTCAGATATTTTTTGTTGTGTTTGTTTACATCAGCAATTTCCTTCTGTCTTTTTTTTTTTTTTTTTTACTATATGCAGTGATTTCTATTGTGTTTCTTTTGTACTGATTTCCTGTATTTAGCATGGTGATGGTCATGGATTTATCTCGTTAGCACTGTGTATCCTTGAAACTAATGCATGTTCATGAGGAAAAGTATCACTTTTGCACAACTCCATTATCTTCTAGCTGAGTCCGTGATAATGTTAATGCACTTTGGCACACTTCACCTCTCTCTCTCTCTCTCTCCTCTCTCTCTCTCTCTCTCTCTCTCTCTCTCTCTCTCTCTCTCTCTCTCTCTCTCTCTCTCTCTCTCTCTCTCTCTCTCTCTGTATCTTGTTCTGTCTCTTTTGATGGTAATTAAACTAAGAAGCACCATGATAGTATTACCATGTTTCTGAAACATCTGTCATCTGTTTGAAATTCTTCAGACAGGTATCTCTGTCTGTCAGCCCCTCTGTCTCCGTCTCTCAACCCTCATTGTTATGGGCCATGGCCTTTCACAATTTTTAATCTCTCTCTGTCTCTCTCTGTCTCTGTCTCTGTCTGTCTGTCTGTCTGCCTGTCTTGTCTGTCTCTCTCTCTCTCTCTCTCTCTCTCTCTCTCTCTCTCTCTCTCTCTCTCTCTCTCTCTCTCTCTCTCTCTCTCTCATAGTTTATCCCTTTGTGGTTTTTGCCTCTCATTTTTATGCCCTGTTTGTGTGTGTGTGTGTGTGTGTGTGTGTGTGTGTGTGTGTGTGTGTGTGTGTGTGTGTGTGTGTGTGTGTGTGTGATACAGACAGACAGACATCTGTTAGATTTAGATAATTAACACTTTGTTCCCAGGATAAAATTCTTTACTCTTTTCTGTAGCAGTAGTCAACTTTTTTCTGCCCTTCTCACTGCCTCCCCCCCACTGGAGATTTTTTTTCTTCTCTTTTCTTTAAGATAAAGTATAGGGAAAAGAATGGGATTGATATTGTAGACTCTCTCATTTAGCAAACGCATTTATGCATTGTGGTTTTATCTTTTTTTTTTATAGAAATAATGTTGTCTTTTTGTTAAAGTTAGTAATAGGATTAAATGTTCATATTTTGATATATAGATATTTTTTGTTTTGTTGGGTTTCTTTTTTTTTGAGGGGGAGGGGGGGGGTTCAGATAAAAGATTTAACAATGTTAAACATTACGTACATATGTGCTATAAAATGTACATAAGTTTGCGAAATTGTTTTGTTCGGTAAGTAACTCATTCAGCAGAGAGATAAATTAGATATTTAATACCAGAAAGGGTTTTGTTTCTTCTTTTTTAAATGTCTGAAGAATGAATTCAAGCTACTGCATAGATTCTAAGCAAAGTTTTAAAACATTTTTTAGGAATGTGTTATCTATTGGTCCTATTTTTCTCTTTCATTTTGAAACAAAGCTTTTTGTAAAGTAATGGATACATCATAGATCAGATGTGTAGGGCCTTGCTGAATAATTTTAGGATGTAGTCATCTGGATAACCAGTAGATAAATATGTTCAATGACAGGTGTTACATACGAATGCCAAGTATTGTAGCTGTAAACACTATGGTTGAGTGTATTGATAGTGCTGATTGATGATATGCAATTCATTTGATATTATCAACACTTAGCTTATCTGCTACAGTGCACAGTTACAGTTAGGTTAAAAACCAGTTTTGAAGATTCTCAAATTGCAAATCATTGCAAGCACATTTCTCAGAAGGAAGAAAGTGTTTTTGTATGTATGTGTGTACATTCACACATGTATGTGCACCTTCACAAGCTGTGGGGATAGCAGAGGACTAGATTTGCTGAGGAATGCATTGTCGGGATATAGTTTCAGTGAAGTAAGCAATGTTTCGGTGTGTAGTTTTATTGAAGTATGCATTGTTTCAGTATGTAGTTTACTGAAATATGCAATGTTTCAGTATGTAGTTTTAATGAAATATGCCAAGTTTCAGTGTCTACTTTTATCGAAATATGCAATGTTTCAGTATCTACTTTTAATGAGATATGCAATGTTTCAGTATTTACTTTTAATGAAATATGCAATGTTTCAGTTATCTAGCTAGGCTTTGTTTTTTTTATAATATGCAATGTTACAGTATCTAGGTAGGGTTTTGTGGGGTTGTTGTTTTTTTAACTATGCAATGTTTCAGTATCAAGTCTTATTGAAATATGCAATGTTCCAGTATCTAGTTTTATTGAAATATGCAATGTATTTATTTAATTAAGGAATATCCAAATGTTGTGAATAGTTCCGATGGCACACTGACTAATGATGCTGTGTGTGTGGGTGGTGTTGTTATTTCAGGAGACAGTATTGACAGAGCGGAGATTAGCAGTGATGACGGCTATCAGACACACAGGTAAAACACACACACAACGTAAGCTTTTTGTATATTTAATTATTATTATCCTTTGGCGATGTAAGCTTCATATTAAATTCTCAGAACAAACTGATCAGATATTCATTATAGGAGATAAATTATCTGTGAATTTGAACTTCAGTGGATGTTGATGCCATGTTAGGAATGGAATGGGGCGACAGCCCTGTATGGCATTCATGGTCAGTGTAGCATAAAGCAAAAGAAAATCATGGTATTATTGTTTGTAACAGATGAGCATAAAATAGAATAAAATCGTGGTATTATTTTTCTAACAGATGAGCATAAAATAGAATATACTCATGGTATTACTGTTCTAAAAGATGGTTTCCTGAAGCTGCCTTATAAAGGAAGATAAATGTTCTGGCCATCAGCAGTTATGGTGTAGTTGTTGGTGCACTGAAAGAGGGGTATTTTGATCAGGCTCTGTATCATAGTTATCTTGTCAATGGCTCATAGGTTGGAGGTTTATCAAGGGTGAGATTTTTGTGTATGTGACTGTTTTTGCACAACCTCAAGGCAGCCACATTCCAACTTCAGAGAAGCCATTGTTCTGGTTAAGGTTCCAGCAGAACCATGATATCTAACAACCCATTCAGGTTGCATGGCATTTGATGTTGAATTCTTTTCCAGTGTTTATTACACAACAATCACTCACTCACTCACTCACTCCCATGTCCCAAAGGACGTAGGGGGGACATGAGAGAAGACGCAACGGAGATCTTTTTCCATGCTTCACGATCCTGTGTGGCTAGTAGGAGGCGTTGCAGGGGTTGGGCAGTCCAGTCTTTGATGTTGTCAACCCATGATTTCTTTTGGCGGCCTCTTCTTCTTTTGCCCTCGACTGTTCCTTGCGAGATGGTTTTTGCTAGGGTGTTGTGTCTTGTGGTGTGACCAAACCACATCAGCTTTCTCCTCTTTATGGTGGAGAGCAAAGGCTCTTGGGGGCCCACACGCTTTTTGATTTCCTCTTTCACATAGTTATTGGTCTTGTGTTCTTTGTATGATATTTTGAGGAGTCTTCTGTGGCACTTGTTCTCGAATGCTTGGATTCTTCTCTCTAACTCTGCTGTCAGAGTCCATGATTCACAGCCATATAGGAGGATAGATATTACGAGGGATTTGTAGAGGTGGTATTTGGTGCAGAAGCTGATGTTGTTGCTTCTGATGATCCTCTGGAGTCTGACTAGAGCAGATGTTGCTGTTGCAATGCGAGCTTTCACCTCATTGTTTGATGTGCCATCTTTTGTTAGGATGGAGCCTAAGTATTTGAATTGGCTCACCTCTTCCAATATTTCTCCATTCATCTTTATTTCCGTGCTGTCATTACTCGCGCTGTTGACCATGATCTTCGATTTCTCTGTACTGACCTCCATGCCGTATGCGCTCGCTCGGTCTGTTAGACTGTCTGTGAGGATTTGCAGTTCTTGTTTGCTGCTGCCCATGAGGTCAATGTCATCTGCAAATCTGAGGTTGCAAAGGGGTCTTCCACCAATGGAGATGGAAGTGTGGTGGTTTTGCAGTGTCTCTGTCATGATGTTTTCGAGGAAGAGGTTGAAGAGTACAGGTGAGAGAAGGCAGCCCTGGCGGACTCCAACCGTGGTCTTGAAGAACTCGCCCACGTGGTTGTTCATGAAAACTGCACTTCTTGCATTCTCGTACAGAGCCTTGATGACTTCAATTAGGCAGTTGTCAATGTTGAAGTGCCTGAGTACTTGCCAGAGGCCGTCATGCCATACCCTGTCAAAGGCCTTTTTGAAGTCTATAAAATTGTGGTACAAGTCTTTTTGGTGTTGGAGATGCTTCTCTATCAGAATTCTCAGGTTGAAAATTTGTTCCATTGTGCTGCGTTTTGGTCTAAAGCCTGCTTGTTCTTCTGCCAGGAGTTTTTCTGCTTGGTTTTTCAGTCTGTTGAGGACTACCTGCAGCATGATCTTGCTAGGATGGCTTATGAGACTGATGGTTCACAACAATAACTTAGCCTAAAACTCAATGAAATTTTGAGAAAGGCAGAACAGGGAGAGGAATGGAGGGAACTGGTTGTCAAGTCTTCAGGGGTGCCCCCACAGTCGCCAGACTAAGGAATAGATAGATAGATAGAACTTAGTTTGACACAACACTTTAACAGAAATCATAAGCTATGTGATCTCACAATGGCATGATTCCCTCCTACCCTCCCTGTGTGTGTGTGTGTGTCTGTTAGGGTTGTGATGAAGAAGGAGGTGCACAAGAAGACGGTGCTGAAGGCAGACGGGCAGGAGGAGACAACCATCAAGGAGGAGAGCCAGGTGCACCAGGACTCGGAGCCCCCAGAGGAACTGCGCGACTCCATGCAGCAGATCATCAACCAGTTCATGGAGGACAACCCACACGTGCCCGCCATTTCCGAAGAGAACATGGGAGAGATTGACGAGGGCACGGAAGTGTAGACACCCCCGCAATGTTACTGGTTAGGTAGTTGTAGAAGGCAGCAATAATGTCTTTTAAGGTTCAGCCGTGTGTGTAAAATGTCAAAGGTTTTTCATTCATTGAACAGGGAGGGAAAAGGGAGAAGCGGACTCTTTGTTATTCATAGAAAAAATCGTAATTCTTTATTATTTATTAAAAAAGAAAGTTGGGTTTACCTCTAATGTGAACACAATTTTAGATAAATGATGTGTCAGTATGCCAGAGCTTTCTTGACAGCACTTTGTATTTGTAAAATGAATGTAAATGTTTAATTCAGAGTGTGCTAAAACGTAATGAATATTTATTTCAAACATTTCTGAAAACAGCAGATGTATATTATTGCTGCCTTTTAGACTACTGGCTCCGCATATGGAAACTACAAAACACAAAAGAGGTGGTTTGGGTTGAAACGTTGATGTGTGTGGTTCCATGACCTACCCTGGGTGTTGATCTTTCCTTCCACAGTCCTGATCCTTCAGGCCTGAATCGTCATGTCCTTCCCCTTAATTCCACACAAATGTGTAGCCTACTGTGTGAATGTCATAGACTGATGGAGATGTTTACACACCGATGTTCGTTTACACAGCGCTTGATTGTGACTTCATGGTTATGACAGATCGTGACAAACGTGACATTACTTGAGTTTGTGTTGCTGCTTCCTGAGAGGTAATATTAACTAAAGGGAAAAAATAATCAAACAATATGAGAATGTGAGGAACAAAGTCTTGTGAAAGGGGATTTGTTATTTCATTGTACCTACTTCCCTTGAATGTAAGTGTATGTAAAAATGGGAGAGGATTCATATTGCATTTTTTTTATTTATATGTTAAAAAATAAGAAGAAAAAATCACATTGTTTTTTATCCCCTAGTATTTGTTGTTGTCAGTTATGTTCAGATTTCTGCGATGGTTGTGAGAGACATGGATTCAAACATGCTTTGCCCCAGTGTGCTAAACTCTGGTCTCCCACAAACATTCAGAATGATCACCTTTCAGACTAGATTAGTTTGGGTTTTTTTCTTTTGAACAAATTGTTTGCTGTGAACATTTTTTTTTGAAAAATCTTAGTTCCTTGTTATGTAAATTTGTTTTCACAAAGAAACTACAGAGATCTATGTCTATTTCCTCTTTTTCTTCTTCTTCTTCTTTTTCCCCACACATTTCCACCGACTTCAACACCTTGATTCACCATGTAAGTGCAGAAAACAGTTATCTTCCAAACAATATGATCATGTCACAATGTGCAGTACAGATGGTGCACTTTTTCTTTTTTTTTAGCTCGTTTTGCTGCTTGACATACCTACGTCTTGTCATAATCTCTCCGGTAAAATGAAGACAGTATTTCATCATAGCATTACTACGCTTTGGTCACACTGTGAATTTCATCATCCTTTTTACCGTGTTTAGAATCTCTCGAGGTTGTAGAGACCAAAGCATGTATGATGACATTGTTTGTAGTGAACAAAGCATATTCAATGTAATCGGTCTGAACTGTTTTTGACACCACTGTTAAATAATGCTTCGTCAAGTTAGCTGGTGCAGTTGATGTGTGTGTATGATAAGATTGAGTCTCGTTCAATCTAAGAATGGTACTATACCACACTGCCTCACCTTAAGTAACCAGTATATATATATGATACATTATATATATGCTTGTGCTGTATGTTGCCATCCTATTGCCAGTTTCTGTTTTTCACTGCATTTTTTCACATCAGTCAGAAAATCAAGCGCCGGACTTCCAAGGGTTGTGTTTTGTAGCATTCATGATTGCACTTGAAGCCGAGTGTGTTTGCCCCAACATTTGGCCTCAAGTTTTCACATCATGTCTCGCTGACTTAGACTGTGAACAAGCAATCAGTCACACACATCCATCATGTACACCTTCATTGACCAAACCCATTTTCATTTCTGCAACTCATGGGAATTCTGCTTTGGCCTTGGAAGACCTTTCTTTCTTGAATATTTTCTTTTTTTTTCACAGATCATTTGCTTTGTTCTTCAATCATAGACAGAGTTCACATGATGTTTTTCTTGTTATAGATATGATCAAATCATGTATACCTGGAGTAGATTTTTTTTCAGTGTAGTACACAGATTTTCTCCCCTTTTCCCACTTAATGGTGTCCAGTATCGTCTTGGTATCATCCTAGTACCGTCTGTTTCTAAATCAGAGCAAAAAAATTAATCTTTTCCAATATAAACTACTTTATCAAACTTGTATAATTGTACATTCTTGTGGGAAAATCTAATGTTTTTTATTCTGAACAAAAGTTACTTGACAAGTTATTTGGAAAGGATATTTCTGCTACTTATTCAGGAAAAAAAGATCTGATTTGAAACGCTAGATAGGAAGGTATCAGTTGTATTGTGTAGTCAGATTGAAACCTTATGTTTTCTTTAAGCTCACTGTATGTGTGTCTGTCTGTGGGTGTGCTCTAAGCTTCTTCATCCAGTCAATGGTACCAGATTGATCTTGCATCCTTTCAGACTTATTTTCCTTGTCTAAATAAACTGCTTTGGTACACATACATACAAACATGTGGGGTGTTTTTTTTTTATGTATGATTGTTTGTCTGCAAACAGGATGACTGACTGGCTGCCTGCTTTACTTGTATTTTGTTGCTCTACTGGGGTGGGGGGTGGGTAAGTACTATGAAAAGTATCTTCTTGAAAAATGAAGTTCAGTCCAGGACTTTTTTTTTTTAGCAAAGATTTTAAAAAGTTATGCATATTTTGAAAGCTATCCAGTGTTCTGAGCAAAGCTCATCTTAAGATCGTATGGTCAACAGTGGAACTTATCAATGGAATTTATACTCTGATAAAATCAACAGTTAACATCACAAGTTCATTTGTGGTTTAGTGCCAAGTTTCTTAGGGTCCTCCCCAACTACACTGTCTATGACCTCCCAAGAAATCAGTGCACCAGTTACTTACCAGAGCCTAACCCATTACACAAGTAAAACCTCACCACATTTTGGGCATGTTTGACTTGCCACAACCAACCACATATAGTCATGAGTTAGGGGATCATTCATATATGCATTCTGCTGCATGCATAACAAAAGGTAAGGTAAAGGTGTCCCATAACCTGTGTGGTCGTAGGGGAGCGAGCTGCAGAGACCTCAGCTTCTCTAGGGGCCAGCATGTTAAAGGCGGCGCCCATCTCCTCTCCCTCGCTGCTTTACCTTCCCTGACCCAAAAGAGGGCAGGTACCCATTTACAGCTGGGGGAACTGTACTGTAGCCAAGGCGCGCAAACGGTCACCCATCCAATTGACAACCACGCTCGAACGCTGCATAACCTGGTTGGGGGAAAGCGAGCACTCTGACCACTGAGCTATCCCGTCCCTCATGCTGGAGATTTTAGCAATGGCAGGTATGCACATAGGCAGTCATGGGAATCATAACACCCCAACCCTTGACCAACCTGGCTGTATGGACTGTCAGTGACTTCAAGACTTTTCAGACTATCAGTGACTTCAAGACTTCAGATCAGATGTGACATTTTTGTTTCATGGGTAGTATTCCTCAGTTCAACCTCAGCTACCCAGTGCTGAGTATGGTATGGGTCAATGAAAAGACCTGGAGCACACAAAAAAGTGTCGGCTTCATGGAGACAGTTTCAATGTTGATGACAGACAAATGTCCAATCAAACAGCAGCTCACAAGAGTTTCTCAACAACAAAAAAAGTATCAACTTCATGGATGCAATTTTAATGATGATAGTTTATTGTCTAATCAAACATGTAAAGGCAATTGCAAACCACAAACACTTTTGGAGTTGTTCACATTCCATCACATGGCTTCGAGCCTAATGTCGTGCTGACTGACACCAGGATATGAGAAAGAAAGCAGACAGCACAGCCTTGCCCCGCTGTCACATAGCAAAGTGGACTTCCATATCATCAGTACAAAATCATCATTGATCACCATAAAATACACAACATCCACACAAAAGTCTATGTTTACAATTCCATCATTGAATCTAAAAACAACCAATGAGTTGATCTCTGCATTTCTGCACCTATGATGAATCAGAACTGCTGGGGTACATTGGTAGACTGATTAATATCCATGTTGGAAGAAAGTGATCACTTAAACTACCAATACCTGACTGACTTCTCTTTTAACTTCTTGATGAGTCACTGGTGTACAGCACAGAATTTTTCAGGCAGTATGTATGTCAGGGGCATGCTGAATGAAGCTGGTGGAGCCCATCCCTATCTACAGCTGTTGACTCTCACCCTGACTCCTGATGAACTGGTGATGAACTCATCACCATAGCAAAAGACTTATCCACCATCAGACAAGGTGCAAACCAACGTCATTGTCAAAATGAACCCCCACTCGCAGTGAAAAATCTACCCTGCTGGGGACCTGAAAAACCAAGTCTTCACTTCACACACTACAGTCCACTGCCTGGAGCTGCTGTTTATATATGCAGCAGATTCTGCACACCCATTTGAATCACTACAGATCACCTTCACCTTCACCTGTCCTGTAGTCCCATGGACCGTGGGGGCACAACTGAAGATTTTGAAACATAACAAATTAGAGCCCTGAAAGTTTTTTAAAAATTTGTTTTCCAGAGGCAGGCTTCAGCACTCTTGATGAGGAAACCCACATCTGGAGCAGAGGAACACTCCTCGCATGACTTTAATGCAATGGATGATTCTGCACTGTTGTTCCACTTCCAGAGTTTTTTAAGCGGCAGTGAATACCACTCTGAACCATGAGGAAGACCTTTACTGGGTACCCTCCCCCCCCCCCCCAAAGATAATCCAATGTACATCAATAACTGAGCATTGTGACTGGCTCAGCATGTAAACTTGACAATAAATTGAATAATCAGATATGCTGAGTAAAACGTGAAGAACAAACATCACATGAAGTGAACACTTACACACACACAAGCATCTATTACATCATTACATACCATTCCTGTGTATTTTGTGAAAGGATGATCATGACTATAACACTTCACTTAACTTCTCTTTAATTAATTCAAGATGTAAAGAGTCACTGAGGCACAGCACTGAATTTGTTCAGGCAATAAATAGCCTTCAATGAGTGATGGGCAAGTTCAATCAGGTGGAGTCCATCCTCTCCAGGCCACAGAGTGCAGGCTGGGTATGCTCATGTCACCCATGCTACCAGCTATAGCTGACCTACTCTTCTACGAAGGCTGTCTGTGTACTCAAGATGTCCTGTGTACATCCACACACCACACTTCTATGTGCTGATATCAATACATTCCAATCTTGTTTATAGCCCTGCCAACAACAAAGGCCATAGTGGGGATGTCACCTCATAAACATTTTAATTTCAGATACTGTGCAACCATATACAGATTAAAACTGTGCAACTATATACAGATTAAAACAGGGTTTAAAACCAACTCTTCTGTCATTCCTTGTATCAACACCCTGGCCAACATAAGGGTCAACCTAGGAGTCATCATGTTGTGGGAGAAACACCATAAACATAAATGACACGTAAAATGATATAAAACCAATACTCCCCCATGGGGATGCCAGGGGTCTGTCGGAATGAACAGTATCCCACCTTCCAGAAATTCTGTGCTAGGAATTCCCTCTTTTTTTTATCCATCTCTTTGTTTCTGCCTTGTTCCTTTTCTTCCCGTCATCTCCTCTCTATTGCTTCTTTCATCATTATCCTGCTTTTTTTCCCTGAAGGACTTAAAAGATAATAATTTTCTCCCACATCAAAGTCAGATGCGCTGGGCCTGACTTGTCAGGCGCTTAACGGCAGCGCAAAGCATTTTCGCTCACATGACAGACAATCTTTGCTGTCTGAGCATTTGATGAAGATGAAAATAAAACCAATACCAGATTCCTTAAAACAGAAACTAAATATGACATCTTCTCTCATATCAGATGGGAAATGCACGATTCTCTCAAGAAATTTTAAAATGTTGTTCAGTGGAACATGGCAAAATAGGATCTCATCTCATCTCATCCTGAAGACGACTCTCAGAAGAGTGGAGTCAATCCCTTTGCTACAGTGGAAAATCCCCTCCAATACACACCTCAGCACAGACTGGCTTCACCCTGTGCCTTCAAATACTACTCTTGGATCTCAAGTTCAATTATCTAACCACTAGGCTATCCTTCTCCCTAAAAAATCTGATCAAGAATGAGTCAGTTACCAAGAAAAGGAGAAGCCACACCTTCACAGCCTGTGTCCAAACAGTATGAGGACTGACACCGGTCCACCCTATGAATTTTATATAAATTTGCATGTACAAAGACTGTCATTTTGGGGAGGAGGAGTTGCAATTGCTTGACCATTGTATTGTAAATCACTTTTTTTGGAACGCTGTATAATTCTGCTTAAAAAAAATTTCTTTGTGCTCAGTTTTAATCAAAGCTTTTTTTATTTTGTTCCTCAGCTAGAGCACTGAAATTCACCAATGGTGAGATTTTGTGTACCCAACCATTTTTTCCCACCATGAAGATAGTCACATTTCGACTTCAGGATAAATCTGAGCTAAAATCTTCCAACATATATACTTTTGTGTACCTTGGCTAGAGCTCCAAGGTTCAGCAATGGTGAGATTCTGCGTTATGCTTTCATTCTTACCCACATAAGGTAGCTGCATTTTGACTTCAGGAATGGTGTCTAAACATGACACTGTGCATGCATTTTTAACAAATTTGTCATCTATTCCTACCAGCATGAAATGACCCACTCTTCCAAAAGTGAAACGGTTTTAATTAGTGTACAATTTTTTTGCGGGCGTTTGCACATAGGGCCTCAGTTTATAATCTCATCCATAGGACTTCTGGTGAAGTAGAGTCAGTATTTAACAAGCTTTCCATGATGGCTTGATCCCGAGCTGTCAAATCACATAATACCAGGCTATCACACCCTCTTCCAGAATATTATCTTGTGTGTGTGTGTGTGTGGTTACGTAAGTTGACTCATAACAGAAAAAATGTTCAATAAAACAAGTAAAAAATCTTTCATACACTTTACGCGTGTGTGCACACACACACACACTGACAAAAAGAAGAGACAGAGAAAAAAAAAAGCAAACCACACACACACACACACACACACACACACACACACAACACACACACACACACACACACACACAAGCAAAAGACCCAGTAAAACAATAGCCCCTGCAAAGTCATGAACTTTACAAGATAAAAGACACACTGGACATCACATGTACCATCATATTAGCTAATAATAGTTTGTTTTTAACAGGAATGTTGTACTGACTATTCAACAACTAATAAGTATTTCTTATTTCATTATTTTTTTACAATTTCCTACAGGATTTTTTGGATAAACACAAAATAGAATATAAATGTCAATTCCTGAATATTCTAGTGTGTGGGAGGGCAAAAACATGCATCTCTGTATGATACTTCAATAGTGTGTGTGTGTGTGTGTGTGTGTGTGTGTGTGTGTGTGTGTGTGTGTGTGTGTGTGTGTGTGTGTGTGTGTACATGCAAAGGCATGCACATGTTCCTACTGTATCATGTGTGGGCACATGTACACACAAGCAGATCTATGCACGCATACAGGCACGGCGTTTGTGTTTACACAGAAGGGTGGTTGGCAATTGGCTGCTTTCCTTTATTATTGGCATTTTCATTTTGGCATCAAGATCTCATTCAACTCTGAAATCTGATACAAATGTTATGTGCAAATATTAATACAGAATATGTGCAATGTCTGTGCATAATATGAACAAATGTCACTAAAAAATACTGTGACAGTGAGTAGTGCAGTTTCTTCAAGAACATGGCAAGCTTATTTTTATTTTCTATTTCATGGCCTTTCGTTCAATGCTTGTTTCAACTTGTCAAGATTCCACTTTCAATTTCTTTTCTGTCATAAAAACCTTGAGAATAAGTATTTTTTTTAAAAATAAAATAAAAAATAAAAAATTTCAAAATTAACAAAGCTCAAAATGATGATGAACAACCAGTGAATAATCATTCATATATATATGTATACTTGATATATATTATATATCTGATTTTCTGTCACTTCGGACTAGTATGTAAGTGTATCCAAAATGAACAAGCACTGTTGTTCTCCCTAATATTTTGGTAGCTTTTACTTGACAAACTGTTTTTACATGCGTGTATTTTCTCTTTCTTCAGTGAGAATGCCACCCGAAAGTAACAGAAAATGTGCTGTAATTGTAAAGCATTTGACTGTGCATTTAAATATATATGATAAATGAAAATTCACTTCTACTTACTTATATTTCATGAACACTTACTAAGTGCTGTTGAATTTCAATACCTACCTACTCTGACACCAGACAGCTACGATCTTCCCAACCTGTGCCCTCCTGACCCTCCCCCAAACCCTCCCCCACCAAACCCTCCCCCACCAACCTCCCCCCCCGGGTGCTGGCCTCCATTGCCCCCCTGCTGCCCCAGTCCTCCTCTTCCCCCTCCTCCAGTGAAAGGATTGCCTCCAGGCTGACTAATTTTGGACACCACAAACAGCACCGCTGCAAAAATCAGTCCAGGCAGGCCAAGAAAACCCCAGCCAAGCAGAATCCCACAGACACTATGGGTTCAAAGGTGAACTGTCCGACGCTGAACCGTGGGATTCCCAAAGCCAGCAGTTTCTGGTTGAGGGTATCGAACACTGACACCTGCTGTCCGCCCCCTCCTCCTCCTCCCATGTACATGCCCTGTCCTCCGTTTGGGCCATGGTCTGCATGCTGCACAAAGCCCTGAAAAATAAAAAAAAACCAACAATCAAAATGTGCTTCATAATATTCAATACAATCACAACTGGTCCGACTCCATTCCCCTTCAAATGGTCTTATGAGCACACAGAAATGCACACAGAATGTATGAATACTATTATAAATACATGATACTAACCCTAACATATTTTGTAGAAGTGATGCCAGTTAATGAGTTATTATTTATAACCATTATTGCAGATGACACAAAGTAAACACATTTACCCAGCCTGCAATCTGAAACCTGAAGAGGGAGAGATTCTGCCAGGTTTATGTATAGTATAGCCCAAGATGCGCTAACACTGCCTTAACAATTCTGTGCAGTACCCCAATAACTCATGAAGGACACAGAATTAGAAGAGAAGAACTTTACAAGTCATAATCATACAAATTGGTAGGAAAGAAAAAAATGGCTGCCACACAAATCATCTTCTTTGCCAACATTTTTTTGTGTTAAAGCACAGGTAAGAGAGGAGGTGGCAGGGTAGTTTAGATTTTCACCTGCCTAACAAGTAAACCATGAGGTTCTGGGTGTGATTCCAACCTTGCCCTTTCTTCCCAATTTGACGGGAAAATCGAACTGAGTGTTAAGTCTTTTGCACTTTTGGAGGAGTCTCTTCTAAACCAGTGGACCCCTGTGTTTATGGATTTGTGCATGTCAAAAGAACCCTCAACAGTTGAAAATCGGACAGAGCAGGGGGTACCTTCCCTCTGTCCTGCCAAAATTGGTAGGTTCAATTCCCATCTGTATACAGTATAGTGTATCCCTGAAGTTGGAATGCAGAGGTCTACCTTAGTGGGGTGAGGTTGGAACAGTTACAATACTTACATGCTAAAAAAAATCTCACCATCAGTGAACCTCTGAGCTCTAACCAAGGAACACAACTTAATTCAAAAGCACCGGTAATAACAGTAAACAGAGTATGGTCAAGTCTATCTCAGAGTGTATTATTTGCTTGTTAATGCAGGAAAAAGTTACAGTGATTTGCACATAAAGATAATAACTGTTAACAATAAAGTAGTCCGCTGACCAGGTGATGTAAACATAAACTATAATTAAGCCTTCACTTCAGTTCTGTATCAACTATTCTAATGTTTACTTATTTCAAGCTAAGGGGTGGGATAGCCTAGTGGTTAGAGCATTGCGCTCATGATCTAAGGGCCCAGAATTGAGACACCACTGAGATCCCCATACAAAAATTTTCCCCCTGGAGTTACACATCAGTACCAACTTCACTTCTTCGAAAGTTCTTCTGATGAGATTATACATGTACAAACTGATGTCTTAAGTCTGTACGTACACAGAATATCTTGTGCACATGTTAAACACCCGTTTTGCCTTTCAGTGGGCCATTTTGTACAGGTAGTAGCAGATGAATTTTTTTTTTAAAAACACATCCCCACTGGTATGTTTTAGACACCATTCCCAAATCAGATTGCAGAGCTGACTGAAGCATTTTTGGTTGGTAAAAACAGTTACTTATAAGTTATATTTATAATATTTTTCAGTGCTGCAAGGGCAAAGTACTACAGCCCAATCAACATTGACGGTTCTCTCTCGGCAATAACCACAGTATTTCTTATCAACAGAAACACTTCGATACAACACAGATAAAAACGGTCATCTACCCTTGACGCTTTTCCTTTGCTTACATCAGTATAATATGGGACACAAAAAATTTATTGTTATTGCCTCTCTCACTGTCCCAGTCTCTCTTAAAACTAAAGGGTAGACCGTCTGTGGCTGTGTGGGTGGGTGACGATGTAGGCCTAACTGTATGTGACACACAATGTGGTTTGCGAAATAAAAAAATTTTTTAAAGATATTTCATAGGCTTAAATATAAAATAAGATTATTACCTGGCGAGGTCTGTTTGCGTTATCCTGTCGATTTCCCCGTGAACTCGTTCCTTGGGCTCTGGGATCATCGTCTTGCACGATGTCCCCGTTACTCAGAATTTTCACCATGCCTGAATCATTTGCAACAACACTGAATCAATGGTAACTGGTGTTTAATGAAAAGTATGTCAAAATAATGGGGATAGGGCCACAAGTTGTCAACAAGTCATACGTGTAAAGGGCAATCACTTTGCTGTAAACGATAAGAAACTGATAGGCTATATGAAAGGAAGGGAGGACTAAAAGCAAAATAAATAGCCTAGCACGGAGAGAATGAGTGAATGAATGATTTTTATTTTTCAAGGGTGACAGATAAGCATTCACATACTTTTTTCATCCGGCCCTTGTCCTGATTAGGGACTATCAAAACAAAAAGACCCCCCCCAAAAAAAAAAAACCCACACAAATAAAACAAAACAAAACCAAAGATTTTTTTTTAATAGTCGCATCCAAGGACTTGTAGGAGGGGGGTGGGGGGGAGAAGTGGGGTCAGTACTGATGTTAACTCCAGAGAAAAATCCCTTCGAACGGGAAGAATGTGTGTGTGTGTGTGTGTGTGTGTGTGTGCGCGCGCGCGCGCGCGCGCGTACGTGCATGTCGTGCGTGGTGTGGTGTGTGTGTGTGTTGTGCTGCTAAACTTTCATCACGTTCTCTGAACAAATTTAATCGGTAACAGAACACACAAAGTTAAGTACTTCTACCCCATAGTTTCAGCTAAACTGCTTTATGTATACTTTAAAAAAGCAATGGCAGCAGACGACTTTGCTGATGTGTATCTTAAAAGGACACCTTAATAAGTCATTGATGTCCTGTAGTTATCAAAGAATGCAAGAAAAATCTTATTTTTCATCAGAAAAACCTAGAAGAAGGTTTAAAAGCAAAAAAGTACTCATCTGACTTAAAAATTGTCAATCTAAAAAAAAAAAAAGAAAGAGAGAAGAAATTACGGTTCATGTATCACTAGGCCTATGTGCATTGTCTCCCCTGACCCCTCTCACTTTGAAAAGTCCCTCTGGTCCGCGGTAGTTTACATGCTCAGGATGAAATGAAACTCGCTGATCAATTCGTTCCTCTAGCACCTGATTCTCAATCACTAACATAGTAAGTCTGGAGACCCAATATGTCTGTCCTAGTATTAGGAATATGCTGTCATAAGCATTTAGTCTTGGCTTTTTTAGAAGTATGAAAGTCTAAACTGCCGGAAGTATACAGGTTTCTAACATACAAGTACAATATGGATGTTCCTGCTGTGTTTCCAAGAGAAACGAAAGTAGCTAGAGTCCTCGAGAAACCCATTAATATAACTATATGTAATGATTAGATGAAACCCTGTATTACAACTAGCAAGGGAACAGAATCTAACAAGAACTCGGTTAAACTTTAAAGGAAAAAAATACCTAGATCTCTCACTCTCAGAAATGTAAATCATAGTGTATGTGTATCACTTGTGTGTGTGTGTGTGAGAGAGAGAGGAGAGAGAGAGAGAGTGTGTGTGTGTGTGTCAAGCTTTTTTAACCAACATCATTTAATAAGAACTAAACAGTACTGTCTGCATGTCAATTACACTGCAAATGATATGCGTGCAGGTACACACACACACACACACACACAACACACACACACACACACACACACACACACACACACACACACCACAACCACACATACACACACACACACACACACACACACACACACACACAACACACACACACACACACACACACACACACACACCACACCCACACACACACACACACACACACTGTATTTCTGTCTTATCTTTTCTCTCTTTGTTTTTTCAAGAAAGGCAAATATATAAATTTCTGTTTGATGTGATGTATGTGTTGCTGTAACATTACTTATCTATGCCATTCTTAGACTTTGCCACCAGCATTTTCAGTTAACTTCTATATTTTGTCACAAGTAAATGAAACTTATCTTTTCTTCTTATTACAACTTTGGCAAGTTCCAGCAGATCTAGATGTATGATTCCATTATTTACTGTTGTACATGACTGGTTGTACATAACATTAAACAACTTGTTGCTTTAACTCAAGTGCTTACCGATGTTGCCAAAAAGAAAGAACAAGAACTCCTTGCAGAATATGATCATATATTCATAATATAAATGGCAAGAACAAAAATAAACAACCTATTTACTGTTCATCCAATATGTCATTCGTCTCTAGAGAAGAAAGGAAAGGTTCAGCAATACATTCTTTTGATGCCAAATTATGGCATCTGTTGTGCACTGACAACATTGAATTATTGATCTCAGATGTATTCATATAGCCAACTAAGTCTACTGCCATTGAAAGTGGTATTCACAACAATGATAGATGTGTACTGTGCTTTGCACTAGCAGCAGCATAGAACCCCACACTGGCCACAAAAAAATAATTTCTTTGATAATTCTATACAATCAGAAAGGAACTTAGTAATTTTACAGCACCATCCACTTCTGTGCTAGTATACTACAGAGATGTCCAAGTTGGTGCCAAGGTATTCCAGTTTTCTGGATGGGTTCATGTACAGTATATATTTGTATTTAACTTCATATTTAGATCCTTCTCATGAATTGTTTTTTTCCTTTACATTACTAAGTATACTACACTGCATAAGTATTAATTTTGTAATTTGTTTTTCTTTCTTTGGAATTTTTAAAATCTTTTTGATGGGCTGTTTTTAAAAAAAATATATTTTAAATATTATTTTCATGTAGTAATGTATACATTTAATGATATATAGAAATTAGAATATAATATTTTTCTTTTGTTGGGGGGGGGGGGGAACCAGTCACTAAATGACTACTTCATTATGTGCGTGTGCATCACTGCATGCACACAATATTTTTGTAAGCACCAAAGAACGCCAAAAAAATCTTATCAATCAATCAAATTTTTATTTCCAGATGGTACATTGAGTAAGCAGCAATCTGCTTTTTTCCATCAAGCCATCTATCTAAAGAAAAGAAAAGAAAAAAAATCAAAACAATAGCAAAAATCAAATCCAAAACAAAACAAAAAGCCAACAAAAAACAAAGCAGAACATCCCTAGCAAACAATAAAGCCAACAAAAGAAAGAAAAGGGGAAAAAGCAAACAAACAATTAAAACAACAATAACAAACTGAATCACATGCATACACACTTGCACCTGTGCACAGATCATCTACTCATCTTATGTGGTACTGGTAGACACTGCATGAAACAATATAGCGCCACATGAAATAAAATCCAGATTTTCTATTTTAATTAACATCAGTCATTCCTCACGTTCTAAATGTTAAAATACCAGCCCCTGTGAAAGTAAATGGAACAGACTTACGCCAGGCGGACAAATTCACATATCTGGGCAGCAGCATCAGACCTGAGGGCGGCACCAAAGAAGACATCCACAGCAGACTGGGAAAGGCCAGGAATATGTTTAGGGAGATGAACAACATCTGGAGATCTCTGCAGTACGGTACCAACACCAAGCTGAAGTTGTACCAGAGCTGTGTTGTGTCTACACTCCTGTAGGGATCTGAATGTTGGAGGATGATAGAGACGAATCTTGCCAAACTTAGATCCTTCCACACCACCTGCCTCCGGAGAATCCTTCGAATCTTTTGGCCAGAAAAGATTTCCAATGAAGATCTACTGAGGAAATGCAACCAAACTGACATGGGCACCATCATTAGCAAACGAAGATGGAGATGGATTGGGCATATACTCTGGAGAGACACACAATCTATCGCAAGAATAGCACTGCACTGGACCTCAGACGGCAAGAGAAAGAGAGGAAGACCAAGAACAACATGGAGGAGGACAGTGGAATGTGAGATGGAAGCCATGCAACACTCTTGGAGTTCATTGACCAGGCTGGCCCAGGATAGGCAGGGGTGGAAAGTCTTTGTTGCTGCCCTACACACTACTGGGTGTAAAGGATGATGATGATGATGATTCCGCACGTTTCAGATGAACCAAGGGAAGCAGAGCAGTGATGGGAAGGAGCAGTTTCTGTCTGCATTGCCCGGCACTTTGGAGGCACTGTGCAGCATGCAGGCAGCGCCACACGATGACACCATTCTGCATCACCTGCTGGACGCCATCACACAGCTAGGTCAGTGTCACCACTTCTTCTTCTCTCATTCACCTTACACTGTCAGATGTGTCTGGGAAAAATAATGGCTTGTCCTTTCCAGCTCCTCTCGTGGGCTGTACAGCTTGGTCTGTAGGGTTATATCTCCGTCGGCCACACTTTCTTCCTCAGGTTGCTAAATAGTGTACACCTCTGAAAGATGTGCTCACCTATCTGTTTTTCTTTACCACAAGTACACAGGGGAGAAGGAGCGAGTTTCAGCTTTTTGAGTGTCATCAGTGTTGCTGGTGTTGCCTGAGACTAAAGACTAATTGATTTATAAGAGAGTTACTAGCAGTTAGATTCCTTGGCTTGTAGTTTTGGTATTCATGAATGAAAGATTGGTGGGCCTTCGTTTGTACTTCTAAAGGGGTGTTTCTTATCTTCTATCTGGTTTTTTGGGTTTTTTTAAAATCATTTAGAATCACTCCCTTGTTTGTGTGTGTGTGTGTGTGTGTGTGTGTGTGTGTGTGTGTGTGTGTGTGTGTGTGTGTGTGTGTGTGTACAATGTGTGTCTGTGTGTGTGTACAGTGTGTGTGTGTGTGTGCTTGCATGTGTGCGTGCGTGCGTGCATGTGTGCGTGTACAACAAAAATGTGAGACAGAGAAAGAGAAGAAACAGATAGCATGCACATGTGCAAGCATGTCAACTTTTCATGTCCCAGAGTATTTGAGTGTGCAAACATGTCCACTGTTTATGTCCCAGAGCATTTAAGTGTTTTTACACCCATTTTTTCTTTCCTTCCAGTAACCTCAGAAGAGGATGTCCTTCAGTCTGGGCTGATGGCTTTCCTGGACAGCGTCCGAGAGAGAGGAGATGCCCTCACCTCTGCTGTGCTGGTTCTGGCTCTGGGTGTCGCTGCACATCTGGTTCCCATCATCAGTGAGAGAGGGGAAGGGGGCCAGAAAGTGACCTCTGTGTTTGATGTGATCCAGTCGTCTGTCACGTCAGGCAACTCGTCTGTCGGGGCAGCCTACTTCAGCAGTCTGAGCAAGGTGGCTGCTTGTCCCTTTGGGCTGAAGTGGTTAGGAAACAACCCGGGTGAGTGAGCGCGTCTTGTACTTGAGGTTGTAGATTGTGTTGGGTGTGGGTGTTGTGTGTGTGTGTGTGTGTGTGTGTGTGTTTGTGACTCTGTGTGTGTGTGTGTAAGTAAGTAAGTAAGTAAGTATACAAATATTTAACAGTTGCTTGACTAGTAAATGCTCACAAAGAAAATGTGTGTGGCTGTGAGTTTGCCTATAAATCTGTGTCACAGCTCATACATGCAGTATTTTGAAAGATGGAACTATTTACAACTTGACATTTAGCACAGATATTTTAACTCTAAATGTTTTTTAACTTGTTCTTTTTTCCGTATGAATTAAATGGGTATATGTATATTATTTAAACATTTATACATTTTCCCCTGTAGGATATTTATGTCCTTTTTTATTTGTATCTTCATATTCTTCATATTCTGTTGAATAACAAAGAATATAGCTTAAATGTTAAAGTATTGTAAATATAAAAGAATGCGATACTATAATGAAAAGCTACTTATTCTCAACTTCCTTAAAATAAAACTAAGACTTCTCATCAAGTTACAAATACACCGGGATACAATACTTTTGTTTTAAAGGTGCCATATGTATTAGCATTCATATTGTACTTTTGTTTTTGATCAAGTTCTAAGTTATTTATTTTATGTGTGTTTGTGTTATAGTCCTTTTGTTTTTATCAAGTTCTAATCTATTTATTTTTACTTGTGTTTGTGTTATATTCCTCTTCATCTGGGCATTTATATCGCACAAAATATAATTTTCTGCTTGGAACCAGCTCTCAGTATAAACATTGTTATCATTCTTTTTGCTATGTGTGCTTTCAGTACATTTCCAGACTGCTC
The DNA here is from genome assembly GCA_030674155.1 of Stramonita haemastoma. Taxonomy (NCBI): domain Eukaryota; kingdom Metazoa; phylum Mollusca; class Gastropoda; order Neogastropoda; family Muricidae; genus Stramonita; species Stramonita haemastoma. The sequence continues at coordinate 68,383,318 of CM060316.1, forward strand.
TGTCCACACTGGAAACAGCCCAGAGTGTGTTCCTGTTGAACGCTGCTGAAAACTTCATCATCACCGTGCTTAAAAACAGCCTGGACGCAGACGGTCAGAATTTATCCAGTATGCCTCCTCCATCGTCACTCACGCTGGACGGAATAAAACGCCTGATCGACGAGCTGACAGAAATGAAGAAGACGCGAGCCACACTGCTGGATCAGATGGTGGTGTCGTCACATATCAGCTCCTTCCACGAGTCGCTGGCCAAGATTGTGTGTGCACTGTCATGTTCTAAAGTATTCTGCCAGTGGAAGGCGGGAGATGAGTCGTTGGTCTCAACACTTGCCCACCTAGCTCTGCGGCACTCCTCTGAAAAAATTCAGTCCTCCGCGCTACGGAGTGTCGTCAACCTTGTGGAGTTCATGCAAGTGGATTTTGTCTTGCTTACCTTCTTATTGGTACTGATTTTGCTGTTAGAGTTTTGTTGTTTGTTTTGTTCTTGACTGGTGTCATTATTTGATTATTATGTTGGTATTCTGGTAGACTTACCGCTTCTGTCAAAGATATTGTTTTATAGCATTCTTTTTTTTTTCCAGAGTGGTTCTTTAAGACCAATCACTGATGCTGAAAATTGTTTATTGCCATTGAGAAGCTTGCCCTTATGACACAGAGCACAATATCAAAAACTATTTTTTAAGTTATATTTCGTAATCTGGTTTGTCTGTATTGTGGTTAATCTGGCTTATCATTAACTTGTTAATTTTTTTTTCATACTTTGAAATGGTCTTCAAATTTCAACATTTCTCTGGCATGGAAAGAACATACTACCAATATTACTTGCACCAGTAAATGTTGCATTTGATTTTGCACACAACAACTGTATCCTCTAATTGGTTCATCTTCCTGTTTTCAGGGGTGAAGAAGCGAGAGAGGAATTCTTGAAGAAGGAGATTGTGGCCCCACTGCTAAAGGCGATATCTGAAGGAGGGGTTGAGAAGAGTGTTTCGGTTGCTGCTGCATTCGTCAAAGACAGGTAGGTGTGAAGTTTTTTCTTATTGTACATTATGGTTACAGCTTTATGGACTGCTATATTATGATGGGTACGGGATAGCTCAGTGGTTACAGTGCTTGCTTTCCTCCAGCCAAGGTTAAGCAGCATCAAACATGATTACCAGTTGGATAGGTGACCGTTTGCTCGCTTTGGCTTCAGTACAGTTCATCAGCTGTAAATGTGTTCCTGCCTCTTTAGGGACAGGGAAGGTAAAACAGCGAGGGAGAGGAGATAGGCACCGCCCTCAATACACTGTCCCCTGGAGAACTTGAGGTCTCTGACGCCTTGCTTCCCGTACAACCACATAGGTTATGGGACACCTTTCAGGTTTATATTATGATGAAAGGAACAAAATATAGGTTAGCCAAAAAAGAGGATAATACTCATTTGTTGCTAAAGCTGAAGTTTTTTTTTACCTTATTAATGCTTGCTTTCTTGGCGTAAGCTCACAAGATGTTGAAGGTGTTTGTGGTAATGCGCTTTTTTGTGGGGGTTTTTGTGGTAATGCTTCTTAGAGGCTTTTCAAGACTTAAGATATTTGTACAAATAGGATAATCTGTGTCATGATAGGACTCAAATTGGAAAGTCCCAAATTGTGCAGAAGATATGTTACAAAATTTGATGATCAGCAGATTTACTGGGGATAGGTGCTATAGCATAAGAGATCATTTGTTATGTATGTTTATAATAATGATCCATAGACTTCATATTTATGCTCTGTGTGTGTGTGTGTGTGTGTGTGTGTGAGTGTGTGTGTGGGGTGCATGCATGCATGTGTGTGCGTGCGTGCACGTGCATGCGTGCATGCATGCGTGAGCACATGTGTTGCCTGCATGCACTGTGTGTGTGCCTGTGTTTGCTTGTGTGTTTTTTTTTTATGTGAGTAGCCAACACACAGAGACCTCAGATGCCTTGAAGGCCCTACAGAAGCTGGTACAGCTACCTCATGATCTTCTGTTCGGTCAGTGTGTGGCCAGTCTAGAGATGACCAGTTTAGTGTCGGCCGTCACTGCTGCCTTGAGTGATCGACAGCGATTTGGCAGGCTCATGTCTTCACTGCTGTATTCAGTAAAGCAGGTCAGGTTTTGTTATCAGCTTTTTTTGTTCTTTCTGATGGAAAATTCATGTCAAGTCAAAATAATTTTATTAAGGGTAAAAGAGTAAGCCTATAAGTTTTTTCATCCTGCTCTCACACATACACACACACGCATGCATGCACGCATGCACATGTGTGCATATGTGTGCATGTGCAAAAAGCAACAAAAAAGCCTGATAAAGCTCACAAAACAACTTTGAAGGCAAATTGATTAGCTTAGTGTTATGGGAAGAAGGCATTGCATTCATAAAATGATGGAGAGAGTGTGGGATGTGTAAATTAATGAAGAAAATATTGTTGTAAGAAAAAGAACAGTTGTCATACACTTATCATGTTATTCGTTAGTAGAGTCATAAAAAAGAGTTGCCTATACTCTGAGTTCTCATCTGTATTCTGGCTTTGCCTTCAGCTAGTTTAGCTTTGAGTTTGTTAAAAATGTCCCTTCAACTTTTGGAGGTTGTTTTCATATTTGAAGAGTTCATTCATCAAGAACTGCGCAACATTTCCAGCAGCAGCAGCAGGTATCATCAGTGTTAGGTTGTACAGGCAGAGCTGTTCCAGTTCTCCCCCCAACTTTTTTTGGGTTTGGCTTTCCATTCTGATAGGATCCCTAAAATGGCCCCGTTTATGGGGCTTGGTGTAAGCCTGGATGATCATGATCATTATGTCCTGTGATTCTCCATCTTTTCCCCTTGTATTCTATCAAGTCATGGGAACACCACACTTTACAGTTGTAGTCAAGCGCTTTGATTTGTGTGCTCTACGAGATTCAGCGCTATATAAATCCCATATATTTTTATTAGTCAAGGTTAGTTGTTGTGATCGTTTATTTTTATTAAGTTGTGTTTACATCATTGTTGTTCACTTTTGCAGACGGGCAACAGCGCGGGTGTGGTTCGCCTGGTGGTGAGTGCGGGCACGGTGAGGGAGGATGAGGACTGGGTGAGTGTGCAGTCCTCCTGGCCTCAGGGCGTGGGCCCTGTCGTCCTCAACAACCCCAAACTGCTCAACTTCCTGCTGGACCTCTTCCAGCACCACTGCTCTTTTGGTGATTGGTGTTCTGTGGTGTGACTGGGTGTTGGTTTGGGGGGGGGGGGGGGGTATGTGTGTGTGTGGGTTGGGGGGGAGGGATGTGGATGTGGGGGAGGTCTGTGTGTGTGTGTGTGGGGGGGGGGGGGGTGTTCTGCGCATGTGTGTGTGTGAGTGTGTATGTGTGTTTCTGCGTGTGTGTGTGGGTGCGTGCATGTGTGTGTGTTTATTTATTTATTTATTCTTTTATATTGAGGATAATAGAATAAGCGCCCATGTGCTTTTTTACATCCAGTTCTTGTGTGCATGCAGTTTTGTAAATCTTGTTATCTGTTCCACCGGCACACTATGGCCTACTCTTACAAAAAGTGGAACAGGATTTAATGTGTGCACAAGATGTTCTGCATGCGTTCACACACGGGGCTTCAGTTTATAGTCTCATCCGAAGGACTTTTGGGGAGAGTGGAGTCAGCACTGATTTTAACTCCAGGAGAAAAATCCCCTTGAATGGTAATCGAACCCAGGTTGTCAAATTGCGAGCACAATGTTCTGACCATAGGCTATCCCGTCCGTGCGGTGTGTGTGTGTGTGTGTGTGTGTGTGTGTGTCTGTGTGTGTGTGTGTTTGTGTGTGTGTGTTACAACCATGGTTAAGTCATGTCTTTCTGTTTTTGTTTCACTTGCTCTTGGATCTCTTCTCCAGTTTGCTTTTTCAAAAATGATCTCCGATAGTACATGGTGAATTAAGGGTGGGGATTTTTACAATCTTCCAGATCAACTTCAAGCGCAAACCTGCCAGTTTCTTAATTCCCTTCATGTATATACATGTGCAGAAGATCAAATATGCATGTTAAAGATCCCGTAATTCATGTCAGCATTTGGTGGGTTATTGAAACACAAAAAAACCCAGCGGGCAACCTGTGCAAGAAAATGAACCGCTCTGAAGTCAGAATGTGTCTGCTGAGGCCAGCAGGCAGATGTCCTGTGAAGTCACAAGCACAGGAGAAGACCTAGTATCCCACCCAGTAAAGAAAGGCGGAGAGAGAGAGAGAGAGAGAGAGAGAGAGAGAGAGAGAGATTGTACACAGTGTGGTACTGACAAGTGACTGAGTGATCCCTCTGTCTGCCCACAGATCTCACCCTGAAGCACTGCTCAGAGTTATTGATGTGTCTGATGCGTATCATGAGACGCCCACTGGTTGAGAGCAGGGTAAGTATTTTGGATAGCAGTCGTGCTTTGTGTGTGTGTGTGTGTGTGTGTGTGTGTGTGTGTGTGTGTGTGTGTGTGTGTGTGTGTAATAGACAAAGTATCAAAGTGTATGTACAACAGCTAAGAATGATTTCCAAAGTAGAATCCAAAATATAATTCAGCAATATTGCAGTAATTAAAACATAGCAGAAAAAAAAGATCACTTTTAGATTCTCATGTTGGTGTGACCATCTTAAATCTACAATAACGAACTAGGAATTATCTCATCATTCTCTCAACAACAACAAACCTGGGCAGAATGAATTGGGTTTTTTTTATCTGCTCTATCTAGGCTGTATCAGTGATCTAGTCTCTCTTCTTCTCTATTGAGAGCAGAAAGCACACACTTGATTTTTTGTTTGTTTTTTATTAGTAGGACTACAATTGAAACTTTTTTTTATTGAAAGTGTGTTACTAACTGCAAGGGCACACACATATGGTAGGGTTAACAGGGTGGAGATAGGTTAATCCCCATCTCTACAACAACCTTTGAGCTATGGAGTACTTTAAAAACAGTAGGGTATGTGGCCTCTGAACAGTGGCTGTATAAATTCTTCATTTCACTCTGAAGGTGAAGAGTGTGTTGGGGAGAAGTCAGAACTACTGGCCAAGGAAACGGTGTTTGGCATAATTTGCTGGTATGTCTCAGTTTGGCAACACAAGGCATTGCACTTGTGCTCCTTCTGTAGAGGAGGTGAGAAGACCCACCCCTATCACATTATATTTCATCACTTGCAAACTTATACATAGTGGATGAAGGTATCATTGATAGCGAGAGTGAATAATGACTGATACAGTAGCATGAACAGAACAAAGAGAGGAATGGAGGGAACTGGTTATCAAGTCTTCAGGGGTTCCCCCACTGTCGCCAGACTAAGGAATAGACAGACAGACAGACAGACAGACAGATAGACGGAGACAGACAGACAGACAGACAGTAGCATGGAAAAAAATATGGTAAATTCCAGTATTCATGGAAGCAATGGCATTCTGACAGATGTATTCATGGAAACATTGACATTCTGGTAGATGTATTCATGGAAACATTGACATTCTGGCAGATGTATTCATGGAAACATTGACATTCTTGCAGATGTATTCATGGAAACATTGACATTCTGGCAGATGTATTCATGGAAACATTGACATTCTGGCAGATGTATTCATGGAAACATTGACATTCTGGCAGATGTATTCATGGAAGCAATGGCATTGTGGCAGATGTATTCATGGAAGCAATGGCATTGTGGCAGATGTATTCATGGAAGCAATGGCATTGTGGCAGATGTATTCATGGAAGCAATGGCATTCTCTCAGATGTATTCATGGAAGCAATGGCATTGTGGCAGATGTACAGTCAGACGAGTGCCGCCTTTGTCACCATCCTGAGCAAGCAGTGCAAGGCACTGGGTCCTGCAGAGGTGGGGGGTCTGGAGAAGGTGCTGACTCACTGGGCAGAGCTGATGGAGTACCGCCTGCTGACCGTGCAGTGGGAGATCAGAGACACCACCTTGGAGCATGTGCGCCACGTCCTGGGTATCGTGCAAGGTCTGTGTCTTCATTTGTCTTGACCTTTTTTTTGGTGTTGTTATATTACAGTTGTTTCCTTTTTTTGTGTGTGTGTTTCATTTCTTTATTTTCTTTTCTTTCTTTTATGAAAATTTTTTAGCCTTTGTCCTTTTTATCTTTCTTTTTCTGACTAGTTCATACTCAAGTTTTTTTTTTTTTTTAATTTTTATTCCCCTCATAATTCAAAGTGCCCGGTGAGTACATTTAGCCAGAATACTAAAGTTGAACTGCATTCGTACTCGCGTTGTCCTCAAATCATGTTGTTAAACACAGTGCTCAAATAGTTCCATCTGTTTGCTGTACCCAATGTATATGTGTATGACTTTTTATTTTTTTGTTCCTCGGCTAGAACTCCGAGATTTACCATCGTCTTTATCATGACAATGCAATCCTTGCTCTTATCAAGATGATGACCACAATCATGATCACCTGCATTGTTTACACTGTCATTGTAACTTTGTGATCATTATTTTCATTATGTTGAAAACCATAATGATACTCATGACCATTTACGTTGTTTTCATTATTTTTACTACAATGATCATAAGGATCTACATAGTTTTTAGGTAGCAGTGACCATTATTTTTATAACCATTATCCTGTGCCTGTGCCCAGATCCCCAGTTTTACAAGGCAGTGGAAGAGCACCACCTCCTGCGCCTGTGTTGGGGGTGCACCAAGTACGGGGAGAGTTACCCGCGGGCCACTGCCATCACTCTGGCCACCAGCCTGATCAGCACACCACTGTGGGAGGCCTTCCTGCAAGATGCCGACCTCACTGAGGTAGTTACACTGCAGGCGCTGAATTGACCGACACTGTAGCCGAGTGGTTGAGGCCTCTGACCTCAATCCTGTGGGTCCATGAAGTATTGAGCTTGAATCTCGGATAAGGACGTGTTTTTATTTTTTCCCAGACACACCTGATGGTGTAAAGCGAACGAGAGAACAAGGAAGAAAAGAGTCTCAGATGCTGCAATTGATGAATTAAGGGGTAGGGATTTTTATGATCTCCTACGTCAAATTTTAAAGTGTGGACCTGGCAGTGCCTTTATTTTCTTCATGTATATATACATGCAGAAGACTAAATAGACATGTTTAAGATCCTGTTGTTGATACCAGCATTCAGCAGGTTACGAAAGCACCAACATACCCAGCATGCATCCTGTAATAAAAAAAGAGAGAGCTGCTCTTAAGTTGGAATGTGTCAGCTGAAGCCAGCAAGGCAGACCTCATGCTGTTTACATGTGTGAGATCAGGTGTCCTTCCTGTATGTTGATGACAGGTGTTGGGTGGCTGTGTCGACTCCTGTGCATGTCTGCACCTGAACATTGGTCATGTGTTGTAAATATGGGTGTTTAGTGCTCTTGAAGGATAAGCGTTACATCCACAGCTGTCAGTTCCCCCCACTGTCAGCTGCTGTCAGTTGCTGTCCACTCCATCCCATCCCAGCCCTGGTGCTAATTGTAGCAGGAACTGACCACACTTGGACTAGGTAAAAGGAAGGGGCGTACTAAATTTAGTCCTCTTGACTGAGTGATGTTGGATTTGCTCACTGTGTGCATCATGTATACAATTATATGGGTAACCATCATCTACATCATCTTAAGTCAGTATAATCATCATCATCATCAATTTAAAAAAAGATTTGAACCAATTATGTACAAATATTGTTTGTTTTTCAGGCCAAGCTGGAAGAGGAGATGATCGCTGTGTTGGCCAACGACTCTGAAGCTTTTCCACGCCGTGCCGCTGTGCTGCTCCTGACAGCCCTGGTGTCTCAGTCCAGGCAGAACTGTCCCACCCCATGCCTGTCTCCCCCTGTGCCGAACAGCAAAATCTGTGCTGCCATGGTGTCCGCTATCAACGACTTTGACTGGGATGTCAAACTGAAGGTGCTGGACTTCTGGGAAAAAGTGGCCTCTCCTTTGGTTCTTTGTGAGGAAAACTCAGAAACTACAGCTGAAGAAAAGACCCCGACTCAGGCAGCGATCTCCAACAGTAAGATCTGCAGAAAAAGAGCAGCTCCTAGGCAGCATAATTGTGTGAGCGGTGAGGAATACCGTGAAAGACTCGAACAGCTGTTGAAACAAGGTTTTGGAAAAGCGCTGTTGTCTGGTGCTGAAGACTACGACTCCACCGTGAAACAAAAATCTCTGCACATGCTGGCATCCATACAACAACAGGCAGAAACTGAAGGCGATGACTCCCCGGTCAAGGCACAAAGACGGCAAGGAGATTCCCACACTGCCTCCTCCCCCAGTGTAGAGATGGTAGACAAGGACGCTTCAAACAGCGGTCTGACAGGATCTCCCGACAGTTCTGTGGTGTCGGTGGATCGGTTCTTGCAGGCCGTGATTCAGTTGGACCCTGCCACCCTGCTGCAGCAGCAACAGTGGAGCACTGATGGCTACGACAGAAAACCAGCGTCGCTGGTGGAGGACGTGATGGCGGCTGTCAAACTGGCCTCAGTTGTCAATGAAGTGACTCTCATGTCTGAGGATGAGTTTGAGGACGCTGATGATATGTTTGTCGACTGCTATTAGTGCTAGTGGTTGTGTACTGCGTTCCCTAGTTGAAAAAGAAAGGATCAACGAAGGGGTATGTGTTATGTGGGAACTTTTACAGTGACACTTGAACTTTTTTTTCTGTCTTCGAGAAACTTTTTCTGTGTCACTTGAAAGTTTTCAGTGTGCCATGAAAATTTTCAAGTGTTGTGTGGAAACTTTTTTCAACAAGCACTAGAGAATTACTGCTGAGAGGAGTAATGCCTTCCAGGTTTTTATGTCAAGAAATTTTTAGGGGTGAGAGAGAGAGAGAGAGAGATTTATTTGTTTTGTTTTGTTTTGTTTTTTGTTTTGTTTAATGTCCTTCACTACTTGGTGATATAGACACAATGAGAGAGAATGACCACGAGAGAGAGTGTGTGTGTGTTTGTGTGTATTTGATTTATTTGAAGATCATGTATTTCATCAATCATATGACATGTTTTGGGTGAAAGAAAAGATTACATGTCAATGTTATTAGTTTGTACAATCCCTCTAGGCTATGGTGAGCATAGTACTTTACTGTTTGTTAAAGCTTGATACTGATGCTATCAAGTGTTAACACTTTGTTATTCCATTGCTTTTTTTCACAAACTGCTTGTGTCCAACGATCATGACTTTTTCCCAGTAATATGTTTTTGGTACTGACTTTGAATTATTCACAGATTTTTATCACTAAAATTGTTCCCCTCCACACAAGTCATTTTATATCAAATGATATGAAAGACAAATAAATGTTTGTTCTAGAAAAAAAAAGCTTGTTTCATTATCTAAGACAACAAACTAATCAGAGGACAAAGTTTGGTAATGGTACTGTAGTATACACACAAGAATATGACATGGGCATGTAATGATTAACTCTACCCATTCATTCCTTGTTGTGAGTTATAAGGTTATATCAGTTGTTTTGAAGCCATATGTATAAAAGGCTTAAAAATAGAATACCATTCTCATGAAAGTACAGAAGAAAAGACAGCCTTTACTGGACGCTGGTAATGAGAGCTGCTCCATGATGGCCAGAAATAATGACTTTAGGAGACATCTCACCCGCATATATATATAACTGAGTTCAGCATTAGTCACCACAGGAGATGCAAGTTCATAAAAATGTTCAGTTATTTGAAGCTTTTCCCATTCGAATTCAAATCTGACAATAACTTTCAGCCATCAAGGTTTCTTCGTATTGTACTCTCTTTCCCCCTTCTTCAATATCTAACTTTTGATTTGCTTTGCTTGTGAACAGGTTATGCATACAACTTTGTGCCAACCTGTCAAAACTGGACAATATTTGATACCATAAATTCTAATGTCAATATATGACTTGAGCATGCAAATTTGATCACGTCTTTTTTTCCTATAAGATGATAAGCAATTCAGATTTTAGAATAAGAGACTGCATGAAGTCAGATGGACAATATCCAAACTTAGTGCTGTTTACTCTGCTGTGTGACTGTACTCTTTCTCACCCAGCCATGGGAGAGTCCATGCCACAAAATCAGTGTGGCTTCACAGTTTTAAAAAACTTTTCGCTTTTCAAATTATTGATATGATCAATACAATGCCAATCTTCATTCTTTTGTTTTGGGGAGTTAGTTGTTTGTTTGGTTGGGCTTTTCGTTGTTTTCACTGCTTTATCTTCACTGACATCTTTTTCTGCTCCTCCCATGCAGCTCATCTCAATCTCTCCACCTCATTCGTACTTAGGCATGTCATACTGTGTTCTCTGTGTCAGAAATCCATAAGTAGTTTGTTAGTGTTAGACCGCCATGAGGTAACCAGCCAGAAGGGTCCTGCACTGCTGCCCGGTCTCCAGTAGTGACTTTTTTGTTTTGGTTTTTTTAGTGGTGCCTGTTCTGAGCCAACATAAGCAGGATATTATATACTAAGCCTCCTACTGATTACAGTAAGACATTAATAGCTGACCAAGTGAGACATCCACCTGTTATTGTGACCAGCACAACATCCGTCCAACAACCCTCTTCCATGAATCCCTTAACCCCGAAGGATTTGACACAAACTCGCCACAGGCTCAGAAGTGCATGGGAAACTGAAACTGAGGTCACCATGAGACCAGAGCAACCATGGCCATTGAATCAAAAGACAGTTCTCTTTTACTGCATATTGGCCAATGGTGGTGAGGATGATGTAATGATGATGCTATGGGAGCACACCAGCTTTGAGACTATACTTGACAGGGATGTTCTCTATGCTTCCTATCATGATATATCCTGGGCCCAAGAGATGCAGACACCTACAGTGTTGGTCAAAATGTATCTGTGTAGAGTGGATGATGTCAGACTGTGCGGTCCCAGTCTTCCTAATGACCCCATAGCAAACTCACTCTGGATAGGAGCCAGCCAGAGCAAAACAAAAACATGCAACTCTTACGGGATTCAAGCCTGCAACCTTACAGTCAGGAACCAGTTATACACCACAGTGCCATAGCAGCTGGCTACAGTGCCAGTTTAAAGCACATCAATATTTTTTGTTTTGACCTATTAAACTACTTGGTACTATTCAACATTTGGAATGTGAGGCACAATTCATATCAATCTATGCATTTCAAAGTAAACCTGCAGAAAATCTCTCAAACATGTTGTCGTGTCTTTTTTTTACATAAACTTTTTAATCAGTCATTTGTTACTGTATGGTGTTTGTGGTCAATGCTTGTGCTGGCTGAAATTGTGTGGTCAGATTGGAAAAAAAGCAATGCCACACTGACTGGAAAAAAGGCTATGGTAATTGCAGCTCTGTTGATGAAGCTCCATTATCCTCCAACTAAAAAAACAAAGCAAACAAAAACAATATTTTGGTCCAAATAGATTGCAAAAGAGGAGGTGATCTCAATGGAACTCTGAACTACAAGTACAACCATCATCATTTTGACACACACCAAAACCCTCAAAGAGAAACATCAAACCACAATGTTCAGAAATATGATTTGTATGTCAATTATAATGTCATGTAAAACAAAGCCCAGAGCACCCTGCATGTACATGATGGAACCATTTTACACAGATCAACTTTGAACAATGTTTCCAGTCTTGAGATTCTTCTAATATCCATCTGACTAATCTTTCCTTAATCAATTCTTTTCAAGAAAAATTAATTCAGCTCACACAGGTATACCATGAGCAACTGTGGGAAGATATGTACAACTTTAGACATTGACCTTTTCCCCTGAATTACAAAAGTCAGGACACTCACACACTCAGTAAGACCACTAAAAATCCATAACAGACATGTATACAGCATAACCAATTCTAAATCACTGTTTTTATTTCATTCATTTTCATGAGACTTTCCTATGATACACTAAGATACACACACACACACACAGAAACACACATCCTCTCTAAGATGTATTTGTTCATGAATACTGTACTGTCACATCTCTTTTGCCCCACCAGTCTCAACTTCCAGACAGATTTACCCATCAATCACCATAACAATCTGACAAAATGACTTAAGGATTAGCTTAAATAACAATAAATGATAAAACATTCATAGTTCTGACACTGATGCGTAATAATAAATGTTTTCAAGTAAGAATCTGCCTGTCAATAAAAGGAAGCTATCATACATAACAAATAGAATATATAGCAGTAAAACAAATGACAAAAATCAACAAAAATGGTCTAGCAGTATATCCTACAGTATCACTCCAAACAGACAAATCACAACATATTTATTCTAATATCTGGATCTAAAGGTCAGAAAACAAACATTGTATTTATATAAAGTACTTCACTCTATGTCCACACAATGGCTCTTCAGTTTTCAGTCAAGACAGTAAAACTAGCTTCTGGATGAAATAAATAAATCACTTTAATATCTTCAGTTCAGCATGTCTTATACCCTGGGGGATGCGACAAAACCAAGTCCCGTGTGTGAACGCACGCAGAACATCTTGAACACATGTTAAAACCTGTTCCGCTTTTTGGAAGAGTAGGCCATTGTGTGTCCGTAGGAACTATGATAAATTGGACAAAACTGCTTACACACAGGGAGTGGATATAAAACAGCACACAAGTGCTTATTCTATTATCCTCGGAAAAAAAATAAAAGGAAAAAAAGATAACTGGGGGGAGCAGGGGTAGCATGCTTCCAACAACTCTCTTAAGACAGACAGTTGAGCAGACAACTTTAAGATCACACCACACATTCTTACCAGTTCCATCTTTCACAATGAAATGAGACTGAATCTATACAGTGACAACTCCATCTGTCAGAGTCAGATACACCATCACACCATACTAAAAACCCACTGATTCAATCATACACTATCATTCACAGACTCTGTATCCGGTGATCTGGAGCTGTCAGTTATAAATACGATCACTTTTTGGCAGCAAGAGCTATCCACAGTATGATTCAACTCTTTCACTGAAACCACAGTTGACGCTGAATGTTTGGTAGCTGAAGCTAGCTCCCTGGGGGGGGGGGGGGGGGGGGGAGGGTCACACAGTTTGCTCCTCCACCCTACCTGGGAATGACAGTGGAAACAGCTGAGGAAGTCAGTATCAACACCAACAGCTGAGGAAGTCAGTATCAACACCAACAGCTGAGGAAGTCAGTATCAACACCAACAGCTGAGGAAGTCAGTATCAACACCAACAGCTGAGGAAGTCAGCATCAACACCAACAGCTGATGAAGTCAGTATCAACACCAACAGCTGAGGAAGTCAGCATCAACACCAACAGCTGAGGAAGTCAGTATCAACACCAACAGCTGATGAAGTCAGTATCAACACCAACAGCTGAGGAAGTCAGTATCAACACCAACAGCTGATGAAGTCAGTATCAACACCAACAGCTGATGAAGTCAGTATCAACACCCACTCCACACTGTAATTCAGGTCTTGACTTAACAGAGAAAGTCTGTCTGCAATAGCACCACCACCACCAGCAGCAGCAGCACAGCAGCATCATCACAAGGTGACATCCCACACCAGCATCTGTGCGTGGGAAGCACTGACCAGCTGGCTGCCGTCAGGAGTGAAACAGGTCTGACACACCGAGTCGTCATGCGCCACGAAATCCTGGAAACTGCCCTCGTAGTAATCCATCAACTTCAGCACGCGTTCTGCAAGCAAAAAGGACTGTATTCACTGTTCGAAGTAAGATGTAGCTTAATACAACTGATAAATATTGGTCTCTAAACTGACTTTAGCCGCCGCTGTAGTCTAGTGGTTAGGGCATTGGACTCCTAATCTAAAGGTTGCGGGTTCGATCCCAGCTTTCGGCTATGGCGTTGTGCCCTTGGAAAAGGCATTTTACGGCTATTTTCTCACCCCACCCAGGTGTAAAAGGGGTACCACCCTTGTGTTGGGGGTTAACCCTGCAATAGATTGACATCCTATCCAGGGGGGAGTCTATGACTCTCAGTTGCTTAACGCCACAGAAACCAGGATAAGCACCGGCCTGATGAGCCTTAGGCTCGGGACAGACTTTAACAGTTTTTTAAACTGACTTTATTCCAGATTCCAAACATGATGGTTGTTTTCATCCACTGTTATTAGGTAAACTCATCCCAGAGTTTCCAACAAGCTTGAATTAAGGAGTGCAGAACTTGCTATTATGTTGACTGTCACCAGCTGCCAACTTTGGGAATGGTGTCTAAACATGACACCTGTGTGCATGCGTTTTTTTAAGTTTTTGTCATTTGTTAACTACTGGCATGAAATGGCCTACTCTTCTGAAGGTGGACCAGGTTCTTAATGGGTGTGCAAGATATTCTGCGTGCATTCACATACAGGGCCTCAGTTTATAGTCTCATCCAAAGGACTATGAAAAAATCATAAGGGTAGGCAAACCTGCATAACATTTCAATGTAGGCCTTGGCACTTTGTTCACATCAATAACTGACAAAGCTTTTGGCCTGGGAAACCAAATGGAATAACTTTCAGGCTCCACTCACTGATTCTAGCCAAGTGGATGACAATTCAAGTTGGCAGCTGGTGACAATCAACATAAGACATTTTATTCTGTTCGGTAAACTGGCCGTCACTGAATTTTCCTGTTACCTAGCTGACTGCCAAAAGACAGGAGAAGTCTCACTCACCGTTCACACCAACGGCTATGAGAGGGCTTTCAGCAGCCAGGTCTAAACTTCTTGCCCAGTGAGTCAGTGAAGCTGTTCGTACCACCTGCACATCAACAACAAAGTCTTCACAGAGTGTACTCCTGTAGTTAAGTGGCTTTGGTTTTTAGCATTGTTGAATACAAATGTAGGAGCAGTTTCACTAAGGATCGCATAAGATATATATCTCATTTACAAAGTCAAAGGGGACAAAAAATAAAGCAGCCAAGTGTTTCCACACTATTTTATACTTCTGGACATGAAAAACAGCTGGCATAAGATGAGTCATCAATACAAAATTTCCACAAATATTTCCAGTTTCTAGTTTGTCGTACTTCCAAACCCATTTGAAAATCTGTTTTGTTAATGTGCCTTGAACTTTACCTACTTTAAGTAACCTGCCACCAGCAGCATGGTGTCTAGATCATCATTTTCCTCACTGAAACAAGTGTCAGCTTTCCTGAAAACTCTTGCATACTCGTTCCCAGTGACTCACTCTTTCAGAAAAGTTTACAGTGGCGATCATTGGTTAAGTTGAAGTTCAGCCTGTAATGCTTTTCCAGGCACATGTGACTCTGAACTTCTTGAAGCTGATGTTTAACAGCCAAACTTCAATAGTTAAATTATGATATACTGATGTGAAATACAAGGTTCATTGTAGACTTCTGGTCCCATAGGAATAAAAACATAACAGACTAGTCTGAATAGTATTACAGCACTAAAATCTGCCATCTTAATTTGTTTTGTTTTGGGGTTGTTTTTTCATATCACTGGCATATTCATTCTGACTGCTGAACTGGAACAGCACCATGTACACAGCATGTGCATCATTGCACAGTGACAGCACAGCTGGAATGCCCTTTCCTGAATTCCCTTGCTTTATCAGGCACTACTTTGTAGCTACAAAGTGTTAAAAAAAAAGGGGGGGGGGGGGGATTGATGGGGAGACAGAGAAACTTGGAAAAGAAATGGGATTGCTGGTTTGATAAAGCAGTGAAAGATGTATGTACTGTGCTGAACTTCCTTCTGATGGGACAAATCAGTCATCAATTTTTTAATTTTTTTTTTATTAATTGACTCTGCCTCAGAACAGACCTTTCGGTGAGCAAGGCTGTAGAACTGCAGGCTTTTGTTCATGCCATAGCCTGTGTACACAATAATGTCAGGCTCTTCTCGGGAGAACTTGGCCAGTGAAGTTGGCAACACAGAGTACTGGAACACAAAACATATGCATTTTAATCAATATTCACATGACTACAGCATTCAGATGTCTTCAATAACTATTGTTTCTTGATTGCCATCCGATGAAATAAAATTGTGCTTTCGTAAACGCCCATACTTTTTGGATTATCCTCTCAAGTCCTTTTATACCATTTTCATCCCATTCACTTCCACACTGACCTTCTCAATTACTGAATGAATAACTATTTTACTCAGTTGACAACATATGAATTTACAAAAATAGCCATTCACCCTTCAAATGGATATCTCAGCAGAGACTGTAATCCTTGCCCTCTGTTATGAATCAATACTCTTACTACCAGGCTATTCCACTCCTTTGTTACAATCTGCTGAAGAGGTCAATATGTTCACATTGAGCTTTCATATTCCCCTATGTCCTGACAAATGTTCCAGCTGCTTCAATTTGCCTACATGCTGATTTCTGTCTGTATTTGATCTGCAATGTATATAACACCTGTGCTGTAATCTTCAAACTTGTGCTTTAATCTTATAAATGTACTTTGACCTTCATACCTGTGCTTTGATGTTCATACCTGTGCTTTAATCTTTATACCTGTGCTTTAATCTTAATACCTGAGCTTCATTCTTCATACCTGTGCTTTGATCTTCATATCTATGATTTAATCTTCATACATGTTTTTATCTGCACACCTGTCCTTTAATCTTCATACATGTGATTTTATTTTCATAAATCTGCTTTAATCTTCATACCTGTGTTTTAATCTTCATACATGAACTCTAATCATATTCCTGTCTGAGCTTTATACATTCCTATCTGTGCTTTATACAGTCATATCTAAGCTTTATACATTCCTATATGCATTTTATACATTCCTATCTGCACTTAATACATTCCTATCTGTGCTTTACACATTCCTATCTGTGCTCTACACATTCCTATAAGTGCTTTACACATTCCTATCTGTGCTTTATCTATTCCTATCTGTGCTTTATACAGTCATATCTCAGCTTTATATATTACTATCTGTGCTTTATCTCGCCCTACCTGAGCTTTCCCTTTAACAGGGTTTCCGTCAGGGGCAAAAGCCGGAGCGGGAAAGGTCAGCCAGTCCACAAGGTCACAGAGGTCACGGCCCCAGTCGGATGACCAGACGCTGACCCTGCGGTCTGCACTGCAGGCCAGCCACAGCTGTGGGGAAGAAACTCCTGGGTCCATGTCACAGGGCTTGCAAGACAGAGCAGAAAACGGCAGTTGTTAACACTTAACTCAACTGAACGGAGTTGTGACAGTGCAGATAATGGCAGTTGTTAATGGACAGTGCAGATAACGGCAGTTGTTAATGGACAGTGCAGATAACGGCAGTTGTTAATGGACAGTGCAGATAACGGCAGTTGTTAATGGACAGTGCAGATAACGGCAGTTGTTAATGGACAGTGCAGATAACGGCAGTTGTTCATGGACAGTGCAGATAACGGCAGTTGTTCATGGACAGTGCAGATAACGGCAGTTGTTCATGGACAGTGCAGATAACGGCAGTTGTTAATGGACAGTGCAGATAACGGCAGTTGTTAATGGACAGTGCAGATAACGGCAGTTGTTCATGGACAGTGCAGATAACGGCAGTTGTTCATGGACAGTGCAGATAACGGCAGTTGTTCATGGACAGTGCAGATAACGGCAGTTGTTAATGGACAGTGCAGATAACGGCAGTTGTTAATGGACAGTGCAGATAACGGCAGTTGTTAATGGACAGTGCAGATAACGGCAGTTGTTAATGGACAGTGCAGATAATGGCAGTTGTTAATGGAACTCTACTCAACAGAGGTGTGGCAGTGCTTATAATGACAGTTGTTAATGGAATTTATCTGAACTGAACGGAGTTGTAACTATTAGCTATGAGCACCACTACTATTGTAGCTGTCCACTTTTCATATGACTGGTTATCATGCATGCTGATCCAGCCTTTTCCTTTGTGTTTGTCAGATGGAATCCTGCCTTGACTGACAGACTGACTGACTTCTCTTTATCACTCTTTGAGGAGTCGTTAGGGCACTGTGCTGACTCGGTCAGTGTATCATGTAAAAGTCCAATGTATGCGGAGCCCATACCTCTCTAGATCCTAAGGTGTATGCTGAATATGTTCATGTCATCCATCCTACTGGCCGTAGTTGGCCTTCCGTTCTAGACACAGCTTTTCAGGACTATGGGAGCAACTTTTAGGGTTAAATCAAGAAAAGAACACTTAAATTTCTAAAGCATTTCTTTTATGCTGCTTCAAAAATCAAACTACTGGAATTCACTCGGACTTTCTCCATCAAAAACACTGGATGTGGAACATAGAAGCATAAAAGCTACTCTAACATAAAAAGAGTAAAAATGAGACCAAACCAGTACCAAGACATCTACCAGCCAGTGTTAATAAAACACAACAATCAAGACTACGATGAAAAGCAATACACCTGACAACAAAACATCTGAGACAATACCAGTTTATTTCACTGAATTCACTCCCAAAACACTTAAGACATGAATAACAAACATTTGGGGGGTGGGGGGGTTCTTTTTCTTTACCTTTTGATCCCATAAGCTGTTATCTCTACCCTGACACTGCCTTTCTTCCACAGGGGTAGTGTTTTTTTTATGGAGCCTAACTGTCATTCTCCATAACAGTGGGCGGTAGTCTAGCATCATCACTCAGCGCAATGCATTTTGGGAGTTTGTAACTCTAATTGCTGGTTGCCTACCAATCCCTGCTTTATCTCATTTTTTTTTTTCCCAGACAAATAGTCTATTTTTTTCCACTTCTATACAGCCCCTGCTAGAGTCCTGACATGTTTGGCTTGTCAAAAAGCGAGCACTTGAGAGAAAAAGACGGACCCTGAACAAGCTGACAGACAGACAGGCAGTTAGTCACTAGCCTACCTACCTTGGCCCAGGCCAAAAAGCTGTGTCAGTTATTGATGTTAGCTAATTGCCAAGGCCTACACTAAAGTGTTGTTATGTTGTAAAATGTTGTGTTGAGATTGCCTAATTCTACCATGACAAGCTCTTAACCTAACAACCTGCACTTTCCTTTACAGGAGAAAAAAATCCTCTGAAGTCAGAGTATGGCTGCCTATAGGGCAAGGTACTTGAAAAGTCATACACACAAACTCCTCATTCAGTGTGCACTAACAATCTCACAGTGATTCCCAGGTGAGATGAGTGAGTCAGAGTGCCGTACATTCTGGGTGACCCCCAGAGAGTTAAGCTGGGGAATGTACTACAGCAACAACAACACCTGGCCTACCTACCTTCAAAGTGGGCACATCAATGGTGGTGACGGGCGCTCCACGGTGGTCTGTTATGACCCGCACTGTCATGCCAGTGGCAGGACTGCTGACAGCAATCAGACCATCCTCCCCTCCTGACAGGATCATACAGCCTGAAAGAGCAGACAATATATATATATATATATACACACTCTCCCAACTTCAGAGTAAAGTCTGGAGTAAACACAGAATCTGAAGTATACTTTATAAAATATTTACTTCAATAATAATCCAAATGTTGTTCTCATACAAATATGTATCTCACACCCATGCATGCACGCACACACGCACACACACACGCATGCACGCACACACACACACACACACACACACCACACACACACACACACACACACACACACACACACACACACACACACACACACTTTTTCTTAGGGGGAGAAGAGTAAAGAAGGACATGGCAGGAAGGGAAAGCAAGAGATGGTGTTGGTTGTACAATATGTCTACATACATCCGTAGGTAAAAAAAGGTAAAGGTGTCCCATAACCTGTGTGGTCGTAGGGGAGCGAGTCGTCAGAGACCTCAGCTTCTCTAGGGGCCAGCATATTGAGGGTGGCGCCTATCTCCTCTCCCTCACTGCTTTACCTTCCCTGACCCTAAAGAGGGCAGGTACCCATTTACAGCTGGGTGAGCCGGGAGGACTGTACTGTAGCCAAGGCGCGCAAATGGTCACCCATCCAACTGGCAACCACGCTTGACGCTGCTTAATTTTGGCTGGGGGGGGGGGGGGGGAAGTGAGCGCTCACATACATCCATAACCATCAGAAAAACCAACAACAACATGAAGCCACGACCCTTACCGTCAGCAGAGAAAGCGACAGCGGTCACAGCCACAGAGTGAGGGTGGAGCAAAAGAAGCCACGATCCTTACCGTCAGCAGAGAAAGCGACAGCGATCACAGCCACAGAGTGGGGGTGGAGCTTGAGCTGCATCTCCACAGTGTTGACGTCAAACAGCCGCACCGTGCCGTCCCCGTAGCCAGCCACCAGACTGGGCACCGTCTGGTTCTCTGCTGCCTCTCCCTCCTCACCGCTCTCCCCCACCACCTCCAGCGAGATTTTCAGGGGCACAGGAGCAAAGGCCACACAGTTGCAGACCTGGAAATTGGTGTTTATACAGGATGTCAGGAGTTCTGGTTCTGTTCCCATGTTGACCAGGTGGTTTTCGTGATATTACGCACAACAAAGAAATCAAAACATTCACTTTGGGTGTTTTTTCATTAACAAACAGAAAGTAAAACAGATGCACTGAACAATTTCAGACATTCCAGACAGCCTACCCAATTCTTTTTTTAAATGAGTGTATTCTAAAATGTAGAATCAAAGTCATTAATGATAATATCATAATAGCAATCTCACCAAAACACTCCAAGACAACCTGACAACAAACAAACAAACAAACAAACAAAAATCTATGTCAGCTCTCACCTGGTCTTTGACCTGAAACTGCAATGCCTGTTCCTTGTTGCGCAGCACCCAGACTCGAACACTGCCGTCTGCGGAACTGGTGGCCATCAGGCCTCCTGGGGCCATGCTGATCCCCGTCACCTGCATGACATCACATTCACCTACAGGTGAGACAACCACCTTCTTTATGTTCACTCTTTTCAAACATATCTTTTAACTAGCCATCATATATAGAGCAAGTCCAAGGTGTACTATATATCATTCTAATACTGTTCCAAATGTTACGTTTCTGTCCCAGTGGCAGGGATTCCAGGGCTCTGTTTGTCAACACCAGGGATTCCAGTTCTGTTTGTCAACACCAGGGATTCAAAGGTCCTGTTTGTCAACACCAGGGATTCCAATTCTGTTTGTCAACACCAGGGATTCCAGTTCTGTTTGTCAACACCAGGGATTCCAGTTCTGTTTGTCAACACCAGGGATTCCAGTTCTGTTTGTCAACACCAGGGATTCCAGTCCTGTTTGTCAACACCAGGGATTCAAAGGTCCTGTTTGTCAACACCAGGGATTCAAAGGTCCTGTTTGTCAACACCAGGGATTCCAGTTCTGTTTGTCAACACCAGGGATTCCCGTTCTGTTTGTCAACACCAGGGATTCCAGTTCTGTTTGTCAACACCAAGGATTCCAGGGTCATGTTTGTGAACAATCAGCCTGAAAACACTGCACCACAAAGACGAAATTGTTGAATAGATTCCATGTTTCCATAGGTGTTGTCTTTTTCTCAGACATTTTCATGACAGACTCCAAATATAAAAACCTGTGCCCTTCATTGAAGAAGGAAATGCTTTTCCCCTTTCATGCATAATGGTGTCTTTCCCATCACCAAAAATTGATGCAACTTCAACCTGATTTTCCTCTGAAAGTCGGGGTATGGCTGCCTATATGGCGAGGTACTTGAAAAAAGTCAACCATGCAAACTTCTCATTCACTGTGCACTTTCAATCTCACAGTGATTCCCAGGTGGGCTGAGCGAGTCAGAGGGCACGTTCTGGGTGACACCCAGAGTGTTAAGCTGGGGAACGCACAACAACAACAACCTGATGAGCTTTTGCTGTGCATGAGAATACAAAAGACAACAACAACAAAAAAAGACAACAAAAAAAAAGAATATAAAAGACACTGGCTACTGACCTGTTTTGCATGTCCAGAGATGAGTCTGATACTAGTGCGCTCTGTCCAGTTGATGTACCACAGAGTTCCACAGCTCGTGCCCACTATTCCCTGTAAGACAATGAACACTTTTTTTTTTTTTGGAGTGGATGGTTGGGTGGAGGTTCAGTTTTATAAATTTAGGAGAGTGACAAGCAAACAGTATAATAAACTTTGTGGAATCACACACACACACACACACACACACACACACACACACACACACACACACACACACACACAGGTATGGGAATTGCCAAAAGAGTTAGCAGACTACAGAAATTGAAAAAAGGCTGGTGTCCACAAAGCTCGAAAGCTGTTGTCGGGAATGAAAGAATGAATGCATGCATGAATGAATGAATGAATGGATGAATGAATGAATGAATCTATGAATTCTAAAAGCACATAAAAAAAAACCTCTAGACCAAATGGTACGACTGCAGCATTGGACAAGAAGGTAAACGAAAAGGTGGTGTTGGGTTGGGGAAGGAAAGGGGAAGGGACAGAACCTGCCTACATACCATTTCCAGAGTGTCGTCAAAGTGGGCGCTGACCACAGCTCCATCCAGGGTCATCTCGTCCTCCATGGTCAGCCCCATGCAGGAGGAGGCTCGACCCGCCACCCCTGGGGCCCGCATCTGACTCACGGTCCCCACAGCCCACAGGCGAAGGTGACCCAGGCTGCTGCCCGTCAGCAGCTTGCCTCCCCCACTGGTCACACAGTCTGCACACACACTCCGCCAGGTGAAGGGACGGTCACTTCAAAGTCTACTGTAAATTATGTACTTTCCAGAAGAGACAGCAAATCTATGTCATCCAAGAAAGTATGTTTCCTTTGTTAAAAATGATGTCATCTAGGAATTACAGTTGCTTTCTCCTGATGCTCTTAATTTTATTCTAGGTGTATTTTACAATCTGTTTTACCTTCTTTTAAACAATATGTTACATGTCCAACACGTGGAAATGATAAACTGGATCTTTGTTTTGGCATTATTTTTAATGCATACAGAGCTGTTGCACTCCATGAAGTTGGCAAATGAGATCACAAACCCATTCATCTTATTCCTGCCTATCGTCCTATTATACAAACTCAGCCTGTTTTAAAGAAAACTGTTAGAGTGTGGAACAATGATAGTGTTGAACACTTACACTGGTAAGCCTTGAAGGGCTAGCAATTCAAGCAAAACAAATCAAAAACAAACAAAAAATCCAAAAATGAATTAAAGCATGGTAATACCATGAAAACTGTTCACACACATAAACTTGCAAAACTGGATATGCAACAAAGCTATGAAGAAATTGGTTAATCTTTACCAATGTCTAGTTCTTCCACACAGACACTATCAATTTTAGCAGCACACACTATGAGTAAAGGAACTCACTGATCTTAAAAAAATAATAAAAATAAAAAGAACTCACTGATCTCCCCGCCATCAGCATCCCAGTGCATGAAGCAGGAGTTCTGCCGCGTGTCCCATGCCGACACTTTGCCGCTGCTGGAGGTCACAAACAGAGTGCTGTCTCCCGTGTACTCCAGCCCGGTGAATGCAGGCTCCTGTTCGCCCAAAAGAAATAAATGATAATCATTTAAACATAATTAAATAAAGAGGTCACAAACAGAGTGCTGTCTCCCGTGCACTCCAGCCCTGTGAATGCCGGCTCCTGTTCCCCCAAAACAAAATTATTGATAATCGTTTAAACATTATTGAATGAAGAAACAAACTCAAGCAGAATAATTTGAAAACACTTTGCTCTGCAAACGCCGCCGCTGTAGTCTAGTGGTTAGGGCGTTGTTGGACTCGTAATCTAAAGGTTGCGGGTTCGATCCCAGCTTTCGGCTATGGCATTGTGCCCTTGGAAAAGGCACTTTACGGCTATTTTCTCACCCCACCCAGGTGTAAAAAGGGTACCAACCTTGTGTTGGGGGTTAACCCTGCGATAGACTGGCGTCCTATCCAGGGGGGAGTCTATGACTCTCAGTCGCTTAACGCCACAGAAACCGGGTTAAGCACCGGCCTGATGAGCCTTAGGCTTGGGACAGACTTTAACTAACTTTAACTACTTGCTCTGCAAACACTGCTATGACCTGTGTGAGTTTGGATGAATGTCTCTGTTTCTGCTTTTAGGGATGTCTATGTACATTTGGTATATTCTTGTAGAGGTTTCTTTGATGATCTGATTTTGACAAAATATCCTTCATGAAAAATGACACAAAATCAAGAAAGTCCTCGTCCATATGTTAATGCTCAGATTTCTTTCTGATTTTCAAGAGGTAACTGCAAAGGTACTTAAGTCTACATATAAATCCAAGATTAAACAACAGACAGAATATAAAAACTTTTCATAAAGTGCAAACGTGCAAGATAAAATAAGAATGCATCATGACTATCAGTAGTTTTTTCCAACTTGAAGGCAGCTGATGAACAGGCTTTTAGTTTCACTGTCGAAAAATACACATTTCATTGCTATCCAATATGTGGAATGCAGGCACACTCCAATTCTGTATGTTTCTAAAACCAATCTCCAGACACTGATTTCCACAACCTTTCCTTTGATTTTGAATGTGTAGATATATGTGAATATGTGTAGGCATGCAAATGCTCATGTATGAGTTGCTTATGTGTTGGCAAGGTTATTTACAGGTGTGAAAGGTGTGAGCACACTGCAATCAGTTGCTTATGAATAACTGTTATACTAGGATGAACCTTATTTACTATAGTGACTTCACCAGACTTTTCCCTTAACTCCCTGAGGAGTCACTAGGGCACAACACTGAATTTTCCAGGTAGTGCATCACAGACAAATTGAGCCTGGCAGAGCCCATCCCTCTCCAGGAAGCAGGGTGCATGCTGGGTATGTTCTTGTCATTCATCCCACCAGCCATACTTGGCCTGTTTTTTGGGTTGTTTTTTTTTACCTAACCTGCACCCAAATGTTCTATGTTTGTGTGTGGGTACACCGGACCTTGATCTATCATCTCATCCTTTCAGGGGAGTGGAGTCAGCACCAATGTTAACCCTCTTGCATTCAAGTTCTCTGAACACAAACTGCCCCTAGATTTCGCATTCCATCACGAAATCAGGTCAGGCACACATGCTCACTTGCCTTTTCCTCCTTCTAAGAATATACCAGCAGCTATAATTACTTCCAGACTCTCAGCAGGATTTGTACCTGTAGCCTGTTAGAGCTTTGACATATGGTAGCAATCAGTGATGGTCACAGCGTGATGGAAATCTACTGTGTGTAAATCCTGGCAAATCGTAGTTCAGGATTCATAGGGGGGGGCAATTATTCAATTCTGGCAAATCCAGGTTCGGGACTAAGAGGGTTAATAAAATCAAGAAAATCTGGAACCCTTCAAAAGAGAACTCAGCAGAGACTCGGGACAAACCCACACAGTTACAGCCACACCACGCTCTAACCACAAAAAATTTCCCACCTCCCACAAATTACCCCTCCCCCCCCTGCCCCCCCAAAGTCCCACCTTGTTCCCATGCTGCACAAGCAGCTCCTCAGGAACGTCGACCTGGTGCACAGACAGGGACACCTCCAGGGAGGTTTCGTCCAGCAGCCAGAAGTACAGGGCACAGTCCTCCCCAACGCTGGCAAACTCGTTCACCGTGTAGGGATCCCACCTCACGCTGTGGATGGCTTCATCGGTGCGGGCACTGGTCAGGATGGTGTATGTGGCGGTGGACCACACCACCAGCTCACTGTCTCGATAGTCCCCTGTGTGTGTGAAGACATACACATGCCAGATATTGAGAAACATTTAGGATGGTGTATGTGGCGGTGAAGCCGCCGCTGTAGTCTAGTTGTTAGGGCGTTGGACATGTAATCTAAAGGTTGCGGGTTCGATCCCAGCTTTCGGCTATGGCGTTGTGCCCTTGGAAAAGGCACTTTACGGCTATTTTCTCACCCCGCCCAGGTGTAAAAGAGGGTACCAACCTTGTGTTGGGGGTTAACCCTGCGATAGACTGGCGTCCTATCCAGGGGGGAGTCTATGACTCTCAGTCGCTTAACGCCACAGAATCCGGGATAAGCACCGGCCTGATGAGCCTTAGGCTCGGGACAGACTTTAACTTTATGTGGCGGTGGACCACACGACCAGCTCACTGTCTCGGTAGTCCCCTGTGTGCATGTGAAGACACATACACATGCCAGATATTGAGAAACATATATGCTCCTACACTACCGGTCAAATTAGAGAAGCTTTAGTTTGTTGTACTCATTGTTCTTCATTTGCGGCTGCTCCTTATCTCTTGTATTAATTTTTTTTTTAATCCCTTGTATGAATAAAACCTGTCTAAACCAGCTAGAATACAAGACTGTCTTCTGAACTGCTTGTATTTCATTTTAGCCAACTATACTTAACCCTCTAGCGCCTGAATGTACTTCTAGGCTAATGAAAATTATTTCCTGTGAAAAATTAATGTTGAATACACCAAACTAGCACATTCCTGTAGTCAGTTTTAAAAAAAATGAAAAAATGGTGAAGTTAGAAAATTTATCATATATGATAAGAGCGGCTTTTGAGGGTACATGGACTGATTTTATCATATATGATAAATTGCATCTGAAAGAACAGTTTATTGTGGATTTATTGAGATGACTATATACAAATGACTACTCTATAGTGTTTACTTCTAGTCAAGTGTTTTCTTGTCACTTGGGGGGTCAAATGGCACATCCATCCCACTGGGAGTCATGGTCAACGCTGAAGCAGGTTTCTTCACTTCATCTGGTATGACATCAACAAGGTGTTGACCAAGGAGCTCAGCCAGCAGAATCTTATCCTCTGTATTGTCACCCACACTGTCTCTGGCTAGAAGCTGGGCTAAAGGACTGTCATCTTCTGCTAGTGTTGCTTGTTGAAGACTTGCCAGAGGGTGTCATCCTCCACGTCACTCATACTTTCACTTGTTGATGGTGTATCTTGCTGCTTGTGCACCCGACACTGCTTTTCTTTCTTCACCACTTTTGTTTGGCCTCTGATGAGCATTTCCTCATCCTTTCCTTCTTCAGTATCATCATCTGCTGGCATCCACTCATTTCCACTGCTCCCAGAAAGATCAAAATCACTGTCACCACCAGTCACCAACCGGAATATTTTGGTGACAGGAATTTGTGCTGCCATGCTGAAAATAGACAATAACATGCAGAATTAAGTTACTTTTCTTCATATACTACTCACATCCAGAATTAATAACAAGCATTTATTCACACACACACACACACACACACACACACACACAC
This sequence comes from Stramonita haemastoma, assembly GCA_030674155.1. Lineage (NCBI taxonomy): Eukaryota > Metazoa > Mollusca > Gastropoda > Neogastropoda > Muricidae > Stramonita > Stramonita haemastoma. Next base: position 68,410,324 of record CM060316.1, read on the forward strand.
ACACACAAGCACACAAACACACACACACACACACACACACACACACACACACACACACACCAATCACAGCAGAAAACAATAATATTTTCCAAAACATTGGAAAAAATGATGTAGAAACATTATAAATTAAGTTTGATATCAAAATATTTCTTCAAAACAATCATCAAAAGCAGCTAATACAGTTTTTTTGAAAAGAGCTTTTGCAACCACTAAGACCGTTTTTATCATATCTGATAAATTTTGGAAGAGTTATCTTTCCCTGAAGATTCCACAAAAGCCATTCTTATCAAATATGATAATCCAAATTTAGTGCCCTGTATTGACTAATATTATTATGCATCATATGAAATAATTAATGCTGTCATTCTATATATACTAGTGATTTTATTAAAGCAAAATAATAGTAGATGAGTACTCACATGTGTGTATACCAGAGGCTCAAACTCAGGGGATCGTAAGGTGGTTGCTTCCTCCTTGCAGTCACCTTAGAAAGTGAAGTGTACAGAATAAACGATTCCATGCTGAGGACTGGGTCTACTGCACAGCTGGACTTCTTGCCTGTCTAGAGATGGTTATCTGGGAGGGAAGGGTCAGTGTCCACTTAGGTGAGCACCAGGGGGCCTCTAATTGGGTTTATCATATCTGTAGGCTTCGGCGCTAGAGGGTTAAAGGAAGAGAGAAGCGGACAATACCATAAACACCATCTCCATAATCACATATGCACACTTACACACACTCACACACACACACACACAAACACAAACACACACACACACACACACACACACACACACACACACACACACACACTTTTGGTTGGTTTTGCTGTTATACTAGTTGCTTGTATTATTTATAGGCATATTTTATTTTAAAGCTGTTGAAATCATGTTAGCTAAATAATGTTGGTGAAACGTTTGTTCTTGTTTTATTCGTTTGTTTGCTTTTTCCCCTTTTCTTTCTTTTGTTGGCTTTATTGTTTGCTAGGGATTTTCTGCTTTGTTTTTTGTTGGTTTTTTGTTTTGTTTTCTTTTGATTTGATTTTTGTTGTTGTTTTGATTTTTTCTTTTCTTTAGATAGATGGCTTGATGGAAAAAAGCAAATCGATGCTTACTCAATGTACCATCTGGAAATAAAAATTTGATTGATTGATTGACATACACACACACATACACACACACACACACACACACACACACACACACACACACACACACCCACACACACACACCTACCCACCAACACACACACACACACACACACAAGCACCCCCCCCACACACACACACACATACTCACCCACTGTGATGAGGAAGCGGTCATCCCTGGAGTAGGCCATACAGACCACTGCATGCAGGTGATGGGTGAGCACTTTCCTGCAGGTCTGCTGTGACAGGTCCCAGATGCACACCTGGCAGGGACTGCTCTCCCCAAACGACCCACTGGCAGATGCCAACACCTGGTGGGTAATTAGACAGCACTCATTGATAGGTAACACCTGGTGGGTAATTAGACAGCACTCATTGATAGGCAACACCTGGTGGATAATTAGGCAACACTCATTGATAGGTAACACCTGGTGGATAATTAGGCAACACTCATTGATAGGTAACACCTGGTGGATAATCAGGCAACATTCATTGATAGGTAACACCTGGTGGATAATCAGGCAACACTCATTGATAGGTAACACCTGGTGGATAATCAGGCAACACTCATTGATAGGTAACACCTGGTGGATAATCAGGCAACACTCATTGATAGGTAACACCTGGTGGATAATCAGGCAACACTCATTGATAGGTAACACCTGGTGGATAATCAGGCAACACTCATTGATAGGTAACACCTGGTGGATAATCAGGCAACACTCATTGATAGGTAACACCTGGTGGATAATCAGGCAACACTCATTGATAGGTAACACCTGGTGGATAATCAGGCAACACTCATTGATAGGTAACACCTGGTGGGTAATTAGGCAACATTCATTGATAGGTAACACCTGGTGGATAATTAGGCAACACTCATTGATAGGTAACACCTGGTGGATAATCAGGCAACACTCATTGATAGGTAACACCTGGTGGATAATTAGGCAACACTCATTGATAGGTAACACCTGGTGGGTAATTAGGCAACACTCATTAATAGGTAACACCTGGTGGATAATTATACAGCACTCAAAGATAGGTTTGTTTGGTTTTTTTTAAAGGTATTATTGCTGGAACAAGAATCATCCCAAAAATGTGTAAGTATGTGTGAATACTTTTTTTTAGAAGGGGTGGGAGAGCCTTATGGTTATAGTATTGGTACTCGCAATTTGACAACCTGGGATCAAGGTTGGATTAAAGCCACGGTTGAAATTCCCATTCAAGAAGATCTTTTCCCCTTGAGTTTATATCAGTCCTGACTTCACTACCCCCCAAAGTCTTTTGGATGAGACTATATACTGAGGTCCCATGTGCGAATGCATGCCCACAGGCCTCAGTTTAGAGTCTCATTTGAAGAACTTTCAGGGGAGTAGAGTCGGTATTGATGTGAACAGGGGAAAAAAATCCACCCAAATGGGCACCCCAGTGGCTTGAATCAGGGCCATCAGATCACAAATGCAACACTGACCACAAGGCTATCCTGCACCCTGGTCTGTAAATGATGTTGCTTTGATATGAATGGGACAGAATATACTTTTGCATTTACACTTCATACTTCATTCTTGAGCAATCGATTTGGCTTAAAATGTTTGCAAGGAATACAAAGCAGTCTGTCTGTTTTCATTCCGGTGGTTTGTGTCAAGTTCTTTTTCTTCCTCGAACACTCAGACAGCAACTCTTTGTTGTCTGTCATATGAGCAAAAATGTGTATCTCTGCTATTAAGTGCCTGACAAGTCAGGCCAAGTGTATATGACTTTACATTTAAAGTCTTTCCAGAATAAAGGCTGGAAAATGGACCAAGAAGGCAGAAAATAGAGAAGGAGGTGACAGGAAGAAAAAGAACGAGGCAGAAACAAAGAGGGGGAGAGAAAAGAGGGAATTCCCGACACAAATTTCCAGGTGGGGATGCTATTTATACAGCAGGCCCCTAGCATCCCCACAGCGGAGTTTGTGTCAAGTTTCTGAAAGTCCATACAGAGACCCTACTTTACCTGTTGATCATTCTGCACAGCAAGGGTAGAAATCTCTTCTGGGTGACCTGCAGCAGATAAGACAAATTAAAGTAAAGATACAGTTCTTCCATGTAAGAATACATCTTTAAAAAGATCTATTACAAAGCAACATGCCATGTACTTGAATACCTTTTGCATTCAATATTCACCTTTCTTGCAAACTTGTCTAAATCAAGTGGATGTTTACTACAACACATGTGATCTTTGAAATGTGCCATATGTCATATGTGTGCACACCTCAAAAGTTCCCTTTCAGAAACGAAAAAAATGTTTTAAACTTTGACTTACCTGGCTTTATGGTGTATAAGTGCATGATAGGCTTTTGTTTATTTGGGTTGTGTTGTAAACAGTCTGTTCTGCATCAATAGAAAATGAAAAACAAACCACAACCCTGTGTTATTTATATCAACAACTTTTCTTTTTTTTATAAAGCTCTATCATCAATTTTGAATACAAGTTCAACAACAACATAATTTTTCAGAGCAAAGCTGCTTACAGCTGCACTGTTTCTTTAACTGGACACATTAAAGTGGAGGGTTTCTTACCCTGAAGATGTGTCTGCTGTCCTGTGCTGAGGTCCTCTATCACCAGCATCAAGCCACTAGAGTAGACAAACAGGCCTGCAACATCATTGTACATATTGAGAATGGAAATACATCCAAACTCATCCTTTCACCCAAATATATATATATATATATATATATATAAAAATATATATATATATATATATATATATATATATATATATATATATATATATATATCACCTCTACAGATGGCTTGAGACCAACACTTTCTTATAACATTAAGGTTATATATATATATATATATATATATATATATATATATATATATATATATATATATATATATATATATATATATATATATATATATATATATATAACCTTAATGTTCTAAGAAAGTGTTGGTCTCAAGCCATCTGTAGAAGTGATTTCAAACTTATTGTCCATTCTTACCAGCATGAATGGCCTACTCTTTTGAAAAGCAGAACAGGTTTTAACAAGTGCACAAAATGTTCTGCATCCATTTGCACACAGGGCCTTGATTTATAGCCTCATTTGAAGGACTTTCAGGGAAAAGAGGCATTACTAATGTTTAGAGGGAAAACCCCCTTGATCTGGTGCCGCAGTGGTGCTCTGAAAGTAATATTTATCTCCTCTATTTTTTCAAAGAGTATTACATCCAATAATACAAAGTAACAATTGTCTATCACTAGCAATAATTCTTGACCAAAAAAATTTGTGTCTTGTGTTGTTTGTAATGTATGAAAAATGTAGGAGAAGAGAACAGACAAGAAGTATGACCTGAATCAGGACACCATATCATGTTGTCTCGGCCATTTCCACTGTAGCCAATGATGCTGGACAATCGTAGTCCTGCCTGATTCGGTGGTGCTGTGTACCGACGCTGAAACAACAATAAAAAAAATTCTTAAATGCTATAGATGATTAACGTTTCTATTTTATGGGTACCAACACTAAAATGGTAACAATACACAAAATAATGTCATTTATGCTTCTGATTTATTTTCCTTCATTTTATTGTTCAACCCTCTTGCATTCGGATTCTCTGAACACAAACTGCCCCTAGATTTTGCAGTCCATCCTGAAATCAGGTCAGGCACACATGCTCCCTCGCCTTTTCCTCCTTGTAAGTACATACCAGCAGCTATAACTACTTCCAGACTCTCAGCAGGATTTCTACAACTAGCCTGATAGAGCTTTGATACGTGGTAGCAATTAGTGATGGTCACAGCGTAATGGAAATCTACTGTGTGTAAATCCCAGCAAATCCCGGTTCGGAATTCAGGGGGGGGCAATTATTCAATCCCAGCAAATCCCGGTTCGGGACAAAGAGGGTTAAGATTTACTGACAGAAATCTCTGAACTCTGAAATGGTTCAATTAATCAAACTGTACATGGGCCCTAGGCCACAAAATAGTACAGAAAACAAAAAAAGAAAAAAAGTATATGATGTTACAGAACCTTTCTATATTATACAATATTCTACAATCAATGATTAATTCAAACTCAAATATATTCCACATGTACCACAATTCAAATCTTGAGGATAGTTGACTGACCAGTTTTAGTTCACTTTTACAGTAATTATCAAGTCAAGTCAAGTCAAAAACACTTCAATCATTGTAAGTATCATCAGAATTAGATACCTTGACAGAGAGAGAGAAACTCAGAAAGAGAGAGAGGGGGGAGAGAGGGAGGGAGAGGGGGAGAGAGAGAGAGAGAGAGAGAGAGAGAGAGAGAGAGAGAGAGAGAGAGAGAGAGAGAGAGAGGGAGAGAGACAGAGACAGAGACAGAGACAGAGTAGGAGACATACAAAAAGACAGAGACAGAGCATGAGGAGAGAGACTGAGAGTGTGCATGCGTGCGTGCGTGTGCATGCATGTGTGTGTGTGTTGAGCATGGGTGTGTGTGTGTGTGTGTGGGTGTGTGTGCGTGATTGTGTGTGCATGGGTGGGGGGGGGGGGGGGGGTGCCTGTGTGCATACATGCATGCATGCAGGTATGTGTGGATGCATATGTGTGCTCACATATGCACATAAATGTGTATGCAAGTCTGTGACATTTTTTATTTAAGTAAATAAATGAGTACATTAATGTACCTGTGCCAAAGCGTGAATCTTTTTCCTGGCGATGAAATGCTTCTGACAGGATGGTTTCAGTGACTTGGACTGCTTGCCTGTTGGGGCAGTCTTCTTTGAAGGTTTCTTCTCCCTCTCTCTGCTGGCCTGGGTGCGAGGTTTGGGCTGGTGAGGTGAGTGCTTCGTGAATGCATCGCTTCTGGCTTTTGTGGCTGACAGATCGGAAAACTGTTGGACCTGTCACAGAGTAAACAACAAAATGACAAAAATGTATAACTAATGGTAGGAGTATAAACCTTGTCACCTGTTTCCATTGCTACAGTCAGTGAGAGAGTTCTACTACTGAAATCAATCAAACATCAGAGAGGTGGCATAAAATATACAAAAGAAGAGCTTGAAACCAACAACAGCACTGCTTGTGAATTGACCGGTAATGCAGATTGACAAGAGTTAATTATTTGACAGTAAAATATGAAGTCATTTCATGTTGTTTATAGCCCAACTGACCGTAAAGGCCACATCACAGTTATCACCTTATTCGGTTTCACTTATCACTTCAAGTTAAAAACTAACACCTCCAAAGCCCTTCAAATATCCAACACCTGTGACCTGATAAAAACCCCATATCAAATGACAATACCTGAACTATTTCATTCCTTAAGACCAATAAGACAAGGCTGTACTGAAGATGCCAGCAATTCTGTTAAATTTATCATCCCTAGGCTACAAAAAAAACGCATGAAAAAAGGTAACTAAAATTTCAAAGTAATCACAAATAAATAGAAAACAGCCATATAGGTAAATAACATTGCAGAATGGACATCCTGTGCCCATACCAGTATTCAATCACTACCTGATCCCAAGAACAAAACAATACAGACATAATGTCAAATAACATAAAAACAATGGCTAACACACCTCCTAATTAATAACTCAGCCCATCAGACGTTGCTGAAGAGTGTTAAGAGTTCTGAACCTATCCATCAAACAAAAAACAAGGAAGAGGAGATGGGCGCCGCTCTCAACATGCTGGCCCCTAGAGAAGCTGAGGACTCTGACACCTCGTTACCCTACAACCACACAGGTTATGGGACACCTTTACCTTTTTTTTTACCAACAAAACAAAACAACACTAGATTACATAACAAAGCGGCAGCATTTCCCAGTCCCAGCTCACCAGACTTTCATTGGTCACATCTTTGACAAGATGTTTGTTCCCTCGGTCTGCATCTGCTGCGTAGCTGTGCGGTCGATCGCTGTGAGCGGGCTGGGTGAAGAAAGCTTCGTTGGCAAGCAGCGACTGTGGAGGAGCATCGGGGTCAGAGACCACTGTTTCCATGTCCATGTCATCTGCAGCAAAGAGAAGGAAAAAAACCAGCAATAAGTATAATAACAACAGAAATGCCACACAATAAATGTAACAATTCAAAATACCCTTGCTTGGTGTAAGAAATGAAGAAACAAGACACTTGACAGAGGGAACCTTATTCTCTGAAGGCCTTCTGCTGTTCAGTTCTGCGTAATTTCTTTCTTATGAAATGCTGACATACTTAAATAATCTTTTATTTTAAAAGCTCAAATAGCAACTTGCCTAACTCTTGTAATCAGGAAGACCGAAAGGCCCTGTTGGAAAAAAATTTTCTGATCATTTTCATCTTCATTTTTCTCTATCATCTCTATTTCATGGATTACTTTTCAAGCATTCAAACAAACAATCACCATTTGTGAATGGGCAACTCTCTCCACTCCTGCTCCAAAGCACGATTAATCAACCTAGCCCTGATTCATACAGGCCTGCGCCTTTTTGTTTTCAGCCTTTGATTGTTTTGTTGTTTGGGAAGGGTTTTGTTTACATCTGCTTTTCTAAGGGTTTGTTATTTTTAACCAGCTAAAAAGAGATAAGAAACTCACCCCCATTGTGTATGGAGCTGAGGTCTTCCACTCTGGATGAGGGGAAGGATGGCTCCATAGGCTGGGGCAGCTTGGAGCGAGGATATTCTGACTGAGAAGTGTTCAGGGATGGAGGCACCACTCCCCCAGGAACAAAATGGTCATCTGAAAACAGTTCTCATGCTGGAAACTATGCTCTTACTTAACAATGATGCCAATCATGGGGGAAAAAAAGCAAAAAAAACCAAAAAACAACCCTTTCTAAACTAAAAAGTCTACAAAAATGTGTCTTGCATCAGCATACATAAAACAAACAGGGTTTGGGATAACCTAGTGGTTATTGCATTGTGCTCACAATCTGATGGCTCAGGATTGAACCAACATTGAGACGTCCATTGAAGAAGATTATTCCCCAGGAGTTATTATTAGTAATAACTCCACAAACTGAAATTCTTTTGGAAGAGACTATAAACTGAGATCCTGTGAGTGAAAGCACACACACACACACACACACACACACACACACACACACACACACACACACACACACACACACACACACACACACACACTGGAAAACGTTTAAACTCCCTATGTGATGCAGACCATAATGTTTGCATGTACACTTACATAATTATATCCATATTTATTCGTGTTTTATTCAAAAGTGCATGTGTCTATATACATCTCTGTTAAGATAAATTATGCCAAATGAAAACCCTTCACATACATACAAACAAACAAAAAAAACCCAAAACACAACTGTTTTTTATTATTTGCAGTTATTCCTCTCTGAAAGCTATGTAACAGCACCAACTGATTCTCACCTGCTTCTTCTGGTGTCAGCATTCTCCCCCTGAAAAAAAACACACAAAGAAACAGTGCACTTGAGAAATAAACTCCATGACTCTTGACGGAGTAAAGGGACAAGACGATCCAGAAGAATAAAAATCTCATTCTGAGTGAGCAATTATCTGGCTTAAAAGGTTAAAATACTGAACAGCATCACATATTTACATGGGTTTTTTTATTTACAGTCATTTAACTGAAAGTTAAAAGACCAGGGATTACCATTACATACTTATCTGAACTTAAAGAAAAAGAGCAAATACAAACATAAAACAGTCATTCAGGTGACATTTTTTCCTCAGATGTAAAACCCATGAAGCTATAACATTTTTAAACACCTCTGGTGGGTGGTCATCAAGAGTCAGAACACCTCAAAACACAGTAATTTCCAGGGTTTAAGGCACTACTTTTTATAAGTCACACCCACCCACCATGACTTACAGGTCATAATTAGCCTATAAATAGATTTGTCTTTGAATTTACCAGTCTGTTTTTTGGCAACAAGATCAGTGTATTTCTGTTCAAGGCCAGTGATTTTGGCTGTGCACATTCACTGATTATATGTAGTTTTATGAATGGATTGCAAGCCCAGTTTTCCATCATTTTTTGCCATAAAGGGCAATACTTCATTCACATTCAGCATTGCCTGCTTTGACATTCTGTTTAACATGTATCACAGTTTCAAACCATTACTAACAATGTCCACCACTTTAGATCAAAACTCGACTGATCTGTTCAGTTTCTCTCCAAAAATATTACTTTGGCAAAATAGGAAGTCTTTTGCTATCAGACCTTACCAAAGCATGCTTTATTATGATCTTATGAGAAACTGTGCACTGGAAATATTGGGTTGAAAAAACAACCAGATGTATGACGTGTGTCAATGTTAGCAACTGAATCCATATCTCAGAGGCCTATTCATTTCAGTTTTGTCAGTATGTGGCCGGCTTATAGTCCAAATATGACTTATACAATTTTTTTTCATTTTTTTGTCCACAGTTCAGGTAGTGTTGCTTATTCGTAGGTGCACCTTATAACCCAGGGCAATACATCAGGTATCAACAAAAGACTATAATCTCCAAATACATCCTATATTTGGTTCTTTGCAACAAAACACAACAAAATATACTGCAAATAAATCTTCACAATTTTGTAATGCATCTAGTGTTGGGTTATTCAAGACACCCCATCACCAAGACAGTGGCAAGAAAAAAAAAATCATCATCTTCTGACACATACAGCTCCTAGCCATTCCTGACAACACACTGCAGGTAAAAGTCAGCCAGCAAAAGCGTGGTCACTCACACGATGGGCGGGGTGGGAGGCCTGACGGCTAGGCTGTCCCAGATGTACACGGCTTCCCCAGTGGAGATGATGTGTTTGGAGTCTGGCGTGTACAGCACTTTACTCACTGCCTCTGAGTGGCCAATGAACACCTGGCAACCACCAAACACAACATAATAATAATAATAATAATAATAATATGGGATTTATATAGCACTGTATCTTGTACAGTACACAAATCAAAGCACTTTCATTCAAATTAGTCAAGCGCATGCAACCATTTACACAAAAATTAACAAATTACATGTCTACACACACACACACACACACACACACACACACACACACACACACACACACACACATGATGTGTATAAATGTGTGTGTGTGTGTGTGTGTGTTGTGTGGTGTGTGTGTGTGTGTGTGTGTGTGTGTGTGTGTGTGTGTGTGTGTGTGTGTGTGTGTGTGATGTGTGTGTGTGTGTGTGTGTGTGTGTGTGTGTGTGTGTGTGACATCTGTGCATGCGTGCTTGCATGTGTGTCTGCACGCTATGATAAAGCATCTGGGTCTCAAAAGACGGCATTACTGAAAAGACAATTAAGTCTTGGATTCTGAACATCAACTGTGCAGTAGAAAAGAAGGACATCAACACCAATGATAATGACAATAATCACCCATGTGACAATGATAATGATGAGATAATAATGATGATGATGAAGAACTCATTCATCATAAAATGCAAATGTCCATAAAGAACATCAATGCGCTATCCCAGAAATCAAGGAGAAATCCAACACAACAAACAAAACCAAAACAACACACACACAACACACACAACACACACACACACACACAACACACACACACAACACAAAACACACACACACAACACACACACACACACACACACACACACACACACACACACACACACACACACAACACACACACACAACAACCACACACACAAAACACACACACCACACACACACACACAAACAACACACAACAACACACACACACAACACACACAACACACACACACAAACAAACACACACACACACAACACACACACACACACACACACACACACACACACACCACACACACACACACACACACACGCACCTGGAAATTGATGTCCAGCTTCATGTTGTAGTCCCACACCTTCAGCACCTTGTCACCTGAGGTCACCAGGTATTTTCCATCCCTGGACACCACCAGACTGCTGCACCCTGAACGGTGAATGTTGCTCACCTGCCCACCACAAACATCACCACCATCTAATCACTTTTTTCCCTTCCCAATAATGTCACATTACACTTGTTCTGTCGAGAAAGTCTTACTCATACACAAATATCAATTCCAAATCAATGTTAGAATGACAGTTTCCCTCATCCCTTCAAAATAAATTGAATGTTCAGAAAATTACTAGCATTTTGTAGCAGTTGCATTCACAAATATCTTTTCCACATGTTATAATATATGAAGTACAACAAACATGAAGGGAAGGATTCCTGCTTCAGAAATAATTTTGTTTTAGCCTCTAAACACTGGTACTGAGCTATGGTTCAACAAGTTTGGGGGTTCCTGAATGCTAATCTCCAGTCCTACACTGTCAGTCCAGGCATCATTATATGTTGAAGAAATCTGTACAGACTAATTCAGCAATACAAAAGAACAACACAGGCACTACTTAGCACTGATGCAAATCTAAATCAAGACTATTGTCCTTTTTTTCATAAACTTTAGCTATCATGCTTTAAGAACATCACTATACAAAACAATTCCAAACTGTACAAATAAACAGGTCTGACTTCCATTTTCACAAAACTTTCCTAGCCAACATTTGTGGTGACTTGACTCTGATGTCTTCTCTTATTCTCTAAGGAGTTGGGGCACAGTAATGAATTTTTATTTTTCAGACCGTGTGTCATGAGTAAGCGGAACCTAGCAGAGCACATTTCTCTTCAGGTCAAAGGAGCATGCTGGGTACATTCATATCATCTGTGCCAATGGTCATAGCCAGTCTACTCTTCTAGAAAAAGCAGATGGGTTTTCAAGGTGTACAAGATTTCTGCATGTGCTCACACACAGGAACTCCAGTTTACAGTCTCATTCTAAGGAATATATTTGGGATGGAGTCATTACCAATGTTAAATCCCTTCAAATGGGTGTCTTGGAGTTAGCTGGGGGGACCATCTGATCACATGTGCAGCCTCTAACTACTAGTCTACCCCCCACCCTCACCCCACCCCAATATCAACATAGAAAAGTACTTCCCTGTCAAGCAAGAGTCTTACCTCAGCAACCATCCTGCCTGACAGATCGAGTTTGACCAGTCTGTTGTTGCTGGTGGTGACCAGCAAGTGACCCACGTTCTGTGGGGAGAAGGTCAGCTTCACCGCGGTGTCCACTGCCTCTCTGGGGTCTCCAGGAGACAGGCTGGTCACATCCACTCGCATCAACTGAAACAAGCACACATGGCAATGTACCTACTTTCAGGCTGTGTTACACATCACAGTGTACCTACTTTCAAGCTGTGTTACACATCACAGTGTACCTACTTTCAGGCTGTGTTACCTCACCTACAGTGAAACATTACTGCCACTTACTATCCTCTCATTACTGCCCTCCCTCAAAACCTGATTTTCCCTTCACCTGGCCCAGGCCAACAGCTTTGTCTGTTATTGGTGTACACACCTGCCAAGCCCTACATTAAGATGCAGCTTTGCTTTGAAATGTTACACTGAGATTGCTTTCATCCACAACAAGCTATTAGCATAACCTATTCTCTTCAACTGATAGTGGCTGTGCAGCACTATATATATACTTGGAGAACCCAGTTTTCATGAAGAAAATGACAACAATTTTCAGATACTAGTAGAGATCTTCTTAGTACTCTATGTAAATGCTAAAAAGTTAAAATCAGGCACAAAATAAGTAAACTATGCATTGAGCAGAACATAGACATAATGACACTCCAGAAATAGCTTCATCCTTGAAAAGGGACTAAAAAAATACCTGAGGCTTTAAGATACTGATTATTTCATTGGTTTTTGGAGGAGTAAGGGGTCAGTGTGAGGGGTGAACTGGCAGAGGTTGACAATGGCTGCCACCTATGCACACCAACATGTTTCCCAGTTCACCTTAACAGGTTATAATCAGGCCACAAGACTTCCAAGGTCTTACTTCCTTATGAAGCCAAATGATGGCTAAGCAGGATAAAAAGCCTAACAAATAAGCTATGTTTCTGTTTACTCACTTGAGTACTTGGTATCCAGAACAAGAGAGAATATGGGCATAAAAATCAGGACTTATACTCTACTGCGTTCCTGTTTACCTCACTCAAGTACTTGGGATCCAGAACAGTGACGGTGAAGTCCGATGGTCCAACAAAGGCCAGCCTACGTCCACATGGAGACATGGCCAGAGCGTCAGGGGAGAAGCGAGTTCCTCGGGCAACTGTGTTGTGCAGGGTCCTGATGATTTTGTAACTCTCATCAGAGGCTATGTAGGCAGTGAGAGAGCCCAGGGAACAGGCACTGAACAGGTATTCACTGTCTGGGGAATACACCATTCCAATCACTGCTCCGCGATGGTGTCTGCACACAGCAAACATCACTGTTCTAAATACAAGAAAAATGTCTAATCTCTGTCTATATAGTTTTTTTTTCCTTCTACACTTCTACAAAACTTTTCTCTAGTCATTTCAATGCTTGTCATCATTTTTTTTTTATGTCTGAGTCATTTTTTAAGCTTTTGAAAACAGAAATGGGTGGGTATATCAAGTGACTTTTGTCTTTAAGTTACAGGTTCACATCTTAGTTGGGTCAGGTTAATGGAAGGGAGGATTCTCTAAGATCTTTCAAGTCAACTTCAAGTACAAGCCTTCTAGTGCCTTAATTCCTGTGTGTGTATACACATGCACAAAATCCAATGAAAAAAAACACCCTCATTATTCATGTCAGGGCTTAATAAATAATGGCAACACAAACATACCCAGGACACGCAAGGGAGTCCTCATCAAACTAATCCTGATCAGCTAAAAGGATCTAAACCAAGACACAAAGTATTTATTCACTCTCTTAAGTGTTAGGTTGGACTTTATCAACAAAGATAGTTGACCATACATATAAACTCCCTGGTAAAGGAAGACACAAGGCAGATAGGCTGATAGATAGGTCAGTCCATTTTCCTGAAAATATTCACCCTTGGACATTGTCACATGTCAGACTCCTACTACCTGCTCACATGATTGGAGCAGGTCTGTATATTCAGAGTACAGACAGGCCACAGCCACGTTAACTACCAGTTACCTTTAAAAAATGTTTTTTAACTACCAGCTACCCAAACTACCATAATTCTGTACATGAAACTCCACATTGCCTAGGCTACACAATGCAGTGCCCTTATTAGACTGGTTGCCAGACAACAGAACATGTGCTGCAGTCCTGCCCTTTACATGAGGCACTCCACCTCAGTAGCCAAGATGTTCTATAGAGACTTTGAGGTTCTGCAGCATACAGCTGCCTTCTTAACAAAGACTGAGCTATCTGTCTGATGAACGCTTGAAAAAAAAAAAAAAAAAAAAAAAAGAGAGACATGAGAAACACAAACCAACATGAAAAGAAGCCTAAAATCTAAAACAAAAACCTCTTTCATCCCACACAACCACAACCTACTTGTGCTCGGCCAGAAGACAGGTGGACATCACGTTGAAGACACGCACAGCTCCGCTCTCAAAGCCGCAAACGAAGACCTGGCGACTGGGGTGATAGCAGATGGTGGAGGGACACTCGTCAGGGGCGCTGAAGTCATACAGCTGCTGCAAGGTCTCGGCATCCCACACGCGTATGGTGTGGTCCTGTGACACCGTCGCCATATGCTTCCTGTGGGGGTCAATGGCGATACTGAGGACTCGCCCTGTGTGGGATCGCATGATTGTGGTGTAGTCTCTGGTGGCCACGTCTAACACACCTAGGTTCCCCTGAAAGATCGTATATGCCAACTGGAATAATGATCATCTTTCACAGATGTGAAGACAGCACATTCAGAGCAAGCACTGACAATGAACTCCATCTGCAGTTCTACTTAGACATCAGCTTTTATTACGGATTCTTGCAATGTTTTAAAAAAAAATGCTATTAAAGAAAAATTCTCATTTCTTATCTCACCTTGTTAGTATAAATGTGTGTGTGTGTGTGTGTGTGTGTGTGTGTGTGTGTGTGTGTGTGTGTGTGTGTGTGTGTGTGTGTGTGTGTGTGTGTGTGTGCATGCATGCATTTGTGTATGTGTATTTGTGCACACGCATGTGCATGTATACATGCATGTGCATGTGTGCATGCATGTGTGCATGCATGTGTGCATGCATTTGTGTGTGCATGCATTTGTGTGCACATGCATGTGTGTGCACATGCACATTTGTACTTTTCTTTCTTTTTTTTTTGTTTCTCAGCTACAGCTCCAAGGTTCAGCAATAGTGTGATTTTGTGTGTGCAACTAATTTTACCCACCATTAAGGTAATCGCATTCTGACTACTTTCCAAATTGGTTGCACATGTGTCTGTGAAGGCAGGAATATAACTAACTGAATAGATATCTTAGGATGTCTCAATACACATGGAATACACATAGAATCTTAGCTTTTTTTAAGTGATGGGTATTACATTTTTCTTTGAATTTGAGTTTCAAATTATTGTATTAGGTACAGGTTTAAAAAATATATAGATCATGTTAAACTATAGCTGATGATGAAACAGAAGTTTTGATAAATCAAGCAAATGTGTACACACACACACACACACACCACACACACACACACAATCTCTCTCTCTCTCTCTCTCTCTCTCTCTCTCTCTCTCTCATCACTCACCGCAGACGTGCCAGCCAAGATCTTCAGACCATCAGATGACAGACTGACAGCAGTCAGGCTTCCTTCATGTTCTGAAACATACAACCATTCACACTATCAAATATTGACAAAATCCTTCAAATCCTAATCATAACTTCTCAGATATATATTTTTTTTGGTTCCTCAGCTACAACTCCAAGGTTTACCAATGGTGAAATTTTGGGTCTTCAACTTTTTTAGCCCATCACTAAGGTGGCCATATTCTGACTTCAAGGATGATGTCTGTACACAATACCAGCTGCATGCATTTAAATAATTTTGCTATCTGTTCCTACTGGCATGCAATAGCCTACTCTTCTAAAACATGAAATGGGTTTTAACATGCATGCACAAGGAGGACTTTTAAAGTGGAGTTGACAATGATGTTAACTCCATGAAAAAAAACCCACCTTGAATGGGTGCCTCAACGGTGGCTCCATCCCAGGCCGTCAGATCATGAGCGTAACAATTTAACCATTAGGCTACCCCACCCCATCCCCCTCAGCTGTCCTAAAAAACAGACTGATAAAGAAAGCAACTTGCCGGCTTCAAGGTAGACATGGGCAAAGTCCAGGGGCCAGAGTCGCAGGAAGCCATCTTCAGATCCGGTGACACAGAATGTCTCATTCATGCTCATGCTTGTGATGGCCAGTCCTGAGCCTGCTGATAACACAATTAACAGTTCCTGATCAAATAAACACGCAACTGCTCTCTTTCACCTCTTAGAAATGACTTTATCCCACTGGATAATGGAATAAGCACTCATGTGCTTTTTTTACACCCAGTTCCTGTATGTATGCAGTTTTGTAAATCTTGTCATCTGTTCCCACCGGCACACAATGGCATACTCTTTCTATAAACAGAACATGATTTAACATGTGTCCAAGATGTTTGACATGTGTTTGCACACAAGGCCTCAGTTTACAGTCTCATCTGAACGACTTTTGGGGAGAGTGGAGTCTGCACCAATTTAAACTCCAGGGGAAAATATCCCCTTGAACGGGATTTGAACCTGGGTCATTAGATTGTGTGTGCGTGCGTGCATGCGCGCGCGTGCGTGCATGCGCGTGCGTGCATGCGCGTGTGCATGTGCGTGTGTGTGTGTGTGTGTGTATGTGTGTGTGGAAAAAAACAAATTTGTAGAGGAAACTGAGTGAGCATGTGTGCATGCATGTGTGCATATTTGTGTGTGCATGTGTATATGTTTTGTGCATACATATGTTTGTTTGTAAGACAAGTATACATGCTTGTGCGTATGTTTGATCCAATGCATCAATGTGAATGTGCACGGCAGGGTGGTGTTGTGTATTCATACACTGTATAAGAATAAGAGTTTTGGAGTGAAACACGACCTACCTGAACGAATGTTGTCTTTGTCTTTGTTCTTGGAGATGGGCAGTAAACGACGAACATGTCGAACATTCACCTTCTGGTAATCCACTTCAAACATGTGGCCCGAACGACTGCAGGCATAGCTGAACACACACACATAGCAATGCCTGTTAAGACAAAGTGGGCAGAAAGACTGCTTTTAAGGAAACTCATTTCTCATTAATAAATAATATTCATGTGTATCAGTATTAACTTGTTATCATCGCAAGACTAACTGCATCTAATTTTTCATCTTTTCTGTCTAGATCCCCTGTGACAAGCACTATCTTTCAAAGTGAATTTTTTCTATATGTCACAGTCAACCTTAACCTCTTGCCCTCAAAGGCACACAGACTTTCTTTGCAGGGCTCTAAAACCAGTTCCAAAATTGTCCTCTTACCCCAGTCATGCACCTTCATTCAGAACCCTTAATTCTCTCATTCAGCATTAACACGGACATAACTTCAATGACTTGGTCCATGGACCTGTTGAGGAAGGGAGGGAGATGCAGGGGTAGGTAGGAAAAAAATGGTGGACTGACAACACTGCACAACGGACAGGGAAATCATTCACAGACACTCAGCTATGGAACACAGTACAAGTATGGACTTCTCTTCTCTGCCTTCCCTTTATTGGGTGGCAAGCATAGTGCCTGGTCTTCTCCTACATTTGTAACTCTGCAGGAGGTCTGCCAGCTGGCCTCAGCTGACACATTCAGACCAAAGCAACTTATTTTTTTGCACAGATGCATGCTGGGCATGTTCATGTTTATAAAATCCAAAGACTGCTGACGCAGATTACAGAATCTTTAACATGTATACTTGATCTACTGCATGTGTGTATACATTAAGGGAATAAACGCACTGGCAGGTTTGCACTTAAAACTGACCAAGGAGGTTGTAAAAGTCCACACCCTTAATTCACCAGATGTCTGCCAAGAGTCAAACCCACATTCTCATGGACCCGCAAGATAGAGGTCAAACAGTCTTAACCACTCGATAATAGGCACACCAATATATGGACAAATTTGGTGAATTCAGTGCAGCAGAGTCCCATTAGTTAAGTAAGGGAAGAGGCAAGAAGAAGACAAAGAACAAAAACTCACATGAACTTCTCTTCAGGGTTTTTGCGGGTGAGGTGACATGACTCAAAACAGAGGTCGGTGAAATCCATGGAGTGGTATTCCCCCAAGTTGACAGGTGCCGATCGCAGTGTGCCATCTTTCAGTCGCCAAAACCGGATGTTGTCTCTCCCACATGACACCATGCTGTTCAGAGAAAACAGTCTGTGTGTCACTTGAGAAGAGATGAATGAATGCATGAAGGGATGATCTATAATTGCACATGAATATACCCATACCACTAGGTGTGAAAGCAGTGCTGGATATGAGATGGTACAAGATAGTATGAACAATGTACTTAAATATATCAGCGGTAAGTTTTGCATCAAAGCGAATAACACATCATACAAGCTTTGTGTATAGAATGCATCCATTTTATCTCGCACACTCATTGTATATATTTATATATCATAATAACAATAATGATATATATTTGAATTTCTAGAGTGCTGAATCTAGCAAAGTAAACAAATCTAAGTGCTTGGATATAAACATATGCCCAGACATCTTTATACCTTAAAAACTGAAGACCGAAAAAATCACTAGTACATATTGTACTCTGTGGAAGACTTGTGTACCTACAAAACTCAATTTCTAGAATCTTATTATAGCATTTTCTTTCACAACTCATTCATACAACATTCCATTTTCATGGCATATTTTAATTTTTACAAAATGCTGATTTCTTTCTCACCGTTTCTCGTCAAAGGGGGCAATGACCATGCGAGAGATATCCACATCAGTGTGTGCTTTCGCCACGATACTGACCTCCCTTTTCTTCATCACCAAGCAGGTGTTCCACACCACCACCAACTGAAAAATGAAACAGTTACATGTAACAGTCGTAACCGCGTCACACCACCAACAACTGAAAATGATACATTGACATGTAACAGTCTTAATAGTGTGACACCACCAACAACTGAAAATGATACATTGACATGTAACAGTCTTAATAGTGTGACACCACCAACAACTGAAAATGATACATTGACATGTAACAGTCTTAATAGTGTGACACCACCACCAACTGAAAATGATACATTGACATGTAACAGTACTACACCACCACCTACTGAAAATGATACATTTACATGTAACAGTGTCACACCACCACCAACTGAAAATGATACATTTACATGTAACAGTGTCACAATATCAATTTAATGTACATATTCATGTACTCTTTTATACTTTAGTCTAAATAAAGTATTTAGTTTCTCCAGTAAGAAAAATCCCAGCTGTAAATGGGTACCTGCCATCTTTAGGTCCAAGGAAGGTAAAGCATCAAGGGAGAGGAGATGGGCACTGCCCTCAACATGCTGGCCCCAAGAGAAGCAGAGGTCTCTGACACCTCGCTCCCCTATGACCACCTAGGTTATGGGGCACCTTTACCTTTTTTTTACTTTTAGTAAGAAAATGCACTGCTTGAAATATTATGTGGTAAGTATCATACTGTTTTATTTGTACTGACTACATCAATGTCTTTATGTCATACTGTCTGTAACTAACCAAAGTCACCCTACTTCATGCTTATAGAAAACCTGAAAAAATGCAATAGAAAACAAAAACTTTTCTTACATTTTTGCCCTGGCCATCCTTGCCAACTCCACACAAGATGTTTCCATTTGGAGCAAAGCTGAAAAGAACCACAAATTTTCAAGAACATAATTTAAAGAAAAAAATCACAATTTTTTTAAAAAAAACATTTTTTAAAGCGGTGATTCTTTTTTTATTACCTTCGTTTGTTTGGGTTTTTTTTCTTTTATTCCTTTATGACCGCATAAAATAGTTAACATACAAACAAGCAGTACTGTGCAAATAATTTGAAAGCATCATCAGAATCATCATTACAATGGATATTTATAGTACTTAACTTCTCACAAGCAAGGAGCCAATATTTCTTCAAGCAACACAAAAATTACAACAGAAGAGCAGAATTGCAGGTTTTTATCAAGACAATTACACACACACACACAACACACACACACAACACACACACACACACACACACACACACACACACACACACACACACACACACACACAAATACACTCACACACAGACATGCAGACACATATCACTTCTCTTCTTCTCTGCATTCCTTTAGAGGATGGGATACACAGTGCCTGGCCTCCTCCTGTGTTTGTAACTCTGCAGAACCTCTGCCTGCTGGCCTAGATAGATGTGCCATTTCTATGTCAAACCTCTCCCACATCAACATGTCCTCCCGCACTTCCACTGAGCATCTTTTTGTTCCAGTGCCACCTCTGACACTGGTCTCCTTCCATTATCTGTGTCAGTATGGTGAGCTGTACTCTTTTGTATTCTTCCTTTTGGCAGCTGGGGTTTTTGTTTTGTTTTGTTTTTTTGTATCTTTTCTTGACAAAATTAATTGCTAAAAGATGACAGACTATTTTCAGGCACAAAAACACATTGTACAGAAATGTAGACAAATGTTTCACAAAGGCCACCCGACAATGATTTTAAATAACCAAAGAGTAAACTTTGCAGATATTCCAAAATCCCACATTTTGCCTGCCCCAAAACAGTGCTCACACAATAATCACAACTTCAACCAAAGAAATTGATTTTTTTCTTTAAGCAACCACCATACGTAACAATCATTTTTTTAAAAACATGCTGACAGAAATCACAGTGATGTAATCTGTCATGAAACAGAGCAAGTCTAAGAAACCAAACCAGAAAGCTATTCTATAACCCCATACCTGAGAGAGAAGAGGGAGTGTGCATGAGTTTTGCACATGGCCAAGCACTCTCCAGACTGGAACTTCCAGATTCTGACCACACTCATCTGCCCTGTCTGCCCTGAGGCCAGCAGACTGCCGTTGCCATTCAGGGAGAGGCTAGAAACCTGCACGACATCACATTTCACTGTAAGATACAAAAATCAACACATCCTTAACCCTCTTGCATTTGTATTCTCTGAACACAAATTGCCTCTAGATTTGATTTTCGCATTCCATCACGAAATCAGGTCAGGCACACATGCTCGCTCGCCTTTTCCTCCTTATAAGTACATACCAGCAGCTATAATTACTTCCAGACTCACAGCAGGGTCTGTGCCTCTAGCCTGGTAGAGCTTCTGCATATGGTAGCAATCAGTGGTGGTCACTGCCTGATGGAAAACTACTATGTGTAAATCCTGGTAAATCCTGGTTCAGGATTCAGAGGAGGGAATGATTCATCCCGTCAAATCCCGGTTCAGGACTAAGAGGGTTAACACAAATAAACTGAAAAGGCACACACAAAAAAAAACAACAACCCATAAGCAGCAACATTAAACCAATTTTCTCTCACAACCATGATAAGAAAAGAGAAATTACAAAGTCGTTATCTATTCTGCTGACCTTGTCAGTGTGGCCGATGAAGAAGCGCTGATGACCGTTGCTGACTCGCATGGCCACCACCACCGCATGGCAGGGGTACACCACACTTGACCGGTCACTGCTCCACAGGGCCTGGCAACATTTATTTTATTTTATTTATTTATCTATTTTTATTAATTCTTTTATATCGAGGATAATGGAATAAGCACTCATGTGTTTTTTTCCATCCAGTCCCCGTGTGTATACAGTTGTGTAAATGTCATCTGTTCCCACCGGCACACGATGGCCTACTCTTACAAAAAGCGGAACAGGATTTAATGTGTGCGCAAGATGTTCTGCATGCGTTCGCACATGGGGCCTCGGTTTAAAGTCTCATCCGAAGGACTTTTGGGGAGAGTGGAGTCAGCACTGATGTTAACTCCAGGAGAAAAATCTCCTCGACCGGACTTGAACCCGGGTCGTCAAATTGTCAGCGCAATGTTCTGACCACTTGGCTATCCATCCCCCCTGCAGGGCTGCAGGATCAGTCAACATGACCCACTACACTGTTCACCACTCCACAGGGCATGGCAATATCAGTCATCATGATCCACTACACCGTCATTTTCATTCTGCATGTTTATTTGTCCATCGTGTTCAACGATGACTTCCAAAACAGCAGAGGAGGCATCTGCTGTTTCGGAAACTGGGCACAAATTTGATTATAGTGGAGATGCCTTGCCCACAGTACATCCCCACTCCCTCGGCCAAGAGTGCATAAGGACAGTCAGCGTTGGAGATGCTCTCCAAAGGCCAACTAGCCCCTTGGGCTGCAGCACATAAGGACTGTGCAAGTCAAGCCTCCTAATCAGACAGTAATAGTCAATCACTAAAGACTAAGCTGTAAAGTGGAATTCCATGAGTGGGAAAGCCACTGATAATACAGCCTCTCACTTTGCTGTTGCCCCCAGCATCAATGGTTTAATCAAGAACTGTGATAAAGCCCATGTGCCGAAGGCAAAAATTCTGCACATAAACGGCAATGGAAACCTATTGTAATTTTCTCCTTTTTTTTTTTAAATAGCAATCACTTTTCCTTCTGTTTTAAAATATGCAGAAAGATTTCTGTGTCAAGATCAAATGCACATACTTTGCTGCATCACTCTCCCTGCTTTCTTAACACAAGCGGATCAAGAATGGGAGGGACATTGATGATTATGTTTCAGTTGAAAATAAATCACACACTCTTCCCTCTCTTTCAAAAGACATGGTTACATATGGAATCTCAATCTAGGTGATACAAGCATGACTAATTAATTTCTTTTTAGCTTTACTTTTACAAGAGAGACAAGAAAAAAAGGAGGGAACATTCACAATCACGGCTCTGCGTCTGCGAGGTAAGATATGAATGTCTAAAACTGAACCAAGAAAACTCACTCACATCTCTAAATGAGGCTCCTCCAAAGCCAATGATTCGTTTCAGCTTCAGGATGGGGTCTGGTTGCAGGATCTGTAAAAAACAGGATGGAGTCGCTTTCAAATGCAAAAAAAATCAAATTCATATCAGAAAGCTTCACATCTTTTATAAGTGTACAGCTGATACATGGAACTTACAGCTGACATAGGTGAAAGAAAACCTGCAGTGCATGATCATTATATCCTGAAGAAAAAATGTTGTAGTTTGAATGTACTGTACTGATACATTAAAACATGTGCAAATCTGTCATTGTTGTCACACATTGTCTTATGAGTAAATTACCACAAAATCTGACTGTGATTTGTTGACAAGCATTAATTTATTAGTATTATATCATATTATGTAATACAGATGGGTATGTAAACAACTGCAAATTTGTGACTACCACCATGGATTATGTTTTTAATAGTATATATTGTAATCTTGACACAGTATTATACATCTGTACATTTCTTGCTGTTATAAAGTCTTTTCTATGTTCTATGTTCTATGTTCATCGTTATCCCACCCCCTTTATTTTATAACTGTGAAAACAACTCATGATACTTGCCTTGAAATTCTTCTGTGGTTGAGAAGCAATATATACAGGGGCTGCAACTCTTTCCTTCGGCTGCTGTTAAACAGAATCAATCAAAATATTCTTATAAAGAAAAATGTCCAAAATGAAAAAAACATTCATACAGTACATCTATTGCTCAGACACATCTTTATATATCAAACTCAGTTTTTAAAACAAAACAAACAACAACAAAAAACAAACTTCCTTATGAAGCTATTCTTACCCTTGACCTAGTACTACACACTCGAGCACACACACACACACACACAACACACACACCACACACACACATACACACACACACACACATACACACACAAC
This sequence comes from Stramonita haemastoma, assembly GCA_030674155.1. Lineage (NCBI taxonomy): Eukaryota > Metazoa > Mollusca > Gastropoda > Neogastropoda > Muricidae > Stramonita > Stramonita haemastoma. The sequence goes on from CM060316.1 coordinate 68,434,207, forward strand.
ACACACACACACACACACACACACACACACACACACACAACACACAACACACACACACACACACACACACACACACACACACACACACACACAACACACAAAACACACCATTCACACTTGATTCACTTTAGACACTGAAACAGACCAACCTGAGATCTGTTTCTGTTGATGTTGGCACTGACAAGGTCAAGGTCCTCATCACCGGAGTCGTTGAGGTCAGGATGGGCATAGATGTGAACGTGGGACTTCTCACCATCTCTCCCTTCCTCCCCCTCCATTTCTGGGACTTCCTGTGTTACAGTGTGTCTGCTCACTGGCTAAAAACAGATTAAATCGGAAAACAAGTTACATTTGATGTCATGTATTTGTGACAGTATGTCTATTATCATACACAACCTGCAAAGCACTAATGACAGTACACTTGTGCATGCAGAATAAACAATATACCCAATCTGGAGATATGAACATCCATAAACCTTCCCTAGGACAGTTCTCCATTAATCCTAGACTTTGAAAGCATCAGTGAACACTTAGCAAAGGCACAGATTGGATAAGAAAGCAAACAGATCAGAATGAGATCTAGTAATAGACCAGGGCACGAAGGGTCACAAAACAAGTGAACACCAAATGGTAAACAACTAAATGGCCCAGTCTTCCTCCTCTCTCTCTCTCTCCTCTACATTCCCAAATTGGGTGGGATGTGCAGTGTCTGGTTTTCTTCTGTGCTTGTAACTCTACAGGAGGTCTGCCTGCCGATCTCAGATAGAACATTCCGACTTCACAACAGCTCTTTTTTTTTACAGGATGCATGCTGAGTATGCTTGTGTTTTCATAACCCACTGAACACTGATATGAATAATGGGATCTTAAATGTACATATTTGATCTTCTGCATGTATATATACACAAAGAGAATTAAGGCATTGGCAGGTCTACACTTTAAGTTGACCTAGGAAATCATAACAATCCCCACCCTTAATTCATCAGAGGACGCTGCCAAGATTCAGACCCACAACCTAAAGGGCCCAGTCTTCAAATACTACAGCACATTTAACTTCATAGTTTTAGCCACTAGGAGCCCATAAGATCCCAGAGACATAGTGCCTCTGGTGAGGCTCAAACTCCCTTCATCCCAGTCAGGATCTCCTTATGCTAACACTAAAGCAGCTGGAAATCTAACTTCAAAACAGACAACTTTGAAACCACAAGCACCAAATCTAGAGAAGACCAAAAAAATAAATCAAGATCTGGTAAGAAGGCATCTTATGAATGTATGGAATCTTTTCATATGCACCTTTTTTGGAGCAGTGAGTTTGTGAATCATGGACACCCTCTCTGACACACACTTGCTGATGGACTTGGTGGGGGCCGTCACACGATGAGCCTTATCTTCTCCAACCTCCTCTGTTTTAAAACATGAAGTACACTCACCCATTTACATCATCCCACTGACCGTAACAAATGTTGAGGAAGTTTTTACCATCAAACAATAATCACATAAGGTCTGGGAACAGTCTGTGAAATAATTAAGCAACAAGTTTTGGGTGTGTTAAGTAATAAGTACTAGTATATATGTCATGTACATTACACACTGGATGAACAAATCCATCAGACAAAATATCTATGCTCTATCTTTTGTAGTATTTCTAGACAAATTTTGCTTTAAAGTTCTTAGGTATCTGTTTACACTGAACACACATTCATTTTAAGGTTTACAGCAGCAGGTGTATAGATGTCTAAACATAAATGCATTGACTACTGTAATTCTAAATATATCAAAAACACTTTGAAGATTAAATATGTCTTCCAAACATATCAAATCAATTGATAAATGAACACAAACACACACACACACACACACACACACACACACACACACACACACACACACACACACACACACATAAACAGCACTGGTAACAACTGACTAGATGAATATCAAGATAGTCTAGTGATATTTACCTAAGCAGTTTCTATTGTAATCATCAACTGCAAGCTGCACAGAATCAAACGGCTTCTTCTCTCCATCAGGTGGGAATCTGAATGGAAAAACAACAAATTTATCTTATCTATAACAAATGATATCACAAACAATATTTCCTGCTGGGGAGGGTGAGGAGGGGAGGGGGGGCAGGACAGCCTAGTAGCTATAGTGTTGAGTTCACAATCTGATTGCCCTGGTTCGAGCCACCACTGAGGCACCCTTTCCTGGGTATCTTTTCCCTGGAGTTAACACCAGTATTGACTGGACTTCCCAAAAAGTCCTTGGGATAACACTATAAACCAAGGTCCCATGTGTGAACCCATGTACAGCATCGTGCACAACATTAAAACCTGTTCTGTCTTTTGGAAGAGTAGGTCATTGCATGCCAGATGGAATGGATGACAATTTTTTTTTAAACCATGCACACTGGTGTTATGTTTACAGACATCATCCCCAAAATTGGAACGCAGCTACCTTAATAGTGGGCAAAAACATTTTCACATGCAAAATCTCACCATCGCTGAACCTCAGGGGTCTAGCCAAGGAATGAAAACAAAATCTTTGGCACCAGAGTCTCAAAAGTATCATTACTGCTAAAGTACTTGTGCAAATAAGAACTTTTTTTCAGTGGTCAAAATTCATGCATTAACTTTGACAACAAAAATCTGAGAATTCACAAAAGTAAAAGGTGAAAAAAAAAACCCAGTTATGATGATCTCTACAAAGTAACCAAAATCAATTACACTGATTTACACTGTGTGGAAACTCTTTATATGTAAGTTCAGACATAAACTTCTGCATTTGATATGATCAGCATGTGCTCAATTAAGATCAGATAACACTTAGATTCTCAGATAACACTTCAATTCTCACAACACATACTGAAATGTATAATTCGCATGCAAATCACACACACACACACACACACACACACACACACACACACACACACACACACACACAACACACACACACACACACACATTTAAACACACCAAAAGCATGAGGAGGCCATGGACAAAGTTTTGTGATACTACAGACATTTCTTTAAATGACAGGAAAAAAAGCCTACCTGATCAGGTCATATGTGTCATGCCACAAGTCCCCCTTCAGAACTGGAAACCCAAACTCCCGAGGCAAAGGACTGACATGTCGACCACCTCCCATCTTTTTGGCTTCTGCCATGGATATACCTGTGAGCGTTTGATCAGATTATACATCATTCTCAAATATTCCTCCTCCCTCAGTCCCTTTTCAACAAATAAATTCAGCTAAACATGTTTCAAAAATACAATGCAGCAACATATGATGTTTGCATAACACTGACTTACACAACTGTAATTTTCAGGTGCCATCTGAAAAGCAACTTTTCCAACTTCCGCACCAGTTACCACCAAAGACATCACTTTTTGTAAACTAGACTTTAACCTCAATATCAAGAATGGCATGGCACTGTCTCAATCACTACACAGCATCAGGAAGAATACACTCTTTTTTCTTTTTTGTTAGGTAGAGATATCAGGGTTTCAAAATATTTTAGTGAAAACATGAAACTATAAACCTCTGTCTGATGCACATATTCCAAGCACCAAATGTATACTAAGTACAGCCCACATGACAACTGCTAAAGCTGCAAGACAACAAACATTCAAAGACACACATGCACACAATACTACACTAGTTCCTTAACCAGAAATGGTCATAAAGGTGCTGTACTGACAACAAAAAAACCCTCAGGTGCTCTCCATCTATAGCAGTCATCTCCTAATGCCTGGGTCTTGGCCAAGCTTTTTTGGATCCATCAAGTCATAGCCATGCATTTCTGTTTGTTTCTGTACAACCTCTACCTACACATCCTTTTTTTCTCTAACTACACATCCATGTAATTACAGTAAATTGACCGTTGCTTTCTTGAAACACATGTATGCACAATTCTATAAAAGACAGAGCTACCTGGGTCATATAAGACGTCACTGGTGAAGACGTTTTTGGCCAACATGTTGGCACACAGTCGCATGCCTTTGACGTAAGCATAGCTGCGGTTAAGGTAGGTGGACAGGATGTAGTTGAGGTCAAGGCACAGCACTGTCCATCTAGTTGAGGCTGGCGCTGGCCCTGAATTCTCTGGAAATGTCAAAATGCCAACCAAGATTTTAGCTGTTGTTGCTCATCTAAGGTATTTTCTAGTTATTTTTGTGACATAAATACTGTCAAATGATCCATGTTTATCATGCAGTTATCATCATAATAATAAATATAATGGGAGTCCAAAAACAGTCCAAATCAAAAGACAAAACTACCCAAACATTTTCTTTACAAAAAATGTTACAGTTACTATATTGAGCCTCACATTTGAAAATGACATGGCTCCAATAATATCTGAAAAATTTCAATAACCAGAGTCACAGACACACAATACAAAGAACAATGGAAAAGACATCTTTAAAGAAAGAATAATGCATGATAATCTAAAACATTCCTAGCTCAGTGATCAAAGTATCTGCTCTCCCCAAACTAAGATTAAGCAGCACTGACCATGGTCGCCTTGTGGATGGGTGACTATTATGTGACTTCAGTACAGTCTCCCAGGTCACTCAGCTGTAAATGGGTACCTACCCTCTTTAGGGACAGGGAAGGTAACGAAGGAGGGAGAGAAGATGGGTGCTGCTTTCATTGCGCTGGCCCCTAGAGAAGCGGAGGTCTCTGATACCTTGCTCCCTGATGACCGCATAGTTTAAGGGAACACCTTTTACCTCTTGTCCATGGAAAATGATCTACCATACAGTCATAGACCACACAACAAAACGATATGTATCCAAACAGGCCAGAGGGCAAAAACAAGTTTCTTCTCAAGTCAGTCACAAAAACTAAGGTCACGCTAATCTTTATTTTTTTTTTTTTTTTTTTTATTCTTTTATATCGAGGATAACAGAATAAGCAATCATGTGCTTTTTTTCATCCGGTCCCCGTGTGTATGCAGTTTTTGTAAATATTGTCATCTGTTCCCACAGGCACACGATGGCCTACTCTTACGAAAAGTGGAACAGGATTTAACATGTGCGCAAGATGTTCTGCGTGCGTTCGCACACGGGGCCTCAGTTTAAAGTCTCATCCGAAGGACTTTTGGGGAGAGTGGAGTCTGCACTGATGTTAACTCCAGGAGAAAAATTTCCTCGACCGGACTCAAACCCGGGTCAAATTTGTGCAACAGTTCATCCTTTTCAAAGAGACAGGTCAGAACAAACAGGTTTGACCAATTCATGTGAACCACAAGACTGAAAAGCGTAGATACAGATCAGTCAAAATGATGAAGTTTAAAACTTTGTCCCAAAAAAAAGAAAAATGAATTCAATTTCCCTTCTAAATTTGCACTGATAACCTTACAGATGGATCTGACGGTCTCTAGCAGGAATGATCCTAGTCTCTGCTGGAAAGTATTCTTCTACTGTAACACTTGCACATACAGTTAAACAAAAGATGTTTTGCACTTTGTAAACATTATCATTAGATTTCTCAAATATAAAACAACATAATAATATTATTACCTTTTGCCCCAACAGAAGCATAGAAATCCACAGACCCTTTTGATGCATTGCAAAAGAAAGGGAACTGTAGCCAGGTGGAAGTGGACTTGAACTCTTTGAACAGATTGGAGAAGGACAGACGAATGACCAGACTGTCCTGGGTCGCCACATCTATGTGCACAACAAAATACTTGGTAGGAATGGGCCGAAACAGCAGGTACATATAACGCCCTGTCAACCCCAGTGGCTGTGATCCTGTGCGGGGAAGCTGAATGTAGTTGCCAGCTGGGATGTGACCGGTGATTTTGAAGACTGTTGACTTGACCTGCTTGTCCATGAGAGAGGTGACATCTCCCTCTTTGGAGGCCCTTTTCCATTGTCCAACATTGAAGTGCTTGAACACATTGACATAAGGCTGCTGCCACACTGAAACAAAACCACTTCACTTCAGTAAAAAGTTTAAACTCCATTTGAAATTATAGCAAATTAGAAAACATGCTTATGTGCAACTAGTGACATACAACACAGCAAACATAGAAGATAAAAAATCACAGTGTAGGTAATGTACTTTTGCTGTGCTATGCTGTTAGTGCTAGGGTTTTCGTTGTTCAAGTCTGCTTTAATAGAGGAATGAGCCTCAATCTTGAATTCAACCTTTAAAAAAAGTGAGAGGCGGCAGGTGCTTAAGTTTTCTTCTTTTTTTTTTTTTTTTTGGGGGGGGGGCTTTTTTTTTTATAAAAAAAGATACTTTGACAAGCATAATGTGTATTAATCAGGTAATATAAATGATATACTTGTCAACTTCAGTGAGAACTTTGGAAATCTTAAAATTCACTGAAACTGTGAAAGCTGAACTCAGTGGATCAGAGAGGTTAAACTTACAGGTAAATACTTCACTGCCATAGATTCCTGAATCAAAATTTTAAAATCTTTTTTGTTTGTTTAGAGTTCTGTTGGTGCTGTCCCTTGGCCAGTATGAGGTTCACCAAAAGTAGGATTTTGTGTATGAGATGATGATTAAACACAAAACAGCGATACATTTTAACAATTCTGTCATCCATTCCTACCAGAATGTAATGGCCTACTCTTCCAAAAGACATAATAGGTTTAAATGTGAGCGCAAAATGTTAGGCATGCATTATCACACAAGACATTGGTTTACAGTCCCATTCTAAGGGCTTTCAGGGGAGTGAAGTCAGTACTGATGTGAAATCCAGGGGGAAAATTACCTCAAGTGGGAATCTGGGTGGTGGAATAAACACACTTTAGATTGTGGGTTCAACATTCTAAGAGCTTTGAGGTTCATCAAAGGTGAGATTCTGCATATGCGACCATTTTTACCCACCAACACAGTAGCTGGGAGGAAATTAATTTAAGACACTTTGTCACATAGAATTAAACCTAGATATATGTGTGTGAATTACTCGTTAAAACAAAATGCACAAAGCTTTTTGAGGATAGTACATACCCACAACTACACAGCAAATTCAGGAATGATTTATCTTATAATACAACATCAATGTGCTTGTGTTCTTGCTATCCTATTCTTCTACTGTTCTAGCACACAACTGTCTGCTCATCTTCAAAGGGTAGAATTGGATTTAGGACTGTCTGCAGGAATCTTTAATAGACTACAAAGATCTATCTTTGATGTGCATGCCAAAGATGTGCACGCCAAAGGGTCACAGTGTGTATTCATGCTTGGGACATTACTTTAAATCTCATATTCATATAAAGAAGTAGAAGGGGAGCGGAGCCTGCAAAATATTGGCACCATAAGAATCTCTCTTGCAGGACTGGCTGCTATTTATAGTATTCAATACGATCTTTGGATCCATCTTAAGACATCACATCCAGTCACTGAATAAGACCCCGTATGGACCTCTCAATACTCATAACCTGATGATTGCAATCCAATGTGTGGCAGCTGGAGGAGCTAAAGACAATACTACAAAGGGATGTAATCTAAAGGTTTAGGAATAAGATTTCCCTAACAACTATGATCAACATTTCCTTTTCATCTATATTCTTAAACTGGTAGTATCACTATCAGGTAACAATCTCTTTCATATTGTACTAATCAAAACAAAAGTAAAATTTAATTGCTCCTAATTCATGACAGAATAACACTAACAGTGCTCAACTTTTTAAATCGTGTTCGTTTGACTTCATACACTGAAAAGGTTGTTTTTATGTGATCATCACAATGATCAGATAGCGTAACGATTAAATGTCACAGGTAAAAAGCATCTCTCAGTTTTGCATGGTTTCAGTGGCCGTTGCTGGCGTTGGCGTTGCTATGCGCAAGGCATCGGCAGACACAAGTATCACCTAAATCCCCCTGATCCTGCAAAATACGTACAATTCATAACAAATTTACTCACAATTTGACATGATTAAGGGGGTAACAGACTTTGGCACGGTTGATAAAAAGATCTTGAATACAGTCCAAATGCGTCTGGACTTGTCAAACAATGTTTGGGTTTGCCGCCATGTTGACGGAAATCTTGATATCCACCAAAGCTATTTCTAAAACTTAAAGAAGTATAACATGGGAGATAATCAGTCGGGATAGGGGGGGGGGGGTGGAAGGCCGCACTCCAGTTTTAAGTTTGGGTCTAATTTCTGTTGTTTCTTTTGGGGTTCTTTGTTGTTGTTGTTTTTCATCTATTTTTCATCAAACACACATACAATGCTTACCAGTACTTTTCTGTTAAAGTAGCTCCTGACTCACAATTCTTTTGATTTTGTTCAAATTTTGTCAGTTTTAGTTCTATGAATTAGTTTGTTCCCACCTCAATACTCTTTAATCCTATTTGAAGAAAGGAATCCAGTGAAAAGTGGATATATATTAGGCCTATTCTGAAAATAGTCATTGAAGAAAAGAAGAAGCGAGGTGAGGTAGTTGTTAATAGGTTAAATGTTCAACAGGACCAGGTATTGTGACCTTGATTCTTTGCCACAATTCAGATGTTAGGTTTTTTTCTTAATTATGTGTTGTTTTTTCTTGAACAGTGTAGGCCTAAGTCTTTCCTGGATGTGTGTGTGTGTGTGTGTGTGTGTGTGTGTGTGTGTGTGTGTGTGTGTGTGTGAATTAAATCTTGAATCTTGTGTGTGTGTGTGTGTGTGTGTGTGTGTGTATTTATTATTCTTTTATATTGAGGATAATGGAATAAGCACTCATGTGCTTTTAATCATCCGGTCCCCGTGTGTGTGCAGTTTTGTAAGTCATGTCATCTGTTCTGTTCTGTCATATGTGTGTGTGTGTGTGTGTGTTTGTGTGTGTGTGTGTGTGTGTGTGTGTGTGTGTGTGTGTCTGTGTGTGTATCTGTGTGTGTGTCAGCGTGTGTGTCTGCGTGTGTGTCTGTGTTTGTGTCTGTGTGTGTGTGTGTGGACGTTCCCTAACTGAGCAGGATGTATAGCATCTAGCCTTCTGTGCTTGTGACTTGGTAGGTCTACCCACTGCCCTCAGATGGCACATTCTGATTTCAGAGCAGCTCATTTCATTGTACAGGTTGCATGCTGGGTATGTTTGTGTTTCTGTAACCCACACAACGCTGACATCAATTACAGGAACTTTATTGTGCATAATTGATCTCCTGCATTTGTTTATACACAAAGGGGATTAAGGCACTGGCAGGTCTGCACTTGAAGTTGAAATGGGAGATCATGAAAATCTCTACCCTCAGTTAACCATCTGTGAGCACTTGGTCAAGATAGGCTAACTGCACAGCACATCAACAGGTCTATTACCGAGTCGATCCAAGATTGGGCTGGCTCTTCAAACATCTTTGGGCGCTCACTTTCCCCCAGCTGATGTTTAGCAGCATCGAGCCTGGTCACCAATTGGATGGATGACGGTTTGCGTGCCTTGGCTTTAATACAGTCCCCCAGTTCACCCAGCTGTAAATGGGTACCTGCCTCTTTAGGGTCAGGGAAGGTAAGGCAGTGAAGGAGAGGAGGTAGGTGCCACTGTCAATATGCTGGCCCCTAGAGAAATTGAGGATTCTGATGCCTTGCTCCCCTACAACCGCATAGGTTATGGAACATTTTTCCTTTTTTTGTGATGACAATAATGTCAATCAGTCTGATCACATTTTACACACACACATAACCATCCACACATGCATGCACTCTCGCACAGTGCATGTGTGCAAGCACACACACACACACACAAATACACACACACACACACACACACACACACACACATTTGTGTATACCAATGAAATGTGATATATAAACAACTCAGATTACTATTTCCATATAAAGAAAATGGTTTTTCTACATTGACACAGACTTCTGTTTTCTGTTCCTTTATTATAATTATCATGTTCGTACCTGTAATGTCTGATCATTTATCATTTATAGAAAAAAAATGAACATACATTTGAACACGTAAATAAAACAAAACAAAATAAGACAAACAAGTCTCAAATGCAGTCTTGAACACATAAACTCTGCAGATGTGCATTTGCCTATAAACACAGAATACTGTATGTGTTATGCCCCTTTCTAGAGACACAGACAGCTCTGCTCAGGATAGCCTACCGGTTAGAGCATCAACGAGTGCCAATTCAAATCTCTCTTTAACTTCTTAACTGTGCTGTTGACAAACAGCATGTGCCATAGAAACCATCGCCAGCAATGCTCAGTTGACGATCGCTGTTCGTCATGATTCAATAATTCAATGCTCTCTCTGTTTCATCCAGTATGTACCTGAGCAAAATATGATAGCAGCAAAAGAGTTAAACTTGTCCACTTCTGGGGATTCTTAACATAGAGTTAATATGGTTGCTGACCCCACCCTCCTGAAAGTTCTTCTGATGAGAATATAAATTGAAGCCCCATGGCAAGAAGAAGGGTAGCAGGATGGTTTAGACATTTGCCTTCCAACAAGTAAACTGTGAGGGTCTGGGTTCACTTCCCACCCTCGCCCATTCTTCCCAATTTGACAAAAAAAATTGAACTAAGGGTCAAAGTCTTTCAGATAGGATTACAAACTGAGGCCCCATGCCCAAATTCACGCAGAACATCTTATGTGCATAAATCTCACCATTGGTGAACCTCAGAGCTCAGAGCTATAGCCATGAAGCAAAAAACAAAAAATTGAAGGTATATGTGAGAATGTACACAGAACACATTGTGCATGGGTTAAAACTCCCTATGGTGGCCATAAAAGAGAAGGCCAGCTATGGTCAGTGAAACTGATAACTGAACATACACAACATGCATCCCACTACCTGATGAGGGATGGAATATACCTGGTTCATTTAAATTGCAATTCAGTGTCTTACTGACTAAGCAATGTGGTTTGTTTGCTGTTTTAAAGAGAAAAGTCAAGTCAAATCAAGTCATGTAAGTACCAAATACAAAATCTTGTTACATGTACAGCATATAGATGTTTTGATTTTGTCTCATTCATAATTTCCACCAACCATTCTTATCCTTATAATGACATGATATTACTGAATGAAAATGGCAGTATACTGACAATGAAACAATGCTTCCTTCAATAGATTATAGAATAGAAGGACTGCTACTGACATTTAAAAAGTAGGATTACATTTTTATTTCATACAGATTTTTTCATGAGCTGCTCTGAAATCCCAGTGTGTCAGCCAAGGCCAACAATCTCCTGCAGAGTTACAAGCATGGGAGCAAACAAGGCACCAACCATCCCACCCAATATCAACACTCTTTCTTATATCATCAAGGTAAAATTGGCTTTACAAAGCCTCATGGTAGAAATTTATGTTATAGATATATTCAGAAATTTCTTTTCTTTATTTGTCAACAAAAGGAAACCCAATATCCAAAAACAAAAGTTTGATATATCAGCTTGTGTGCTGCAGAGGTCAATAGTTATCTAGGGTGCAAAATTAAACTTTACCTATGATATCAGTTCACATCATCATGTAAATTTGCATCCTTGCTGTGTGTTGTGTGTTTCTCTTTGCAAGATATATCCCAAGATCATCTGACAATAGCAACCTTTTTTATGACTGGCATTGTTTTGGGACACTTTTGGGATGTAGGAGGCTCTGGATGAGGTAGTTCCTTTCGCGTCTCAATGCTGAGCTCTACCTAGCAGGTGAAGGCGACAGGTGGACCATTAGATACATGTCTCAAATATCTATCAATGAATCTTGTGTTTCTGTATATTCCAAAAAATGTAAAGGTTGTAATACTTTTACAACACAATTTTTCTTGCTAGACTTGGGAAAAAAATTCCTACCCTCCACAGAGTAATCAGGCTTGGCATCTAAAGAGTTCATCCAAACACAGAAAACACAATCACTGGATATCTCAACATTTAGCAATCTGCTTTTCCATGTTTGCACATGTTTCAAGTATCTTTCTGCACAAAAAATGTTTTAAATCAACCTTTAATTGTACAACATCAAAAATTTAAAAAACATGAACACACAGATCACACTGTTGTTGCTATTGTCACACATTTATTTTCCGTGCAAAAATCACATAAAGAAGCCTAAACATATACAAATGTGTCATCACCAGTTTTCAGGAAGATGTTTTCAAAGTCTTGTGTACCAACATGTACACACACACACACACACACACACACACACACACACACACACACACACACACACACACACACACACACACACACACACACACACACACAGAATATCCTTTTCATTCTTTCAAAGCATGATTCTGACAGCATTCTTTATCAGTACAAATAATGAGTAATGTAAAATGATATATTTTGATAATAGCATGCACATACAGGTGTGTCACAAAAGAAACAGAAACCACAGCAATAATATAAACAGAGCTGCAAAATGAAATGTCAGTCAATAAAATACTGTGCCGAGAGAACATTGCTGTCAGTATCTCTTTATCTTTTTCATCTCAGTGATTCTGCAATTTTTCTTTTGTAATGTTGTACACTCTTGTTTAGTCTCCTTCAATATGCACAAGGTGAAGTTCTTCAGACATCCAGCTAAAATTGTCTGCTCAACACAGTGGATGTATAACCTGAAATCATGTTTACTTCATTCAATATGTAAATATCAATATACCGTGACTGTATAATAGTGTCCAGTTTCATGGATAAAATAAAGTATTAAAAAAAAAAAAAAAGATTTCCTGATTGGATTCCTTCAGGACACTGAAGCGTGTGGAATTCCTTCATTTTTCTGTGCTTTAGCTGCCTGTTTTTTCATCATCTCCTCCAGCTGCTGGGAACGTTTCTTGTCAATGATTTCCATCTCACGGACTTTCTGGAATTAAAAACAATACAATATCTGTTGTACAGCGAGCACAGACAGATGCATGAAAACAAATATTCTCACACATATCAGAACATATACAATTCAATAACCATACCTTGGTTAAAAAAAAAACTACAGCAAAAGAAGGATAGATTTAATAGTTCTCAAAGCACACAATGGTCAGTGCAACAAAACGTCATTGGATAACTTTGGTTCAATCCCCATCATCCTGGCACTCAAGAGTAGCACAAAACATTTACATCAGATGGATATAAATCCATGATAAAGTTTCAAGTGATGGTACTCTACTTGTGGAGTCCTGCCAGGCAGGTAGAGAGAGTGTCAGGCCCTGTGCCTTAAAAGGGCCCATTCCATGCAAATGCAGCCAACCAGTCCCATTGTGTGGAGATCTGGCCTGACCCCACCCCAGTAGCCAAGAAGCTCTATGGATACTGGGAGAACCTGCAGCATACAGCTGCCTTATGCTGATAGCTTAGCTATCCATCTGAGAAATGAAAAAACAAAGCAAAACAAAGATCCCCATCAAAAGAAATCTTTTTTCGAGAAGTTTTCTTCAGGTTCGGCAAGGCTGACTCCTACCTACACTGAAGTGTGCTTTGAGTTCAATTCAGGTTTAAACCACAAAGGTCCTTGTCATCATTTTCATTATTTTCTCACAATGATTCATATAGGGTATTCTCAGCTGAGAGGTCAGGAGACACATGATTGTTGAATGTTTGGGTGTACACTAGTTCCAATTCAACATAAAAAGAGCTGTATATAGGAAAAGAAAAACAAGAAAATCTTGTTTTTATCATATTTTCATTGTATACTGCTCTGCACTAAACAGCTTTCTATCAATATTTTCACAAGCACCAGTTCCACCGATGATCACAGTCTATAACTTCATACTCTACAGAGATTAACTTTCCTGTGGTTTACATTGGCAGACTCAAGTGGGCTGTTGTATGATTTTCACTCAAAAGACTATGACATTACCTGTGATATTTCTGTAGCAATGATCTGTCGGTACTTCTCTCCTTGCCCCAAAGCTTCCATTTCAGCAAGGAACTTTTGCCTTTCCTCAACTTCCATTTGTACTGAAAACCATGAACAACAGTGACCAGGATTATGTATGTAATCAGGCAATGTAAAATGTATTCAAAAGCACTCATATTTGTGTATTATGAATTTAAGAACTCATATTTGTGTATTATGAATTTAAGAAAACATTTCAATAGAAGTATGCAAACAAAATTATGTATGATATCACAGCTAATAGTAAAATCTTCATCTCAGATACCAATGCAAATACTAGTACACTATCTAAAGCACAGAGGTTTTTTTTTATAATTTCTAAGACAAAGTACTACATTTGAATATAAAAATTGCACAACAAAAAAAAAAAACAACAACGCCAGTACTGGTAAGAACAGTGTGTAACTTGATAAAAAGTACAGGGACTTCAAACCACTTTAAATTACCAATTTATCTAGAAAAGATGCTTACACTTGATCAAATATAAAACAACCTAAAATTAACAATTTTTCTAGAAAAGATGCTTACACATCAAATTTATCTTAAACAAACTAAAATTAACAATTTATATAGAAAAAAAGATGCTTACACTCATCAAATCTGTCTGGTTCTGGTGGTGGTGTCGCCAAGCGCTTGCGGACACGTTCAAGAGGAATCTTCTCCACATCCTCACCGTACGCCATTATGTTTGCCAGCTTCTCCTTCTCACGTGCTGATCTTGTAACTGGGCACAAAGTCAACAAAAGAGATGCATAATAGTATCAAGTTCTTCATTCATATGTATACAGGGGCTTTCTTCTGAACCAGCTTTAAATGACTTTTTGAGAATCAAAATCATCAAGTGCAGGGTTACCCAGACTTAAATACATAAAAAAAGAGATGTGGAGAAAAAATTTTGTACAGGCATGCATGCATGTAAATGCGTGCATGCGAGCTTACACACACACACACACACACACACACACACACACACACACACACACACACACACACACACACACATACACACAACACACACACACACACACCAAATATGCATGTATCATGCATTCACATATATTTACATACCAACAAGATGTACTGTTTATTACATTGGCTTGAGGGTGCACACACAGTAACATTTTTTTGGATACTGTCAATTTTGTCAAATTGTTTATATCTATTCCATGAAAAGTGTGTGTGTGTGTGTGTGTGTGTGTGTGTGTGTGTGTGTGTGTGTGTGTGTGTGTGTGTGTGTGTGTCTGTGTGTCTGTGTGTGTCTGTGTGTGTCTGTGTGTGTCTGTGTCTGTGTCACTCACTTCCTCTTGGAGGGACATAGTCTGGCTTCACAAATGCCCCTTGAGCTTCCATTGTGTCCCTACTTCTTATTCCTCCTGCATAATTTCTGTAACAGAATACAAAACATTTTTATTCTTACAGATCATACACACACACACATACACACTCACACACACTCACACACACACTCACACACACACACACACACACACACACACACACACACACACACACACACACCACACACACACACACCACACACGCAGTGGTTAAAACTCTTTGCTTGTGATCTCATGGCCCACATTTGAGCCATCACCAGAGCATCCATTAAAGATGATTTTTTTTTCAGTGGAGTTAATATCAGTGCCAACTCCACTTCCCCAAAAGTCCTTTGGAAGAGACTATAAACCAAGGTTCCCACATTACACACATGTTAAAACCGGAAGAGTAGACCATTGTGTGCCAGCAAGAAAATATGACAAAACTTATTTTTAAAATGCATGCACACTGGTGTCATGTTTAGACATTATCCCTGAAGACGAAATGGGGCTACCTTAATGGTGGGCAAAAATAGTCGCATATATATGCAAAAATCTCACCATTGGTGTGCCTTGGAGCTCTAAAAAAGGAATGGCCAACAAAAAAACCCCAAACCAAACAAAAATAATTTTTTGTTTGTTTAATCTAGTATAACACACGATATCATCAACAAACATACAAAACCACCAGCCCCCAACCCCACTCACACAAGTAAAAGAAAAACCCTTGATGTAAACATAATACTGACTTTGGGTTGAGGACTTTGCTGGGTGGTGGTTGTTTCTTTGGCTTGGCCTCCTTCACAGTGGAGGTGGGAGCAAGTCGTGTTGGTAGCTGGCCTCCACCTGTGTAGGCAACATTACAAACACAACTTCGGATGTGTCAACAACCACAGAAACAAACACCATGATGCTCTCTAAATGTACATTGTTATTTGTAGGATCAACTTGACTTCTTGTTCAGGTATACAAGTGACTGCAGTCAGTGTTTTTGGTTTTGATGCCATGACTTTTTTTCCCCCTCATTATTTTTGTCTTTTTTGTTCATGCCTCATGTGTTATGTACTTTGTGTAACACTTGACTTGTGCATTTTACCACCTTTGGTTTATGTATTTATACTTTATGAAACTTAACGCTGGTTCTGCATATCATTACACCTTGACCTCTCAATAGTCAAGTGATTGTTCAACACACTCTGTGAGTGTAAGTTTATATATTTGTTTGGTTTGTCTGGGTTTGTTGTTTTTTTTTGATTCAGCAGAGTGCAATGAAGTCTCTTAAATGAGCTAGAATCACAAGGAATGAAACCTCCACATTTTTCAGTTAAATCCTCCCTAGGTGTGGGACTTTTGCACTCTCTGTAAACCATACCCTCATTCTTTCCTTTATGCCAAATTATGGGTAAGGTGAGTAATAGAACAATGAAACAATGATACCAACTATAGTGTTCTCTGATGAGGGACAGAAAGGTTCCTCAGACTTGTGCTAGGTGGATACTTCATGGGTGCAAAAATGGAAAAATGAAATGAGGCAGAGACAAGAGTAAATGCAATGCAGTCAGGATCAGAGATGATGAGAAAAGGAGAACAAATAGAGATAAATGGGAGGGTTTGAAAATACTATGAAACTCAGTCACTTGTTTGCGGATACTTACTCTTCATAGTTTTATCAAGCTGACGCTGCTGAAAATTTGTCAGTTTTGATTCCTTCATCATTTCTGAAACATACAGACATAAAGAGATATCACCAAAAATTCAACACTGAGTTTAACAACTACAATAAGAATAACACCAACAATGTTGATAGTACAAAGGTGTTGTATGTGTATATCATTATCAACTTCAATCACTATCAATAAATCATTATCAATATCATCAAAACTAACAACTGTGCAATACTGATCATTTTGCAACCTCATTTGAATTTGTTTTAGTTTTACATAGACTTACAAGTATATCTTCAACATAAAATGGATCTGATTTTGAAAAGCATGACAGATATGTTGAATTAATGGTGGCACTTTGTCTAAAATTATATACAGAATGAGATCTTTGCTTCAAACTTCAACCGAGTGAAACGTTTTGATTGGTTACAAACATTTTTTAGTATAACTTTGCATCAAGTATTCAGGCTGGATTTGTGAAACCCTGATAAAATACTTTCTAACGTCTGAGAATTGTTTGTGTGAATTACAATTACATTAAGATCGTTTTTACGTACCTTTGAGTAAGTCATGAGTTTGTTTACTGTACTGAACTTGTGGTGCGCTCCAAAATCCGCCTTGTGCGGTATTTTTTCCACCTGGTGCGGCCATTTTGACGCTTGCCTTGCTGCTAAGAGCGTCACTTCCGGCAAACAGATAAACTTTGATAGGCAGCCTAGCCTACTAGGCTGAGGTTAGGTCTGGGCTCGTTGGTAGCTTGTAGGAGGCGCAAGGCACAGAAGCAATAGGCCTACCACAGTACAAAATGTAAAGCGGAGCAGGACACAAGAGGATCAATCAAATCCATCCATTTCGAGGATAATGAATAAGCGCTGCTCATGTGCATTAAAAAAAAAAAAAAATCCAGTCCCCACCGTTGTCAGGGATATATTATGAAAATAAACAATTAAACAAAACAAAACAAAACCCCAACATCTTAACAATTAAATGCAGCAACAACAGCAACCACCATCAAACAGATAAACAGCAGCTTCAGCCAACAACAACAAACAAGAGGGGAAAAAATGCCCCCCCCCCCCCCCCCCCGCCCCCTCCCACACACACTCACTCACTCAAAATCGCCCCCCCCCCCATAAAAAAATTAACAAACAAAAGAAAAAATAACACACAAACACAGAGAAAAATAAACAAACACAAATAACGATAACAAAAAAACAAAAACAAAAATAAATAGCCAGTAACCAATTAGACAAGAATTAAAAAAGAAAATCACAAAAACAGAAAGCAAAACAAATGCCCAAAAAATAAAAACAAAACAGAAAAGCACATTTTCAAATCTAAAAAAATAAATACACTCCACAAGAAACCCTATACCGTCAGTACGTTCTTTAACGTTCAGAAGGGTGGGGCAGAAGAAGCTTAAGGGGGGGGGGGGGGGGGGGGGGGGGTCGCTCTCCCACACTATAAAAAGCAGCACATGTATGTCTGTGCCTGTGTGCATGACAGAGTGCATAGCAGCCCATAATTCCTGTGGATGCAGCTTACTATTGTGCATACAGCAGAGTGCTTTATCAGTGGCACAGTTCTGAATCATCTGAATCAGTTACCATAAATATAAGGGGGGGGGGGGGGATGTTAAAAATGATGTCACTTCACCTTCACTGTCACCTATCCCATAGTGTTGCTGACCCTCGAGGTACCACTGGAGATTTTGCAGCCTGCTTCCTTCACTCCTTACGGTTTTTAGGTTTCCATAATATGTCTCTCCACTCAAAGCCAGTCCACTCTGATGTCTTCCCATCATTTTCACTGTTTCAGTATTTGCCTCTTCATAATTTTGTTTCTGTTCTGTTCCCTGTAGGACAGTCTTTGCCAGTCCAGATGTTCCTGTGACGTGCCCATACTGCTTCAGTTTGCACCTTTTCACTTTAAGTCAGGAGCTCTTCAAATGGCTCGATGGCGTTTCCATTTCTAACTTTCACTTCCTCATTGGTTGTATAATCTCTATGAGACACCAAGAAGTTTGCAAAAACACCTCATCTTCATGTCCTGTATTCTTTTAACGTCTGGTGTTATGGTCCATGTTTCACATGCATATAAAAATACAAACATGATCAGGGAATGCATCAGTCTGATCCTGGGGCTGATGGCCATGTTATTATCATTCCAGATGACTTTATTGTCATTGCCTCTGTGGTCTGAGCTATCCTGGAGAGTAGGCCTACTTCGGGTTTTTATCCTTTATCAGATGCAATAACTCCTATATGTTTAAAGCTATTGATGGTCTCATTTTTGTTGTTGTCTATGGTAATGTCAATGCTAATGGCATTTGCACTATTTATCCTCAACAGCATCTTTTCTGCATGCCCTATCCTGAAGAGGCCACACCAAGGTGATTTACCAAATTGACCAGTTCTAGCTCTTTTCCAGCTAGACCATTGATGTTGTTGGCAAAGCTTAAGCTTGTAATTTTCCTACCTCTAGTGCTGACTGTTCCCTCATGGTTTTCAAATGCCTCAGCCATTTTCTAAGATAGTGTTGAAGAGGTGGCTGAAAGCAGGCATCCTTGGTGTACTCCAGTTGTGGTTCAGAACTATTCTCCTATGTTGTTGTCAAAATAGACTGCACTGGTTGCCTTGTCATATAGGCATTCTATGGTTTTGGTCAGGTCGTACTTTTATTTGTTTATCGCTTTAAGTCATGGCGTATTTCTTGGTATGACATTTGGGCTGGTCTGCCTAGGAAGAGTGTGTGGCTACATGAGCCGTGCAGCCTGTTGTTATGGGTTTTCTTTACTGTCTGCATGTGTATTGTACTTGTTTCCCTATCAGAAAGGCTTTTTCTATTGAATTTTGCTAGGGACAACTCTCTTGTTGACGTGGGTTCTTTTATATGTGAAAAATGCATGTTGCACATGGAACCTTGGTTTTTCGTCCCATCAAAACTGAGATTGATAGATAGATAGATAGATGTATATGTGTGTGCATGTGCATGCATGTGTACTTGGGTGTGTACAAATGAATGTGTGTGTGTGTGTGTCTGTCTGTCTGTCAATGTATGCATGTGAGTATAAACCAAATAGATCTGGATTCATCTTCCCTCCCTATCAACAGACAGAGACAGACAGGGAGACAGAGACAGAGACAAATATTATCACCATCAGCCCTGATGTCATGATGCATCAGTAAAATGACTATTTGCTCATAAAGGGTTGAATACCAATGCTGTAATGGCGGCCGACTCCCTTCACTCTTTGATTTCATGGTGGCCGACACAAGTTCAGAGCGACAAGCAGGGCAGAAGTAGGCTTATGTGATGTGGACATTGGGCAGTTTTCACCTGAGGCTACAGGTATGAAACTATAGTTATATTCATTTATACTCTTTTGTTTAGCTTATCTAAAAAGCTTATGATTATCTTTGTTTAAACATGTTTAAATATTTCGAAAAGCAAGAAGAATATTTGAATTTTGTTTTAATTCTGGATTCCAACATGTTGGATAAATTATTAAAGGTGAAGGATGAGTTCTGTGCGCTCCCTCTCCTATGAGCTCTTAGGCTAGATTAACTAAGTAACAACAACAACAACGTTTTCGCCGTGCCTGTGATGGAATTTGTTCTGCTATTACATCAGTCCCTCATATACTGTTTGATTGCCTGGTGCTCAGTGCCCCATATAAAAGAAAAGGAGTAGATTTCAGTCAAAACGAAAGTATCCAAAGTGTTCTGTATGATTCCGAGATGCATGTCCTAATATCAGTTTCAGAAATTATTTGCCAGTCACCACCACTAGGAGAGTTACTGTAAATTAAATCTCTTGAACTTATCAACAGTCACTATATTTTGTCACCTTTTGACCCTCCCAGGCATCCTTTTCTTTTTCTTTTTTTTTTTTTTTTGGGGGGGGGTGTTGTTTTGTTTTTGTTGTTGTTGTGCATTCCTAACTGTATGTAAAATGTTCTAAATCACCTTGTAGCAAAAGAACATGAAAGATTAAAAAAATAATAATGAGAAGAAGAAGAAGAAGCAGAAGAAGAAGACTATCACACACACACACACACACACACACACACACACACACACACACACACACACACACACAGAAATATACATATGAATTGCTAATCTTGTTTTAGGAGCCAATCAGTGATAGAGCTTAGCGTTGGTAGACCACAAATGCAATACTGTATAAATCACACCCTTGATTTTTTTTTAAAAGCTCCTTGAAGAGTCTTTGAATTCTATAGTGTTGAGACGTCTGTATGAGCCCTATCTAATGAGTCAAAAGTCTTCAGGTATACATGCTAATGATCTCACACATTTTGAAAGACTTTCCGCTTTGGCTCACACATCAACACTGCCAAGTTTTTCTCAGGACTGTGCTTGGTTTTAGACAGTAAAATAATTTGATATTTTTCATCTATTTTTGCCACCATGGGTATGCTGGAAGTCTGACAGTATAAACAGCATCCCCACCTTCTGGAAGTTCTGTGCTATGAATTTCTTCTTTTCTATCCTCTCTTTGCTTCTGCCTAGTTCCTTTTTTTCCCGTCACCTCCTTCCTGTCTTCCTGTGTTTTCAGTCTTCTTGGTCCATTCTCCTGCCTTTTTATCCAGAAAGACTTAAAAGGTAACAATTCTCTCCCATGCCAAAGTCGGATGTGCTAGGCCTGATTTGTCAGGCGCTTAACAGCAGTGCAACGCATTTTCACTCATATGACAGACAACGAGGAGTTGCTGTCTGAGCATTTGACAAAGAAGAAGAAGAATATTATTATTTTACAAGAATCTGACAAATCTCTCATATATTAAAAGTAGTTATATAGAATGGTGCACACAGCATTTGCCATCTAACATCCATCCATCCATAAAAACAAACAACTTCAATATTTAAAATGATGGCTCTCTGGGCAATCATACTAAAACAAAAGCATCAAGCGTAGACATCTTTATTGCATATGCTTGATTTTGTACTCTGACTAACATAATGTATGACATTATCCAGCGATGTAAATATTCATAATAATCAAAGGAAACATTCATACTCATTTGATTATACTCATTACCTGAAAAGCAAGGTTAATATCTTTTAAAAAATGTTTTTAAAGCATGATGCAAAAAAAAAGTTACTGGTATAATATACTGTATAAATCAAATTCTATAAACAACAAATTTCTTCAAACACCACTGAGAGAAAATAAAATCTGGAGAAATGATTATTGTTCCAATTCTTATAATTATATTTTAAGAGTATTAGTTCTACTTAATTCTTTCACCAACTGAGAATTCATTTTCAATAATGCAATTGTAAACAGTCATAAAATGCTGGAAAGTGTATAAATTCAAATACAAGTGATGTATTACCTGCACACAGAGAAATTACCAAAAACATGGGATATAACCACCACTATCACAACCACCCTCAAAAAAAAAAAACCCACCCCAAAACCCTGGAGCAATCACACTCCAAAAATATGAAAATCTCAATTAACTGGAGAGAAGAAAAAAAAAAGAATCACAAGCTCAATATCTAGACTAACATCACATGTCCAGTATGCTGTACACAACATTAACAAAGCTGTCTTTTGTTTAACTGGAGAAGAAAAAAAAAAGAATCACAAGCTCAATGTTTAGAATAACATCACGTGTCCAGTATACTGTACACAACATTAACAAAGCTGTCTTTTGTTTGAAATGTACAAAACAAAAACATGATCGCTAATCTCTGTTTCATTCACTAAGCAATGAATTAAGGCACTGATGCTTAGAGAGTCAACGCTACCTATTATTAGCTTCAGTCAACGCTGTCTATTAGCTTTACTATCACGGAAATTCTTATCACAACAATGTTGAAATGGCTCTGTGGTTATAATATAAATTGCCCAAAAATATAAGCGGCACCCAATGACATTTAAATTAAGGGTTGGTTCCACACAGACAAAATCATGCTTATTATGAGAAAACAATGATGTTATAATAATCAATATTTTTTCGTTCCTCAGCTACAGCTCTGAGGTTCACCAACGGTGAGATTTTCCCTATGTGACTGTGTTTGCCCACCAAGAAGGTAGCCGCATTCTAACTTCGGGGATGTATGCTGGGTTTTTTGTGTTTCTGTAACCAACCAAACGCTTGTATGAATTTTGAGATCTTCAACATGCATACTTGATCTTCTGTATGTGTATATACAAAATACAAATTAAGGCACTAGCAGATCTGCACTTGAAGCTGTCCTTGGAAAGTGTAAACAATTCCCACCAGTAATTTGTCTGATGCAGATGAGATTCGAACCCATGATTTCATTGAGCAATGGAATTGAAGTTGAATGGTCTTCTTTACTTGGCTATAGTGTCCATCAAACCATCAATGTAAAAACTTAAGACAGATGTGGCACCTTTCCTCAAAACAGAAATCTCACCTTTTTTATTTAGTAAAGCAAAAAAATTATGAGTACTAAATAAAAGAGGAATATTTCACACACACACACACATCACACCACACCACACCACACATCATGCCATGCCACACCACACTGCACCACACCACACCACACACACACACACATACACACCACACCACACACACACACATACACCCCACACCACACCACACCACCCCACACCACACACTCACTCACTCAAAGGCACACACACACATACACACACACACACACACACACACACACACACACACCACACCACACCACACCACACCACACGCATACACACTACATCACAACACATTACATCCCATACACTCTTCTAAACAGTTTCACATCTCTCCTCTGCTTCAGTTCTCCACTAGCTGCCTATACAAAGCAGAAAGTCTGGACAGATTAATTTCCTAAACCTATAGGCATTGCCAAAAAACAGCAACAACAAAAAATACTTTTTGTCGTGTGCCACATAAAAACAAAAATGTTAGTATGGCAAATATACACAGATGCACACTGATATAAACAATGTTCTAAAGATGTAAACAATCTGGCATGACAGAGGCACTTGTAGATCTGGCGACAATGCAGACATATAAGATATAGCACATATATGAATCTCAGTAAGCAAAAACAGTGCATGCTTTTTTCACAAACAAATCTTCCAGAAAAAAGGATAGCAGGAAGGGGCAGGGAACAACAACAGTAACACACACACACACACACACACACACACACACACACACACACACACACACACACACACACACACCCTCTCTCTCTCACATAATTCTTTCAAATGATGACATCTCTATTTCTAGTTAATGGTTAAATTTCTGCAGACACACATTGTCTCCTTGGTGTGGGCTAGTTTTGGATGTAAGCAAAGTGCCATGACCTACACTCAAATGTTGTTAAGCTTTGAAATGTTATGTTGTCATCCATGACATGCTCCATACATATTCTCCGTTGGAAAAAAAAATCCTCTGAAATTAGAGTGGCTGCCTATTTGAAAACAACCATACACATGAATTTCCTTTGCATTCGTTATTGTTGTGTGTTCCCCAGCTTAACACTCTGGGGGTCACCCAGAATGTTGCACTCTGACTCGCTCATCCCACCTGGGAATCACTGGGAGACTGAAAATGCACACTGAATGAGGATTTTGTGTGCATGACTGTTTTAATTAAGTACCTCACCATGTAGGCAGCCACACTATGCAGAGATACTGATGGTCTCAGAGATTTTCAGGAGTGATGAGCGAGACCAAGTGCATATTTTGAGAGACCCAAGGTCTCAGGCTTGGAAACACTCAGCTACACTATCCGAGAACTGGTGCACAGTCATTGTGAATACAATGTTTTCTGTGTTTTAGTCATGTATCATCTTGGATGCAGTATCTAAGCTTCTTGGATGCAAAATATAGACTACTACATGTAACTTTCATCTTGGATGTAATATCTGAGGAAAAACACTATGTAAGTAGCATCTTGGGTGTAATTTCTGAGAGTTATTCTATGTAATTTTTATCTTGAATAAAATACCGGTACTTTACAAAGTACTAAATACTGTCTCCAGTGCAGAATCTAACAACAAAAAAAACATCTGAAGTATCATCTTGGATGTAATTTATGAGAATAATGTGGTGTGATTATCATCTTGGATGCAATATCTGAAATTTTGTTGTTGCAATATCTATGTCATCATCATCTTGAATCAAATACTTGAAAATAATACTATGCAATTATCATCTTGAATGCAATATCTGAAAATAATGCTATAATTCTATCCTTTCAGATGCCTTTTTAAAAAAAAACAATCTGAGAACAATACTATTATGATCATCTTGGATGTGATACATAAAAACAAAACTATCAAGATGTCACTACTTTTCAAAGCCCATCTTGTTTCTTCAACTATCTACCGTGGTGTACTGGCCAGACTGAACACATGCAGATGGCTTCTGGCCTGTCAGAAGTACCAACAATAAACACAAAAGAGCATAAGCTAAAGCTGACTTTCAAGATGGATTCGTGTGATGATGAGCGCCAACATAAAAAAACCTGAAAAATAAAAGGCACAATGCCCATACTTTTTAGTGCTGAGGTACTCAATTTTAAAGCTCTTTCCACAAAACTAAAGGGAGAAAAACATTGACTTTGTAGGGTAAATACATTATAAAAAAAAAGATTTGAGAGATGAAGAATTGTGTCAGAGAGAATACAACACAGACTTGAAAACCTGACATCAATGCAAACACACACACATATACAAACACACTATCTTGTACACCCTCAAACACACAAAAAACAGTAAAAAAACAACAACAACAAACAAACAACAACACACATACAAAAAAACCAAAACAAAACATGCATCAAATGACACAGATTCAAATATATCCTGAATAACACAAAAAGCAATGTACAGTTTCAAGCTGATCTGTCACTGTCGTGTTGTGCATCCACAGAAACAAGAGTGGATAAATGTCACAAAGAAGTCTCCTTTCACTTGTCTTTCTCCTTCCACTCTCGGTCCCGAAGCTCCACTCTCCGAATCTTTCCGCTGATCGTCTTGGGGAGGTCTTTGGTGAACTCGATCTGAACAAACACAATATTTGTCATTTATTTTTACACTTGTCATTGGAGGTAAATTGGTGGGTCTAAAAGTAATGTGCCTGTCTAGACAGAAAGCAGTGTGGGTTCAATCCCCATTTAAGCCTGAACTTTCCCCATAGAATAGACCTTGAATGGGGGTGTAGGTGCTAGTCCTCCAAATGAGATGATCGGATGATTCGGATGAGACTATAAACCGAGGTCCCGTGTGCGAATGCATGCAGAACATCTTGCGCACTTTCGGAAGAGCAGGCTATCGTGTGCTGGTAGGAGCGGATGACAAAATTATAAAAAAAAAAAAACCAGCATGCACACAGGTGTCGTGTTTAGACACCATCCCTGAGGGGAAAAAAAAAATAATGGGTAGGCGCTGCACTTGTGGCGACGCACTCTCCCCGGTGAGAGTAGCCCAAATTTCATGCAGAGAAATATGCTGTGACATAAAGTGGTATAAATACATCGAGGTCCTGTGTGCAACACACATTCATTGGATGTAAAAGAACCCACAGCAACAAGACAGTTGTCCGCAGCACGATTCTTCAGGAAAAAGCCACTCTCTTAAGAAAACAACTGCACAAACAAAAAGGAAAAGAAAAAAAGGGTGGTGATGCTATTGTGGCAATGCACTCTCCCATGTGAGAGCAGCCCAAAGTTCAGGCAAAGCAATCTGCTGCAACTGAAATCAGTGTACAATACAAAATATTCAAAAGACATCATAATGTAGACCTCCTAGGAAGAGTTAAATGAAGTGTGTGTCCAACACAGTCCAGAACAGATGCAGTAATAAAAGACTTAAATGAAGTGCATGTCAAGCATCTGTACAGCCAGACAAAAACACACGTTTTACCTGCCAAGATGCACTTGGCATTCCACCTTTCAAGTGGATCCCTCCTTCCTTCAATCCATGTAGTCTACTGCCTTTTTTGATAGAACTCATGTCAGAGCCCTAAGTCTGTATTGTTCCTGATAGTTCTTTGTTACAAGTGCAAAAGAGACATAAACTGAAATGTCGATAGAGGAATAGCAATAACAGATATGATCAATCCTGTGTATGTCTATGAATAAAGTTTTTTTCATAATTATTATAGTGAAACAGAGTTAGTTAGTTAAAGTCTGTCCCGAGCCATCAGGCTCATCAGGCCGGTGCTTATCCCGGTTTCTGTGGCGTTAAGCGACTGAGAGTCATAGACTCCCCCCTGGATAGGACGCCAGTCTATCGCAGGGTTAACCCCCAACACAAGGTTGGTACCCCTTTTACACCTGGGTGGGGTGAGACAATAGCCGTAAAGTGCCTTTCCCAAGGGCACAACACCATAGCCGAAAGCTGGGATCGAACCCGCAACCTTTAGATTACGAGTCCAACGCCCTAACCACTAGACTACAGTAAACAAGCTTTAAAATCACAACTGTATACAAGGAATGAAAGCATGCAAACAAGGAAACAGGAACATACAAACAAATTTCTTCCCTCTGGGATTAACACTGAAACTGCCTCCTTTCCCCTGAAAATCATTTTAATGAAACTTTTATCCACACTCCAGTGTACGAACACATACAGAACATTTTGTGCACATGCCTAAAGCCCCAACCACCTTTTACAGAGGTGTGGGCTGAGTAAAGTGAACAACTGTGAGGCAGCCACCTTTCGTGGGTACTTGTAAGGAGCGGTCACTTGCTTCACGTGGTGCTGGAGTTCAGCAGTCAGCTGTTCACGATCACTGGACTTGTGCGTCTCTGTCAGCGTCACGAAGGCTTTCACCACCTGTCAGCAGAGAGAAATGAAATGTGACAAATAGCACCCAATATGACTGGGTAAACTATTTGTGAAGCTACTTCTTCTCCATCAATCACTACATTTCTCGCTTCTTGTATAATGCTGAGTCTAGGATAACACACCCACACTCACACACACATAGACACACACACAAACACACACACACACACAGACACAGACACACATGCACGCACGCACGTACAAACATACACACATACATACACACGCACTCACACATGCACGCATGCATGCACGCACGCACGCACGCACACACACACAAGGTTTTTTCCCCTCAGTTGTCAGCTAGAGTTCCAAAGCTCACCTATGGTGAGAGTTATGTGTATACAACCAATTTTTTCACCTCCACAATTTAGGTGGCCGCATCTGACTTTGAGGATGGTGTCTTAACATGACACTTGTGTGTATGCTGGGTTTTTTCTGTCACCCATTCCTACTGGCACACAATGGCCTACTCTTCCAAAAGGTGGAACAGGTTTTTAACATGTGTGCAAGATATTCTCCATGCGTTCGCACATGGGGCCTCAGCTTATAGTCTCATCCGAAGGACTTTGACATTCAGTTTGATTTTTATATGTCAAACTGGGAAGAAAGGGCGAGGCTGGGAATTGAACCCAGAACCTTATGGTTTACTTGTTGGCAGGCAAACGTCTTAACCATCCTGCAACCCTCCTTCTTTGGAGCTTTTCTTCTTCTATTGTTTACTTTACACCATCAGATGTGTCTGGGGGAAAATAATGGCATGTCCTTTCCAGCTCCTCTCGTGGGCCGAACAGCTTGGTCTGCAGGGTTATCTCCGTCAGGAGGTATTTGATGTTGGGACTATAGTATCAACCAACACTATAGCATCAACCAACAACCACCAACAAGCATCTCTAGATGACAAAAACATGCAACCCACCTCTCCTCTTTTCTCATCAGGGCTGCTGACCACAGCAGATTCCAAGACAGCAGGGTGCTCTATTAAAGCACTCTCCACCTCAAAGGGACCAATGCGGTAGCTGCAATATATCAATGTTTCAATAAATAAAAAGTTATAATGAAATGGGATATCGGAGAGGAGACGCAAGGCAAGGGACAATGAGCAGCAGTTGACTGATATATTGTCACAGGCAGCCAGCCAAGCTCTGCATTTTACACTACTTAGTATTCAGGTATTATTGAATTATGAACGATGGTGATGAGGATGATGTAGTGATGTCGTATTCAGGTGGGACATTCAGTGACAAAACATCACAAAGTTCAAGCACACTTGAAAATATTATTTTCCAGTTCTTCTACAAAAGGGAATCACCACAGACAACACAATAACATCGTCATTACAAAGAAGGAGCCACAGTCACCCAGACGATACAATGACATCATCATTACAAAGGAGTCACACTCACCCAGATGACACAATGACATCGTCATTACAAAGGTGTCACACTCCCAGATGACACAATGACATCGTCGTTACAAAGGAGTCACACTCCCCAGACGACACAATGACATCATCGTTACAAAGGAGTCACACTTACCCAGACAATACAAAGACATCATTGTTACAAAGGAGTCACCACTCACCCAGATGACACAATGACATTGTCATTACAAAGGAGTCACACTCACCCAGATGACACAATGACATTGTCATTACAAAGGAGTCACACTCACCCAGATGGCACAATGACATTGTCATTACAAAGGAGTCACACTCACCCAGATGACACAATGACATTGTCATTACAAAGGAGTCACACTCACCCAGATGACACAATAACATCATCATTACAAAGAAGGAGCCACACTCACCCAGACGACACAATGACATCGTCGTTACGCCCCACAAAATAGAAGTAGCCATCTTGGTCCATGTAGGCTCTGTCCCCAGTCAGGTAAAAGTCCCCTTGAAACACAGACTGCGTCCTCACTGGATCATCCTGTGCAACAACATAATAGAGATCAACAGCATTGCTCAGCAGCACCACACCACAGCTTCACTTTGAAGAAGGACTATCAGAACATGTGCCAGGACCTGACCTGGCTGCTACTTACTTACACTCCTAGAGGAGTCACTGAGATGCCTCTCTCTCTCTCTCTCTCTCTCTCTCTCTCTCTCTCTCTCTCTCTCTCTCTCTCTCTCTCTCCACACACACACAACACACACACACACACACACACACACACACACACACACACACACACACACACACACACAAACACACACACACACACTCACACACTCAAACACACACACACACACACACACACACACACACACACACACACACACAAACACAACACAAACACACACACTCAAACACACACACATACATCCCTCAACCCCCACCCCACAGTTAAAGTTAAAGTCTGTCCCGAGCCATAAGGCTCATCAGGCCGGTGCTTATCCCGGTTTCTGTGGCGTTAAGCGACTGAGAGTCATAGACTCCCCCCTGGATAGGACGCCAGTCTATCGCAGGGTTAACCCCCAACACAAGGTTGGTACCCCTTTTACACCTGGGTGGGGTGAGAAAATAGCCGTAAAGTGCCTTTTCCAAGGGCACAACGCCATAGCGGAATAGCTGGGATCGAACCCGCAACCTTTAGATTACGAGTACAATGCCCTAACCACTAGGCCACAGCGCGGCACCCCACCCCACAACACACACTTTTTTTTTACTTTTACACCAAATTTCTCTGTGTAAAATTCTGGCTGCATTCCCCAGGAAGAGCACATTGCCACAAAAGTAGCACCACTCATTATATTTTCTTCTCCACTTGAATCCCTATCAGAGTGGCTTTTTTCTACAGAATGTTGCCAGGGACAACTCTCTTGTTGCCATGGGTTTTTTTTATGTGTGCTAAATAATTTTGTGTAACACATGGGACCTCAGTTTATCGTCTCATCTGAAAGACTAGCACCCAGACCGCCACTCACGATCTATTGGACGATCCTAAATGGGGATCAACCACTGCACACTGCTGACACACACTTTTCACTTTCCAGGCAGGAGCATTACTCTAGACCACTGATCCATGTACACACATGCACACAAGCATGCATGCACACAAGCACGCACACACTCACACAAACACAAACATGCACACTCATAAACACACACACGCACACCACACCACACTACAACACACACACACACACACACAACAACACCACACACACAAACATACACCAACATCACATCATTACATACATACATACAAACATACATATACATACATACATACATACATACATACATACACACACACAACACACACACACACACACACAACACACACACATACAACATACATCACATACAACACACACACATACACCCCACCACATCACATGAACATACACACATACATACACACATCACACACAACAACACAACATACACACATACATACATACATACACAACATACATACATACATACATACATACATACATACATACTAGACCAAGTAACGAGTGAAAAGCCCCACAGGTCTTTCCGGACGACAGCGTACCCAACAAGACCTTCTGTGCCTGGTTCACTGGTGCCCCCTCTTCATCAACAACCTAAGACAGTGGGGAAAAAAATACAACAAACCAACGATTTGTACCAACTGTTTAACCCTCTTGCGTTCGGATTCTCTGAACACGATTTGCCCCTAGATTTCACATTCCATCACAAAATCAGGTCAGGCACACACGCTTGCTCACCTTTTCCTCCTTCTAAGTACATACCAGCAGCTATCATTACTTCCAGACTCTCACCACAGGCTCTGGCCTCTGGCCTGATAGAGCTTCAGCATGTGGTAGCAATCGGTGAAGGTCATGTGTGATGGAAAACTACTGTGTGTAAATCCCGGCAAATCCCGGGTTGGGATTCAGGGGGGGGCAATTATTTAATCCCGGGTCAAGACTAAGAGGGTTAAAGGGTAAGGTTGAGGGCAGAAAAGGAAAAGAGGCAGACCACCAACATCCTACATTGCCAACATCACTGAGATCAGTGGTCTAGAAGGGCTACAGGAAATTGTAGAACTCAGCAGAGACAGAAAGAAAGATGGTAATCCCTGATGGTGTTGCGTGGAGCTTACCGATGATAGCAGCAATGGAAACAGTTGAGTTGAGTTGCATCTAAAAAGACAAAGTGGCGGTTCAGCCACAATGCTCTCAAACAGAAAGCAAGAAGTTGCAAGTTCCATTCTCACATGGTGGTGGACTTTCCACTATTGTTGCTAATAGCAAGAGCGGTGGTCTACTTGTCAGGCTTTTAGATAAGATAATAGGGGGGGGGGGAGGTTATGGGGGGGGGGGAAGGAGTTATAGCATAGTGGTTAGAGCATTGCACTCATGATTTGTTGGCAAGAATAAGTGAAAGCTTGAATTATTCTGAGATACCTGTTCAAGGGGGATTTTTCCCATGAGTAAACATTAATACTGGCTCCACTTCCCCAAAAGTCTTTTGGATGAGACTGCAAAACCATAGCCCCATGTACAAATGCATGCAGAACATCTTGCGCTTATGTTAAAACCCATTCTGCCTTTTGGAGGAGTAGGCCGTTTGTGCAAGTAATGACAAACAATAGATATATAACTGCATGCAGACCGGTATCATGTTAAGCCATTATCCCTGAAATCGGAATGTGGCTATTAACAGAGGCAAACACGGTCACATGTCAAAAACCTCACCATTTGTGAACGATGAAGCTGTAGCTGAGGAGTGATAAAAAAAAGACAAACAGAAATACCTTTCTCACCAATTAACCTCCTCTGAAGTCGGAGTATAGCTGCCTATACGGTAAGGCACTTGAAAACAGTCATACACGCAAACTTCTCATCCAGTGTACTTCCTATCTCACAGAGAATCCCAGGTGGGATGAGTGTGAGTCAAGAGATGCACATTCTGGGTGACCCCCAGGGTGGTGTTAAGTTGGGAAACACACAACAACCAACTTAACCGACAGACTGGAAAACCTGTATTTTTCAGAAAGAAGGACCAGCTATGTACAGACCTGTAGGTCAACTCCCGGGCAGCTTTGCCCATAGACCCAGGGCGATACTTGATGCAGGATAGCGTGCACACAGCAGTGTCTGGAAAAAGATGGAACAAAGTCTTCCGTTGTACAACATTCTAAACTTAAGTGATGCTGTACGGGTGATAGTAAAACCTTTTGAGATAAAGTAGACATCTACTTCAAATGGTTCTGGTTTTTTTTGACACTGAGGAACCAAAGAAGTCCACTGTCCTATCTTTATCTGGTTTTCTTCACTTATCAGTTCTGTAATCTCCTTCTCTCTCCACTTCCCTTCACCCCCACCTCCCTCTCTCTCTGTGACTGTCTCTCTTTCTCTCTCTCTCACTCACTCACTCACTCACTCACTCACTCACTCACTCACTCACACACACACACACACACACACACACCACACACACACACACACACACACACACACACACACACACACACACACACACACACACACATGAACATTCTGACTTTGACTCACACACACACACACACAACACACACACACACTCTTCTCTCTCTCTCACTCACTCACTCACTCACACACAAACACTCACTCACCACTCACTCACACACTTTACAATAACCCCACAATGAAAGACTGGAAGAAGATCAAAGACCGATCCAGCAAAACATTCCACCAACAAGTATATTCAGCAATTACAGTAACACTGAAAACTTCTGACAGCTACCCAAAGAATCCAAAGGCATGTCAGTATACTCACTGTTTCCGTCTGACCGTAGGCTTCATAGATGTCGAGGCCAGTCTGATTTAGCCACACTTCCATCAGTTCAGGATTCTGCACACGCACACACCCCCAACACACATGCACGCATGGATGTGCGCACCAACACACACTGAGTAGATTTCTTTTATCTTTTAGCCAGTTACTTCACATGAGGTGAGTGTGTGTGTGTGTGTGTGTGTGTGTGTGTGTGTGTGTGTGTTGGTGTGTGTGTGTGTGTGTGTGTGTGTGTGTGTGTGTGTGTGTGTGTATGTTGTGTGTGTGTGTGTATGTGTGTGTGTGTGGTGTGTGCATGTGTGTGTGTGGGGGGGGGGGGGGGGTAGCATATGTGTGTGTGTGTGTGTGTGTGTGGTGTGTGTGTGTGTGTGTGTGTGTGTGTGTGTGTGTGTGTGTGTGTGTGTGTGTGCATGTGTGCGTGTATGCGTCTGTGTGTCTGTGTGTGTGTCTGTGTGTGTTTGTGATCTTACAATTACTACACAGACATACTCTTTCATAACGAAATAAAGTGATCATGATTTCTTCTTCTGCATAACAAAAACTCCCATCTTTTTTTTTTATACAAAAAAAAATATATACGTGTGTGTGTGTGTGTGTGTGTGTGTGTACTTCAAATATCTTAAACATGAAAAACAATCTGCAAACTATAAAAGACACAACAGAAACTTACCACAGGTTCGCCCCCACACACAACACGACGGAGGGCCTTTGTTTTGAAATCTGACAGATCCTGCTTAACCAGCACTCTGGCTGCAGTGGGAGGCAAACACAAGACGCTTACAGGATAGTCCCTGAACACCTGTTTTCAACAGACGCCAGCTGAGTACATGTGCACGTTGAGTCCACACACACACACACACACACACACACACACACACACACACACACACACACACTTACCACAGGCTCACCAGCACAAATAACGTGATGCAGGCTCTTTGCTTTGAAATCAGACAGACCTCCCTTAACCAACACCCTGGCAGCCGTTGGTGGCATACACAACTTGGTGACAGGGAACTGCCTCAACATCTGTTCGCAACACAAAAAGCGCAAAGCGCGTCTTATCTACATGCAAAGCATGCAGCATGGCACCGAATATATATGTTCATGAGCAGCAAAGTAATATCATCACTTGAAATGCAGCATTTTCATAAGCATGGATGCATGATAATAAGACGAAGCATAAGCATTGGCAGCACACATCTATTACATATAAAATATAGCATGAAAGAATATCAATTAACAGAGCACTGCTGACCCTGGTTCAAACCTTGTTCAAGGGGATTTTATCCTCTGGAGTTAACATCACTGCCAACTCCACTCACTCCAAACGTTCTTCTGATGAGACTATAAAGTGAGGCCCCATGTGCAAACGCATGCATCACATCTTGCATACATGTTAAAACCCGCTCCGCTTTTTGGAAGAGTAGACTATTGTGTGCCAATGGGAACAGATGATGAAATTTACAAAACTCCATGCACACAGGGACTGGATGTAAAAAAAAAAAAAAAAAAAGAACATTGGTGCTTATTCCATTCTCCTCAAAATAAAAAGGATAAAAAAAAGAATTGAACACATGCTATTGCATACATACTGTAACATATTCGTAACACATGGTATAGGATGACCCAAACCACATACTTTATCTTGTGTAATAGAATATAGCGCGAAAGCATAGCCATAAGCAGAACACATACTAAAAGACAGCAAAGACTGCATAACAATTCATACACATAAAATGTAGCATGAAAACATATTCATATAAAGACTGTACAATACAAGATTGAAGATGAAAAAGATGATAAATACCATTTTATTTATACAAAATAGGGGGGCGGATTACCCTGTCTAGTGGTTCAAGTGTTCAACTCATGATCTGATAGCACAGATTCGAGCTACCATTGAGTTGCCCACTCAAGGATATTTTTCCTCTAGAGTTAATATCAGTGCCAACTCCACTTCCCTGAAAGTCCCTCAGATGAGACTAGAAAATTGTGGTCCCATGTGCGAATACATACAAAACATCTTGAGCACATCTCAAAACCCGTTCCACTTTTCAGAAAAGTAGGCCATTGTGTGCCAGTGGGAACAGATGACAAAATTTACAATACTGCATAAACATGGGGACTGGATGTAAAAAAAAGCACATAAGTGCTTATTCTATTAGCCTCAAAATTAAAGAATCAAATAAATTTTTAAAATAACATAAAAGTCAGAATGGAGCTTCTTTAAAGGCGGCAAACAGTTGTATACTCAAAATCTCACCGATGGTGTAGAACCTTGGAGCTCTAACTGAGGAACAGTGAAACAAAAAAAACCCAACAAAACCATGTAAAACACACACACACATGTATCCACACACACACACACACTCACACACACACACACACACACACACACACACACACACACACACACACGGGCATGCACACACACACACACACTCATAAAACATAATAGGAAAGTGTATTCATAGGTAGAACATACTTATAAGTCAGCACAGATTGCAAAAAGGCACCTTTATATACAAATCAAATAAAGCTTCATAGCACGTTCATGAACAGAAGGTATGATTGCAAACAGACTTCATCTTTCTATGCAGCATCGTGGAAGCATATTCAGAAGCAGAGCACACACAACTCAAGTCAAAACAAATTCGGCCCAGACCAACAATATTGTCAGTTGCTGGAGCAAGCAATGCGCCAAGGCCTGTATTAACCCTCTGGCATGCGGATTCTCTGAATACAAACTGCCCCTAGAATTCGCAATCCATCCTGAAATCAGGTCAGGCACACATGCTTGCTGAAGTACATACCAGCAGCTTTAATTACTTCACGACTCTCAATAGGATTTCTACATCTAGCCTGATAGAGCTTTGGCATGTGGTAGCAATTAGTGATGGTCACAGCATCATGGAAATCTACGTGTGTAAATCCCAGCAAATCCTGGTTTGGGATTCAGGGGGGGGGCAATTATTCAATCCCAGCAAATCCCGGTTCAGGAATAAGAGGGTTAAACTGTTGTTACATTTTTAAATATCATTACGGTATTGCCTTCATCCTTAGCAAGCTCCAAGTATACTAGCTAGTATATTCATAAAAGGAAAACATTCTTCTGAAGTCAAAAGTATGAATGCCGATATGATGCGATACCTGAATACAGCTTTACATGCAAACTTAATCATGATCCAGTGTGTATTTATCATCACACAGTGATACAGGTGTATGTGGATAGAGTACATGCCTAGGTGGCCCCCATGTTGTTCAAGGAGGAACACACAACAACAACAACAATACAGCAACAATTGCAACTAACAAATGGAATGCAACAGACTTCTTTACAGGTATGAAATTAAAGTACTTAGCATTCCAGCATATCCAAATGCAGAATAGATACTTCAACGACAAAGAATGCAGACTTCATTGTAACAGGTAAAGCGTAGATGGAAGGTATATCTATAAGCAGTATGCACACACAACCAGCTGCTTTTGGTGCTGTGGTCAGGGGCTCAGAGCTGAGAGACTACAGGTTGATCACATCACAGGCATGTCAAAACCTGGAGGCTTTTTCGTCTGCGAACAGATGTTGGAGCCTGTAGAACAGCTGAAGTACTGGACGTGTGACTTGATGGTCATTTCAACAGTACCAGCTAAAGTTACCATGAGGTGTGCATTTCTTCTCTTCTTCGCGTTGAATGCTCAGAAAGCAACAATTGTAGTCTGTCATATGAGCAAAAATACCGCGCTGTGGCCTAGTGGTTAGGCGTGTACCGTAATCTAAAGGTTGCGGGTTCGATCCCAGCTACGGCTATTGCGTTGTGCCTTGGAAAAGGCACTTTACGGCTATTTTTCACCCCACCAGGTGTAAAAGGGGTACTAACTTTTGTTGGGGGTTAATCCTGCGATAGTACTGGCGTCCTATCCTGGGGGGAGTCTATGACTCACAGTCGCTTAAAGCCACAGAAACCGGGATAAGCACTCCGCCTGATGAGCCTTATGGCTCGGGACAGACTTTAACATTTAGCTATATGAGCAAAAATGCCTTGCGCTGCTGGTGAGCACCTGACAAGTCAGGCCCAGCGCATCCAACTTCAGCGTGGGAGAGAATCGTTATCTTTTAAGTCTTTTTGGAAAAAAGGCTAGACAGCAAAACATACACAAGAGAGGGGTGACAGGAAGAAAAGGAACAAGGCAGAAACAAAGAGAGGGATAGAAAAGAGAGAATTCCTAGCATATAATTTCCAGAAGGTGGGAATGCTATTTATACTGACAGGCTGCCAACATCCCCACAGAGAACAGTGCAGTTAAAAGTCGCCATAGAAGTATGCTTTCGAGGAAACTTTTTCTTCCTTGGAGTTCACTTTGGTTCCGACTCCATTCAAACGAGTCTGTAAACTGAACCTCCAAGGCCTAATACACACATAAACACTGTTGCCAAGTTTATATTAAAACCCATCCCTCTTTTTACAGAACAGCAGGCCTAGGTGACACAGCAAGAGGTATAGGCCTATATCATTGTATTGTATTGTTATTATATTATATTGTACTATATTGTATTGCATACCATTTTAAGTCAGCAGATTTATCTGTGTGAAATTCAGGCTTCTCTTCTCAAGGAGAGCATGTTGCCACAGAGAGCAGCACTGCCCATTTTTTTTCCCTGTGTGCATTTGTATAAATTTGGTTACAGTAAGGCTGGAGAAGCCTGAAGACTGTACGTAACCATAACAAAGTTCTGATTGGTAAAAAAAAATCCCTGTTCTGTCATTTACGGTCTGAGGGATGCAATCACCTAAATTCTGAGTTTGAGGTCCCAGGTAAAGGAAAGAGTCAGTCTGCTTGTGCAAGAGGTACACTTCTTGACCTGACAGAAGTTTAATCAACAGATACCCCCCCCCTCTCCCAACATGCAAACTTTGCAATGAGCATTCTGTTAAATGTCCTTTACAATTATAAAAAAAAAAAAGCTGTTGGGATAGAAACACCATACCAAAGTAAAGGTGGTATATGTAGCTGTGTGGACAGCAACGCTTGCAAGGAAGAGAGAGGAGTAGTAGGGAGAGCAGAGAGAAGGAGATAGAGACATGTAGGCATGCATGCACACACACGCACGCACGCACTCTCAAACACACGCACGCACACACACATTAATACAGTTCTTTTCTCCTCCTCCTCCTTTACCAACTGACCGGAAGTGTGTCCTCAAAATCTTTTTTTTTTTTCTTTATCCATTTATCCATTCAATCATTTCTTTTGCCGACTGACCCAAAGTGTGTCCTCAAAATCAAATGTATTTTGTTTTCTTTATCCATTCATTCAATCTTTTACTTTACCAACTGACATGAAGTGTGTAACCTCAAAATCAAAATGCTTTTTTTGTTGTTGTTGTTGTTTTTAAAAAAAAATTTTTTGGTCAAAGTCAAATGTTTTCTTTATTCATTAATCCATTTATTCAATCTTTACCAACTGACCCGAAGTTGTCCTCAAAATCAAATGTATTTCTGTTTTCTTTATCCATTAATCCATTCATTCAATCCTTTCTTTAGCCAACTGACCCGAAGTGTGTCCTCAGGATCAAATGTATTTCTTTTTCATTATCTATTCAATCAATCTTTAACTTTACCAACTCACCCAAAGTGTATCCTCAAAAATCAAACGTATTCTTTATCCATTCATCCAATCCTTTACTTTACCAACTGACCCACAGTGTGTCCTCAGGATCAAATTATTTCTTTTTCTTTATCTATTTATCCATTCAATCCTTTACTTAACCAACTGACCCAAAGTGTGTCCTCAGGATCGAGTGTATTCTTTATCCATTTATCCATTCATTCAATCTTCTACTTTACCAACTGACCCGAAGTGTGTCCTCAAAATCAAATGTTTTCCAGTTTTCCTTATCCATTCATTCAATCTATTACTTAACCAACTGATCTGAACTGTGTCCTAAAAATCAAATGCATTTCTTTTTCGTTTTCCATTCAATCAATCTTTTACTTAACCAACTGACCCGAAGTGTGTCCTCAGGATCAAATTATATCTGTTTCTTTATCCATATATTTATTCAATCTTTTCCCTTACTCTGCCCACTGACCCGAAGTGTGTCCTCCAGATCAAATGCATTTATCCATTTATTTATTCAATCCTTTACTCTGCCGACTGACCCGCAGCGTGTCGTCCGGATCAAACTTGGGGCTGTGCAGGATGAAGACGGTGGAGCCGTGCAGCCAGGGGGCGAAGAGGGAGCTCCAGGCACACTTGGCCCACCCTGTGTCTGACATGTTCCACACCACGTCCTCAGGGCGGGCCATCAGCAGGTACCTGATCACACACACATACATGCACACGCACACATACACATGCATGGGCACATACATG
The DNA here is from genome assembly GCA_030674155.1 of Stramonita haemastoma. Lineage (NCBI taxonomy): Eukaryota > Metazoa > Mollusca > Gastropoda > Neogastropoda > Muricidae > Stramonita > Stramonita haemastoma. The sequence goes on from CM060316.1 coordinate 68,473,939, forward strand.
CATGCACGCACACACACACACACATACATATGCATGGGCACATGCACATGTGCAAACACACACACACACAATTGCACGCACACATTTATGCACACACACACACACACATGCACGCGAACACACGCATACACATGCATGGGCACATGCATGGGCACATGCATGCACGCACACACACATAATTCCATTATCCTCGATGAAAAAGAAAAAATAAATTTTTTTAAAAAAAATAAATAAATAAAACAATTGCATGTACACACACATGTATGCACACATGCACACACACACACACACACACACACACACACACACACACACACACACACACACACACCACAATTCCATTATCCTTGATGTAAAAGATTAAATAAATAATTTTTTTAAAAATAATAAAAATAAAACATTTGCATGTACACACACATGCACGCACACATGCACACATACACACACACACACACATACACACACACACACTGGAGTTAATATGCATTTAATATGCATACTTCAGTCCTCTCTTTCTCCTCATAAAAATCTCATTAGAAACCAGCTACCAAACAAAGAACAAGACAAAGATCAGCTAGCTGCCAAGTTTTTTTTATGATCAAAGTCTCACTATATCAGCCAATATGAGCAAACTTCTACCACAATTATCATACTGCTTAAGTTTTCTTCTCCTTGCCAAGATCACACACCCTGCACAAAGTTGTAGTTCATAGAGTGAAGGTTCAGTTGACTCAGGCCAAAAGCTTTGTCAGTTATTGATGTAACTAGAAGTGGAGGAAGCTGGTTTCAAAATCTTCAGTTGTGCCCCCACGGTCCTCGGGACTATGGGACAGGTGAAGGTGAAGTGAAGGTGATGTAAGCAAAGTGCCAAGGCCTACACTGAACTGCTGTTATGCTCTGACATGTTATGTTGAGATTGTCTTCAGCCGTGACAAGGCCTTAGCAAACAACCTCACTCTACATCAAAGGAGAAAGAAATCCTCTGAAATCAGAACAAAGCTGCAACAAATAAATAAATAAATAAATAAACAAAAAAAAAGAACAAAACTGCCAACATGGCTGGTATATTAAAAACAGCCATACACACAAACTTCTCTTCCAGTGTGTGCTTACAATCTCACAGTGATTCCCATGTGGGATGAATGAAACAGGGTGCACGTTCTGGGTGACCCCCAAGGGTGTTATGCTGGGGAAAGCCCAACAACCAATAACCAACTCATCTATGAAATACGCCACATCACCTTGCAGTGTTCAGATGTCCCAGACCGTAGCTGGAGTGTGAGTGTTCTGCCATTTTGGGACTCCCTGTGGTACCGCTGGTGAAAAACAAACTCTGGTCTCTGATGCTGCTGTGTCTGCTGTCTGAAAACAAAAATAATCACAATGCAAATAAGAGCCACAAGAATTGCAATATGTTTCAGATGTGTATATTGAACGATGTTTATTAAGATAGTAGATTTTTCTGTTGAAAGTGCTGTTATCAAACATGCTGAACCAGTTTTTAAAAAAACAACCAAAAAAAACCCAATAATCACACAAATCACTGAACTGTGTAGGCACTTTACTATCTTTTTCTTCATTGAACACTCAGACAGCAACTACTGTTGTCTATCATATGAGCCAAAATGCATCATTCTATCGTTAAGCATCTGACAAGTCAGGCCCAGAGCATCCAACTTCAGCATAAGAGGATTGTAATCTTTCTAAGTCTTTTTGGAAAAAAGGCAGGAGAATGGACCAAGAAGGCAGAAAATAGACAAGGAGGAGGTGACAGGAAGAAGAGGAACAAGGCAGAAACAAAGAGAGTGAAAGAAATAAGGACAATTTCTAACACAGAATTTCCAGAAAATGGGGATGCTATTTATACTGACAGGCCCGGCACCCCATGAGGGAACTTTTCTATCAGGGAACAGGGTAGCTCTAACTGTTTCAAGCATCAAACCCATGATCTACAATTGCGCACACAGACTTGGGTCACCACTACAATATCCATTTTCAGGGGATTCCAGGGTTCGCGATAACCGGTAATTGCCGGTATTTTACCGATTGTAAACACGGAATACCGAAAATTTTCGGAGCAGCCGGTACCGCGGTACCGGTTCTGTTTGCCTGTGACCGATTAGATTTCCGTCTAAAAAAAAAGTCTGAAATGACATTTTCTGACAATCTGTCATGCGCCTGTACTTACAGTTAACTTACTCACCCACCCCTTCCCACCCCTTCCCACGAACTCGCATCTTTGGTGCCAACCTAATTAGCACCCAGAACAGCAAGCTTTACTGTGAAAGAATAGAGCTTCGCGCTCTTCTCGGCATGACAGAGGCTACACACTAAGTATATTGGGCCTAGAGGGTCTATGACTATTAATTCGCGCGTCGTTTTGAGAGAGGCTTTGTTTGAGAGAGGAGAGACGCTTTGATTTGAGAGAGGAGTCGAAATGGCGGAAAAAAATCAGAGGTCGCTTTTTTCTTTCTTTAAAAAACCCTCAGCCCCGAAACGATCCAGAGAAGATGCAAGTGAAAGCTATAGCACTAGTGCCAGTTTGGATGCTTCTCTGGTTCAGCCTTGTACTAGTGCTGCTGATAGCCCTACAGTGGATAGTAGGCCCAGTGTTTCATCAACGGCTGAAAAAAGTACAGCAAGCAGCAAACGTGTGAGGCGTGACAGCTTTCGTGAATCATGGAAGCAAGACTTTGCATGGCTGCAAACAGATGAAAAAGAGACAATGTTCTGTTCAGACTGCGTCAAGACCAAACAAAAGAATGGATTTACAAGAGGATCAAGGAACTTTCAGTATTCTGCCTTGGCAGAACATGCCAAGTCTGTTTCACACAAGGCTGCGGTGGCTACGACATCAAAACAGACATCTGTGTTGCCTTTTTCTGAGGCAGCATGTGCTTCAGAAATTGACAGCTTACAAGTACAGCTTAGAACAGTGTTGGCATTGGCGAAGGGACATATTTCTACCAACTCCTATGGTCTGCTACTAGAGCTCCAGGAAATCAATGGAGTTCCTGCCTTGAAAAACGCCCCTACATATACGCATCACAGTTCTGTGGCACAGATGGAAGAATGTCTGGAGCAAGTGACAATAGACGAAATGAAGGAAACTCTTCAAGGCAGTGAGTTTGTGGGCATCGTCATTGACGAAACATTAAACTGCACTTTGGACAAAAAATTAATTGTTTATGCTCGAACAGTGTCTGAAACTGGTATTGTTGACTCTTTGTTTCTGGGGAACTACACCATCAGTAACGGGACAGCTGAGTGTGTGTTTGAGAAGCTGTGTGAGGTGCTGGAGGAGTGGGGGATTACTGACAGGCAGCTGGCAGGTCTGGGGTCAGATGGAGCTTCAGTCATGACGGGAAAACACACAGGTGTGGGTGTTAGACTGAAGCAGGCACATCAACCGGCCCTCATTCACATCCACTGCGCAGCGCACCGTGTTGCCCTGGCTACCAAGGACGCCACAGAAAAAATTCAGTCCGTGGCTGACTACAGACTGGCACTGCAACAGCTCTTCAAGTTCTACAAGGCATCAGGGGACCGCACACACCGCTTGAAAGAACTGAGTGATGTACTGGGGACGACTGAATACAGGTGTTTGAAACACCCCATCAGTGTGCGTTGGCTGAGCCTGGGCAAGGCTGTTGATGCAGTCAAACACATCTTCCCTGCCCTGTGTGTAGAGCTTGAGGAAGAAGCCCAGCGAAAGAACGCAGCAGCTCTAGGATTGAGCAAAAAGTGCCACATGTATGCATTTGTGGCAATGACATACATGCTGTCTGACGTGATTCCTGTCATGGAGAGGATGAACCTGACTTTTCAGAAAGAATGTGTAAACCTGTCTGACATCAGGCCAGCTGTAGAGAGTACCATCTCATGCTTGCAGCAATTGTTGACTGCTCCAGGCCAGAATGAAGAGGAGTTTGTCATGACTGTAGACCAGAATGAGGGCGTATTTCAGACCATCAAGCTGACACATTGTGACAGGGCTGCTGCTTTTCGGCAGGCACGGGCTGATTTTCTGGAGCAGCTGATCCAGTCCATCACTGACCGTTTCCCTGACGACCAACTGAGCACTGTTTCAGCCCTGGCCAATGTTTTTGACCGACAGCGCTACCCTCCCTCCACTCCAAACCCCGGCCCCCTGGATGTTTATGCAGCTGATGATATGAGAGTGCTGACACGCCACTTTGCTGCTGTTATCAATGGCCCTCGTGCACAGGCTGGATTCAACCAATTCAAGCGGGCCCTCGGTGGTTACGGTGGTGATGACAGCTTCTCCATGTCGTGTAGAATAGCCATCCGAAACCTGGCTCCACAGTATCCAGACTTTGCCATGCTGGCAAAAATTGCCCTAGCTGTGCCTGTGTCTAGTGTGACAGCTGAGAGAGGATTCAGTGTACAGAACATGGTGAAGACAGAGGGCAGGAGCCGACTGAATGAGGAACGAGTCACAAGACTGATGAGACTCAACATCCATGGCAAATCTCTCAGAGACTTTGACTGCCGAGCTGCTGCCACTCGCTTCTTGGGCATGAAGCCACGCAGGAAATAGGTAGGAATTTTTTTTCTAGCGCCTGTGTCACTGTCTGTGTCCGTGTGTTGCATGACGTCATTGTGTGACTTCACTCGTGCTAAGCGTAGGCCTATTCTTCTTTCTTGTTTCTATGCTTAGCGCTCATCTAGGTCTTTGTTCAATTTAGATTTAGTTTTGCTGTCGACCCCCCCCCCCCTCCCCCCCCTCACTGAATAGTTTCGTTTGTACAGTACCGTGTACCGGATTTTATTTTCTGGGGACCGATTTTGGGGGAGTTCGTCAAGATATCTCTGAAACGGCAACTCGCAGTACCGGTTTTTAAAAATCCTAGCGCGAACCCTGGGATTCCCCCCCCCCCCCCCACCCCCCCATCACCCTAGAGATAACATTTGTATTGTCCATGATTTTACTTACCTCAAACGATTCGGAAGCTTTGCTCATCAAGTCATTGAAGTTAAGCCAGCCAGGTCTGTGTGACAGAAATAAAAAATAATCTTGACTCTCTCTGTCCAAACATGCCCATTCAGGATGCAAGTGAACAGTCCAAATTAAATGGTCACATACACAATTCCTAACCATTAGTGAATTTCTGAGCTGTAACTGAGGAATGTAACCCCCCCCCCCCCCCCCAAATAAAAGGAAAAACAACAGCTCATTTTTCACAGCAACTTAGAGCCTTACATACTTTGTCAGTAGTCAGGAAGTCTTCAAACTATGCAATATCAAATAGATCAATATCAAAATATGAAAAGCAGAATGACAGAATTTGTGGTTCTTGCTGGATTTTCTTTTTTCTTTTTCTTTTTTATTATCTCAGAGAGACCTTTTGAAAATCTGTGATATGAAAACAAGATGATTACCTTGTCTCTGATAAAGGTCCAACATAGATCTTCTGCTTCAGGTCTGGACAGTCACCACAGACCTGAAAAAT
>CM060316.1:68499412-68574412 GCA_030674155.1 Stramonita haemastoma
GAAGATCAAATATGCATGTAAACGAACTTGTAATTCATGTCCATATTTGTTGGGTTACAGAAACACAAACACACCCAGAATGCAACCTGAACAATAAAATGAACTGCTCTGAAGTCTGGAAGTGTCAGCTGAGGCCAGCAGGCAAACCTCCTCCACACTGACAAGCACAAGACTGAGACCCACATGGTAAGAGAGCACAGAGAAGAGAGAAACATACCAGTATCACTGACATAAAAACAAACAAGCAAAACAGATTACCTAGAGTGAATGCAACATGCCTATAGCTTGGGTGACATTCTTCAACCTTAATATTACATAATAAAGAGTGCAGACAAAACAGTAAGCTCTGAAAATATGTCTCCAGATTGTAATCGTGTTTCCAGAATATTTTATCATCTGCAACAAAAGAAACCTAGCAAGAACTACATTATTTCTCTAGCCAGCCGCCTTGGCGCAGTAGTTAGCGCCTTGGATATCGGACTGGAAGGTCGCGAGTTCAATTCCCATCAGAGCCATAGGGATTTTTCAGACTCCGGCCGGCTCCTACCCAGAGTGAGTATGCTGTGGGCTCAGTGGGGAGACTGGGACCACACAGTCGAGCTTCTTCCACTTTACGGATACGAATTTGAGAGTGTTGCTGAAATTATCTGACCAACACTGCAGGTGTCTGTAGCTCTCGGGCCCGGTTGACGCCGGGATATATTATGATAGTAAGTGTAGAGTACAACCCTGTCAAGCAGTCTCAAAGTGGATGCACTTCCACAGCAGCATCATTACATCATCCTCATCGCCTTTGATCATCATGCAATAATAAAAATTGCCTCTGATTCGGTGGCGCCCGTTGCTCTGGTCTCATGGTGACCTCAGATTTGGTTTACCAATACGCTTCTGTGCCTGTGGTGAGTTTGTGTCAAAGCCTTAGGGGTTGGGGGTTCCTGAGGAACAGTTGTTGGAGGGACGTTGTGGTGGTCGCCACTTCAGGTGGGTGACTCGCTCAGTCTGGCTCCTCGACTGAGCTAATACTGTCGTTAGTAGGGGGCTTAGTAGGTGGTGTCCTGCGTATGTTAGCTCAGAACAGGCACCATTGAACACCACCAAAGTGACCCAGCAGAAGTACAGGGCCCCTCTGGCTGGGTGGCCTAATTTTGATGGGCTTCCTGTGGACTCCCGACCCCAAGGATAAGACACAACGAATCTGGGTATGGCTGTGGCGGGGAGATTGAAATGAGCGGCATGGGAACAACGGGATGGGGTCGTCACAGAAGACAAGGCAGCCACAAACAAAACAAAACAAAAAAATTATTTCTCTAGGTCTTTTAAAAAATGGATATATTTCAAGAAAGCCCTTCAATCAATCAGTCATTAGGCTCACAGCCCCACCAACATCAGAAGCCATATAAGGGCTGTCACGTTACTCAGAATCAAAGCTCAGTTTTACTCTGGGGAACTATTTACAAATTAGAATACTTAAAAGACTTTTTTTAAAAACCAAAAAAACCCAACAACTACAAGACCCATCAAAAAACCAACCTAAAACACTTCAGTAACTTTCTCTTCTCAACACCTTACCAACCACAGAATTGCACCAAGGAAGTCACCATGCGGTGAAAGAATCAGAGAAACAATTGTTCAACATAAAACTAGAAACTGAGACCTGGCATATCGCTGCATTCAGTCTGAAGAACATCCATGCAATATTCAATATTAAGTGAAAAATATTTGATTCTCTCAGAAATTTAAAAAATAGTTTCTTGAAGGACATCGTTGAACAGGGTCGTCAAAGGATCTGCAATGAAAATACCTAAACTAATGTCACAGTACTCCTAGCAATGAAAAGAAGAGTGGAGCAAGATTTGAACAAGAACCCCTTGGAATGAACACTGTGGAGCAAGGTAAGGACAGTCCACTCTTTCTCTTCACTCGCACAGGATGATAAAACCTCCCTCAGATTAGGGCAAATCCAAACAAAAGTTTACTGACACTCAGGATGTTCTACTCCTCTTGCCAGAGGTTTGTTCAGTCTTTAGACAGGACTAGAGTGCTATTGAACAGGAAAAAAAACTTTTCACCATTATATGAGAAGATGATGATATCGTTTGCAAACACAGGCAGATGGACTGAATATTAACACACACGCACGCACACACACTCACATACCACACACGCACACACACACACAGAATGAACACATTTCCTGTTTGAAGGGATTTTTCCCCTAGAGTTAACTTCAGTGCTGACTCCATCAACCGAGGCCCCGTGAGCGAATGCACGCAGAACATCTTGTGCCCACGTTGAATCCTGTTCTGCTTTTCGTAAGAGTAGGCCATTGTATGCCGGATGTAAAAAAGCACATGAGTTCTTATTCCATTATCCTCAATATAAAACAATAAAAACAAAATAAATTAAAATTAAAATAAACACAATGTGCTAAAGGCACTGTCTTTAGAAAGACAACCACTCCTGTACATGCAACCACATGCACAAGTCCAATATTAAATAATGAACACAAGCTGCCTTGACTACGCATCGTTTCAGACTGAAACACCCTCACAAATTCAGTTCCACCAAAGACACGGCAACAACGTTTTCTCCCCGTAACAACACCTGGTTCAAATGTCTCGTCAACACTTTCCTGGACTTGACTCCAAGCAACCGTGTCGTTTCAGTCTCTTCAAACACATGCATCCCTTGGAACTTGGAGGGAATATTTCCCAAACCGCCCATGGAAAAGTCGTCCTCTCCTCCATCACTACTGTCGTCCATGAGCCAGCCAGCAGTCAGCCGAGCCCCGTCACCTACTGCGGAGCCTTGATGTGTATCCACACGTTGCCACTGTGTCAGTGGATACTGAACCTCCCCTTCCTGGCTCTCTTCTGTGGACTTGGCTGGTGAGCCTGCCTCATCTGGCCCTTTCTTTCTTTTCTGCACACATTTGCGTGGGTTTTTTTTTCCAGAATAATCTTCAACTGATTGTGTTGTAGTTCATGAACAACTTTAATGAATACTTTTTTTTTTTTTTAAAGATCACTGGTTTACTGTTTCTCACAGAACATAACTGTGTATCACTACCTTTCCAGCATTATTAAAACTGTTTAAAAAAAATTCTTCAATGACCATTTTTTACGGTGCTTACCAGATCCAGGCTGCAATTTAATCCATATATTTATTTCTTTATTTTTGTTCCTTAGTTAGAGCTATATATATATGTGTGTGTGTGTGACACTCCACCACAAAATGAGTCGCTTAGCACATAACCCACTTTTGTGCTAGGAGCCATTAAAGGCAGGTGGGGGTCAAGTTGTAAATTTTGAGATTTTGATTGATTATTAAACTATATCCGTTATTCTACCTTGTAATAAAATATCAAGGCATAATTTTTATTCCTTTTACTTTTAAATGTGCTTTGAAAATACCCAACCCCTCATTCTGACCACCTGTTACGAACATAAACTTGCCTGTTTCTCATTTTGTACCATCCTGCAGTCTATCATTTCATTGTAATAACTTTGCATAGAATTGTCCGATTCTCAATCTGTTTTTTTGTATTGGATAGCCTTTTTATTGCAGATTTATAACTTGTCAATAACTAAAAATTGACCTCTGGTGCAATGCGACTCCTTATGTGGTGGAACGTCATATACATATATGTGAAATACAGTAGCAAAAAATGATGCTACAATAATCAGTGAGTTTACACCATGTACTGTAAAGATATACTATAGTTCACAGATTGTATAGCAATACTTTTTCCTCAACATGGACCTACACACCATGTAATCCTATGCATCTGGTGCATGATCAAAAATATACTGAAAAGGCATCACGGTTTCAGAATACCATAAAAAGTGATACCTCAATTCCAGAATAACTAGCTCATCTAATTAAAAATAGCGGATTTGTCCTTGTGATCAGTGACTTCCCAAAGGTGAAGGCTATCAGTTTATCATCCTTACCAAAGCCCCAAATGCACTTGCTGTTAAAGGCGTTAGCTAGAAATTATACCAAAAACAAAATATATGCCATAGGGTAATACAAGGAGGTGTGTCTTGGGAAAATTTGATCATGTAAAATGTAATAAAATGAGGCTCAAGTTATCAATGTGCAGTTCTCCAGCACCACCACTTTCCCAGTTTAGAGTTCTCTCTCTCTGTCTCCTCTCTGTCTGTTCTCTCTCTCTGTCTTCTTCAGCCACACTTCAGTTTAGAGTTCTCTCTCTCTTTCTCTCTATGTCGTTCTCTCTCTGTCTTCTCTTCCAGCACCACCACTTTCCAGTTTCAGAGTTCTCTCTCTCTGTCTCTCTCTCTCTCTCTTCGTGTCTCTCTCTCTGTCTCTCTCTTTCGCACCACACTTTCGAGTTCAAGTGTCTCTCTCTCTCTCTTTGTCTTACTTTTGATTTAAATATCTCACAAAGTTTTATTTATGTCTAAGAATGTCAGAAGTTCACAGAATCAAAGTATTCCTACCCTCTGGTGTTTTCCAACTGGCTTTCTGTAAACTTCATCCACATCCATCATGGCCTGCAAAATATACAATTCTTTTTCAAAACCAATACTGATCTTTGGTTTAAAAGATATATATCTGTTCAGGTAAACATGATTATGATGAACAGAAACGTGAGTAACGACAAGCCTTATAGCATGCTCTTAAACAAAACATTACACAAAATTATTTGACAACTGGTATATATATATAAATATATATTTCAGTTACTCTGAAAATAAGGTAGGGCTTTCATGTTCAGTTTCAAATAGATATCACTGCTATCATTCACTCTGCTGCCTAAAAAAAAATTTTTTTTTTTTAAATAGGGGGAAAAAAACCATGACAACTGCATTGGAATACTAAAAAACTAACAGTCAATGAGTCATACATAAATAAGTACAGAAAGAAACACAAATACCCCCCCCCCTCCCCCCCCCCCAAAAAAAAAGAATCTCTGTGTGTACAAAGGCATGTTAAAAAAAAGTGCATATGTAGTGCAGTATATAGTTTATTTATTTAATTTTTATTTTATTCATTTATATTTTATTCTTTTATATTTTACTTTTTTATATTGAGGATAATGGAATAAGCACTTATCTGCTTTCATCAATTTCCCGTGTGTATGCATTCTTTTTTTTTGTAAATCGTGTCATCTGTTCCCACTGGCACACGATGGCCTACTCTTACGAAATGCGGAACAGGATTTAATGTGTGCACAAGATGTTCTGCATGCGTTCGCACACAGGGCCTCGGTTTATTGTCTCATCCAAAAGACTTTTGGGGAGAGTGGAGTCAGCACTTACGTTAACTCCAGAGGAAAATTCCCCTCGACCGGGAATCTGAACCCGGGTTGTCAAATTGCGAGCGCATTGTTCTGACCACTAGGCTATTCTTTTTTTTCGTGTGTGTGTGTGGTGTGTGTGCACGCGCATGCGTGTGTGCTGCGTGCATGTGTATTTCACTGTTCAGTGTTTGTTTACAAATGATTTTGGTATTAATTAAGCACAGACTCCTATTAGTAAAGATGTTATACAATCTTGCTACTTTTGTTTTAATCCATAGTCCAAAATCTACTTGTTTTTTTTAAAGCATCACATAAGGCACCAACAGAAAAAATATCAAGAGAATCACTGTTGGCCACACGCCATAAGATATACTGGCATTATTTTTTTTTACTTTCCAATAGTCTTTATGACAATATTTGATTAAAACATTCAATAATCTAACTCTGCCACATACTTGTTAGACCCCTTGCAACAAATGTAAACCAGGGCTTTCTATTAACTTATACAGTCTATTAACAACACATCTTGTAACAAATATCAACCAAGGTTTTGTTATAAATTCAATCTATTCACAACAGTTTGGACGAACTCACAAGATTCATGTGTTTGTCAAAGGCAACGACATAGCCTGTGCTGATTCCACGAACATTTCGAACACTGCGTGTCCACACTCTCACTTTGATTTTCTCTTGAACACTGCGTCTTAGGATACTGAGTGGACCTTGTTGAAATCCTGTATTAAAAAAAACAACACCCACATTTTCACAGTAAGCAGGAGGAAAATGCTCAACAGTTATGGGGCCCTCCCCCCTCAAAAAAAATTTTTTTCATACATGTCATTTGTAAACATCTAAAAAATAAAACAAAAACCACTAATCGTTTGAAATTTGGTTTACTGTTTACAACACATAATGGTGTCAAGCAGTGAAGTAGTTGTGCTCATTAGTACAGCAGCAGCAGAAGCAGCAGCAGCAACAGTAGTTGAAATGATAGCAGTAGCAGTAGAACTAGAAGTACTAGTAGTTGTAGCAGAAGTATGACTTTTCATCACAAACTGACACAATGAATGAATTTTAAATTATATTATATATATATATATATATATATATATATATATATATATATATTATACTATTACCAATTATAATAATATTATTTATTATTTTTAAATGACTATAATTTTAACATCTAATGTTTGAAAAACATTTCAAAGGAAATAATTTTTCATTTTTACACTAGTCTATATTTCATTGTATAATTATTATTTACAACTATAATAATTATTATTAATAAATTATACTAAAATTATCAATTATATATATATGTGGTGGATCAATAATATATATATATATTATATTGAGACGTATTTTTAAATCATTTGAAAACATTTTCAAGAGAATATTTTATTTTACATAGATCTATATTATATATAATATATATATATTTATATATTATATATATTATATATATATATAATATATATATATAATATATAATATATATATATATATATATATATATATATATATATATATGAATATTAATAGATTCGAAATTAATGTTAAAATAAATATATTTCTATGAAAATGTTTTATAATGATTTAAAAATATGATCTGTAATAAATGTTCACAAGTGTCCATAGTGTCACGTCTCTGGTGTCACTGTCACACACACACACACATACACACATGACATTTACAAAACCTCATACACACGGGGACTGGATGTAAAAAAAGCACATGAATGCTTATTCCATTATCCTCAAATAAAAGATAAAAACACACACACACACACACACACACAGAGTGACACACACACACACACATGACAACACACAACACACACACACACACACACACACACAGTGCACACACACAATGTAAATTTACATGTATTATGCAAACAGAGTATAAACACACATACTGACAGACACAAGACACATAATTTAAACATTAAAAAGTTACAAGCGCCTTTAAAGACAAATTATACAAAGTGACAAACTGTGACTCCCTTCTTCCATCCAGATCCATATCCAAACACAATTAATCACCTTTAAAATTCACTTAGTCAGTTAGTGAAGCATATTTGTGCAACATATTTTTGCAAAAAGTCACATCACTCTAAGTTAGTCACTTTAGAAGTTTGATACAGGAAAACCATCAAAAAACCTACACTTACAGTTACAGTGTGCGCGCACTATGCAGCATGCTTGTTTTGATGGTTCTCTTTGTCCATATTTTTTAGCAGACACATCAATTTTCATATATTCTTTTGCTCTTTATTATTACAGGGTTCGCGATAACCGGTAATTGTCGGTATTTTACCGATTGTAAACAGGGAATACCGAAATTTTTCGAAGCAGCCGGTACCGCGTACCGATTCTGTTTGCCTGTGACTGATTAGATTTCCGTCTAAAAAAAAAAGTCTGAAGTGACATTTTCTGACAGTCTGTCATGCGCCTGTACTGTGCTTACGCACCTACCCCTTCCTACCACCCCTTCCAACGAACATCTTTGGCGCCAGCATGATTAGCCTAGCACGCAGAACAGCAAGCTTTACTGTGAAAGAATAGAGCTTCGCGCTCTTCTCGGCATGACAGTAACTTCCATTCACGAGTAAATGGGGCCTAGATTTATTTAATCTTTATTCTTTTAATCTTTTATATCGAGGATAATGGAATAAGCATTCCTGCGCTTTTTTACATCCAGTCCCCATGTGTATGCAGTTTTGTAAATGTCATCTGTTCCCACGGGCACAGGATGGCCTGCTCTTACGAAAAGTGAAAAGCGGAGGGTCTTTGACTATGAATTTGCGCGTTGCTTTGAGAGAGAAGAGTCGAAAACTAAATCTATATTGAACGATAGATCTAGATGAGCGCTAAGCATAGAATCAAGAAAGAAGAATATAAGTCTCACGAATGATGCCATGCAAAACAACAGACTGACACGGACAGTGGCACAGGCGCTAGAAAAAAAATCCTATTTCCTGCGTGGCTTCGTGCCCAAGAAGCGAGTGGCAGCAGCACGGCAGTCAAAGTCTGAGAGATTTGCGTTCAATTTAGATTTAGTTTTGCTGCCGAACAATCCCCCCCTCCCCCACCCCCTCACTGAATAGTTTCGTTTTGTTCACAGTATGTACCGGATTTTATTTTCTGCGGACCGATTTTGGGGGAGTTGGTCAAGATATCTCTGAAATGGCAACTCCCAGTACCGGTTTTAAAAAATCCTAGCGCGAACCCTGTATTATCATTATTATAATTACTCATCATTATTAGTGTCATTCCCAACTCTCAACAAAAGACATTAAAAAAAAAAATCAAAACACCAAAAATGCATGGTACCAAGTATTCTAAACTGCTAAAATCTATTGGCTTACCTTTTTCCATCTGAGTTAGAACTGTCGCTCTTAATGCACGCTTCTCTGAGCATCTCTTGGTGTTTTTAATGTTGGTTGGTTCCTCTGAAGTTACTGATTCCCTTTCGTTAGTTTCACACTTAGAAACTGGAGCCTGCAATAACTCTGGATGTATTTCTTTCTTAGTTGTTTTTCTAGAAATCTCTCCAATTACCCTTTTCTCAACATTGTCAACAGCTTGTATATTCTTTGTGACCTTTCGCATTCCAAAAGTTTCATGAAGTTCATCGTGTTTTGGTGGCATTTCGGCCAGTGAATTCTCTGATGATAGTGTACCCAATCTTGAACTTTGTTGGCAAGTTACATCATGTGGCAATTCCTTCATATCTGCGTCAAGATGAACATTTTCTATGAACTGAGACACAGTCTTAAACTCCTCAACATTTTCGTTAACAACATCTAAGCTTGGGGCATAAATTACACGCATCGGGTCAAAAGTTTCTGATGCCAATGCCAGAGATTCTTCCAAAATATCCTCTGAAGTTCTAGAGCTAGATCCCACTGTGTCTGCGTTCTCTTCCGAAGCCATTGATACGTTTGTTTTTTAAAAACAAAGATCACTTATTGTGTACGCCTTATTCTTCTTCCTCCATTCGCTCGCTAATGATGGACTTTTCCGTTAGGCCTATAGACCTGTAGCCTAGAACTTATCAGGCCTATGCCTACCTAACTTCGTCAAACTGTTTTCTTGTCTTTCCCCCGTCGGTGTTCAACTGCAATCGATTTGAGAGTTACGACCCCTCTCATTGCAAGGTTAGCTTCCGGGGTCATAGAGTGCTAGTTAGGCTACATTCGGTTAACTGTTCCGAATATTATTATGGAGGATTTCAGCTATTAAAACAATATAATATGCTAAAGGCTTTGCTCTGCAGGCGCGCGCGCGCACACACACACACACACACACACACACACACACACACACTGCATTAGCTCCAGTGTGAGTGGTCAACGTATAAGGACACACTTGGCAGCGATCACTTACAACTTTTGGTGGAACAACAACTTGCTGTGACACTCAGGAAGACAAAATCCCTAAATTTAACTATTAAAAAGCTGACTGGAAGAAGTTTGAAGACATTGTTGCGGTTTACAACACTGACAGCTTTGACACTGACAATATTGATCACTTTTATTCCAGTTCTACTAAGACCATTCTTCATGCTGCCACTTTATCTATCCCCAAAATTTATACGTTAAAAACAAGTAAACACCAGGGAAATATCTGGTGGACACCAGCTTGTGAAGAAGCAGTTAAGAATAAACGTTTAATGTATAAAATTTACCTAAAAGCAAAACATCAGAAAATAATGTTAAACAAAAACAAGCAAAAAATCACCGTAACCTTGTTGTAGCTCAGGCTAAGAAACAATTTTGGACTTCTTTTTGTTCCACCAAAATTTCAGATCATAAAGATAAAAAAAAAAAAAAGTGTGAAAAAATTTCATGAAATAAAAGAGGTGTTAGTTTACCAGCTTGTCCGTAGACTGGAGAGCAAAGAATTTCCATCAAATTTAGAAAAAGCTGAAGCGTTTGCAGACATGTTTTCAAATTCGATGCGTCTTGAAGGCTTGTCACTTAAGTGCAAGAACTATAGAACAGAAGAGGAAACTAAGACAGAGTACCGACCCAGTCCCCTGACAACAGTTCATGTATTAATGCTCCAATTCAAGGGGATGAAGTCAGAGATGCCTTACTGTCTGTTTATACTAAAAAACATCTGTCGGATTAGATACAGTTTCTAATGACATGCTAAAACATTTACCGGAAAACTTCATTTTTCTACTTCATAAACTGTTCAGTAATGTTGGATAGAAGGTGTTATGCCAGTAATTGGATTGAAGGTGTTATGCCAGTAAATTGGAAACAGTCCATTGTCATTCCCATTCATAAGCAGGGAAAGCCCAAAGCAGACAAAACTAGCTACAGACCAATTGCTTTGACCTCACGTACTGGCAAGCTAATGGAGAGAATTATTCTAAAAAGGCTGAAGTATTTCTGTGATAAAAATAAAATAATACCAGTCAATCAAGCTGGTTTTCAAAAAGATAGATCTGCTATCGATAACTTGGTTAAGCTATCAACCCATAAAAAATTCAGTTTGCTAGAAGAAAGAACGTTCTAGCAACCTTTTTTGATATAAAAAAAAGGGTATGACCAAGTTTGGAATGCTAAGTTGCTATATAAACTGAAGAACCTGGGTTTTTCTGGGCATTTTTATGATTATATCAAAAGTTTTTTGACTAACAGAAGTATACAGGTTAGAGTAGATAAATCATATTCAAGTTTTAGATCTCTTCATATGGGACTACTCAAGTTCTGTACTATCAACGTTCTTAATGTTTTGCTTCATGATCTCCCTATGAAAATGTCAAAGGAAGTCATCATAGTGCAATATGGATGTATGTGGATGAATGTTTCTATGAAACGAAACACACCAAAAAGAGCGTTAAACTGCATTTAAAAAAGTATACCAGAAACAACTTAACAACATCGCTAATTATATGCTCGAAAATGGATTTACTTTATCCACAGAAAAAACTTATACTGTGCTTTTTAACAATAGCAGTAATCCAGATGAGCTACCAGCATTTAGAATTGGGACCAACATGATAGAGTATAAAAATACCATAAAGTTAAGTAAAGTTAAAGTCTGTCCCGAGCCTAAGGCTCATCAGGCCGGTGCTTATCCCGGTTTCTGTGGCGTTAAGCGACTGAGTCATAGACTCCCCCCTGATAGGACGCCAGTCTATCGCAGGGTTAACCCCCAACACAAGGTTGGTACCCCTTTTACACCTGGGTGGGATGAGAAAATAGCCGTAAAGTGCCTTTTTCAAGGGCACAACGCCATAGCCGAAAGCTGGGATTGAACCCGCAACCTTTAGATTACGAGTTCCAACGCCCTATCACTAGACTACAGTGGTGGTTACCATTAAGTTCTTGGGTGTTATTCTCACTTCTAAGCTAACTTGGAATGCACATATCGAACACAATTTAACTAAAGCAAAAAAAATGCTTAAACTTGCTGAATATGGTAAGTAAACAGTTCTGGGGCCAAGACACATCAAATTTCAGTCAAGAAGAATTAATACACCATTTTATAGAATGAAACTAAACTCATTGATAACCATGTTCAGCAAAAATGGTAAATGTCTGTGTGGTGAGATATCACTAATACTCATATACTTTTTGACTGCAAGAATGTAAAGCCTTTCATTTGAAATTGTAAAGGGTCTCTATCACAGTCCCAAGGACATTTGTTATAGTTACATTAATGTTGTAATGAGTTCTTATATTTCTATTATTTCTATTGCATAACCAAATTTCTTTGTGGGCTGTATTTCTCTCTTTTTTTCTCTTTTTTTTTAGGGTGGAGGATGACATGTTTTTTTTGTGTTTTTTTGTTGGGGGGGGGGGGGGGGGGGGGGGGGGGGTGTTGTTTTTTTTGTTTTTTTTTCATCGTCTAATATCACTAAAAGTGAACAGACGTAAAATTGAAGACAACAACAACACACACACACACACGGGTATAGCCTGTTTAATTAAAATTACTTTTCTTATTACTTGTGACAAACTTCAATATTCAGCAGCTTTTGAAAACAACACAATCCCCTATATGCCGTGTAGCACACACAAACACACGTTAGTAATTTTGCATTCTTTTAATATTTCACACTGTGCTTACCTATTGTAGTGTTTGCTTATTCTGGTGTAAATCATGGAGAATTTTTATTTTTCTGTGGATGTAAACACTTTGTTTCTGTTTGTTCTACTGTCTTGGGGGATAATGTCCAAACATGACACCCAGTGTGTGTGTGTGTTATGGATATTTGAAGGCTAACAGGCTTGTGATCCCTGTGCTGTGGCCTTCTCCCCATCCTTGGAATTTAGGTGCTACATTGGTAGAACTGAAGAAGAAGAAAAAATGGATGAGAAAAGTAGCAAAACATTTTCTGGAGGTGTTTTTTGTTCTGTTTTTATTTATTTATTTTTATGAAGGTGTATTTTACAGAGACTTACACTAATGTTTTATGTTAGAAACATTCACACCGGAAGGAAGGTGGCAGGATAGTTTTGACGTTTGCCTGCCTAGCAAGTAAACCGAGGTTCTGGGTTCAATTCCCAGCCTTGCCCTTTCTTCCCAGCTTGATGGGAAAACAGAACTGCAGGTCAAATCTTTTGGGAGGAGACTCTAGACCTGTTGGACCTGTTGCTTAAGCACTTGTGCACGTCAAAAGAACCCATCACAGTTGAAAATCGTAAAGAGTAGGAGAGTACCTCCTCTGATTGTCCTGGCAGAATTGGTGGGTTTTATTCTCAACTGTATCCCTGAATTCGGAATGCGGCTATCTTGATATTGGGAAAAGATTCTTCTACTTCTCTCGTTGGCTTTACACCGTCAGATGTGTCTGGGGAAAATAATGGCATGTCCTTTCCAGCTCCTCTTGTGGGCCATAGGCCTACAGCTTGGTCTGTAGGGTTATCTCCTCGGCCACATTTTCTTACTCAGGTTGCTGAATTGCGTACACCTCTGAAGGATGTGCTCGCCTGTCTGGTTTTCTTTACCAGAGGCACACAGGGGAGAAGGAGCAAGTTTCAGCTTTGTGGACATGTGGTGATTTAGTCTGTTGTGCCCAGTGCGGAGTTTCGAATTATGACTTGATCTTCTCTTTCGAGATGGTGGTAGCCGTCCTTTTCTACTCTAGGTTAGCCATTGATTTGATTACTCTTCTTTGCATGGAAGATGAGGCTGCTTTTGTACTGTTCGTCACTTTACTTTAGATGGCAGGCTGGTGGTAAAAGTGGCACCAGTAGCACACTTTACTTTGTTTGGATGGCAGGCTGGTGGTAAATGGCACCAATAGCACACTTTATTTTGGATAGTAGACTGATGGTAAAAGTGGCACCAGTAGACATTTACTTTGTTTGGATGGCAGGCTGGTGGTAAATGGCACCAATAGCACACTTTATTTGGATAGTAGACTGATGGTAAAAGTGGCACCAATACACTTGTTGATGCAGGCTGTGTAAATGCACAATACACTTTTTGTGGATGGTAGGTTGATGGTTAAAGTGGCACCATAGGCAACTTCACTTTGTTTGGACGGTGGGTTGATGGTTAAAGTGGCACCAATGCACACTTTATTTTTGGATAGTAGATGAGGTAAAAGTGGCACCAATAGCAAGCACACTTCACTTTTGAATGGTAGGTTGATGGTTAAAGTGGCACCAGTAGCACACTTCACTTTTAGATGGTAGGCTGATGGTAAAAGTGGCACCAGTAGCAAGCACACTTCACTTTGTTTGGACAGTGGGTTGATGGTTAAAGTGGCACCAATGGCATACTTTACTTTGTTTGGATGGTAGGTTGATGGTTAAAGAGGCACCAATGGCATACTTTACTTTGTTTAGATGGTAGGTTGATGGTTAAAGTGGCACCAATGGCATACTTTACTTTGTTTGATGGTAGGTTGATGGTTAAAGTGGCACCAATGGCATACTTTACTTTGTTTGGATGGTAGGTTGATGGTTAAAGTGGCACCAATGGCATACTTTACATTTGTTTAGATGGTAGGTTGATGGTTAAAGTGGACCATGCAACTTACTTTGTTTGATGGTAGGTTGATGGTTAAAGTGGCACCAAGCACACTTTCACTTTGTTTGGATGGTAGGTTGATGGTTAAAGTGGCACCAATGGCATACTTTATTTTGTTGATGGTAGGTTGATGGTTAAAGTGGCACTATGGCATACTTTACACCTGATCCATCCAGGTGATCGTAAGTGGGTTCTGGGGATGGCTAGCTGTGCCTCATCCAGACCTGCATCCTGCTGTACTGTGTTGCATCTTTCCTGTTCTTTCTGTGTGCAGAGTGCATGGTAGGCTACTATACTTCTTGCAGTGCTCTCAAAGTATCCTACTGGTTGGTTAGAGCATACGCCAGGCCCTTGCACACTTTTAGCCTGTCAGTGTGTGTGTGTGTGTGTGTGTGTGTGTGTGTGTGTTGTGTGTGTGTTTGTGTGTGGTGTGTGTGTGTGTGTGTGTGTGTGTTCAATTTCTTTTAACGTCTTTTCACAATTGTGATATTAGACGGCAGGTGGTGTGTGTGTGTGTGTGTGTGTGTGCATGATGTGTGTGTGTGTGCACATGTGTGAGGGTGTGTGTGAGGGTGTGTGATGTGTGTGTGAGAGTGAGGGGTGTGTGTGTGTGTGTGTGTGAGTGAGGGTATGTGTGTGTGAGAGTGTGGGGTTGTGTGTGTGTGTGTGTGAGAAGAGAGAGAGAGAGAGAGAGAGAGAGAAGAGAGAGAGAGAGAGGAGAGAGAGAGAGAGAGAGAGAGAATGTTGTGTTGTGTGTGTGTGTGTGTGTGTGTGTGTGAGCGCACACATGCATGTGCGTGTGTGTGAGCACATGTGTGCGTGTGTGTAAACATGTGAATGAGTAAAGCATGAGAAGGAAATATATGCCTGTTTTCATATATTTGTGTCTTATCTTTTCACTCACACACATGCCCAGCCAGATCATAAGACAACCAAATACAGAGGCAAAATTATAAGAAGGCATTTTCTTTCAGACCCAAGGAAATGAAACATAACACAATGCCAGGTTCTACGTACAGACACATTACATATCACAGACTTCACTGAGATCAAGGAAAGTTGGTCTTTATCTTTTTACATTCAGTGTGCATATAAATAAATTATATTTACTGTCAGTACATTATCTCGAAATAAAAAGAGCGAGGTACCTATTTCCAGTGTAAGTTACCTACAGAATAAGCCAGGATTCTAAATAGTTAGAGGAATGTATATAAAGTGAGTCCAATTAACATGACATTGTATCATTGATATCATACTCAACTATGTTAGGATTACTACAAAGTACATAATTATTGCCCTTATACATCCTTCTAAAGATGAGTTTAGATAAATTCTTGTGCTCTGTATTTTTGTGAACTCACCCTAATGAAAAATAGTTATTATCAATAACAACCAACCAACCAATACAATAAATGAAATTTATCAGAATTAAAAGATGGGGATAGGGAAAGGAAGCAGCACTGATGTGGTCTCAATCTAATGGTTGTTGTTGTGGTTCTTACTTTTATATTTTTGTTCACTGATTGGGATGAAAATTTTACAATCATCACATAATCAAAACAGAAAAATTTGTTGTTTGAAAATGAATGAATAAATAAATGCAAATGAAATCAAAGCCAGGCAGTGTAAAAATTTCAAACCGTCACAAGTAAATTCCATTTTTGTGGTCAGAAAGAACACTCTAAGAAAAGTACCTATTACACAACAGCTTGCAAAGAATATGTCTACCAGTGCTCTAAATGCAGCAGGAAAGCAAAGTAACAGATAGATGATAAAATGCAGTTATACCTGACAGTGTGGAGATGAGTGGAGAACTCTCAACACTGACTTATACTTCATAGACAAATTTATTGTTTGCAATCCAATATTAGGTGGGTTTCTTTTCTTAAATTATGTGAATAAGAAAATCAGTACTTAGATCTGACAACTGAGATTTCAGATCTAAGACATAAAGCTTCTTTGGATTTAGGAGGACAGGAGAAGACAGGACGCTGACACACAGACAACAAGACAGTCAGACAGACATCCTGAGTCTACACCAAACAGTTCTGAGACAGACAATTCTAAAACAAACAGATTAGGTCACGTCAGAGGCACTAAGTATCTGGAAAATCATGGTTCACAGAACAACAGCCTCAAATTTCACACTGAGGTAAATCAGCCATCACACCCCCACACAACCCCAAATCCACACACTCCTTGTTACCACAACCATCTTCCCTGCATGATCAGAAAATTGCAAAACACAAAAACCACCACAGCAATCTCCCATAAAACCCTGCAAATGAATGAAATCATTTCCAAAATTTGTCACAAGCTCACCGTCACCCATAGTGAAAATGTTCACTAAATGGTTCACAAAATCACGTTTGGTATAAAGAAATATGTACAGAAAAAAACCAGATCAGGATTTCCAACAGAAGCAACAGTCACTTTACCACAGGCCATGTTCTCCAAGAAGAACTAGCAGCAAAAACAAACACAGATCCACTATATACAAGGTACATGCATCGAAATGGCTGCCGATTCCTAACCTCTGAATAATGAGTGATCATGTCAGGCCAGATACCAAAAGGAAACCTCAACACAGTGAAACAAAATGTAGGGCTGCATACTTTTCTCTACAGCTTTATACATCTCACCACAATTTGAATGCACATTTGAAGTAGCCTATGGTATACAGCATTGGGAGCATTTGGGAAAGAAGGCAAACTGAAAGTTTTGAATAATAAATATCTGAGCATGACCTGACAAGACATTTTATTTGAAACTTTTTTTAAACCTTACTGAACAAAAAATGAGGAAGTGTTCTCTACTTTGTTATCTGATAATGTGTAGTAATGTACAGGAATCATGTTGTCTGTTCACTATTCCCAACAATACAAGAATTCCAATAAATATACCAACGTAAGGAATGTCATGATAGCACAATGTTGTCAAAATATATATATATATACATGTCAAAGCAAAACATTTCGAGTGTAATGAAGGTCCAGTGCTTCTACATCCTAAAAATAAATAAACAGACAAAATCAGAAAAGCAGCCCAGCTACAGCCCCCCATCCCCCCCCAAAAAAAAGTGTGTGTGTGTGTGTGTGTGTGTGTGTGTGTGTGTGTGTGTGTGTACATTTGTATGTGCATATGCTATCCTCAATGAAATGCATATAAGCATGGTTATGTGTGGATGCCTGTATTTACAAAAGCAAACCAAAAATTTATTTAAGAGGTGGAGAGCGAGATAATTACACATTTCAACAATTATGAAAAATTTAAGTTAGCATAATCTATATATCTTCCATTAATGATTCAGAGAATTTTCATTAACGGAATAAGTCTGTTTAGGATGGAATGAATAAATAATTCAATAAATTATGTCTGATATTACATTGCAGGAAACCTCCAAGCAATACAACGGAACAAGGATCACTCAGATTTACATAATATCAATTATGAATAAAATCAATACTTCAATTGTTGAAAAAAAAAAGTCTGACAAATACAGAATTTCTGTGTGATGAACAAAGAGTTGTAAAAAAGATGCAATGATGTTTTTGATAAACAAGTGTAACTGCATGAATGTGCTGCTTTCGTAAAAATGCACAAAGTTAAAGCACAAAATGCTGTCTTTTTAAAACACAGTATATCGAAATGCCCTCGTTTCTCTATTCATTTCTCAAAATATAAGGCAATGTTATATCTTTTAAATAGCAACAAAAGCTTAAAAATCATGCAAAACAAAAATAGATATTTTATGTGAAATGTGGTTTTTCTTCACACGCAAAAAATGCAATAAAAATGGCAGATGTTCGCACAGTTTTCAGGCAGTCTGACAGCAGATTTATAAAAGCTGTGACTCTGGAGTTTCCACTCACTGTAAAAGTTGAACTGGCAAATTCTCTTGGCTAAAACTGTCATGAACAAAATTCTTCAAAACCTTTGTGCCTGACTTATGCAGGAAGGAGGTTTTTACAGTAAAAAAGGTTTTGCAAGATCCGCTCCACTTTCTGATTAATGTGTGCCCACAGTTCCTTTGTGTAAATACTACCATGCATGGTATGTGTGGCTGTACAAAGTGAAGATTTTCTAATGCAGAATATGCATCTCCTAGGACCCTTTTCCCATGATATTACAACAAGAGTTCCCCTTATTACACAAGGTTTCTTGGTTGCTGTTCTTGCTTCCTTTTTCAATTTAGTTCCTGTCTGTTTTTGGGTGGGAGGATTTGTTGTTGGTTGATTCATGGTTCTTTGCTGTTGGTAGTGTGTGCAGGCAATCTTTTATTTTTCATGGGTATGGTATAAGGGGAGAATGTCTGGCATAAAATTGGAACAGTTTATAATCAATGATAAGCTGAATGCAAATTGTAGTCTATATTCAAATGATATAGAATGCTTTTTTTTTTCAGGTAAAAATATTGAATTAAATATTACCGAAGAACAGGTTCTAAAGCAGCAGGCACTACAGAATGGTAAGTTGGCAGAACAGGACAGTGTATGAAGTCCTCAACATCCCCAGTGAACAGGCCAACAACAATGAACAGCATCTTTTCAGAACATGATATCGTCATCGTCGTCTCCAGCATCCCTGTCCAGCAGTCCACTGCCATACTTGGGTTTAAAGGAATGGACCGTTGCTCCAGATGGCTGTAACATAGGGATGAAATAATACAATGATATCATTCATTCTAAATGGGATCATGTAACATATAAAAGAAGGGTAAAATAAATTATGTGCAAAACAAACAGCACAACTTTCAATTACTGGAAAAACCCACAACAGGATACTTAGATACAGGATGTTCTTCTCTATAACTTATTAGAAAATAGGATGTCAGAGATAATGAACAAATTTCCTGATCTATCATGGCCCATGGGTGGAGATTTTAATGCCAACACATCAGTTCTCTATGATGTGGACAACACTGACAAAAACAGATAGGCCCAACCAGAGCAAGAATTGGGGAATATACTGACTACTGTTCCACAAAATTATTGTGAACAAATCTGTAAATAACAGTGTTAATAATGCTGGTCATTAGCTTCTTGAGCTATGCAGGAAATGTGATTTATTCATTTATTCTGAATAGCATGATTCCCTTTCATCACACTCTGATTACTGATCGTACCATCCAGAAATAATGAGAGTAAACCGTGTAATTCAGTACAATTGATGTGAATGCCGTCATGATGTGTGATTACTGAGGTACAACTTGCCTCAATAGCGAGATCTACCCAAACCAACAAATGAAAGACCCACTCTGTAAGTATCAACAATATGATAAACAGTGTATTGAAGATTTGTGTTGTTATATGTTGGTCTCTCCCAGATATGTTCCATTTTATAAACAGTTTTTACCACTACATTACTGTTATTTTCCATAAGACTTTAAGTTATATTTGTTATGTAACAACATGACAAAGAGATTACCTTTCAAGTTAAGAATTTCTCTGATTTTTTTCCAATATATGAATTTTTTTGTGAGCAAGTGCACTCAGAGGGGAGGGATAGCCTAGTGGTTAGGGTGCTGAGCTCACTATCTGTTGGCCTGGGTTTGAACCACCAATGAGGTATCTGTTTGAAGGGATTTCCCCCATGGAGCTAACACTGGTACTGACTCCAATCCCCTGAAAGTCCATCAGATGAGACTATAAACCAAGGTCCCATGTGCAAACACACACAAAATATCTTGTGCACTTATTAAAACCCGTTCTACCATTCAGAAGAGTAGGCCATTGCATGCCAGTAGGAACGGATGACAACATTTCATAAATGCATGCACACTGATGTAGAGTGTTTACATCGTTCCTGAAGCTGGAAGCAGCTACCTTAATGGTGGTCACAAATGGTCACATACGCAAAAGCCTCATCACTGATGAACTTCAGAGCTCTAGCCAAGAAAGAAAGAAACAAACAAAAACTGCACTGAAAGCCTTATATAAGGCAAACTTATTTGCTTACCACATATCTAATTAACACCTATGCATATTCTCCTGTTTGTCTGGGCCAGAAAGACTGCAAAAACCAAATAAACCATTGCAGAAGTGTACTGCATTGAATTCTTTTGTATTTCACACACACACACACAGACACACACACACCACACAACACACACACACGACACACAGACACACACAGACACACACAGACACACACACACACACACACATTTATTTCTACACCAACATGTACACATGAACTCAAAAGCTCATTTTACCTATAAAAGGAAACCCTAACATATTACTGTTAGCATACTGTATACAACTGTAAAAAAAGAAAAAGGCAAACAACTTAAATTCTGTAAAATTATTGACAAAGACAATGCACACATTTACTAACCTTGCGTCTCTGTCCCTTGGCTGCAAAGAAAAAAAATGCTTTACAGTGAATGTGAGGAAGTGCAGAGATAAAAATTACACAAAACAAAAAGGTGAATCGTGGCTCAACAACTATAAAATGCATAGTTGGTTATGGCAATATACTGAAAAATGAGAAAAGGAAAGAAGAGATTGTTTCTGAAAAGCACTTGTGTGTGTGTGTGTGTTGTGTGTGAGTGTGTGAGAGTGTGTGTGAGTGCATGTGCGTGCGTGCCTGTGTGCATGCGTGTGTGTGTGTGTGTGTGTGTGTGTGTGTGTGTGTGTGTGTGTGTGTGTGTGTGTGTGTGTAAGCATACATGTTCATGATTATGCATGCCTTTCCTCATCTTGCTACAAAATAATCAAAATCAGAAATCATAAAAAAAAAATTGCTGATCAAATATTCTGAGGGGACAAAAAGTCATCTTCCAAGCTTACAAATTTCATAACCATCTAACCAAATTATTTGAAATTGTTTCTATCAGTTTATACAACTGTGCATTTAAGAAAAGAATATCAAAGTCCATTTTTCTCTTAACCCCCCCCCCCCCCTTCCCCAGGATAAAACAAACAAACAAAACACCATAGTACCACCAACACATAAAGCTGAACATACGCTTTCGGGTTGCCTGAGTGAATTTTTTTCTGACATTTTAGCATTCAAGTATACACATACATACACTAGTATAAATTTTATATCTTTGTTTAATGTCAGCCATATTAACCAAACAAGCTGATAGTGACTCTATAAATTTACCTGAAGATGGCCGTTGCAATGAACTGGACGATCGTCTGGACTGTGCTGGAGACTTGGTGTCATAATACTCATCCTCGTCCTCATAGGAATCATACCTGAGCAAAAGGATACACATTGTTGTTTTTGGTTGCTTTTTATTCTTTTTAAGAATGTTGAATTCCCTGCCATTTCATTCACTGAAACGATCCCATCAGAATCACTAAATTTATTTTTTAATTTTTGTTCATGTAAGATAAATACATATCCAAAATCTGCAAACTGATGACTGAATAGATTCCCCCCCCCCCCCCCCCCCCCCCATGGTACTGCCAGATCAGTGATCACACACACACAAGCACACACACACAAACACACACACACACACACACACACACACACACACACAAACGCAACCAAACCAAACCAAACCAAACCAGATAAGATAGTTAGTTAAAGTCTGTCCCGAGCCTAAGGCTCATCAGGCCGGTGCTTATCCCGGTTTCTGTGGCGCTAAGCGACTGAGAGTCATAGACTCCCCCCTGGATAGGACGCCAGTCTATCACAGGGTTAACCCCCCAACACAAGGTTGGTACCCCTTTTACACCTGGGTGGGGTGAGAAAATAGCCGTAAAGTGCCTTTTCCAAGGGCACAACGCCATAGCCGACAGCTGGGATCGAACCCGCAACCTTTAGATTACGAGTCCAACGCCCTAACCACTCGACTACCGCAGCGGCAGATAAGATAGAGGAGAAGTCAATGCTTTGTCAAATCACCTCTGATGCCTCAGTTTTTTCATCTGGTCTAGACGAGCATGGTGTCCCTTAAGGCTGGACTGCAGCAGGAAAACATCATCCTCGTCTTCTGTCAAGGTTGAGGAGTCATCATCCGCATAAACATTCATTCTTTTGCGTCTGGCATGATGTCCACTTAGAGCTGCCTGAATCGTGTATGCCGCCTGCACAAGTGACAGCAAAAAAAAACCCAACCCCACAATATTATCCACATGACTGCATTGCAGGTCACATTTCAAAGACACACTGAAAATGTTTTACACAGCATCTGTACTCTGAATATTCATAGCAATGTCCCAACAACTCATCAAGGGACAAATCAAGTCCAGTTAAGTGACACAGTTTGCTTTTCACTGAAATAATATGTACATTCTATCATTTAAACAACAGCAAGATACTTACATCATCAACATCTCCATCCCTGCGACGACCACGGTAGTCCAACCACTCATGCTGGATTTTCTTTGCAGCCCGGTTTTCTCTGAAGTGCCGCACTTTCTGTTCCTGAAAGAAAAAAAAAATCAAAATCCTTTGCTATTCCATCCCCTCAACTTTTCTGTGAACTGGCATAACTGATCTTTAAAGAGGACAACAGTGTATAAATAGGCCCAACACTGCAGTCAGGTCACTTTGAGCAAATCAAACTGGCACCATGGATGCAATAGCTGAGTGGTTGAAACCATTTGACTTTAATCCCATGGGTCTAAGAAATGTGTTCGAATCTCGGAAGCATCTGGTAAATTAAGGGTACGAATTTTTACAATCTCCCATGTCAACGTCAAGTGCAGATCTGCCAGTAATTTTATTCCCTTCATGTATATACATAATCCACAAGATCAAATATGCATGTTTAAAATCCTTTCATTCATGTCAGCATTCGGTGTATTATGGAAACATGAACACACCCAGTATACATCCCTAAAGTTGGAATATGTCCACTTTAAATGTAAGCAAAAACGGTCACATTTGCGAAATCTTACCATTGGTGAACCTCAGAGCTCTAGCTGAGAAAAAACACACACACCACACACACACACACACACACACACACACACACACACACGTACGCACGCACGCGCACAACACACACACACACCACACAAAACTAAACCCTGGCACAAGAACAAATCTACAAAGTAGAACACACACACACACACACACACACACAACACACAAACACACACACACACACACACTCACACTTGATATCAAGAACATCTGTAAGGGTCAAAACATAATGTGGGTCCTGTTCATAATTCATCATTAACAGGATGAATGTACTCTGTGAGCGTGAGTGTTTGGGGTGGTGGGGAGGGTAGGAAGAGAGGGGACATGTGATTTTCTGCTTCATGGGTAGAAGCTGTATGTGTAAAATGAACGACATTAACCCACAGCCTGCCAGCACACTGTCCCCCTCCAAAACAGATAGGTGCTAACAAAATTCTGGATCAAAATCTGACATAACACAGGTAAAAGTATACACTTTCTAAAACAATAAGTAAAGGAACAATACACAATAGCTGATATGTGTTATTCTGATATAACATATTCTATGACCCAGGCAAAGAAAAGTTCAAAATTCCAAGAGGTGACTGATTCATGTTCAGGGAATAATTACATCTGATTTCTCCGTGACATTTTTGTTTGTTTGTTTTATTCCTCAGCTAGTGTTCTGAGGTTCACCAATGTGGAACTGCTTTCCCCACCATGAAGGCAGCCACATTCTGACTATGGTGACGTATGCTGGATATGCTTGTGTTTCCGTAAACCCTGACATGAATTACGGGATCCTTAACTGCATATTGATCTTCTGCATGTCTATATATACACAAACAGAATTTAGGCATTGGCAGGTCTGCTCTTGAAGTTGACTTGGAAGATTGTAAAAAAACCCACCTTTAATTCACCGGATGCCACCAAAATTTGAACCCACGATTCTATGGATCCATGGGATTGAAGTCGAACGGTCTTAACACACTCGGCTATAGCATCTGTCCTTCACGACATGCCTTGAAAGATTGCTTCTGTTTCATCATCTTGATTCTCAGACATGTATCTTTTTGTTTGTTCCTTGGCTAGAGTTCCAAGGTTAACCAATGATGAGATTTTTGCATATGCAACCAATTTGCCCTTCATTAAGGTTGTCCCATTCTGACTTTGGGGATGATGTCTAAACACCAGTGGACATGCAGTTCTTTTACACACACAAAAAAAATGTTTTAAGTCATCCCTTCTTACTGGCATAAATGACCTAGTCTTTTGAAAGGTAATACAGATTTCAACACGTGCCCAAGATGATCTGCGTGTTTTTGCACATGGACCCTTGGCTGATAGTCTCATCTGAGGGTTACTGGGGAAGTGGAGTCATGTACTGATGTTAACTCCAGGGGTGGGCATCTTGGTAGTGGCTCAAACCTGGGCTCAGTTCCAAGCCATCAAATCTCCAGTGCAACGCTTTAACCCCTAGGTTATCCCACCCCCTGGCTTGTATAGATATATAAATAAAGGCTGAATGCAATGTGGCAAGTACTTCACATAAAAGAATCCAAGCCAAAAAACCAAACAAACATGACCAAATCAGTACAAAACAAGAAGCAACCTTCTCATCCCCCCCAAAAAAACCCTACACAAACACGCCCATGTCCCCACCCACCCTCAAACAACAACCTTTCCCCCCCCTGTTTTCAAATAATTATTCATAACATTTTCAAGTCAGCTCTTAAATAACATAAATCTCTTTGGCTATGGCCACACAGGGTTATTTGTACAATAAGCGCAGAAAAAGCACAACAAACTCCCCACACACCAAAGCAATCACATGCAGTGCCATCCCAACATCCCTTCCCACTATACAGCACTACGTCCAAACTGAATCATTTAAAAAACAAACTTTCACTGAAAACCATAAACTCAGTTTTAAATCACAGAAAACTGCTGTTGCAGGGGAAATTTCAATCAAGCAATCAAGGTTAATCATGGCAATCCTGAAGGTTAATGGGTTCGTTTGACGAGCAAATCAAAAATTATTCATGTATTAAGTACAAAACACACCAAAACGAATTCCACAAAAAAAAACAACCACACTGTTCAGGGGACATACACTACCAGAGCTTCATAACTAATATGCTCAGTCCTGATATGGTATTTGGTCAAATCAAATGCAACAGATTCATGAACAATCATAATGTAATGTTTAGTAAAATCAGACAAAGTTGAAATCTCAAAGGAAGCCTCAATATAATTCAGCCTTTCAATGTGTTTGTTCCATACTGCAGGCCACAACTAACTATAGCTGTTCATTCTTACTGGCTTCAAAGAGTCCTGGATAGAACGACTGAAGAAAATTTCCACAAAACTTTGCTTGATGGAAAGTATTTTTCTGATGAAAACAAAACTTTACTGGTAGGCGTAGTTTATTTTCTAAGACATTTTCTAGCTAGTGGAAAAGTACTATTTTCTCAGGCTCTTTCTCGCGCATGCGTGCACAGGCACACACAAATACACACACACACACCACACATACAAGTGCACGCAATGCACACACCACACACACACCACTCTCTCTCTCTCTCTCTCTCTCTCTCTCTCTCTCTCTCTCTCTCTCTCTCAACAAAACGATCTACAATAAAATCCACTATGATTTCTTCACAATTTTAAAACTGTAAATTAATATCCACTTCTTAGTAAAAACTGAATTTTACAACCTAAAAAAAAACAAAACAAACTTAGACCCCCCACCCCCACCTTACGCCAAGGCAAGAAAACTGTTAACATTTATTTAGAATGTAAGTCAAAATAAAACTGAGATGAACTTCAAAATGACATAAATATGTCACCACATTAAATCTGGAAATCAACACATCAGGCTTGCCTAGCCCAAAAGTTGTGTCAGTTATTGATGTCAGCTCATTGCCAAAGGCTACACTAAAAGTTGTGATGTTGTAAAAATGTTGTGTTGAGATTGCCTTCAGCCATGACAAGCTCTTACAGAACAACCTGCACTCTCCTTCAAAGGAGAATCAAATCCTCTGAATCAGAGTATGGCTGCCTATATGGCAAGGTACTTGAAAAATAGTCATACACGCAAACTTCTCATTCAGTGTGCAATTTCAATCTCACAGTGATTCCCAGGTGGGATTAGTGAGTCTGAGTGCATATTCTGGGTGACTCCCCCAGAGTGTTAAGCTGGGGAACAACAACAACAACATCAGGCGACCACATCATGTTAGTACCACCACTTCTGCATCTTCTGTTAGTCTCTTCTGAAGACAAAACGTACATATCTAAGTCATGCACAAGTCAAACCAAGGTTTCTGCAAACAATAACACCAATATAAAGCCCACAGCAAGCATCACGAGAACATACTCGCTCATGTTTTACTTTGTCATGCGCTCTCCAGGTCCGCTGAATTTGTTTGGCTGCACGATTTTCTCGGAAGCGAACTATTTTTTCCTGCGGTTACATAAAATACTTTAGCATGTAACATACTCTCATTTGAAAAGATAAAAATGAACATAGAATAGTTATTCATACTGTAAAATTAATGACAAAAATGTACATGTGTGTGTGTGTGTGTGTGTTTTTATTTTATTTTATTTTTTTTAATTTATTTTATTCTTTTATATCGAGGATAACAGAATAAGCAATCATGTGCTTTTTTTCATCCGGTCCCCGTGTGTATGCAGTTTTGTAAATCTTGTCATCTGTTCCCACCGCACACGATGGCCTACTCTTACGAAAAGCGGAACAGGATTTAACGTGTGCGCAAGATGTTCTGCGTGCGTTCGCACACGGGGCCTCGGTTTAAAGTCTCATCCGAAGGACTTAACATTGTGTGTGTGTGTGTGTGTGTGTGTGTGTGTGTGTGTGTGTGTGTGTGTGTGTGTGTGTGTGTTTCTGTGTGTGTGTGTTTCTGTGTGTGTTGTTGTATTTGTTGTTATAGCTTGTTTTCAGTTCCTCAGCAAGAGCTCTAAGTTTGACCAATGGTCAGATTGTTGTGTATGCAACTGGTTTTGCCCACAGTCCTCCTTTAGGGATGATGTCTGAACACAACACCGGTGTGCATGCATTTAAAAAAAATTGTCATCCCCTTCTACTGGCATGTAATGGCCTACTCTCCTGAAATGCAGAACTAGTTTTATTGTGAGTGCAAGATGTTCTGTATGCATTCACACATGGGACCTTGGTTTAAAGTCTCATCCAAAGGACTTTTGGGTGGGTAGAGCCAGTACTGATATTAAATCTGGGGAAAAAAAGAACTCTTGAACAGGTGCCTCTATGGTGTCTTGAACTCAGGCCAACAGATTGAGAGCTCAATGCTCTAACCACTAGGCTATCCTAACCCCTAAGTGTGTGTGTGTGTATGTGTGTATCTGTACCTACATGAATGTGTGCATGCATATCTGCATATTTGTAAATACATGAACGTGTGCATGCATGTCTGCATATTTGTACATATATGAACATGTGAATGAATGTCTGTATATTTCTTTTACCTGTACATGAAAGCAAAATTCAATGTCTAGGAGAGAGAAAGAGAGAGAAAGAGTTTCTGTTTCAGCACTGGTTTTTGACAGTTTACGATCAAAATGCAGCCTGCCTGTGGTTTACATGGCAGTAGATTCATGAACATGAACTTCACACACTAAGTACACACAATCTCACGCACAAACACACACCAAGCTCACAATCTCTCTCTCTCTCTCTCTCTCCTCACACACACACACATCCCCCCCCCCACCACAAACACACATACCCCCCCCCCCCCCCCATACACACACTCACAAACACCCAAAACCCAGCACCAAAACACAGGTGGTAGCAGCCTACCTGTTCCTGCTGTTGCATTCGGTTCCTCCACTGCCTCTGGATACTGGTGGCGGCATGTTTTTCCTTGAAGGCATTCACTCTGTTCACGCGATCGTCTGACATCACTGACTCGGCACGTGCGCTCGATGGCCGGCGACTGCTGACAGCACTGGTGACGTCTCGACTGTGTGGTGGAATGATTCATACTGTTATGTTTGATTCTTACTCTGTGAGTGAGTGAGTGAGTGAGTGAGTGAGTGAGTGAGTGAGAGAGAGAGAGAGACAGAGAGAGAGAGAGAGACAGAGAGAGACAGAGAGAGAGACAGAGAGAGACAGAGAGAGAGACAGAGAGAGAGAATATGGGTGTGTGTGTGTGTGTGTGTGAGTGTGAGAAAGAGAGAGAAGTGTGTGTGTGTGTGTGTGTGTGTGTGTGTGTGTGTGTGTGTGTGTGTGTGTGTGTGTGTGTGTGTGTGTTTCTAATTTGCTATTTGATGAAAACTCTCTGCTGGCATACAAAAACAATATACAACATTTTCCCAGTAAGAGCTTTCTTTTAGCTATTTCGCTGCTTCTTATAAAACCAAAAAGTGTCTTCACACATGCATGCATGCACGAACACACATGCACATACACACACACATGTATGCATGCACACACACGCACACACACACACACACACATACATATGCATGCATACATTCATACACACACTTACACATTCACTCACTCACTCACACTCACACGCACACTCACACGCACAAACACACGCACACACACACACACACACACACACACACACACACACACACACACACACACACACACACACGACTGCACACCAACAAGCTAGCAGCCACACATCAATCGAACAAACTACCTGGGACGACGCCGGGGTGTGGGTGTTGGTGGTATGGATTCTCGACTGCAATGAACAAAAACAACAACAAAGAATAAAATCTCACTGTGTAACAAGATAACACTAGTTGGTTTCAAATTGAAATGAACCATGTTTTTCCCAAACAGACCATGCATCATCTAACACAAATGTCATTATTCTGTACAGGAATGTAAACAACTATTCTCCCATGAAAAAAGAAAATAGCCAAGCTTGCACCCTCCCCATGCTTTGTTTTATATGATGAAAATAAAGTCCTCAAAAGAACTAAATCATCAAGCAGGCCTAACAAATGCATATTGATTATAAACATAGGATTTCTTGCCACATCAGTCATACATATCTAAAGAGAGGGAGAGAGAAAAAAGGCAGTACAGGTGACAGAGATAATTGAAAAAATGGATCAACTTACTGACTGGCTTATCAACTAAAATGGCAAAAAAACCCCTGAAAATAACACCCCCCCCCCCTGCCCCCCATCAACATCATACACACACACACACACACACACACACACACACACACACACACACACACACACACACACACAATTTAAGGCAGAGGAGAGTCAGCTAAAACCCCACACAACAGAGGTAAATTAAAAGCTGACTTTGCTGGTGATTCTGACAAAACACACAGATCTGGTACACACTCGTCAGGCCTCCTGCGCCGCTCTTCACGAAGACGCTTGATGACAACTTTCAGCCGCTGAATCTCGTCCAACAGCTCGGTCTCTCTGTGGTCCAGCTGGTTTAAGCGTTGTTCCACAGATCCTTTCAGGGTCAGTTTGCTGTAGCTCACGTCTCCATCCCGTCCACTCATGCCAGACATCAGCGAGTCCGTTTCATTTCGTTCCGCTCTTTCCGAACTCTGCACAGTATTGGTTGTTGTGCAAGTCAGCCTTATTTTCATGTCTCTATATATAAACAACCTGTTAAGGTCTTTACAAAATCACACACATGTAAAGAGGGCAGGACAGCCTAGAGGTTTGAGCATAAAACTCATAATCTGACGGTAAATTAGGGCATAGGTTTGCGTCTCCGCTGAGGTGTCCATTCAAGGGAACAGGCTTTTCCCCAAAGATGCAGCTATGGTACTGACTCCACTGTCTTAAGATAAGACTATATAAATGTACAAACAACATTTCATGCCTGTGTATATAATCCCCATCCACTTTTCATACAAAAATAAGGCAACTATGACTGGTGAAATGGATGATATATAAGCATATCCAGCATGCATCCTAAATATAAAAAAATAGACCAAAGATGTTCTAAACTTGGAATTTGTTGGCTGAGGCCAGTAAGCGCACATGCTGCAGATGCAAGCACAGGAGAAGACCAGGCACTACAGGATGGGAATGCACGGAGGAAAAGAAGAGCATGGGTAATACAAACATGCCCAACATGTCCCCTGTGACATGGAGAGGGATGAGCTTAGCTCTTCAACGCACACACTGCCTGAAAACTGACTGCAGTAGTGGCCCAGTTGACTCTTGTTGAAGGAGTTTAGGGAGAGATGTCCGTCAACTCTGTCAGTATTTATCAAACATTGGCTGTGGCTCTACCTGCAGTTGATTTTCAAACTGTTCTGATTTTCTTGTGGATTTCCTGAGAGTTGTGTGTGTGTGTGTGTGTGTGCATGTTCATGTGTGAATGTGTCTGTTTGTATGAATGTATGTATATATGTATTTTCCTGCAGAGTATAAAATGTTTATATAACAAGTAGCTTTCAAAGCAGATAATCAAACTAAAAAGAAAACAAAAAACAACCAGTGCTACTGGAAGAGAAAAACCAATATTACGGTACTCACTTTCTCCAGTTTATTGAGAGCCATCAAGAGCTCTCTCCTGTTCATGTCCTCATAGTCTTCTGCAAAACACAAAAAAAACAGAAATGGAAACAGGCAACAAACCACCTGAATTCTCACAGAGCTATAGAGAGTCCTTTACTAATTCTTTTAGGGGGTAGGATACCATAGTACTTTGTACCTTGACAGCCCAGGATTAAGCTATTACATAGCAGCACCAGACATACATACATACTACATACACACACACACACACACACACACACAACACACACACACACAACACACAACACAACACACACACACACACTACACACACACAACACACAACACACACACACACACACACTACACACAAACACACACAAACACACACACACTTACTCTCCAAATCGGGTTTGACGTCCCCATCCTCGATGGCTTTCTGCAGGTCTTCCTTCAGACCCTGGTTCTCTTGCTGCAGGAATTCATTGGCTCGACTCAGACGCAGGATGGTCTCGTTCAACGCTTTCACTCGCACAGAGTTTTCTGAGCCCACCCTGTTTCATGTACCATACTGCATGATAAAGAATGTGTACTACGCTGTGTATGAACATTCCTTCAGTCTTTATGTGATTTTTATATTAAAAATATATACAAATTTATAGGCATGTAACGAACACATTTTATCTAGCTATACACGAACTCTTAAAGTGTAACTGCGCAGGACCAGGACAACACAGACACAGACAACAACAACACACACACAACACACACACACACACACACACACACACACACACACACTCTCACACGCGCACACTACACACAACACATACACACCATGCACAACCATTTGCTCTTGCATAATCCCTTCCCCTCCACTGAAACACTGACATACATAATGTAAATACCAGCCCCACCCTCACCCCCCGCCCCCCCGCACACATGCATGCACCACACACACACCACACACACACACACAACACCAACACACACACACAAATCACTCACTCACACAACTCACTCACTCCACACATACAGATATCAACACACACACACAATTATGAACAACGACATATCTTACATCTGAACAAAATACTTACTTTGTTGAAGAAGCAGACTTGAGATTCTGCAGTCGAACGATTTCTTGATACAAGGCTTCCATCTGAACTTTCAACTCTTCCACTTTTGTCACTTTCATGTCTGCTTGCAGTTTACTAAAAACAAGAACAAAAAGCATAGTTTTGACACCTGAGTATGGTTTAAACTAAAAATCACCAAAAGAAAAAATGAAATGCCAGTAAGAATAGGTTTCTTTTTGATGATATTCTTGTCAACACACGTACTGACATATCTGTAACAAATGTCACTGTAAAGCAAATATTCTGTCATCTACAGGTTCTGAGTTCTAAATACTCTTCTGCAGCTAGTCTTTATATTTTTGTTTATGAAAAGAAACTTCAGAGTTAGAAAACAGCTTTTAACTCCATCAACCAGAAACCTTTAGAAGGTAACCAGTCTTAGATTTTGTGGCACTCTTTTACCCAGTGTGTGTGTGTGTGTGTGTGTGTGTGTGTGTGTGTGTGTGTGTGTGTGTGTGTGTATCTGTGTGTGTCTGTGTGTGTGTATCTGTGTGTGTCTGTGTGTGTGCATGCATGCACACGTGCACGCATGTGTGTGCAAGTGTTGAAGAACTAATGGACTGGACAATTTGTATGTGTGTATGTGCATTTATTTTTATTTTATTTATTTATTCTTTTATAAATTCCCTGTGTGTGTGTGTGTGTGTGTGTGTGTGTGTGTGTGTGTGTGTGTGTGTGTGTGTGTGTGTGTGTGTGTGTGTGTGTGTGTGTGTTTGTGTGTGTTTGTGTGTGTGTGTGTGTGAATGTGTGTGTGTGTGTGTGTGTGAATGTGTGTGTGTGTGTGTGTGTGTGTGTGTGTGTGTGTGTGTGTGTGTGTGTGTGTGTGTCTGTGTGTCTGTGTGTGTCTGTGTTTGTGTGTGTCTGTGTTTGTGCATGCATGTGTGCGTTCATGTGTGCATGCATGCATGTGTATGCATGTGTATGCATGTGTATGCATGTGTGTGTGTGTTAGTGTGTAAGTGTTGAAGAAATAATGGACTGGACAATTTTTATTCATACTTCTG
Organism: Stramonita haemastoma; assembly: GCA_030674155.1. Taxonomy (NCBI): domain Eukaryota; kingdom Metazoa; phylum Mollusca; class Gastropoda; order Neogastropoda; family Muricidae; genus Stramonita; species Stramonita haemastoma. Next base: position 68,532,211 of record CM060316.1, read on the forward strand.
TCGTCTAAGTTTCAGTAAAGGCATGTTAAAAACCTATTTACACTGAAAACTTTTTCAGCATGTCCTTCTGGGACCTAAAGCTGCAACCATGCCAATGTGTGTGGAGTTTTTGTATGTACTCTCTAAATCATACAGTCTCTCTTTTTTTCAGTGGTTCTGACAAGGAAAAAAATATGAATCACATGTCTTCATGAAACCATGTCTTTTTCTTGTATACAGTTTACACACACAAACACAGACACACACAGACACAAACACACAGACACACACACACAGAGTCCATCAAGTACACATAGATGGATTGATGAAAAAAAGCAAATCTATTGCTTACTTAATGTACCATCTGGAAATAAAATTTTGACTTTGACTTTGATACACGCACGCACACACATGCTCACATGCACACACACACACACACATATATATATGCACACACATAATGTACACACATGTCTCTGCAAACACACACACACACACACATCCTCCTTGCAACTTGAAGTCCAACATATGAGAAGAGAAAAATGTTCTTCAGGCGAAGGAGCTACAACAAGTAGAATGGTACTCACTTGTATGCAGATTCTCTGTCTCTGAGCTGAACTTCAAGTTTGAGAATTTTCTGCTTCAAACTGTGGATCACGGCCCCAGAGTCCGGCTTTCTGTCCCCAAGTGTTCGTCGAATCTCTTCACTCTGTTGATATAAGAAACAAAGTTACAGGCTACACTTAATCTATATAAAAAAATAACAGTAGTATTTTTCACAAAGTGCCTAGAGTTCTGAGGTCTACTGAAGGTGAGATTTTGCGTAAGTAAACCCCCCCCCCCCCCCCCCCCCGCCTTCCACCATTTAGGTAGCCATACTCCGACTTAGGGGATGATTTTTAAGGACAACATCTATGCACAGGTATTTTTTAACAGATTTTGTCATCTGTTTCTACCATTACACAATGGCCTACTCTTCCGAAAGGTGGAACAGGGTTTTAACATGTTTGCAAGAGGTTTCCTGTGCATTCGCACTCTGGGCCTTGGTTTATAGTCTCATCCTAAGGACCTTGACATTCAGTTCAATTTCGTTGTCAAACTGGAAAGAAAGGGCAAAGCTGGGAATCCAACCCAGAACCTCATGTGTTAATTGTTAGGCAGGTGAACGTGCTGCCACCTTCCTTCTTGGCAAAGTGCATAAGAAAACCCTCAAACAGAACCTTGACCATAGTCATGTTTCATTCCCAACTGCTCAATTTCAGAATACAGATATATTCTGCACAGATCAAATCTCACAAACTTTACACTAATATGAATCCTTCTTCGTCAAAATCTCAAGCACAAACTAAACAACTACTTTCAGCAATATTTCTTTCAAAATGCCATTCACAATCAAACAATATTTTTCATAACATTTACTTCCCTGTTCAATTCAGTTAAAAACATGTGATTTGTAGAAAACAGATCTATCAACATGCTAGCTATAGCAAGCAATAAAACACAACAAACACTCCAACATTTAATGGAAAATTATAAACAGTTACACTGTCTGATATTCATTATTGTCCTTTTTTTAGGTTATGCAGCTTTATTCAAATCTCAATCTTCTTGTGAAGTTACAACATTTACACAAATTGTCAAATTTACACATAGTTTTTACCCATGTGTATGTGTTTTTTAAAAGATTATATCAAAACAGACACAAGTACCACACCCCAAAAATAAAAAAATACCTTTCCGGGATCCAGAAGGCTTTCAATTTCTTTCTCCTGGAATAGAAATAAAGAAAGATTCTTTTCATTAAAAAAAAATCCTCAATCACAAAAAGAAAATGCACAATAAGCAGATACAAATCTTTCAGATACACACATGCACGTACGCACACATACACGCACGCACGCACGCACACTCACTCACTCACCGACCCATTTTCATGATGAAGGAACAAATTTAGCTCTATCTTTCCACATCAGGTGTAACTAATCAAAGTGTGCTGCTTATTGAAGTTATTCCTCTCAACTTTCAATACTTATATAATTTTCCAACATTTCGGTCCATAAGATTCATTCATTCAATTAAGTGTTTATTCTATCAAATTTAACACTGACTGTATTATATATGTGCATGTGTGTGTGTGTGTGTGCATGCGTGCGTGCATATGTGTTGCATGCACCCAACCATACATGTATGGAAGTCTATCAAGCATGCATAAACATGTATGTGCAGGCATGTTTGTGTGTGAATTCATGCATATATCTACTTTGTGTGTAGGGGGTGTGAGTGTGTTAGTGTAAAAGCATACTTTCATTGGACAATGAGCATGTTGTGTAAGGTAGCACACATTTATGTATTGATCAATATATCAGTCAGTGAAACACTTTTCAGTGTGTTGTCAGATAACACAATGTTTTTTGTTTATTACCTTCTTCATGTTGTCTTCTTCCAGCCTTCTGATTTTGGTCTTCATAGTCGCTGAGTCATGATTCAGAGCAGCTATTTGCTGTAAATAAAACAACAACAAATTAATCAAAGCAAAACTAAATATAAACTCGCACAACACTAAAACAATGGATAAAATTAAAATCACATAGAACATAGCAAAATAATTTTCTTTTTAAATAGTAAACATTTTGCTCATGCATATGCACAGATGCAAACACGCACACGCATGTGCACATGCACGCACGTACATACGCACACGCACACACACACACACACACAAGCACATTGGGGGGCGGATAGCCTAGTGGTCAGAACATTGCGCTGGCAATTTGAAGACCCGGGTTCGAGTCCGGTCGAGGAAATTTTCTTCCTGGAGTTAACATCAGTGCTGACTCCACTTCCCCAAAAGTCCTTCGGAAGAGACTTTAAACCGAGGCCCCGTGTGCGAACGCACGCAGAACATCTTGTGCACACGTTAAATCCTGTTCCGCTTTTCGTAAGAGTAGGCCATCGTGTGCCGGTGGGAACAGATGACAATATTTACAAAACTGCATGCACACGGGGACCGGATGAAAAAAAGCACATGATGGCTTATTCTGTTATCCTCGATATAAAAGAATAAATAAATAAATAAATAAAACACACACAAACACACACACACACATAGAGGGAAGGGTAAAAACCATAAACTACAATAACAAGACAGGCACAAAGGAAGAAATCATTAAGAATAATCTTGGTGTTCTCAGTAAACAGGATCATCAAAAAACACAAGAGCATATTTCACAAATGATTGGTTTTGCTATGAATATGCACCAATAGGTCACTTGCACATCCTGTTTTCTATCTGCAAGCCAAAAGCACTTTTAAAAAGTTTTACCTTTCGCAGTTCAAGAACTTCATCGTAGTATTCTTCAGGTGACTTATAGGCTGGTCTGCCTGGAGAGGGTTTCACTGAAAAGAATCCAGAACTTTCTTTTAATGGCTATAAGTAATCACAGGAAAACGTTTGTCATAATCACACGTCCAAGTGCATGTATACATGTAGTGAGTGAGCAAGACAATGAACTCTGTGTGTGTGTGTGTTGTGTGTGTGTGTGTGCGTGTGTGCGTGCGTGCATGTGTGCGTGTGTGTTTGTGTGCACGCGCGCATGTGTTTTCTGTACAAAGGAATCAAACCAGTTATTAGCTGCTTGTCTTAATAATACTGAAGGTACTCAAAATAATGACAAACATTTCAGCAAATAAAGCTGACCCCTTCAACATTGCGCCGCCGCTGTAGTCTAGTGGTTAGGGCATTGGACTCGTAATCTAAAGGTTGCGGGTTCGATCCCAGCTTTCGACTATGGCGTTGTACCCTTGGAAAAGGCACTTTATGGCTATTTTCTCACCCCACCCAGGTGTAAAAGGGGTACCAACCTTGCGTTGGGGGTTAACCCTGCGACAGACTGGCGTCCTATCCAGGGGGGAGTCTATGACTCGCAGTCGCTTAACGCCACAGAAAGCGGGATAAGCACCGGCCTGATGAGCCTTAGGCTTGGGACAGACTTTAACTTAACTTCAACATTGCATTGAATGGGAAATATCTCTTTTTTTCTTTTCAAGCAGCAGAGACGGGCAGAACAAATAAAGAAAGTATATTAATTATTTTTAGACACCATCACATCAACAAACTGTGTAATCCAATAACAGGCAAGCATATGAACTGTTAACACAATGATAAAACTTTATTCAATGAATGCAGTGAGTCGTCAGGAGATCTGACCTCCACACCCAGAAGCTGTGTATCAACACTACACCTACCTGTGGGATCTTCATATTTGCCCTGCTTCTCTGTTCCCATGGCTGCTCTCATGTAATGTGACGTACTTAGGTACGGGTAGAATTTCTCGTTCCCTGGCTTCAGACCAGAAAAGGTGTTCATCCGGGTGCTCTCTGTGCTCCTACCTGGTGTTGGAAAACAAAAACCTCTCTCATCATGTGCGTAAATGATAGATAAATGCGATACTGAAAATGGAGAAAAAATGATATGATGGTTAGAAGGCAGAAAGGTAGATAAGAAGACAGGAAAGGAGACAGATTGGTGTTCTGCCTGCATATGTACATGGGGCCTTGGTTTATAGTAAAAATAGGTCTTTTTTCATATTAGGTTGATTTGACAAACAAATGTGACATGTTTAGGACCAGACAGTTAACAGTAAAATCGAATCTTTTTTCATATTAGTTTGATTTGACAAACAAATGTGACATGTTTTGGACCACACAGTCAACTGTAAAAAAAAAAAGAAGGTTTTTTTGGTTTTTTTTTCATTTTAGAATAACTTAACAACTGTGAGGTGATTTGGACCAAACAGTCCATTGAAAAGTGCTGTAAAAAACACAATGGACCAAACAGTCCATTGAAAAGTGCTGTAAAAAAAACAATGGCAGGCTTCTACAACATTTCAATGAATTGAAAAATAACCTCACCTACTCCAGTCTTGCGTAGCGTCTCTACCCAATATTCAATAGGAGTTTTATGGCGAGGACTTTCCCCCTGTCTTCCATTGGCATGCATCACTAGAATAGACATAAAAACAAACTCTTGAAAACAAATGACATCCATTCATCAGATCACAGTTATCAACACATCAACTAATGATTCTGATCCCAGAAACCTCTCAGACAAATGATGACAACATGGGACAATGACAAAGACAAGAGATTTCTTCCTCTTGACTGAACAGATGATATGGGGATAGCTGGGAACACCATAACAGAAACTTTTTGCTTTAACCTCGAAGATATATGATACGCAAATATTACAAATCATTACTAACCTTTGAAAAACTTCATTCCATTATATCTGATTCTACTACTCTAAAAGCCGCCGCTGTGGTCTAGTGGTTAGGGCGTTGTACTCGTAATCTAAAGTTTGCGGGTTCGATCCCAGCTATTCCGCTATGGCGTTGTGCCCTTGGAAAAGGCACTTTACGGCTATTTTCTCACCCCACCCAGGTGTAAAAGGGGTACCAACCTTGTGTTGGGGGTTAACCCTGCGATAGACTGGTGTCCTATCCAAGGGGGAGTCTATGACTCTCAGTCGCTTAACGCCACAGAAACCGGGATAAGCACCGGCCTGATGAGCCTTATGGCTCGGGACAGACTTTAACTTTAACTTTAACTACTACTCTAAAAGCTTTTCATGATTCAATATCTTTCCATGATTAAATAAACATAACTCATGAAACAAATCAAGTGACAAAAAAGATAACAATGTAATATTTTCACACACATAAACATAACTAACATAACCAATTAAATGTCATGAAAACTTGTAATGTATATAATGAAACGACAGAAACCCAGAGGAAAATTGCTACTTACATGTCTGTTTCTTCTTTATGGCATTCATCCACAAATCTCTGCCAGTCCGGAAACCCTGGGCACTTTGAGCTCGCCCTCTTCCAGGAGTCACTACACAACAGCAAAAATCAATATCATAACACAATCAACATACATCATAATACAATGTCATAAATCAATGTAACATCTAACTGACTTGTTTGAGTTTTCCCATTACTCCTAGGCAAAGCACTGAATTTTTCAGGCAGTGTGTTCTGGGCTAGCTGAACCACAAGAACCTATCTCTCTCCAGGGAGCAGGCAGCATGGCCATGCTGGGTATGTTCATGTCAGCAATGCTGCTGGCCACAGCTGGTCTACTCCTCTACAAAAACCATATGGAGTTTGAATATGTAGGTGAGACATTCTCCATGTGTTCACACACAGGCCCTTGGTTTACAGTCTCATCTAATGGACTTTCCGGAGAGTAGAGTGGGTATCAAAGTTAATGTCAGGAAAAAAATCCCCTTGAATGGATATCTTTGAGGAGACTGGAACCCATGCACTCAGTTACCATCAGACCACAAGTTTAATGCTCTAATCACGAGACTATCCTACTGTTTACACCTGATCTATGTTAAAGTCTGTCTCAAAGCTAAAGTATAAAATAAACTACCTACAGCTCAAGGCTGCAAAAACTGGATAATCAAGCTGATCAGAAAAGGGCTTCTCATAGATTAGATTCTGTTTAAAAACCAATGTCATCATCAAGCTGAAAAAAATAAAAGCCCCCTTCAAAAGTTGATGCTGGGATAAAATAGGTAACCATGAAATGGAGAAGATAATCAGATAAGTGAAAAAAAACAACAACAAAATTCTGTAGCACTTAAAATACAAGCCCCCTTCAAAAGTTGTCCCTGGGGTAAAATAGGGAACCATAAAAAGGAGAAGATAATCAGATAAGTGAAAACAAAAGTCAAGAACATTACAAATTCTGTCCCACTTACCAGGCCGTTTCTTGCTTTTTCTGGATCCTTTTTTCAAGGACATACCTGAATATTCAAAAAACAAAGAACAACATAAAATTACAAGACAACTTCAAAGAAAACTGTGTGAGAAATTACACATACAACCCAAATACAACAACAAAAACATAGGAATATGACTAATAGAATTAAAGTGGTCAACTTTTCCTGGTAAGAAACTTGCCCATATTTCACCTCCCATTATTATACAATTCCATCATAAAGTTTCTTGTATTTTCATCCCATACAATACAATACAATACAATATAATACATTACAATCCTTTTTCTATACCTTCTTCATTTCAGTTTACTTCTTTTTTATTTTCTTGTGTTTACTTCTTTTTATTTTGGTTTTACTTTTTTTTTGGGGGGGGGAGGAGGTTGTCAAAACTCTCACATCTATTTGTCTCAGCAAACTGGTTTCTTCTTCTTTATCATCTTCTTCTTCTTCAAATGATCAGACACCAACTATTGTTGTTTGTCACAAGAGCAAAAATGAGTTGTGTTGCCATTAAACGTTAGACAAGTCAGGCTAAGCATACCTGATTTCAGAATGAGAGAGAATTGTTTTATTTTAAGCCTTTCTGGAAAAAAATGCAGGAAAATGGACCAAGAGGGCAGCAAATAGACAAAAAGGAAGTGTGGCACAAAGAAACGGAACAAGGTAGAAACAAAGAGAGGAATAGAAAAGAGGGAATTCCCTGTACAAAATTTCCCGAAGGTGGGAATACTAGTTTTACAGCACAAGTTTCATTTTTAATAATTCATTATCTAGATTCTAATCTGTAATCTATTCATGAATAAACATTGTGTTGGTCTGTACTGTCCCTAGAATACAAGATTTATTCTATTATCATTTCAGTCTTGAATTTTCCTTAATGGATTATTCACAGAGTTATTAATATGAGCATTATTCAGTCTTTGTTATCTGGATTTTAAAAAAAATCAACTAAACAAACACAGAAGCAACAAAACGAAGCATTTCTTACCCAAAGCAGATTTTGGACGTGTTGTTTTATTTCTTGAGATCTGAAACATTAGTAATTTTTTTTAAGAAGTTGAAGAAAGAACACATTCTGAAAATATTTCTAAAAGGAAAGTTCTGCCCAAGTGCTGCTGGACTTCAAAGAAACAGCAGCACATAAAGAACAAATTTATAGAATTTCAAATGGCACTTGACATTACAAATGACATTTACTAAATGAAACCTTATTTATAAGATGCATAAGAAATTTTTATTTCCTTCTTTTTAGCAAAATAAATTCATGTTTTAAGCCAGGGCAGACTTCTCCACATGAAATTCAGGCTGCTCTCCCCAGGAAGAGTGCATTGCCACTAGAGCAGCAACACCCTTTTTTTTTTTTTTGGGGGGGGGGGGGGGTCTTCTCCTGTCTGCATGTGTATTTGTTTCCTGATCAGGCTGGCAAATTTCTACTAAATTTTGCCAGGGAAACCTTCTTATTGCCGTTGGTGGGTTCTATTTCATGCACTAAATGGATTTTGCATACATGACCTCAGTTTACTGACTTGTCTGAAAGACTATCACCCAGACCATGGCTCACAGTGTAGTGGGTCAGGGAAAAGCATTGGGCACAAATGGTAATTGAACCTCCTATAAGGGTGCATTACTTCTAGACTACCAATCCATTACAGACATATCAAGTGCTAGTAGCAGAAAGAAAATTTAGACCAAAAGATGATGCCAAAGCAGGACTTCAACTACCAGCTGTAATAACTCCATTGTGAATCAAATCATGATAGTGATGTGTCTGTCTGTCTGTGTGTCTGCCTGTCTGCCCCCTGTCTGTGTCTGAGTGAATGAGGCTAGGGAACAGGGATGTGGACAGGGGTGTAAATGACAACAGCAAAACAACCACACACAACACACACACACACACACACACAACAGGTCTAACTCAATACTGTGTACATATAATTTAAGGAAGCAAGTTTTAACAAAGGATAGAACTCTTCTGTTTTTTGGGTTTTTTTTTTACCAACCTCACCTTGAAATTAAGGTTAAGTATTGAGCAAAATAATGTTTTCATTTTAAGTCATTTAATTGTGCTGTAAAAGTTAATAAATAAAACAACTGTTTTTATCACTCACCAAGGTATCCATCTCATCAAAGTCATCTGATTCATATTCATCTGGTTGTGCTTTCTACAAAACAAAAGAAAAAAAAGATACATGATACAATAATAAATATTAGCCTGAAAACATTCACACACACACACACCACACACACACACACACACACACACAACACACACACACACACACACACACACACACTTTACACATGAATTTTTAATACATAACTCAAGACTAATTGGTACATTATATTTTATAACTTAATGACTAACAAACAAAATTTATTCTAAAAAAACAACACAAAAACAAAAAAATGATTCACACTGCATCATAGCTCATTCATGTTAAACACTTTTCATTTCTTTACTAATGAGTTTGGTGGCTTGTTATTTTCTTTTTGTTTTGTTTTTTTTCATAGAAAAATGTTAATATTTTGGTTAATTATCTAAAACAAAAATTATTGAGTCTATATAAGACTCTTTTGAAATAATAGAATTTAAAAAATGTTTTACTTAATTTTGTAGAATCACTATTCACTCTACACTATAGTGTGGTAATGGGTGGTTGATGTTACAGTCCCTAAAAAAGTAAAATAAAATTGAATAAACTCCAATGGGACTTTAATATACAATTAAACCAAACCAAACCTATCTCTCTCTCTTATTATCAGTCCTTCGGATGAGACTTTAAACCGAGGCCCCGTGTGCGAACAGCACGCAGAACATCTTGCGCACACGTTAAATCCTGTTCCGCTTTTCGTAAGAGTAGGCCATCATGTGCCGGTGGGAACAGATGACAATATTTACAAAACTGCATACACACGGGGACCGGATGAAAAAAAGCACATGAGTGCTTATTCTGTTATCCTTGATATAATAGAATAATAAATAAATAAATGAATTATCTGATATCAACACACATTTGCACACATGCATGCACATGCACACACACACACATGCACACACACACACATGCACACACACATGCACACACACAGGGACACATGCACGTACATATATAGTTTTTTCATTATCCACAACAAAAATCAATTCCGTGCAAAATTGTGGAAACAGTTTTCAAATGATGAAAAAATATAAACTTAATGTTATTTGTAGCTGAATATCCATGACACAAGAACAAAAACATCTTTGTTATTCCGTTCCTTGTCTCAGAATTATGCACTTACAATGGCCGAGTCTTAAAATCAGTGGCTATCAACATCTGACATCTTAAGTTGTCCCCTATTTCTGTAATGGTCTGAATAACAACATAACAATTGTAAAGTGGTTTTCCTTGGCGAATCTTGCTATTATGATTGTCCCACTAGTGACTGAGTTTCTTTAAAATTTCTAAGTTCATGCCATTTCCAGTTAAATATTGTGAGATTTGCTTTCACTATCTTTCTAACATACACTCCAAAACTTACAATATGAATAATGAACACATATTAAGAAATACTAACCGACGGCATCTTGGGCATTACTTTACTCTAACTTTGTCGCAAATTTTGACCGTTTGGATGTTTATGGCTGTGTCGATGGCATTGATTGGTGTTTCTTCCGGTCTTGGGTCTCTTCACCGGGCCTGAAACACATATTTGTCAACCGTCGTCAAGGACTTTGTATATTATCTACAGCCTCCTGCATACCAAAAGTAGATCTGTTAGCACAAGAAGACTGTACTTATTTCAGAAAACATTGCATAAAAGTATAGCTACACATTTCTACATCAATTTAGCGGGATTTCAAGAACAAGCACCTGCATGGCTGAAGACTTCGCAACCATGTATAAACAATTACACCACATTAAATATATTAATTAAGGTCAGCAGCATGCATCCCACAAATTCCACAAAAAGCTCACAAAAAGCAAAACTGAATGTTATCAGGTATAAAACTGATGCATTAAATTCTTTTCAAAGAAGGATTGTTGGAAGAAAAGAATATGCTACTTGTCTAGAGAGTTTAGGATCACATGACCTCATGTTTCAAGATGTCGACGGACTTAACGTCTGGTATGTATTAGAGGGTGGGAATGTTCGTGTTACAAATTCGTGTTTTGTTGAGATAGACATGGCTTTTAATTAATACACGCGTTTTCTATCTTTCCTTAGGGTCTGTTCCAGCCTTTTATCGTGAGATCTATGAGATTGTTTGTCCACACCAAGAGCGAGTGGATCGAGACCTCTTTGTCCAACTGTTGGTTCGCTCCAGTCTGCCGAAAGCGGTCATCTTGCAGGCGAGTGTTTTCTTAAAGTATCAGTATGTAGAAGTATCGTAAATATTGTGTGTATCTGATCATTGATTATTCTTTCTGATGCATGCAATCTTTTGCCATGCCTTCAAACATGTTAGAATAGTAAGTGATGGTTGGTGGTAGTGGGCGTTGCCAGGCCTTGAACTACTGAAAACGAAAGTAGGGAATATTTTGTTTTGGTAGTTGTCCTACTTCAGATAAATGCACCTTTGCTTCATTGTTTATTTCTTTTTATTATTTGTTTGCATTTAATGATCATGTATATAGCTCCATTAGATCTATGGTCTAGTAAATGCAGGGTTACTGTTATGTTCAAATTTATCCAGTGTTGTGCATCTTGGGATGTTTCCCAAATGTTATTCTGACATTTTTCTCTCTTTCATTCTTTGTCTATATCTCCAAGCTTCACCAATGGTGGGATTTTGCGCATGCAATAGTTTTTGCCCTCCATTAAGGTAGCCACATTACAATTTCAGGGATGAAGTCAACACAACACCAATGTACATGTGTTTGGTATTTTTTGGGTATTATTTTGTCATCCATTCCTATTGGCATGCATTGGCCTACTGGTCTGAAAGACAGAACAGCTTTTAATGCATGTGCAGGATATTCTGCTTGTGTCCACACATGGTACCTCATAGGGGTGCCTCTGTGGTGGCTTGAACCTGGGCTGTCAGATCACGAGCACTACACTCTAACCACTAGGCTATCCTGCCCCGCTCTCCGACTCTTATTTCTTTCAAGATCAATGAACTTCTCTTCTTACACATGTATGAAGCACACACATATTATCATGCAAGTGCTTAGATTTGTTTGCTTCACAAGATTCAGTGCTAATTAAATTCTAAAGATTATTATTATTGTATTGATGAAGTACAAGTTTTAATTGATATTGAAATATGCAGGTGCTGAATTTATGTCTGTGGTGATATTGACACTATGCACTCTCTGCTCTCTGAATCAAAAAAAGGCTTTCAGTTTTCAGTCTACATGAGAGAAAGTAGGCTATTAAATCTCAATAGATCAAGCTGTTAATGTTTCTGAGTTGCTGTGTGATGCACAGGCAGTATGTGAGGGTATTTTGATGTGTAGCATTGGATGATCTGGTATGTCTTGGACTTACCAATGTGGCATTACCCTCTCATTGTATATGAATGTATTAACTCTAGTACTGTTTTATAGCTGTAATCTTAACTTTTTTTTTAATTATTTGATGTGGCCAAATACAAATGGATTTTTCTTTTACTTTCATGGCATTTAAAAAAATCTCTTCTCAAACCTTGTACTTTTATGAGAGAAGGGAAATAATTCAACTTAAAAAAAAAAAAAACATTTTTAAATGAAGCAGTGCTATCTCACCATTGATTTTTGTTGAAGCTCAGTAGATAGGTCGTTTTAGGTTTGTAAATCATTCCTAATGCAGATAATATAACCTTCTACAGATGTTTGAAAGTCTGATCTAGTGTGTATATGTGTGTGTGTGTGTGTACATGTGTGGTGTGTGTGTGTGTGTGTGTGTGTGTGTGTGTGTGTGTGTGTGTGTGTGTGTGTGCATGTATGCTTGTGTGTGTTTGTACATGCATTGTGTGTGTGACAGATATGGGATGCAGTAGATACCCAGAATGGCAAGATGAGCAGAAATGGACTGTACAAAGCTTTAGCACTCACTGCTTTAGCGCAGCAAGGAAAACCTGTAAATGACAAGCTCCTGGAAACTTTCTCTGGGCAAGGTAAATATCCAGTTGGCTTCGTCATTTTCTGTCCTGTTAGTGTGTGTTGTGTGTGTGTGTGTGTGTGTGTGTGTGTGTGTGTGTGTGTGTGTGTGTGTGTGTGTGTGTGTGTTGGTGGTGTGTGTGTGTGTGTGTGTGTGTGGTGTGTGTGTGTGTGTGTGTGTGTGGTGGTGGTGTGTGTGTGTGATGTGTGTGTGTGTGTGTGTATGTGTGTGTAGTGTGATGTGTGTGTGTGTGTGAGTGTGGTGTGTTGTGATGATGTGTGTTATTGTGTGTGTGATGTGTGTAGTGTGGTGTGTGTGTGTGTGTGTGTGTGTGTGTGTGTGTGTGTGTGTGTGTGTGTGTGTGTGTTGTGTGTGTGTGTGTGTGTGTGCGCGCGTGTGTGATGGGGAGGGGGGTTAAATTCTGTACATTGTATTGTGTATGCGATCAAGTTTTTGACTGTGACTGGCCTTTTGTGGTGATAATTGTTTGCACAATTTTTGTTTGGTTTTTGCAATTTTTTTCTCAGCTGACTCATCTTTGTGCTCTTAATGTAACTGTTATCATGAATTTGAACTCTACAAGTTATATATATATAATTATATATAATATATATATATATATTATATATATATATATATTATAATATATTATATATATATATATATTTTTTTTTTTAAATTTTAAAACTCTACAAGTAACTGTACAAAACACACCCATGCTTGTCCTGGTTTGCTTCCAGAGATGGCAAAAAGGAGAGAGAGATGGCTTTTACCTGGCACCAGATCATACTTGCCACAGCACATTGCCAGAAAATTCTGTACAGTACCCCAGAAACTCCTCAAGAAGTTCCTGGAGAAGTTAATTCTGGTGTAACTTTAACAGCATAACCTTTTCTAGGTCATATTAAGAAAGGTCAAAGATTTTTGTTTATTCATTTCGGCTGTGAAAGTGACTTGATGTGACTCATGATTGAGAGAGCAATTCACTTGGATATCTTTTGTATAGATCTAGACAAGGATAGGATGGAAGTAAGATGAACCCTGAATCTGAAACTGGCATGCTGACCAATATTGCTTGCATTTGTGTTGCAGAGTTGCCAAGGCCAAACTTGGGAGACCTGTCTGATTTGAAAGCAGCTAGTGTAAGACTTCGATGTGAGCGCAACCCCAATGTTCTTGGCTTCAGTTTGTCCGACCTGAGCAGTCTTGATTCTGTTCAAGTGGGCATAGTGCCAGAGAAGAAAGGGTTGATTCTGAAACATGTGGAATATGAAGTCACCAGTCAGAGGTTCAAGGTTATCTGTGCTCCGGCGGTACAATGACTTTCTGGCTCTTTTTGAGATGCTGCTCATGCGGTTCCCATACAGGCTGCTGCCAAAGTTGCCCCCAAAGAAGATGCTGGGAGGTAAAGTTCTTCTTTGTTTGCTTGTTCACATCAGCAAAGTAAACTACACTTTCCCTTAACTACCTTACCCTTATTCTAACTCACCCTGGCCCCATTCACATGGTATATATGTATAGAGACAGACAGACAGACAGAAAAGACAGACAGACAGACAGACAGATAGATAGAGAGATATACAAGTGCATTGATGACAAACAAAAAGAATAGTAATCATACTCTCTCTGTGTGTCTCAGAACATTGCGCTGGCAATTTGACAACCCGGGTTCGAGTCCGGTCGAGATTTTTCTCCTGGAGTTAACATCAGTGCTGACTCCACTCTCCCCACAAGTCCTTTGGATGAGACTTTAAACCGAGGCCTTGTGTGCGAACGCACGCAGAACATCTTGCGCACACATTAAATCCTGTTCCGCTTTTTGTAAGAGTAGGCCATTGTGTGCCGGTGGGAACAGATGACATTTACAAAACTGCATACACACGGGGACTGAATGTAAAAAAGCACAAGAGTACTTATTCCATTATCCTCGATATAAAAGAATAAGATCAAAATCTCTCTCTCTCTCTCTCTCTCTCTCTCTCTCTCTCTCTCTCTCTCTCTCTCTTCTCTCTCTCCCCCTCTCTCTTTCTCTTTCTCTTTCTCTCTCTTTCCCTCTCTCCAATGCCAAACTATTCATTTTGAGCAAGTTGGACAGGCACTTAGAAACATCTTTTCGGTTGAGCACTACATTTTGTTGTTCTGTTTCTCATGTTTATGACCTGTGGGATAAGATTTTAATCTAAAATCTTGTGAAAACAGTGATTGCTACTACTGATGTCAGTGTGTGTGTGTGTGTGTGTGTGTGTGTGTGTGTGTGTTGTGTGTGTGTGTGTGTGTGTGTGTGTGCGTGGTTGTGCGTGTGTTTTGTGCATACACATGCATGCATGTGTATTGATTGATTTTTTTTTAATATACACAGCCACCAGAGAATTCATTGAAGAACGCAAAAAAGCTTTGAAGCGGTTCATCAACATCATTGCCAGGCATCCTCATATTCACGAAGGCCAAATACTCAAGTTTTTCCTCACATATACGGGGAACGTAAGTACAGGTCTCTCTCAACACTTGCCTTGTAAAACATTTTAATCAACTCACTCAGCTCTGACAGTTCTCTCCCCTGTTGTTCACCACATCCTGGCTATTTGTAAGGGTTAGAAAGAAAATCATCCCCCAAAAAGTTGATTAGCCATTCAGATTTAATCATTTTATTGTGCCTCCCAATATGCCCAGCAGTTTTACAATTATTCTCACCAGCCATAAGATCTATCACGAAAATTTGTAAGCCAACCAGGGCTATTTATTTTGACAAAGTAACTGGTTTGCATGCTGTTTATGCATTTCTCTGTGTGTGTGTGTGTGTGTGTGTGTGTGTGTGTGTGTGTGTGTGTGTGTGTGTGTGTGTGTGTGTGTGTGTTTAGGCTATGGAAAAGTGAAGAGCATAATGTGTATGCAATGTTTTGATGTAGGAGATGCACCACAAAATCAAGGAGCAGTTCCGTGGTGTTCCAGATGAGTTCATGACGAGCGAAATGGCGAGCAAAGCAAAGGTGAGTTAAAGACAGACACTAGTTTCACATACTTCTTTCTGTCTGACTGTCAACCTGTCTTTTGTCTGTATCTGATAAACACAAATCTATACATAGATGAGGCATTACTTAAAATATGCCCACATGTAAACATGCGCATGTAGTATCAGCCATATAACCATGTGCATAGGTACACTAACTTACACATGTATTCAAATGAACACACAACTACAGTTTGTAATTGCAGAGAGAATTGTTATCTATTAAGTCTTTCTGGAACAGAGCAGGAGAATAGATCAAGAAGGCAGAAAATAGACAAGAAGGAGGTGACAGGAAGAAAAGGAACAAGACAAAAACAAAGAGAGTGAAAGAAAAAGAGGAAATTTCTAGCACAAAATTTCCAGAATTTATATGCTGCATACAAATTTATGTGGCTCAGATACATATATGTCACCCTCTTTCTTTTACCACCACCTTCCTCTCCCTCCCTGACTCTCTTTTTTTTCTTTTTCCTAGCTGTCTATTTTTCATGAACAGTGCAATTTACTGACAAATATACCTGATGCTGAACTGCAGGAGCTGGTGCCATTGGACACACAGACCCAGTTAGCCAACAGCAAGGAGCACATACGCATGTTGACAGAGACTGTGTCCAGAATGAAGGAGATTGCCGAACACCTGGTCATTCAGTCCACGGGGCATGCAACAGACATGGTGCATTTCGGCAGACAGCTCAGGTCTGTGTGACATGTGTGGGTGTTTGTTGCCCTTGCTTTTTCCATATCATTTATTGGTAGTTGTTTTGTACCTGATTTGGCTCATTTTGCTGTGGTTTCTTTGGTTGAGTGTTGCTGGGTTTAATTTTGTTGTGCATTTCAAATAATTTATTCCATAATGGAAATAACCTAGTACCTTCTTTTTAAAATTTATTTATTCTTTGATTTCAAGGATAATGGAACAAGCACTAATGTGTTTTTTACGTCCAGTCCTCGTGTGTATGCAGTTTTGTAAGTTTTGTCATCCGTTCCCACCGTTTGTTTTTGGTGATGTTATCTGCCTACATTAGGTTATCTTGTATTTGGTGGTAGCACTGTGTGACTTAAATCTAATTACATCTATGTTTAAGCAAAAACAGTCTTGAAATCATTTCAGATTAGGCTTGTTTCTTTATTAATGTTGGTATGTAGTTTTCTACATTTGTTCTGCATTTTCAGAAATCCATGTTCACAAATGACTTGTTACAGATTCAAGCATTGGATCAGCATGAAAAGGCACATTCCTCATAACAAAATCAAATGCATTAGTTTTTCCACCTCATCATAAACAGAAACATATCAATGTTTGTGTAGTTCTCACTGATCTGGTGTCTGTTTTTTATGAAAGAGTTAGTCACATGTCATCATACTAAAAAAAACCCAAAAAACACCCAGCTTTTTGTGATGCTTCTTGTGCACTGGTTTCTAAGTATTGGGTTTTTGTGTGTGTGTCCAGCATTATGAGTGGTAACACTACCCCCCTGACAGCCTGGGCTACCGGCACCAACAACACCTGGCCCCAGCTTCAGAAAGGCTTCCAACACCTGTCAGTGGAGTACAGCACACTCTCTGACAAATCGGCCCAGTCGGTAATTCTCTTTAGTTCTGCACACTTTTTGTGTGGGTTTTAAATTTTTTTTCATTTATTCTTTTATTTCAAGGTTAGTGGAATAAGCACTCATGTGCTTTTTTTTTTACATCCAGTCCCTGTGTATATGCAGTTATGTAAATTTTGTCATCCGTTCTCACTAGCACACAATGGCCTACTCTTCTGAAAAGCGGAACGGGATTTAATGTGTGCACAAGATGTTCTCTGTGTATATGTGTGTGTGTTGTGTGTGTGTGTGTGTGTGTGTGGTGTGTGTGTGTGTGTGTGTGTGTGTGTGGAACCATTTACTATGCTACGTTATGTATTTTACCTATTGTGTGGGCAGGCTATAGACATGGAGGATAGTGTGGTTGAACGGCTATCTTTTTTTCTGGATGTTCTTCTTGCCTACAAGGTGAGTACTGAGACCCAATGTGCTATGATCAATTCAGTAATGAACATATTGCTGTGTCCATGGAAAAAATATCCCTATTTCATTTGTCTGAATTTGTGGGGGGTTTTAACTGTATTATTTGGAAACTTTACACATAAGATTTGAAGGCATTAAAGACAAAACTGGCAAGTCAAGGGAGTTTTCAATTCTAATTTTTCTAATAAATATGTTGTAAAGATTTTCCATTTGTAAAAGAGAAAAAATGCAGTGTACTTGTGAGATAAAAGTCCACTGTACATCTGTACAGCACTGTATGGGTGCTTAGTGGTACCAGTTATTTCAGTATATTTTTCTTCCAGATTTTGATTTGTAAATCTCTAAAATTGATGTGTTCTTTTTTTTTTTTTCCTTTTTCCAGAAAATGTCCTTTGCATTCTATTTCAGCATAACTGAACCTCTGACTTGGGTTTAAGCTGTTGTAGTGTAATATGTGACTTTGGCTGTGTACAGGACCTGTGTGACCGACATGAGAGAGGCCTGGTCAGCGATCACCAGCGTGCCATACAGAAGATGGGCCAGTACAAGAAGAAGAAAATGTCAGCCACCGTGCAGACTGGCACAGGGGAGGTACAGAGGCAGTTTGTTGTTGACATTAAAAATTTAGTCATCTGATAATGATGATAAAAAAAAATGTTTTAAGTTCTCCGGGACAGGAGAGGTACAGAGAGAATTAATTATTGATATTTAATCATCTGATAATAATAATAATAATAGTATAATAATGATAAAATGGAGGTTTATATAGCACGAATTCCCAAAAACATGGGCTCACAAAACATGAATAAATCAGTCCTCTGGGATAGGTGAGGTACAGAGGGAGTTCATTATTGATATTTTGTGATCTAATAACACAAAGAAATGAATAAATAAGTCCTCTGGGATAGGAGAGGTACAGAGATAGCTCATTGTTGATATTTAGTCATCTAATCATAAAAAATTTGTAAACAAATTTTAAAGTCCTCGGGGATATGAGAGGTACAGAAGGAGTTCATTGTTACTATTTAGTCTTTTTTTTTTTTACAATAAAAAACTAAGCTTCTGTGGAACAGGAGAGGTAAGGAAGAAGTTGATTGCTAATATTTGCTAATTTTGTAATCAGAAAAGACTAAGTTAATGATCAGTAATGTTATTGTAGACATTTTAATGTAAAGGACTGTTTTTCACCCGACTGTTATTTTCTTTGTTTCAGGGAGTGGTAGAGCAGTTGGAGCAGAGAATTCTGGAGGTAAGCTGAATGAGTTAAATATGTTAAAAAAAGTTAGTTAAAGTCTGTCCCGAGCCTTGAGGCTCATCAGGCCGGTGCTTATCCCGGTTTCTGTGGCGTTAAGCGACTGAGAGTCATAGACTCCCCCCTGGATAGGACACCAGTCTATCGCAGGGTTAACCCCCAACACAAGGTTGGTACCCCTTTTACACCTGGGTGGGGTGAGAAAATAGCCGTAAAGTGCCTTTTCCAAGGGCACAACGCCATAGCCGAAAGCTGGGATCGAACCCGCAACCTTTAGATTACGAGTCCAATGCCCTAACCACTAGACTACAGCGGCGGCTAGTTAAATATGTAGTAATGGTAAATAGTAAAATTTATACAGCACTGAATCTTGGTTAAAAGCAAACCAGAGCTTTCACACATCATTTGCTTGCTAGGCATGGTACAGGCAAACAAAGAACAGGGAAAAGAGTTTCTTTTTTGCAAGCACAGAAACTGGAAAAGATGACATGTTTTGCATGGAGTGGTAGAGATACCAAACAGGAAAGTGATGAATTTTAAGATCGGATTTGATGCTTCAGAGTGAAGGCTTCAGGTGTAGAGAAACAGGGAGATTGTTTCGCCAGAGGCAGAGAAAGAGCAACAGCCAATATTAGACTGTTTGATTCTGGGATGTTGTCTCTCCATATGTCTCATTGTTTTTCTGTCTGTCTCTCTGTTCCTGCACAATCTTCTAACAGTCTTTTAATTTTTTGAAGATAAAAAAAGAAATAGATCTTAAATTCTCCCTGTCTCATTCTATTTCTATCTGTTTGTGATGGTCTGCTGCTGTACAATCTTCTCTCTAACTATGGGTCTTTGTCTTTCTTTGCCTTTTTCAGCTGTGTGGAACTTCATATCTGCAAGTTTACACTTATCAACACTTAATATACTTCTGATTTTTTATTTGAACATTTGTATAGTTTTGGATTGATGGGTGACTTTAGAAAACATTAAGATATAGATTCCACAAAAAAATATTACAAAGATATGAGAATTTTCTGTCTTTTAATTGTGGTCTGGGATGGCTATAGGAGAGTGTAAAACTCAGCAGAGATAGAGAAAGGTGGCAATCTCTGGTGGCGTTATGTGAAGCTCCTACTGTTGATGGTGGCAATGGAGACAGGTGATAGGTGATGGAAATCCACATTTTGAATTAACTTCAGGGCCAAAAATCTCTCTTTCTTAACTTCCTCTGTTACAAAACAGCCACATTAGTTATGCATCAGTACATGGGCAGAACAAAAATAATGATGTACATATATACTGTCATTGGTTCTAATTTAATACACTTACAGAAAAAAAGGGAGCGAAAAAGTATAGTAGTTTAATGTTTAGTGTTAGATTTTTTCTTTATTTACAAATTGTTAGCAGCTTTATAGTGTTGTTGTCAAATGCCAAAATATACCATTTCTCCTGCTTCAATTGCCTTCATTCCCTGAACCTGACCAAACACTAGGGACCAGACCATGAGGACATCCACCACTAGTTTCCCTCTTTCTGATATTTTCTTGTTGTTGTTGTTGTGTGTTCCCCAATTAAACACTCTGGGGGGTCACCCAAAATGTGCATCTAACTCACTCATTCCACCAGGGAATCACTGTGAGATTGAAACCGCACACTGAATGAGGAGTTTGCGTGTATGACTGTTTTCAAGTACCTCACCATATAGGCAGCCATACTCCAACTTCAGAAGGAAAAAATACACACAAAAAAACCTCGCAACTTCATAGTATTTTTTTGTTGTTATGTCTGTTATCTGTGTGGTGGTTGTGGTTGTGGTTGCAGCAAGAGAGTGAGATAGCCAACATGGAGAATCGGAACTACTTCTCCCTGCACTGCCTGCAGATGGAGACCCAGCTGGTGTACGCCCACCTGGACATCTTCTACGACATCCTCAGCCGCATGGCAGAGGTGGAGGCACACGCCAAGGCAGAGGTAAATTTTCAGGTGTCCTAACGATCTTTCTCAGACACTTTTGCTGAAACGGAAGTAGGTAAAAGGATATGGTGATAGCGGTAGAAGTGTGATGAAAGGACCTTTTTTGACATGTGGTGGTGGTGGGGGTGGGGGTGGTGGTGGTGGTAGCGTACAACAGTAAACACGTCACAGTGATATAACCAAAAGATATTAATGGTGCTGTTTAGATGAGAGGTTGTGTTGTCTGATCAGTCCACTTAGGAGTCGATTGTGATCACATGCATGCACACACGCACACACACACACACACACACACACACACACACACACACACACACACACACATGCATACAAGTGAGACATAAAACTGAAGACCACCACACAACACACACACACACACACACACACACACACACACACACACACACACACACACACACACACACACACACACACACACACATGATAACCCCTTTTTTATCAGTGTTATGTTATTGTGCTTGGTACTTGAGATCAAAGAGAATTTGCTCTATAGTCAAGTGTTGGGGCTTTAATTGCTAGGATGATGGCTTACTACAGTTATCTTTGAAGAACTTCCATTCAGCATTGTTATGAAAGTGGGTATATACATTGCTACTGTTCTGGGGTTTGCTCAAGAAGCAAGGTGACAGGACAGTTTAAACACTCACCTGCCTAACCAAAGTAAACCATGAGGTTCTGGGTTCGATTCCCAGCCTCGCCCTTTCTTCCCAGTGTGATGGAGAAATTGAACTAAACATCCAGTCTTTTAAAGAAGACTCTAAACCAGTCAGACCCACGTGCTGACCGACTTCAGCATGTCAAAATAATCCATGACAGTTGAAAATGGGACAGAGCATGGAGGTACCCCCTGACTGTTCCGGCAAAACTGGTAGGTTCATTTCCCAAATGTATTCTGAAGTCAGAATGCAGATACCTTAATGGTGGGAAGAAAAAATGGTCACATACGCAAAATCTCACCATTGGTGAACCTCAGAGCTTTTGCCAAGGAACAAAAAAATGTTTGCTTGTTTCTCTGGGTTATTTTAATTATGTTACTTTTTTTTTAATGATATATTTACTAAAATTTCTGGGAGGGAAGGAGAGTGGTAATAAGGAAGGGATACACTAGCTGTTACTATATTGACTTTATATCTTATATAATATATATATATATATATATATATATATATATATATATATATATATATATATATATATGTGTGTGTGTGTGTGTGTGTGTGTGTGTGTGTGTGTGGAGAGAGAGAGAGAGAGAGAGAGAGAGAGAGAGAGAGAGAGAGAGAGAGAGAGAGAGAGAGAGAGAGAGAACTCAAACTCAAACTCAAACTCAAACTCAAACTCAAACTCGAAAAATTTATTCACAGAAAGGCCATTGGCCCATACATGAAGGGGGTTGCCAAACTGCTTAGTATTTTGGTGGAATAAAAGACAACAGCAATGACAACAGCAGAATTGTATTGCAACAAAATCAGAAGCAAAAATATGACTTAAGATAATAAAGTATCTCTTATTCTAAAGGCTTTACACAAATAAAGAGTGAGGCTGCGCACAACCTCAGGCTGACTTGATGCCATGAGTAAACAGAGTCTAAATGAATTAGGCTGCTTTCTATATTTCACAGGGATGTAACTCTGCCTAACATCCTCTAGCACTGGGCAGCATAACACAAAATGCACCTCATTTTCAGGTGCTTGCTTACATAACGGGCATAGTAACCTGAGGTCATCAACATCATATCCTCTGTATCTGAATTTATGAACATTTATATCTGATACACCAAGTCTAAACTTTGACATAATTCTTTTCAAATGTATGTCCATATCAAGCTTTAAATAAGGTTTGATATCATGTGCACTTATAAATTGTCTATACATTTGATACCTTTCACTGGTTTGTATATGATCATTCCATTGCTGCCATCGGCAGTCAATCAGTCTTTGTCTGAAAGTGTTTATAAATTCTCTACAACTTCCAACACCTTGATTGAGCCAAACAAATCCAAAACCAAGTTCACACAAACAGGTGCGTATTTGTGTAGCCCAGTTGTTTTTCCCTTTCACATCTAGATCATAAAGCATCTTGTAAGATTTAAAAGGTAGCCTGTTCTCATCCATATGTAGAATCTTAATCCAGTATCTAATACATCTTACAGCAGCATTAACAGAGAGAGGATATCTATTAGTTTCACTATACACAAGGTCATTGGGCGTTCGTCTATCTAAGCCTAAGAACTGCTTTAATGCAAAGAGGTGCACTGATTCACAGTGCGTTACAGCTGCATCCAAACCCCAAATTTCTGCACCATATAGCACAGTGGGTTGTATTTGGGCGAGAGAGAGAGAGAGAGAGAGAGAGTTCATGTGTGTGTGTGAGAGAGAGAGAGAGTACAAAAATGATCAAGAATACTAGCGTACACAAGAAGCCTATGCTGCAGATGGCGAAGACATGGGGTGAACTGAGGCCACTCGTGGATACCCTGGTAACTCAAGATGGCACTCCCTCCTCCTCAACCCGAATCAGCTCCCACTAACATCTTCAACAGCAATGGCGGCAGCAACTGCAGAAAAAAGGGGCCAGGACAAAGCACTGGGTTTCAAAAGAATCAGAAGGAACTGAACACTTTTGCAAAAAAAAACAAGAAAAAAAAACCCTGAAGACTTTTGCCTTTCCTAACCACCCCCCATGATCAAAGTTTCCGTCTCATGGGAAACTACTCTGTTATCTAGTCTCCATTCTCAAGGTTATCTTGTTTTGTGTTCATGCATCTGTGAATAGGAGAAAAAGAAAACTGAAAAGAAAAGAAGTGAAGTGCTCCTGATTTGTGCAGTATTTTTGTGTGTACTATTTCAAAAGTTCACTTACAGCTGTTTGCTCTGAAATGATGTTTTTCCACTGATCGATACATCTTCAGTTCCTTTTTTTTCTGACACAAGTATTTGTGTTTTTGTATTTGTGTGTGTGTGTGGGGGGGGGGGGGAGTGTGATGTGGTGTGTTGTGTTGTGTTGTGGTGTGTTGTGTTGTGTTTTGTGTGTGTGTGTGTGCGTGTGTGTGTGTGTGTGCGTGTGTGTGTGTGTGTGTGTGTGTGTGTGTGTGTGTGTGTGTGTGCGCGCGCGTGTGTGTTTGTGAGTGTGTGTTCTACAATGAAGCGTGTGTGTTGGGGGGGGGAATGTTGATTTTCTTGCATGTTAATGAATACATGTAAGTGTTTTGTCTTAAGTGTTTATGCACATACGTGACTCTCCACCATGAAATGAGTCGTATTGCACCTGACCCACTTCTCCATAGAGGCCATTTTGGAGAGCTAGGGGTCATGTTACTGGCTTTGAGATTTCAATTTATTATAAAACTGTAAGCTTTCTTCTACCTTGTGCTGAAGTATTATGGCATAAATTTGTTTTCTTTTACTTAAAAAACGCTTTTTAAAAACACTCAACTTCTCATACTGACCATCTGTTATGATGCAAAATTTGTCAATTTTGTATTATGTCTGGTGTCTAGCATTGCAATTTTTTAATCACTCTTCATTAAGTTATCTGATTTTCAGTCCCTTTTTTTTCTTTTGAATAGCCTTTAAAAAGGGGTTTTTAAATTATATTTTTGATTGCATATTAATAGCATCCTAACAGTTCAAAATTGACCTCCAGTGCAAAGCGACTCATCATGTGGTGGAGGGTCACATATGTGCATGTTGCTCTTTTATGAATATATACTCACATGTTAGTTGAGCTCTTGTATCAAGAATGAGTGTTATGTATCTGGATGCAACAGTAACCAGCAAGTGCCTAAAGATAATTGCCATACTACAGAATATAATATACAGTATGTTGTGTTTTTTTGTAATGTACATGATTATCATCACTGTTATCATGGGATATTTGAGATTTTTTTCAGGGTCGTAAGAAATTGAAATGGTCTGTAATTCTTTTTTTTTTTTTTTTAAATACAGCTACAGGAATATAGGAGTAGAAAGAAGAATTAAAACAATGAAGAAACTTGTCATAAAGTAACAAGTACAGTTACTTACTGTTGAAGGTGTTGTCAAGTCTCTCTTGATGATGCCAAGGTGACCTTTGAATCAGTTACATACTGGACACATCTTTTCTGGAATAAAGTAAAAGTTACTTTTTTTTGTAAAAGTCTCTATTAATTTACTGTTACATCATGCATATTGTCAAGTTAATAAATCAGTTTTTAGCTTAAAAAAACATTTTTTTATATAAATAAGTTTGCCAGACTAATATCCTGTATCTAGATATTGTTAATTTGTTGCTGTTGAGCACTGTTGAAGTGTGTATAACTATGACAGTACATTCCATTGAAATCTGGTCACATGCTGTTGAACAGCTTATCTGTTCACCAGCAGAACAGACTGTATAATTCTACAGGTATTGCTGAGAATCGTCATATTTTTATATATTTGCATTTTCCAAACTCAGTATTGTTCATGTTTACACGTCTGTTTTATATAATCAAGCAGCTGTAGTTTCATTGAATGGAACAAATATTGAACGAAACTTGTTTAAATCTAAGCAGCTGGAGATACCATATTGGGAGTTTACACAGTTTTGGTATAATCCAAATAGTGATGGCTCATGCATGTATTTTGAGATGCTTTTTTTTACGGGCATTAATTTTACAGTTGAAACACATGGTTGGTTTTCCCCAAGCAATAATGTAGTTGATAACCCACAATGAATGATTCATGTAATCACATAATTGCTTTTCCCAAGCAAAAGTGTGGTGATAATCCACAATGTATCTGTATGATATGTGTAATCCTCTCATAATTCCATTTGTCTTGATTTCTCTCATAACCCTTTGAGGAGCTTTTTGGACAGTGCACTGAATGTTTTTAAGCAGTGTGTTGTGTGTATGTGAAATCTGGTGAAGCCCATCTCTCCCCATGCAGTAGTTTTCATGCTTTGTGTGGGTTGTATTGCATAAAGCCACTTCACCAAACTGTATAGATCTACAACTGAACAGTCATCGCCATCTGTGTCAAAATGTAACAGGCTGCATCAGTATTCCTGCTTGACGGATAAGCAATGAGGTCAAAACAAGTACTCCTTTCTGTATACTTTACATCACATTCTTTTTTTTTTTTTAATCATATATTGTGGATAAGAACAGAAAGCCAGACCAAGAAGAATCCTAGAGTTTGCCAAATTGACATTGGAGATCAGTATTTCATGATGGCCAGAACGGTAGAAGATTAATTAAAAATGAGGTGGTAACCAGTGGTCAGTATGTTGGGTTCCTGACTGGAAGATTGTGAGTTTGAATCCCATAAATCATAGGGTGGTTGGTTTTGTTTATTGTTGTTTTGTTTGGGGTTTTTGTTTTTGTTTTGGTTTGGTTTTTGTTGGGGTTTTTTGTTTTTTTACTCTGGTTGGCTCCTATCCAGGGTGACTTTGCTATGGAAAGACTGGCAAGTTTCACCCCCTTCATGGATAGAATCTTGTGAATGCTACTCAAACATCAGCATCATTACATCATCTTCATCACCATTAATCGTCATGCAATAAAAGAAAATTGTCTCTTGATTCAGTGGTGCCAGTTGCTGTGGTCTCATGGTGACCTCAGTTTTGGTTTTTTTTTACACTTCTGTGCCAGAATGAGTGAGGTTTATTGGAAAAGACTATTAGAGGGATATTGTTGGGCAGTTGGGCAATAGTGACCAAGTCCATTGAGATTCAGAAGTTCGGCATTTTTCTAGAGCTGAGATTTGCCTAGGGTTTTAATCAAAGTTTTCTTAATAATGATAATAATGATAATGTATAGTGTTCATATAGCAATGAATCTTCTAGAGCAAACAAATCAAAGCACTTAAGTTATACTTGTTTGCAGATAGATGGTGGTTTGGTGAGAAATGACTGAACTTTTTTCACAGTGTTAATGTCAAGGGAACTCACCACATAGTCACATGGTTTGGTCCTAAATGATGCTAAACTGTGCCTCAACTCTGGCAAACAAAACCTCTGGTGACTTCCACCAGAATTCTGATAGCTTGACTGATACAGTTGATCTGACGTGCAGTGAGGACTTGGATTTGGGAAATTATTAATTCAACCATTATTCACGTGTTCAGCGTTAGGGTCACCAATTTAGCATTCCCCAAACTATCATACAAACAGAAGCAGAGTATGTGAATTTATGAAGTTTGGATAACTCAGAAGAGAATCGTCAGGAACACTTGTGTTTATTTTTTAAACCAAACATAAAGAGAAGGACTTTTAAAACATGTATCTACGAAAATGTAACCCTTAAACAAAAAGTCTTATCATGAAGGTGCCGACTACAATATTTTCTTTGAATTGAACAACCTAAAGATGTTTTTCACAGGATAGACATGTATTTTTACATTTTACTTTACACATGTAAAAACACAACATTCCAAATCTAGTCTGCCAGAAGTCATATTCGGTGTGTAAACTATGTATTCTTGAACAGCTGTATCATGTGTGCAGTAGCATGGTCTTTGGACAGTGCCGTTTAATTTTTCAACGTTGTTGTTGTTGTTGCACGTATCCCAGCTTAACATTCAAATGTCACCCAGAATATGCACTCTTGTCTCACTTATCCCACCTGGAAATCACTGCGAGACTGAAAGTACATACTGGATGAGAAGTTTGCGAGTATGACTCTTTTGTTGAGTACCTCACCACATAGGCAGCCATACTCCAGCTTCAGAGAATTGAGGAGGTTTTTTTTTACTTTGAAGAGGAGAGTGCATGATGTTGTTCTAAGAGCTTGTCATGGCTGAAGACAATCTCAACTGAACATTTCACAACATAGGTTTCCCATAACCAGTGTGGTCGTAGGGAGCAAGGCGTCCGAGACCTCAGCTTCTGTGCCCATCTCCTCTCCCTCGCTGCTTTACCTTCCCCAACCCTAAAGAGGACAGGTACCCATTTACAGCTGGGTGAACTGGAGGAACTGTAATGAAACCAAGGCATGAAAATGGTGACCCATCCAATTGGTAACCACGCTTAATGCTGCTTAACATTGGATGGGGGAAAGCAAGCGCTCTGACCTCTGAGCTATCCAGTCCCCTTACAATATTTTAATGTTTGTCTCGGCACTTAGCTGACATCAATAGCCGGTTTTGCTGTTGGCCTGGGTGAAAGTTTGTCAGTCATTTTGCAACAGTGCAGTCAATTCACTCAGGAAAAATTTGTCCCCAAATGGATGAGAAATTCTGTTGAGCTGCAACAGTCTGGGACCAAAGGAAGCAGTTGTGTTGGCAAGTTTTATCCTTTGTTAATGAAGCTTTTGATCCTGTTTGTTTATCCTAAAAGAAGTTTAATGTTTGTTTGATTATAGTCATAACATTGATTAAGCTTTAAGTGTGTTGTGTGTGTGTGTGTGTGGTGTGTGTGTGTGTGTGTGTGTGTGTGTGTGTGTGTGTGTTTAGTGTTTTTTTCATATGATTTACATGACTGAAAGTCTTTCAACAAAAAGGAAATAAAAATTTGATACCTCATATTTGTATGTGTAATTGTATTGTGTTTCAAAAATCATTCTCAGATTTACCAAGAGAATTTTAAATCAATGAGATGTTTATTTATGTTGTTTACAAATACTTCACATGCACACATGCATGCACTTATCCACACACACACACACACACACACACACACACACACACACACACACACACACACACACACACACACACACACACACACACACACACACACACAAACAAACACATGCACGCACGCACACATGCATGCATGCATGCACACACGCATGCATGCATGCACACACACGCAACACAACACCACAATAAGACCCCGACAAAACCCACACACACCACTCCCCAAAACCCACAACCACGCAGCACTGCACACTTAAATCTTGCATTTTGTTACAGTGTCGTATACACACTATTCAAACTAATAAAGCAAGCATCGTTACCACAAACACACAACACACACCACATCACACACACCACACACACACACACACACACACACACACACACATCACATGCACCTACTACATCTACATACTCAGAATTATGTTTACAGTGATCATATTCACATTATAAATGTAAGGATGTTTAACAAAAAATATAGGTCTTTGCACCATTGCCAAACCATCTCTGCCACAGTAAAAATCCTTTGTACAGTATTGGCTTCATACTACGATGCTGTGTGTTGTGTGTTGTTTTTTTTTATTGCATTGTTGTTTAAGCTGTTCCATACTTTTCATTACATTCCTAGTGTGTTATACAACCTAAAATAGGCTGATCGAAAGCAAACATATTCTCTCTCACTCTCTCTCTCTCTCTCTCTCTCTCTCTCTCTCTCTCTCTCTCTCTCTCTCTCTCTCTCCTCCTCTCCTCCCTCCCTCCCTCTCTCTCTCTCTCTCTCTCTCTCTCTCTCTCTCTCTCTCTCTCTCTCTCTCTCTGTGGTCAAGGGGGGACGGATAGCCTAGTGGTCAGAACATTGCGCTGGCAATTTGAAGACCTGGGTTCGAATCTGGTCGAGGAGATTTTTCTCCTGGAGTTAACATCAGTGCTGACTCCACTCTCCCCACAAGTCCGGATGAGACTTTAAACCGAGGCCCCGTGTGCGAACGCACGCAGAACATCTTGCGCACACGTTAAATCCTGTTCCGCTTTTCGTAAGAGTAGGCCATCGTGTGCCGGTGGGAACAGATGACATTTACAAAACGGCATACACACGGGGACTGGATGTAAAAAAGCACAAGAGTGCTTATCCCATTATCCTCGATATAAAAGAATAAATCAAATCAAATCTCTCTCTCTTTCTGTCTCTCTCTCTTTGTGTACATGTGTGGGAGAGAGAGAGAGAGAGAGAGAGAGAGAGAGAGAGAGAGAGAATTCCTACTTTGGAGCACAAGAGCAAAAACATTGGGGATAAATACTTTCTTGCAGTGTGTAATTTTTCATATATTGCTTCCTATATTTAATCAGTGCTACTTCTCGGAACCCAGTTACGCTTTTCACATAGTTATCCACATAGCAGTAGTCTGTTAAAACAGCTGAATGATCATTTGCTTTTCTCTTTTTTCTCTTTAAAAAAAATGTCTATTTATCTATTGATATTCTTCTCTCTTTTTTTTTTCTTTTTGAATGTTCACAAGTATTTTAGTCAAAATAAATGTCTGACTTTTATCAACAACCTTGTGTAAATGTGTGCCATGTTTGTTTCCAAGTGCTTTGAACAAATTTGTTTATGAAATCAGTGATTTTTTTTATTAACAGACACTGACTGATTAAAAAAAAAGAAGAAAAATACTCATTAGGTTTCTTGAACAAGAATTTTCTTAAAAATTGAAAGACTGACTGATGTTATTGTTTGGCTGCTAAACACTGCATCACAGTGTATGCTGATGTGGTATTCAGTGATGTATTTGGGAAGAAAAAAAAAACCAACAACAACAATCTTTGACTATGCAATACTGTGATGATAAAACATTGCATTTGTTATGTGTGCTGCCATGGTGTTGTTAATATGCTTGGTAATCAAACATTGCATTTGTTATGTATGCTGACATGGTGTTGTTAATATGCTTGGTAATCAAACATTGCATTTGTTATGTATGCTGACATGGTGTTGTTAATATGCTTGGTAATCAAACTTTGCATTTGTTATGTATGCTGACATGGTGTTGTTGATATGCTTGGTAATCAAACATTGCATTTTTTATGTATGTTCACATGGCGTTATTAACGTGCTTGATAATCACACGTTACACATTACGTATACTGACATGGTGTCGTTTACAACTTCACTTCTGCTGAATTTCCCTGTTATACTTAAAGACACTTTTATGTTATCGAGTCTTGAGAAGATACAGTATTTTGTTTTCGCAGAATGCTTGCAGTTGCTTGTTTCTGAGCAATCTTCATGGTTTTTTGTAACAACAGTAATCAGTTTGTTTTGTAACAACAGTAATCAGTTTGCCTTAAAATCATGTGCAATGTTTATAAGTACTCTTAAATGTAAACAACTTTTGTCTATGTTTGCATTAAATTCACATTATTAAAATGGCATGAAACTGATTTCATTAGTTGTTTGTTTGGATTTTTTTTTATTGTTGTTGTTCTTATTGATTGTATTCTGAAATAGATTTTTTAAAACTTTGATCCAAGTCTTTCCTCCTGTCTGTCTGTCTGTCTGTCTGTCTGTCTGTCTGTCTGTCTGTCTGTCTGTCTGTCTGTCTGTCTGTCTGTCTGTCTGTCTGTCTGTCTGTCTGTCTCTCTCTCTCTCTCTCTCTCTCTCTCTCTCTCTCTCTCTCTCTCTCTCTCTCTCTCTCTCTCTCTCTCTCTCTCTCTCTCTCTCTCTCTGTGATTCAGACACTCATATGTAATGTGAACCAGAAGAATACACTTTGTGAGAGATGCAGCATATCTTCTGTAAAAACCTCCATTATAACTAAGGTCCCATGTGCGAACGCACGCAGAACATCTTGCATGCACGTTAAATCCTGTTCCACTTTTCGAAAGAGTATGCCATTGTGTGCCGGTGGGAACAGATAACAAAATTTACAAAACTGCATACACATGAGGACTGATTGTAAAAAAAAAAAAAAAAAAGCACATGAGTGCTTATTCCATTATCCTCAATATAAAAGAAAAAATACAAATAAATAATTGAATAGATAACCTTTTCCTGTAGTTTCACTGACCTTGTGCTCTCTGAGACATCAGAATGACATGCAAAATGATCAGGGAATTTTCTACTACTTTGCTATCATCACTTCTTAATTAATAATAGTGCAGTGCAGAGACACTGAAGGGAAACACCTTTACACTGTGCGGGTGGCTGAAAGTTCTATCCCTTGACACCATCTTCAAATGGGCCGGAAGCCTATGGTCAGAACATGTGTTCGCAATTGACCCAGTTCGATCTCCATTGGAGGGATTTTTCCCTGGAGTTAACATCAGTGTGACACCACTCTCCAAAAGTCTTTCGATGAGACTGTAAACTGAGCCCTTGTGAACACACGCAGAACATCTTGCGGCACATTAAATCCATCCGCTTTTGTAGAGAATCTATGTGTGCCAGTGGGAACAGATGACAATATTACAAACAGCATACACACGGACTGGATGAGAAGCACAGAAGTTGCTTATCCCATTATCTCGATATAAGATAAAATAATAAATAAATAATGTATCTCTGTGACAGTCAAGTCATAAACACTTTGATCATCCCCTGAAGGGCAATTACAATACGGACAGGCATTAAAAAAGAAAAGGTAAAAGGTAAAGGTGTCCCATAACCTGTGTGGTCATAGGGGAACGAGACGTCAGAGACCTCAGCTTCTCTAGGGGCCAGCATGTTGAGGGTGGCGCCCATCTCCTCTCCCTCGCTACTTTACCTTCCCTGACCCTAAAGAGGGCAGGTACCCATTTACAGCTGGGTGAACTGGGGGAGCTGTACTGAAGCCAAGGTTTGAAAATGGTCACCCATCCAATTGGTAACCATGCTCGACGCTGCTTAACATTGGCTTGGGGAAAGTGAGCGCTCTGACCACTGAGCTATCCCGTCCTGACAGACATATTGATACGAATCATTATCAAAAGACGCAAGATAGCTGCATTCATATTTTGTTCAAGCTTCAAATAAAAATATCAAAAAACACTTGCACATGTACGCGCGCGCACGCGCGCGCCGCGCGCGCACACACACACACACACACACACAACACACACACACACACACACACACACCACACCAACACATTGAAATAATTTGACTTTGACTCACACATACACACACACACACCACACACACACACACACACACACACACACACACACACACACACCACACACACACACACACACCACACACACACAATGTATGGGTACAATGTTATTAAAACCATTGACTAGAAAATATATATAAACTATTATTTACGCATGTACAACGCACTCGCACACGCACGCATACATGCACGCACGCACGCTCGCTCGCGCGCGCGCGCGCACCACACATGCACGCACGCACACACACCAATAAATCCATTTGAACCATTGGTTAAAAAAGACATGAACGTACAAGCAGGGCTTGTTTTCCCAACTCATCATGCACAGACACAACAGATGCTGCCTCAGTGCTCATTGTCATGACTATCTCCCAGTGCCAAATGTCATAACTGTCTCCCAGTGCCAAATGTCATGACTCTGTCTCCCAGTGCCAAATACCATGACTGTCACCCAGTGCCAAATGTCATAATGCCTCCCAGTGCCAAATGTTATGATTGCCACCCAGTGCCAAATGAATGCCTGTCACCCAGTGACAAATGTCATAACTGTCTCCTAGTGCCCATTGTCATGACAGTCACCCAGTGCCAATGGGGAGATGGGATGGCATGGTGGTTAGAGGGATGTCCTCATGATCTGCTGACCCCGGTTCGAATCTCGTTCAAAATAATGTTTCCTCTAGAGTTAACATTAGTGCCGACTACACTCCCCTTAAAAGTCCTTCAGATGAAACCACAAACCAAGGTCTGTGTTGCGAACGCACGCAGAACATCTTGTGCACATGCGTAAACCTGTTCTGCTTTTTGGAAGAATAGGCCATTGTGTGCTGGTGGGGACGGATGACAAAATTTACAAAATTGCATACACATTGGGACTGAATGTAAAAAAAAAAGCACATGAGTTTTTATAACATCATCCTCAAAATAAAAGAATTTAACAAAATTGGCATATGTATGTTTCCATCAGCATTTCTCACCACTGTTCCAGTACCAACTGTTCTGACTGTCTCCCAGTGCAATACTGTCACGACCATGTCTCACGGTGATAGATATTGTAAGTCTCCCAGTGGCACAAAATCACACATCCCCCCCCCCACCCCAGTGCCATTTTAAATGAATGTCTCCCACTGCTAGATATAAGGACTATGCCCCCCTCCCCTGCCCCTCACGTGCCAAATACATGGCCTTCTCTCATAGTGCTACACATTATGACTCAGTCCCCTAGGGGACTGCTCCAGCCATTTCTCATGACTGTTTCCCAGGAGCCAACTGTCACGACCTTAAATCTAACCCCAGCCCTAACCCTAAGCCCTAACAACACTAATGCTAACGCTAACACTAACATCACCACATCATCCTAACCCTAACCCTATAAAACTAAAACTCTACAACCCTAACCGTAACCCTAACCCAGCCCGAACCCTAACCAACCACCCCCCCCCCCCCCCCCTGCATTGTCATGACTGTCTCCAAGTGCTTATTGTTATTGCTCTGTCTCTCAGTGCCATTTGCCATGACTCTTCTCCAGTGCCATTGCCAGACTTCTATCCCCCCCACCCCCCCCCCTGCCATTCGTCATGACTGTCTCTAAGTGCTTATTGTTATGGCTCTGACTCTGGTTTATTAATTCTTCTAGCTAGGATTGGCTCAGACAGTCCACTGTCAGATTGGTCAAATGTGTGTGTGTGTGTGTGTGTGTGTGTGTGTGTGTGTGTGTGTGTGTGTGTGTGTGTGTGTGTGTGTGTGTGTGTGTGTGTGTGTGTGTGTGTGTGTGTGCGTGCGTGCATTTGTGATTTGTATTTTGTACCACTTTATGTCACATAACATTTCTCTGCGTGAAATTCGGGCCGCTCTCCCCGGGGAGAGCGCGTCGCCACAAGTGCAGCGCCCACCCATTTTTTTTTCTTTTTCCTGTAGGCCTATGCAATGTATCCGTTTCCCGTGTGTGTGTGTGTGTGTGTGTGTGTGTGTGTGTGTGTGTGTGTGTGTGTGTGTGTGGTGTGTGCGTACGTGTGCGTGCGTGCGTGTGTGTGCGTACGTGTGCGTGCGTGCGTGCGTGCGTGTGTGTGTGCGTGGTGTGTGTGTGTGTGTGTGTGTGTGTGTGTGTGTGTGTGTGTGTGTGTGTGTGTGTGTTGTGTTTAATTCCGAGGATAGTGGAATAAACATCCATGTGCTTTATTTATTTATTTTTTAAAAAAGCCTCCAGTACCAGTGTGTATGCAGCTTTGTAAATTTTGTCATCTGTTCCCACTGGCACACAATGGCCTACTCTTCAGAAAAGCGGAACGGGTTTTAATGTGTGCACAAGATGTCCTTTTTATCAATGTATCCATTTATTTATTTTCTTTATTTATTCTTTTATACGGAGGCGGGATAACTAAGTGGTCAGAGCGCTTGCTTTCCTCAAGTTAAGCAGCGTCGAGCGCGGTTACCAGTTGGATGGGAGGCCGTTTGCGCTTTGGCTTCAGTACAGTTCCCCTCCCCCCCCTCCCCGCCACAGTTCACCCAGCTGTAAATGGGTACCTGCCTTCTTTAGGGTCAGGGAAGGTAAAGCAGCGAGGGAGAGGAGACGGGCACCGCCATCAATATACTGGCCCCTAGAGAAGCTGATGTCTCTGATGCCTCGCTCCCATACGACATGCCTAGGTAATGGAACATCTTTACCTTACCTTACTTTATTCTTTTATATCGAGGATAATGGACTAAGCTCTGATTTACTTTTTTAACATCCAGTCCCTGTGTGTATGCGGTTTTGTAAATTTGGTTATCGCTTCCCACCGGCACACAATGGCCCAAGGCAAAGGTAAAGGTGTCCCATAACCTATGTGGTCGTAGGGGAGCGAGGCATTAGAGACCTCAGCTTGTCTAGGGGCCAGCATATTGAGGGCGGCGCCCATCTCCTCTCCCTCGCTGCTTTACCTTCCGTCCCTAAATAGGTCAGGTACCCATTTACAGCTGGGTGAACTGGGGGCCTGTACTGAAGCCAAGGTGCGCAAACGGTCACCCATCCTAATGGTAACCACGCTCGACACTGCTCAGGCTAACCTTAGCCCGGGGAAAGCGAGTGCTCTGACCACTTAGCTATCCCGTCCCCCGTGTGTGTGTGTGTGTGTGTGTGTGTGTGTGTGTGTGTGTGTGTGTGTGTGTGTGTGTGTGTGTGTGTGTGTGTGTGTGTTAAGTCCAAAAAGCGGAACAGGATTTAACGTCTGCGCAAGATGTTCTACGTGCCTTTGCACACGGGGCCTCGGTTTATTGCTTTACTCGAAGGACTTTTCGGGAGAGTGGAGTCCGACTGATGTTAATTCCAGAGGAAAAGTCCCCTTGAACGGGATTCGAACCCGGGTCGTCAGATTGCGAGCGAAATGTTCTAACTACTAGGCTATTCCGTCGCGCGCGCATGTGTGTGTGTGTGTGTGTGTGTGTGTGTGTGTGTGTGTGTGTGTGTGTGTGTGCGCGCGCGCGCGCGCGCACGCGTATTTGTGTGTGTGTGTGCGTTGTCTGTGTGTTTGTGTTTGTGATGTAATGAATCAATTTACTCTCTCTCTCTCTCTCTCTCTCTCTCTCTCTCTCTCTCTCTCTCTCTCTCTCTCTCTCTCTCTCTCTCTCTCTCTCTCTCTCTCTCTCTCTCACATAACACACACACACACACACACACATACACACACACATACAACACACACACACATACACGCACACACGCACACACGCACTCACGCAGGCACGCACACACACACATCCTTGGATGAGACTATAAACCGAAGCCCCGTGTGCGAACGCACGCCGAACATCTTGCGTACACATTAAATCCTGTTCCGCTTTTCGAAAGAGTAGGCCATTGTGTGCCGGTGGGAACATATGACAAAATTGCATACACACGGGGACTGGGTGTAAAAAAGCACTTAAGTGCTTATTCCATTATCCTCGATATAAAAGATTAACACACACACACACACACACACACACACACACACACACACACACACACACACACACACACACACACACACGCACGTGTAAAAATGACTGGGAGCACGAACTGCCACGCCCCCCATCAATGTCATTTTCATGCCGGAAGTGTTTACCTCTGACGTCATCAGAGAGGGTGAAAGTATCAAAATGGCGGACTTACTAGTCTGTTGTATGAACGACCATGAAAAACAACAGCGGCACAAGAGTCGCCAGATTGATAAAACACTTATGAGAGAAAGGGTGACATACCGGAGGACTGTTAGAATATTACTTTTGGGTGCTGGGGAGAGTGGCAAGAGCACTTTCCTCAAACAAATGAAGATCATCCACGGACAAGATTTCAGTGATGAGGCTAGGCATGAGTTCAGAACTGTTGTGTACAACAACATTGTGAAAGGAATGCGGGTGTTAATAGATGCGAGACAGAAGCTGGGAATACCCTGGGAGAATGAAGCTCACGTTAAAGATGCTAATTTTGTTTTTGCTTATGACGGGAATACAAAGCTGGATGAAGTAGTGTTCGCCCAGTATGTGCAGTCAGTTCAGCGGTTGTGGGAGGATTCTGGAATCCGTACAGCATTCGACAGACGGAGAGAGTTTCAGCTTGTAAGTAGCGATCTTTTATACTATAGCCTAGTTCGTTGCTTTAAAAAAAGAATAGACAGATTTGTTTGATATCAATGTTGTTAGCATGAATATGATTCGGTTCTCTTTGTGGATTCTCCATAATGCTCTCCCATGTGCCGTGTGGCTATCATAGATAAATTGTCATGTGCAGTGTCAGTCTTCACTAGTGACTGATTGTGATTGCAAGTTTCAATGCCTTTTTGTAGAGAGTGCTCATGTATTATTGAATATCACATGTTTAACGCCAAAGAAATACACAACATATGATGTGAGGGGGCAAATATATAATGCATTAAATTAAGTAGTGAAACTGAACTTTTTAAACATAGCTGTCATAGGCCTAAAGTAAAAATACCTGTAAAATTCAGATCACTGATCATTGTCAAGAAGGAAGATGGCAGGACAGTTTAGATGTGTATCTGTCTAACAAGTCAACCATGGCATGAGGCTCAGGGTTTGATTCCCAGCCTTGCCCTTTTGTCCCAGTTTGAGGAGAAAATTGAAACTGAATCAGTGAATGTCCTTGGGATGAGACTGTAAACCAAGGTCCATGTGCGAACGCATGCAGAACATCTTGCGTACATGTTAAATCCTGTTCCGCTTTTCAGTTTTCGTAAGAGTAGTCAGTAGGCCATTAAGTAAGCCATTATGTTTTGGTGGGAACAGATGACAAGATTTACAGAACTGCATACACATGGGGACAGGATCAGTGGATGTAAAAAAAAAAAAAAGCACACGAAGTGCTTATTCCATTGTCCTCGATTTAAAAGAATAAAATAAATGAATGTCAAGTTTTTTTTAGACTAAAGGTGGATCAGAGTCTGCACACAAAAGTAAGCTGAAACTAGTTGATAAGTAAAATTTTGTTAATTGATGATGTGGCAGCTGTCTGTGACCTTTGGATCAAGCATGCCACTCTTAATCTTATTATTTCTTACCCACATAGCAGTATTATTACTTTAATACTGACTCAGTCTAGACTCACTGGT
This sequence comes from Stramonita haemastoma, assembly GCA_030674155.1. NCBI lineage: Eukaryota > Metazoa > Mollusca > Gastropoda > Neogastropoda > Muricidae > Stramonita > Stramonita haemastoma. Next base: position 68,570,625 of record CM060316.1, read on the forward strand.
GAGATTGAAGGCCAAAGTTATAAATCACTATCACTATCAGTTCAGATATATTTGGATCAAGCTGGTCAGTCTATGAGAACTCATCTTGACCAAGGTGAAATCATTATGAGTCATCAAAACTGCCAACAACTCTAAGAGATACTGAATTGGCCATAGTTCTGCATAAGGTGTGAGAAGGCCATGTGATATGACTAATTTGCTCCCAAGTGATAACTATGGCAGACATAAACTCCAGCTTTTTGTGAAGTAAATTAATTTTTGATATTCTCAGTGGTTTGTTTACATTACAATTTACTGTACCAATCATGATACTGATAGTGATACAGTGATAGCCCAGAGAAACAATTTGAACACTCATTCAGAGAGGGATTGGCTCAGACAGTCCACTCTCAGATTGGTCATGTGTGTGGTGTGTGTGTGTGTGTGTGTGTGTGTGTGTGTGTGTGTGTGTGTGTTGTGTGTACATTTAAAATACATTGTATGTGTGTGTTGAGTGTGTGTTTGAGTGTGTGTGTCACTGTGTGGTGTATACATGTGTGTTTAAAATTTATATATTATATTTATTCTTTTATATATCGAGGATAATGGAATAAGCACTCGTGTGCTTTTTTACATCAGTCCCCATGTGTATGAGTTTTGTAAATCTTGTCATCTGTTCCCACCAGCACACTATGGGCAGTATGGCCTATTCTTATGATTTAACATGTGCGCAAGATGTTCTGTTTTGAGTATGTGTGAGTGTCTTGAGTATGTATGTGTGTTTTGAGTATGTTTGTGTGTGTGTGTGTGTGTGTGTGTGTGTGTGTGTGTGTGTGTGTGTGTGTGTGTGTGTGTGTGTGTGAGAGAGAGAGAGAGAGAGAGAGAGAGAGAGAGAGAGAGAGGAGAGAGAGAGAGAGAGAGAGAGAGAGGTGCATGGGTCACTCCCTTGCACTGGTACAGTATATTCTTTATATGGTTGAAATGTTAACACCTGTGACTCAGTGTGAGTGTGACCCCTGGAACTTTGGAATCAAACTGTTACACACCAGGTCTAACTGTCTACTTTCCAAGAAAGAGAACTTTTTTCTTTTTTTTACCGTAAAACATATATTTTTAATTGTTAGTTCTGTTAATATGATCATAATTATAGTAAAAAGACAAGGTCAGAGTGCAGTTTTCATAATTTAGGACTTGTGTCAAAAACTCTGTGGTGATTTATGGTCGTAGTAGTGTGTCATGTCTTACCTGTCCCTGCCTTCAACATCTACCTGCCAAAGTGTATAACATTTATAGGTGTGTGTGCGCGTGCATGCGTGCTGCGTGCGTGCGGTGCGTGGTGTGTGTGTATGTGCGTGTGTGTGTGAGTGTACATTTAAATTTGTTAAAACTGTAAATCATTGTTGATTGCTTTTATGTTGTGTAGGTCAAATGCAAGCACTTTGATTTGTTTTTGCAAGATATAGTAAATATAGCTCTATACAAATTCCATGTATTATTATTATTATTATTATTATTATTATTATTATTATTATTATTATTATTATCATTATTATTTCTAGCCAATACTGATACCTGCTTGATGATTACTTGTTAACTCTTTCAAAGGTCTGTTTCTTGAAATTAATTTTTTTTTAAACCCATTTAAAAAGGCTGTTCACATATATATTATATATATATAACTTTATAAGATCTATAGCCAGTGACTCTGACAGCTATTTTCTATATGCAGTAATCACTAAATCAGTGGCACTGTACACAACTTTATTCAGGCATAAGAAGAAGTGAACAGGAGAGAATGTCGCTGTGTTTACTTAAGTGTCTGTGCTGGTTCCACCTAAGGAAAGTGAGAAAGGCAGTTCATGTTGACACCGAAACTAAAGCTGCTTTGATCAGGTTAGTTCAGCAAAGCAAGGGATGAACTACTGGTGTCTTGAGTAAAGTAGCTCAAGACAAACTGAAGAAGGAGCAGGCCTCAACCAAGCTAAATGGGACAGGATAGCCTGATTCAGTGATACTGATAGTCAGAGTGTAGCGCCCCTGATCTGCTGACCCAGACCTGTTCAAATCTTGTTCAAGATGATTTTCCCTCTGGAGTTAACATCTGTGCCGAATCTACTCCTTCCAAAATTCCTTTAGATGAGACTATTAACCGAGGTCCCATGTGCGAACACATGCAGAACATTTTGCACACATGTTAAAACCCATTGCACGTTTTGTAAGAGTAGGCCATTGTGATTGTATGCCAGTGACAAAATTGACAAAACTGTATACATAGGGGGACTGGGTGTAAAAAAACACATATGTTTCTTCCTTATCCTCGAAATAAAAGAATAAAGAAGAAAAAAAACAACACCCAAATCATTATCTTTAACTTAAAGTCTTTTGATCAGCCATGGATTTGTTGATTAAAAATTGCACAATAGGTTTGGAATCGAAGATACAGGATCTTTTTTTTTTGTATACAGTTTCCCAATACATAGTATCATGGATTGAGATTGTATCTGTTGTGGCAGGGACAGTAGAAAGTCAGAGCACAAAGTTGTGCAATATTCTCTATATATATCTATAGGCAAGTGCTGAAACTGAAACTAAAAGTTCTGAGTTCATTCATTTGGCTCATTCTGTACACAGTCCTGGCTGTTGACTGTTGTGTTGATCATCAGTCTCTGCTGAGTAAGCACTCCAAAAAATAGAGAAGCAACAAGTGCCAAGTAAAGAGAAAAAAAGACAACAAAAAAGAATTGAGCACTTTAACAGCTGAACTGCACTGCAGATCTCCAGATACCACCTTGTATCTAAAGCACTATAACCATTTTACTGTCTAGTTCGGAAATGAGTGGATCGTATGTAATGTCAAAAAGAGGAAATCCTCTGAAACTAGCAGAGCTCTCTCTCTCTCTGTTACTGATACTGACTGACATTGTGATAGGGGAGAAGGAGGGAGGGGGGGGGTTCAATTTGCAGGTCACAACAACCAGGATGACTCCATTTTTGGTGTATGGAGCTTGGTAATTTTTCAATTTCATCATTAGTTTTTCAAAAACAAAAGAATAGAAAGAAGGAAAAAGCCACTACCTTTGTTCATTGATTCAGCTTATAAGTTATGTTTCTGCTGCATAGCTCTTTATATGTATGCAGAGAATAGAACCTTGGAAACAGGGACATATAGTGCTCTTTCAGTACTAGAGGAAAATTTACATTCAGTTCACTGATCAGTGATTCAGCCAAGCATGCAGTCCTGGCTGGGTTGACACCTGTAGTGACGCGACGTGATGATGGGAAGATTGATCACAGAGTGATAACATATTTTAAAATTCAATGTAGGGTTGTTTTTGATGTTTTTTATGCTGTCTTTTTTATATATTTTAAAAAATACAATAAATAATGTATTCACAGGCACATGAAAAGTTGGATTCATGGACTGGTACCTATAGTTTGTTGTTTGTGTCCTAGTTATTTTTCAGAAATATTATGAATGTATTTGTCAGATGAATCGTATGGCCATTTTCAACACAAACACAACAGGTATCACCAGTATCAGCCTAATGATTTTGAAAAAAATTGGCATAATTTGGGTTTTTTTCATTTTTGTTTTGTGTTTGTTCTTCTAACTAAGCCAGTAAGAACCAAGGAATGAAATCTGAACAAAAATGTCTACTGATTGTCATCATGTATACAGTGTGGTGTGTGTGTGTGTGTGTGTGTGTGTGTGTGTGTGTGTGTGTGTGTGTGTACAGTACACACACACACACACACACACACACACACACACACACACACACACACACACACACACACACACACACACA
>CM060316.1:68581912-68684412 GCA_030674155.1 Stramonita haemastoma
ACATCAAACATGTATTTCAGGATGTGAAGGACACCATCTTGCACGATAACCTGCGGTCGTTGATGCTACAGTAGTGCCATAGGGCTCATATCAGCATGGATTGTTTTTGGTTGCCTAAAGATATTTACAAAACAAAAAAAAGAAAAGAAAAAAAAAAGCAGGTAGTATAGTAACTCTTGTGGACCTCAAATGTATGACAGGTTAAGTAAAGTTGTTTTTTTTATATATTCAATTTGTGATCATTGCTTTTGATTGAAACCGGACCCATAGAGACAGTAACTTGAATCAAGTAATTAGTCCCTAAGTAGGACTGCAATTCATGTTGATTTTTTTTTGTTTTTGGTTCAGCCTAGTTTTCGTGAGTAAACAGGTGCATTATGTTATTATCAGGGCATGGGTTTTGTGGTAGATTCCTTTTTTGTTATGTTTTGTCATTTCAGTTTATTCTTGTGAGGAAACAAATTGTTCTGCTGGAAGAATTTGTATAGGATCTTAGATTCATCACTTTTTTTTGTTTTGTTAGTTTTTAATGCAGAAAAATGATTTTAGTGGACATTTTATTAGATTAGGCCATAAGAAAAGTATGTTAGTGAGAAACTGTTTAGTGATTTTAGATTAAAACACAGCCCCTTAGCTTCACTCGCATAAGAGAGAGCAAATTAAGCGCTTGAGTGCACTTTTTTTTTAATCAAAATCAGTTTTAGTATAGCTTTTCTAAACAATAGAATATTGCACATAAAGTAACCCATAGGGATAAGAGAACTATATTAAACAAAATTCTTGAGAAAAAAGACACTCCCACAGGGAAACAGATGCATTTGCAAACAGGATGAGGAAATGGCTGCTGCTGCACTAGTGGTGATAACCCTCTCCCTGGGGAGAGTGGCATGATTTTTATACAGTAGACAAATCTGCTGTGATTGGAATGTGCTGAACAGTTGTAGCTGTGTTTTTAAATATGAGATGCTGGACAGCTCTATATAGTTCTGATGCTTTTATTGTTCTTTTTACTGGTGGCATTCTTTATACACTGCAGTTTACAAGAAAAAGAATGACCCTGATAGTTTTTTTATATTTTTTTTTTATAGAGTTCTAAAGATAATTGCAGAGTTATAAACTAATATTTTTAGCAGTCAAAACAGCAACTTATTCATAGGAAGTTTGCACAGAGAACATGATTCCTGTCACTAATTTGTCATTATTCTTTAAATGAATGATACGACAAGTAAGAGTTTATTTGATTGATTTATTTACGCAGAGGACACGATGCGATGATTCAGAGTTTATTTTATCGATTGTGGGTGATCATTGATGAATTCATTGAAGGAGGGAGGGAAGCTTGCTGACAGTCTGTGTGTGTGTGTGCCTCGCCCTACTCTTTGGAAGTGTTCTGTCATACGCTCAAAACGAAGCACAGCATGTCAGTGTGCAGAGATTGCTATTGTCGTAGATTTTTTACTTTTCAGCGTCTGCTTACAGAAGAAATATTTTATTTTTATTAGGAAGTGTTGGTTTCGAACCTGAAGTTTAAAGTTACTGGAGCCACTGAAACTGAATGAGGTGACAGCCCTGGTATGTATTTTCGTGGTCGGTAGGGCTATAAACAATGTTATCATTATCATTTTCATTTTTTAAAACTGTGTTGAAAGTTTCAATTAATTGTATTTTGTTTTGATTTATTTTTTGTTTATTTTTAATAATCTATTTTGTAATGTAGAGACTGATGCTGTCAGAAAAAAATGTATATTTCACCAGACTGTGTATCATAAGTGTTTTGTTTTTTTTTTCAGAAATGGGTATCATAGATCTATATATATCGGACACTACTCTGTACTATGTGTGTACTGTGCTGGATTCAGTTTAGCACACTATTTTTTATCGTCATTCATGTTCAGTGAATGGCATAGTTCCCTCCTTGAAAAGTACGCTGAAACATGGTTTTACAATGTATGGCTGGAAGAAAAGAACAGTTACCTGTAGTTTACTTTGATTTTAGTGTTTGTGTCTCTGGCAAAACTTATACAGTTGATTGACACTGAAGAGGGTTCAGGGGTTGAAGCACGGGAATAGCTCTGGGAGTTGGTTGTTATCTGTAGATATTTCACGATTTTATTTTACCTTCCACTTTTTGTGATCGAAATTATACATTGTTGTAAAGGCTTTTCTTGGCTTTTGCTTCGGTTTTGGTTCGGGGTTTTTGTTTTGTGTGTTTTGTTTTACAGGGGACTGTTTTGTTTGTTTTTAGTGTTTAGTTTTTAAAGAATCTATTTTAGATCATTGCTTTACTATGATGTCTGCACATTTATGAGCTGTTTTTATAGTAGATAAAGGTGTGATTATTCCTACTGCTGGCTCCAATTTCCCCCTCATCCCTTCTCATCTCTTCACCCGCCACCCCACCCCCTCTCTCACCTCCAAACAAAACAAAAAAAACAACCCACCAACTAACAAAAAAAACCCAATATCTAGGAGTAAAAGCTCTACCTTCCCCCCTTTTTCTGTCTCTGTCTATTTCTCTCTTCCCCTCTCCACCCCCTTCTCTCTCTCTCTGTGACTATCTCTGTCTCACCTTGTTGATCAGATTTGGATTTTAAAAATTAATTGGTCAGTAGCTTTTCCTCCTTTGAATAATATCATATTGCATAACTATGTAAGCAAATATGATGTTTTGGATGGTTTTGCAATTTTCTCTTGAATTTTAAACATCAACCATTGACAGTTTTGCGTTTCTGTTTTAAATTTAAAACATCAACCATGTTTATATTATGATATGTTTTTTTATGTGGAGGGAAAAAAAAAAGATACCAAAGCTCACCAAGCGTCATTTTAATTTCTTTTTTAAAGAGTATTCTTTGTTTGCCTTTGCATTGTTTCTCTGGTGATTATTTGGATGCCATTTTTTGTGTGTGTGTGCAAAACCAGGAAATTGGACGCGGAAGAGAATACAAAGTGTCTTGTTTTTGCTGCATCCCTTAACGCGGGCACTTAAGTTATCATTTTGCCAACTGATGTTGTTCTTTCATCTGTGTTTATTATCATGACACATCGTTATTGTTTGGTACAGAACTAAGATGATGCACCCACCACCCCCCAACCCCCCCCCCTCCCCGAAACCCCCCACAAAAAACCCACAAACAAAAGAAGCAAACCAAAAACAAGCAACAACAAAAACAACATTAACTGCAGGGAAGTAGAAGAAGGCAAAGGCTCTTGTTTTCTGTAAATTTGAACCTCCCTTCCCATCCCCCCCAAAAAACAACAACAAACAAACCAAACAAAACAAACTGTGTGTTTATTTCACCTGCTTAAGTTGAACAAGACATATGGACACGGCATACGCTTACTGGTATAATATTCAATTTTGTTTGACAGCACAAGTAGGGTAGATTGGCAAGTTGTGATGCAGCAGCTTCAAGTGGCCTTATTGAATTGTTTGGGAAAAAAAAAATCTTGAAAAAAATGAATACAAAATATTGGTGTCTTATTTCATACAAGTGTTAAAAAAAAAAAAAAGAAGATAGTTAGAAAAGAAGTAGATTCTTCTGCCAGCATTTTGCATTAGTAGATTCCTCTGCCAGCATTTTGTATTTTGTTGTCCATGAATAAAAAAAAAATTAAAAAAAGAAGAAAAAAAAGAAAGAAAATAAACCCATGTGTGTACTTATGCATGTGTGAGTGTGTGTGTGTGTGTGTGTGTGTGTGTGTGTGTGTGTGTGTGTGTGTGTGTGTGTGTGTGTGTGTTGTTGTGTGTGTGTGTGTGTGTGTGTGTGTGTGTGTGTGTGTGTGTGTGTGTGTGTGTGAAATGAAATAGCTGAAATCAGGAGTAAGTCAATAGTTTGGTGTATATATCACTGAAAGGAAGAAAGATGAAAAAAGTGTATTAGGTGAAGGAAAGATTCTCACTATCAGTTCTGGTATGTTTGGTTAAGTGAAAATTCACCCTATCACTTGTTCTATCTGAACCTGTTGCCTCCCTACTGAAAAAGCAGGGGTTAACCCTAGATAGGAGGGGGTGAACTTTACAGTGATGGGCATAGCTTGCCTCTCTTTCTATTGCTCTGAACTTTGGCACTTTTGGTAGAAAGTTCATCCCTCTGCCACTAGACTAGGGCTGTTTAAAGCTGCAGTTCAGCGCTGGAAGATAAATTGCTTTATCTGTGGAAATGTGACTTGGTGCCTCCAATCTGTCTGGCTCCTTCTCTTATCTTTCTCTGAAATGATCTTTGGGGCTGTGTGAGGAAGTCTGTGTATGCATGCATGTTCTCGAGATGGTATGGTATGTTTGCGGTTTTTGTTCGGGGGAGGTCGAGGACAGGTCTGTTTGTATGCATGTCAAATCAGCAACAGTTCATGCCCCATTTTTGGAGGCTTCGTGCTTTAACCTTTCCTTAGAAAGTGAATCTGATTTTTTTTTTTTAACTTTATCAGAAAGTAGATCTGAATGACTTTTTTTTTTTTTTAAAGATAGATACATTTGATAAAAGAAATTAAGAAAGGGAATTTGACCTGAGAGCTTTTGACTTTTTGATTCACGTTTTCCTACTGGTTTTGTTTGTTTGTTTGTTGTGTGTTGTTTTTTTTGTAATGTGTGTTTTCTTTGTTGTGTTTGGTTTTTTTTTTTTTTTGGGGGGGGGGGTTGTTTTGTTTTGTTTTAGTCCTTGCAGTGTGCCTGTAATTTTCCCAAAGACAAAACATTTTGTTTTGAGAAATATGCACATTTTTGTTTTGTACACAAAACGATGGATGATACATGTACTTCTTTAAAAAAAAAAAAATTTTTTAGATTTGCATTAAAAAAAAATTTTGTTTAGTAGATTGTTTATATGCGCCATGTACAGCTAGCTGTTAAGCATGTTTGTCGATATCGTTATGATTTTTATATATGTCATGTTAGAGAGAGAACAATGACCTTATCCTCAACAAAAAGTGGTTGTGGTGAGTCAGGAAAAGACACTTAAGTCTTGTCCAAGCACACAAATATCATGAAAAACACGTATGTATACACCAATGTAATGTAGCCGCTATTGTTGTGAATGGGTGCAACCACTTTGTTCTGTTGAGGCTTCCACTGTGTGTGTGGTACGCTGCGTTGTCCTTGAGACTTTGCCTCATTGTCTAAGTCTGCAGTTTGAAGATGGAGTAATCATGGGGTGGGCTCTTCAGTGAAAGAAGCTGTCATTGACAGGAATTTTTTTTTATGTGTGTTTGTCTTATTGGGCATTTTAAAATGAAACACTTAATTTTTATTGCTTGCTGGTTTTTTTTTTTTTTTAAGTCAGTGTGTGTTTGTGTGTGGTGTGGTGTGGTGTGGTGTGGGGTGGGTGGTGGTGTTGTTGTGTGTGTGTGGTGTGTGTGTGTGTGTGTGTGTGTGTGTGTGTGTGTGTGTGGTGGCTGCGCGCTGCGCGGCGCTGCGTGCGTGCTGGTGCGTGGTGTGTTAGAGAGGGAGGATGAGAGAAAGAGTATGCCATTGTGCAATTTTTAAAAGTAAAAATTGGATGATCATGAATTATGTTAGATTATACTCTTGTACTAATGTCCAGTGCATCATTATATATCCTCATTTCTATTGATTATCATGCAATGATACATGACTCTGTGTGTGGGTGTGGGTGTAGTGGTGGTGAGTGGGTGAGTGAGGAGGAGTGAGTGAGAGTGAGTGAGTGAGTGAGGAGAGACAGAGAAGAGAGAATGTGCTATTGTGCAATTTTTTAAAGTAAAAATTAGGACGATCATGTTAGATTATAACTCTTGTACTAATGTCCAGTTGAAATGGCTTCAATTTTTCATGTGAATTGAATACATTATAAATATTAATATATTTATAATTTAATTAATTTCTCTATTATATATTATCTATATATTTGTGTGTATGTGCGCGCATGGATAAGTGGGTGTGGTTATTATAGGTTTCTTTGAAGTGATCTTATTCTTTGTTCAATAGAAGTGCACAGATTAAAATAATATTCATTGTGCATTTGTTTTCTTCAAAATTTGTGTAAAATTATTTAGATCACATTGTCACTGTCAGTAATAATGATATGTTTTTGGTAGGTAAGCAGTCATCATTTTGGGCAGTCATATGTTAAGCAGAGTGGGTTGGTTATTAGTAGGTTTTGTCAGTTAAGTTCAGATGTTAATTTTGAATTGAATTGAAGAAATCTGAAAATGGAGTTGGAATCATTGTGCTGTGGTTTTCATTTTACTGTTGTAAGAAGTTTATTTCTGACCACTGAGCAGCACTGTCATTATTGTTATCAGAAGACTTCAGAAATAGAATTCAGCTGTTGTGTCCAAAATTTGGCTGAAGACCAGTTTGTACCTTTCATCTTCTGAAAATTGTAATTTTACACTTCACAACACCTGTGCTTGTGCGCATATATACCTGTCAGCAATGTTATACATAAAACAGCCATTGTTCAGTGTATATGTATACATGTATACCTTTGTATTAAAAGATAAATTTTGAAAATGTATGTTTCCCCAATCTTCACAGCTGATTTTCTTGATTCTTCTGGTTTTTACAATTTAGTGAGAAAGATATTTCGAGAACATTTTCTTGCTTGGATCAGTTCATTGTTTCATGAAGTGGAAGAACTGTGAAACCAATGGGTGACATCTTTCCAGTTGATTGCATCAGACTATGCAAAGGTTTGGGGCATAGACTTTAGAGGGATCCATATATTGAAAAAAAATGATAGGATGGTTAGTCTTTTGTAAGTTGTACCTCCCAACTCATGTACAACATACTTGTTTTGATTTGTAAAATGATTTGTCTGCTTGTTGAAAGGAAAAGGATGTATTCTGTGCCATTGTTTTCTATTATATATATATGTATACAGTAACAAATTTGTAGAGTAGACATTGTGAAATTTATGATTCTTTGCCAGTCATGTACTGTCAAGAATTTCCATTATTACCACCATTCGGCACAGTTATTTTCCTGCTGCACTCAGTTGCTCTGAATAGGATGATGGTGTGGTGTGTGTGTGTGTGTGTGTGTGTGTGTGTGTGTGTGTTGTGTGCGTGTGTGTGTGTGTGGGGTGTGTGTGTGTGTGTGTGTGTGTGTGTGTGTGTTGTGTGTGTGTGTGTGTGTGTTTGTGTGTGTGTGTGTGTGTGTGTGTGTGTGTGTGTGTGTGTGTGTGTGTGTATGTATGTGTGTGTGTTCAGCACATGAGCAGAGAGAGCCAGGGTGTTGCATGCTCATGCCTGTACATGCATAGCTGTGTGTGTGATAGGGCACAAGTTTTTGATAGTTATTGGGTTGTACATTTCTTAGTGTTTGTAAGTTGTACCCCATGAATCATGTACACCATAATTGTATGATTTGTCATGTGTGATGTTGAGTTTGGAAAAAAATCAAATTCAATGTCCAAAAAATTAACACAGTGTTCAGGACTATGTGATTAGCTTTTCCATGCCTTTATCTTCATGTATTTGAATTGAAATAGAATAGATGTACACTTTCACCTGCTTAAGCTCTTTGATGCATTTTTTTTATTTTCCTTTTAAGTGAGGCCGTATATTTTGGATTGCCTTTAAACAATTAAAAATATTTGATAAAGATAATTAAGAAGTAAGGAACATGATTGATTAGTACACTCTGTGGTAATTACAGTAAAATATAGTAATTTAAAAATTCTGTACATCAACTGACGGTGTTTACAAATTCAAATGGAGTGCACACTAGGAACATCATTACATCAGGAAAACTTTTTTGGTTTACTGCTTCCGTCTTGTTGCTGACTTTTTTTTTCTTTGTTTGTCCAGGTTGTTTTTTTTTGGGGGGGGGGGATATTTGAAATTAAAAGGAAGAATATAGGGATTATAGTTAGAAAGAGGAGAGTTATCATGCATGAAGCCCATCTTTGTTTGAATGCATACTTATTTATACTTTTACATGTATGTGCATCATCTTTATCAAATGCATTTGTAAGATCAGACATTTTGCGGCTAATGGGTCTTTCATGCAAAATATATGCCACTTCACACTAATTTTTTGCAAAGAAAACTTTTTGAAAATATTTTTTACTGTCAAGCTTAAAATATAAGTAGGTGACATGTAGGCCTATAGTCTCACATGAAATTGAGCATGAGATCTCTTACCATGTGTAGTTATTGATTATACCACACGACCTTCAAAAGTAGGTAGTCCAGAGCCAGTCCATGACTGTTCTTATTCCTTCATGCATGTTTTTCACATCCAATATTGCAGGTGTGGGTGATATGTATCATATGCCACGTCTGCCAAGTGGTTGGTTTTCTCTCCACAGTACTTTCTTCATCACAAGATTGATATAAACATCGAGGAAGGAAGAAAACATGCAAAGAACATACTTGAGAAGAAAATTTTATACTTAAGTGTGTGTGGTGAGCTGCTCTGGCTGGGATGATTTTGCATGACAGAGCTGCGAACATTGTCATTCTCTTCAGTACAGTCGTAGGGTTGTTGAAATCAGCTTCCATCCATTTCGGTGCTATAGGCCTGCCTCCCATACATAGCACAAGCTTTCTCAGATAGAGTAGACGTTTGGTCGTTCCTACCCTGCCTCTGTACCAAGATCTTGAGGAGTAAAACAAGTTGTTAGTTAAGCTAAGAGCTTTTTGTCATGGATAAAGACTGTCTGGAGATTTAAAAAAAAAAAATTTTATGACTTTTTTTTTTTTTTAGACAATCTTCAGATAACATGTCGAAGTATATTATTTTGATATGAAGCCTTTACTTGCTGACATCAATAACTGGCAAAGTTTAGTGTTTAAGCATACATCAGTAACTGGCAAAGTTTTGTGTTTAAGCATACATCAGTAACTGGCAAAGTTTGTGTTTAAGCATACATCAATGACTGGTAAGTTTTGTGTTTAAGCATACATCAGTAACTGGCAAAGTTTTGTGTTTAAGCATACATCAGTAACCGGCAAAGTTTTGTGTTTAAGCATACATCAATAAATGGCAAAGTTTTGTGTTTAAGCATACATTAGTAACTGGCAAAGTTTTGTGTTTAAGCATACATCAGTAACTGGCAAAGTTTTGTGTTTAAGAATGATCAGCCCCATTATCAAATAGTGATGGTAACTTTTCTCTTGTCATTTGTGAGGCAGTGTTGGGAAATATTTCCCTGTCATTCAGAAACTTTGTTCATGTATACATTTGTATGTGCTGTGGAAGAAGATAAGTTCAAAATCTAGAATGGGTAAATTTGTCTCTTACAAATAAAGAAAAACTACATTTTGTTTTTGTTTTAGGTTTTAGTTATTTTTTAGGAAGATGCTCCATATTTACACTTGATTTTGTTGCCCAAACAGAAGTTTTTGTTTACTCAGTGCCTATTTCTTTTTATTTATTTGCTGGACCACATTGTCATGTATTTTAATTAAATATTTTGGTTTGTGGACCCACCTCACGTAAATGCTTTCAGCTTGTTTTGATGTGAATCAAATGGTCATATATCACTCCCAGTGTCTGAATATTTTTTCTTCAATGCGGGTAAAATGCATGCCATCAGCATCCAACGAGACTCAGGCTCTTGAATCTGCCAAAACTTTTGATAACACTTAGGATTGTAGAGAATGTGTACTCATGTGTAGGCCTATGTGGATGTGCAGCAGAGAGATTAATTAAGGGTGCTTGCAGATTTCTGAGGTTGACATTATATTTGTGTATATTATACCTAGACCCTGTCACCCACAATTATGCACTCCAACATTATGATAGACGCACTCAGTCAAATAATTGCAATCATATTCACAAAACCTGGAATCTTAAAGATTTTGAGTAAATGGTGCCCACACATCTATCTGTTCAGTTAGTTGGGCACACATATATAAGTTGTACATATACTTGTGCTCTGTCCTCCCCCCTCTCCTTCTCCTCCCCCTCACCACACACACACACCACACACACACCACACACACACACACACACACACACACACACACACACACACCACACACACGCACACACTTGTATAATATGTGGCTAGGAAGATGCGAACTGGAAAATATATAGGACACTGGACTGACTGAATCCTGATGTGTGCTGATAGGGATGAAGTGTAATGATACGTGAATAATCAGCTATAGCCCTAACTCTTTTTTCCCTGTTGTGTGTGTGTGTGTGTTGTGTGTGTGTGTGTGTGTGGATGAGTGTTGAGAGATAGGTAGAAGAAAGAGAGAAGAGGGTGGGTGTGTGTGGTGTGGTGGTGGTGTGGTGGTGTGTGGTGTGGTGGTGGTGGTGAGTGAGTAGGGGAGGAGAGAGGAGAGAGATGAGAGAGAGAGAGAGAGAGAGAGAGGAGAGGAGGAGAGAGGGGTGGTGAGGAGTGAGGAGTGGATGGTAGAGTGAGGAGTGAGTGAGGGAGTGAGTGAGTGAGTGAGTGAGTGAGTGAGTGAGTGAGTGGAGTGAGGAGTGAGTGAGGAGTGAGTAGGAGTGAGTGAGTGAGTGAGTGAGTGAGGTGAGTGAGAGTGAGTGAGTGAGTGAGTGAGTGAGTGAGTGAGTGAGTGAGTGAGTGAGTGAGTGAGTGAGTGAGTGAGTGAGTGAGTGAGTGAGTGAGTGAGTGAGTGGAGTGATGGTGAGTGAGTGAGTGAGTGAGTGTGAGTGAGTGAGGTGAGTGAGTGAGTGAGTGATGAGTGGGTGATGATGAGTGAGTGAGTGAGTGAGTGAGTGAGTGAGTGAGTGAGTGAGTGAGTGAGTGAGTGAGTGGAGTGAGTGTGAGTGAGTGAGTGAGTGAGTGAGTGGTGAGTGAGTGATGAGTGAGTGTGAGTGAGTGAGTGGTGAGTGAGTGAGTGTTGGTGAGTGAGTGAGTGAGGTGAGTGAGTGAGTGTGTGTGGTGTGTGTGTGTGTGGTGTGTGTGTGTGTATTTGATTTAGTTTTTAAAGGCATGATAATAAAGTACAACTTAATTGTGAATCACAACAGCCAAAGTCTTAGCCTTTGTTTTATAAAGATATAACATCGCTCCAGATGTGACAAGGTTCATGCACTAGGTAATTAAAAATAACAGCTAAAGAAGAAGTGGTACATTGCTAAAGAAGCAAGGATCAAGCAAGATTAGATAGTTGTTAACTATGTTGATGTAGAATATTTAAAACTGAGCTAGTTTTGTTTTTGGGAGTTTTTTTTCGGAAATATGAACTTTCAAAAGCACCCTCATGGAATTTTTTGGGGTTAAACTCCCTAATGCTACTCACTGCATAAACTTGATTAAGCTGGTAGTTAAGACTGCTGTCAACTTATTTATGGATGATTACATATGTGTAAATGATTTGAATATAAGGCTAAGTGCTTTGATTTGTGTTGATTTGCTTTACAAGATTAAGCGCTTATATAAATTCCATACATTAGTTTTTATCATTATTCGTTTGTGAAAATAATGGCTTTGTTGCTTGTTGTATCATATTTTTCATTGCTTCCTCTCTTTAGTGGATTGTTGCTAAAATGATGGTAGAACAAAGCAGTCACTTTAACAATGAAGAGACAGGGAACTTGATGATATTTTTTAAACAGAATTTTTTTCACAGCTTCAGCTCTGTTTTCAGTTACCTCAAAACCTTGTGACATGTGCAATCTGACTCTTGTAAACACTGCACATTACATTGGCAAGGTGGCTTTGTACACCTATACATATTCCTGAGTGCCTGTCTGCGTGTGTGTATGTTTGGATACCTGCCTGCTTGCCTGCCTTTGCTTGAGTGTGTGTGTGTGTGTGTGTGTGTGTGTGTGTGTGTGTGTGTTGTGCTCACGTGCGTGCATGCCCATGTGTGTGTGTGTGTGTGTGTGTGTGTGTGTGTATCCTCAGTGAAAACCATATTTACTGCCACTTGGTGGCATTTAGTAGTTTTCTTATAAAAACACCTGTGTTGTTTAGCGTTAAGTGCCTTAAGATTTTTGGTAAAGATTTGATAGATTCATTACATTATTGGTGTTGGTTTGCCATTTTGTTCCTTTTGTAAATGTTTTATTTGTTAAGAAAGAAAAATATCTGTGATCATTATACACACACTCACACGCACACATGCGCGCGCACGCACACACACACACACTAACACACACACACACACACACACAAACATACACACACACACACACACACACACACACACACACACACACACACACACATGCCTTGACCAATCTTTCTGATAAGGGTTGGTATTTCAAAGTGAACTGAAAAAAGCGATAGAGAGTTAGAAACACAGTAAAGACACAGTCTACTTGAAAGTGAGGGAACTCAAAGACACCTAGGACACTGCTGTCACTAGGATGTGACGTGAATAAGTCCCCTGAAATTAAACAGTTGAGGAGTTTCGTTCATTTGTTGGTTTCTATGTTTTTTTGTGTGCGTGTATGTGTTTTGTTGTTGTCGATTTTTTTTTGGGGGGTGGGGTTTTTTCTTGTTTCTTTTGAAGAGGGATGGATAGGTGTATGAAGGAGACTGTTTTGATTTAGAGTATTGCTGCCAAGTGCAGGTCTCGCTGCTGAGCAGTGTTTTTACACACGCTAAAACGTTCGCCTAATGCTAACGGCTGTTTTAAAAAAAAAATTTCAGACTATTAAAGTTGGTCACCTCACTTCTCTTTGCCAACATTTGTTGTTAAATGTTGATGGTGTGATTCAGTGTGTAAGGAGTGACCGTCACGTGAGGGCATGGTTTGTTTGCAAGTTAGTGAGAGAGGTCTTTAGTTTGATGGTTCACTGCATGTGGCACTGCTCCTCCCCCCTGCCCCCCTTGAATTCAGGATGTATCGGTGTGAGCAGAATGATGGCACCACGCACGCACGCACGCACGCACGCACAACACACACACACACCACACACACACACACCACACACACACACACAACACACACACCACATCATCACTCACTACACACACACACACACCACACACACCACACACACACACACACACACACACACCACACACACACAACACACACACACACTGATATTTCATTGAAATAAAATCTCTCATCCCCACTTATAATAAGTTTTCTGCCCAATTTTCATATTCAGATATTCATTTCATCTTTGTGACCTGAAAACCAATGTTGGGGTAACAACCCCTTTAAACTTACATGAGAATGTCTGTACCTGAAAGTCTATGCATACCATCTCTTTTGAATTGGGAAGTGGTGCTTTTACACTGACGTCTACTGTACATCCTCACGGGCAATGTTATCACAGTGAGAGGTCTTTGGATTTGTCACTAGCTTTAGTGTGCATGTTTGTGCTGTAAACTCACTCCCCCTTCAGTGTTCTTTTAACATGTAAGAATTTTTGATTGTGTGTTTGTTATTGAAAAAAAAAAAAGATTGTTTTAGGAAATTTACACACTGTTGCATGTTGATTGTATTGATATTCTTTTCACCGATGATTTGATTTTTTTTCACTTGATATTAAGAGTGGGATATTTTTTTTTTGTAAGTAAATCATGTGTACCATTGATATAGCAGTGAAAATGTGCTAATGTTACTACTGCATACTGACATAATGGTTGTGGGTATTGCATGAATTTTTTTTTTCTTTTGGTAATTTTAACATGCATGCTTAAAATTTTTTTGTACTGTACACATTAAAAAGATAAATCATTTTTCTATCACCATTTTCATCTTTAAACATCTGTCCATATTGCACTCTGTATAGAAAACATACCGTTTTATAATAAGATTGTGTGTTATGTATTATTGAAGAATCAAAAAAGAAGTTCTTAAAGGTACTTATCCATCCTGCTTGTGTTTTGGAACAAAAAACAAAAACAACAACAAAAAAAGTGATGGGAGTGAGTCAAGTGTTAATGGAAGCTTGGCCATGTGTGTGCATGCAAATTAATTAATGAAACAGGTCATGAATAGATAGATCTGTACTTTGTGTAACTTGACAAACCAATTCTTGTGAATGGTATCAATGTTTTTTCTGTAAAACTACATGTGTGCAAGAATTTGGTCTTTAAACTTTTTGCTTTTCTCTTCCAATGCTAACCTTTGTTGCAGCAATATAATCATGCTTGTGCTGCCTTTTTTATTTGTTTTGTTTTGTTTTGTTTTTTTGTTCGGTCATGTTGTTTCTGCAAGCATTGCTTTACCTTGTTCTCCATATTTTCTGGCCTTGTTTAATTATTTATGAGATTTCAGGTTTTCCAGTACTAAAGCACACTTATGCACTTACTGTCGTGTGTTGGACCAAGCATAGGCACGTTATTGCACAGATTTAATTGATTTGCTTGTTTTGATAATTATAACATGGCATACGTACTAAGTCCAAAATTCGGAGGTGATGGAAAATCACAATGCGCACGTTACCTTCAACCTCAGATTGTGTGTGAAAATCTCTTTCATTTTTATTCCTTCATTTAATGGATCATTTTGTTTTTGTTTGCCGTTTTTCAGCTTTGAAATAGCTGCAGAGCAATAGAGTTTTTCTGCTGTATTGCCGACTACTGTAGAAACCAGTCCAGTTTATCATGGAATTAATGTAAACAGGGACCTTTTGCTGGTATGAGTGATGTGTCACAACTTGACTTTGGCGTTTTGCTTCATATATTATATAACAGCTTTGAGTTTACAAGGCAGTAGTATGGAAGACTGCTTGGGCTTTTCACTGTTCAAATATATATCAATGCTTTTGGTAACAGAACAGTATGAAAAAAAAGACTGCTTGTGCTTTTCACTGCACTTTGAAGACTTCATCATTTTTTGTGGTGGTTTCTCCTTGTTACATACTTGTGTTTCTTCACCAAGCGTGATCAATGGTGGTTGCCTAGCCTGGCCGTGCGTGTAGGTACCATCATGAATATCACACGAGCTGTGGACATACGTATTTGAAGGTGCTTTATTTCTCTCGCTCTGCCTGCTGCTGTTGTCTCTACCCCACCCCCAATTTTTATTGACATATTTGCATCAGATTTATAACCAGACACAAAATACTGCCACTGTAACTGTGTTTATGTGCGCTGCTTGTCTTCCGTTTTTTTGTGTGTTTATAATTGTTTTTAATGTCACTGCTGTATTCTGCTGTTTTTTTTAAAATATAGTTTATTTCATGGACAGGGAGGACTAAAAGAGAAAGATGTTTTCTCATCTATTCCTGCCATTTTTCCTTACTTACCCACATTTAAAATATATATATATATATATATTTATTATTAAAAGATTATTATATTTAAAGTAAGAAATGTATGCAGTATCTTTCATTTCTTCTACTATGAAGAAAGACTCGTACATTTTCTCATCAGTGTTGTTCATTTTCCCACCTTCCCAAGTTTGAAAATAAATTTGTCCTTAATCAAGACCAGTTACAACTTAACGTAGAAATGAGTGTCATGTGATTTACTTTCATACCATCACGGGTGTTTGCTATTGAAGGTTATATTAGAATAATTGCATTTTCATGTAGTCTATAAAAGACTTTAGTGTGTCCTTGAGGATTTATCTCGCTTCAGGTATACTGTGGTGGTGTTTTTATTAAGGGGTGGTGGTGGTGGTGGTATGTCAAACGTGCGTCCGGGTAAGGAATGATTAGCACTTCAATGGTGGTCTTTTTTTAAATGTTAAATCAACAAGATAAGCCGATGCACACCAGTTACATTGCCAGCTACAGGAACTATAGTTACCACAGTACTCCATAGTTACCATGTACCAAAGTCTGTTGGCACGTATGAAACTATCTAGTAAATTTGGGAGGGGGAGGGGGGTAAAAGGTTTTACATTTCATGAAATGCATGTCCTCATTAAATTAAAAAAAGTTTAAGGGATAGGGGTTTGGGCCTTAATTTGTTCGTTTGTGGCATTAAGTGTCTGGTTGTCAGTCAGACGGGTACAGTACTGCTTCTGAACTAGGTGAACGTTATGTGCCTTGTGAGTGACTTGCTTTGGACTTGGTCACTGCTTCCCTGGCTTTTAACTGATCTTTGGGTTGTCAGCTCCAGTAGGTGTTAGAGGGAGGTTGGTTTGTTTGGGGGGCTTGTTTGTTGGGGGGGGGGGGGTTGTTTGTTTCTTTGGGGGGGGGGGGGGATGCTTTTTTGGGTATCTATATGTAATGCTGGCAATTCCTGTCACTCTGAACTGTTTAAGTTCATAATGTATTTAAGAAGGTACATTATTAAAGACCTTATTATTAGTGAAAAATCGTTTCTTTACCCGAGTGTGTGTATAAAAGTGTGTGAGACTTGGTTAATCCTCCCCCTTTTTTTTTTTTGGTCTTGCCATTTTATATGTGTTGTGCATTTATCTTTGCTATCTAGCCTCTACCAATCTGTTGATATCAGTGTCGTATTTTGAAATATTGTAATCAGCAGCAGCAGCAGCAGAAGCAGTATCCTGCTCAACTTCTTTCCTAGAGAGAACAGACTTCTGTTTATTCAGTTGATTCTGTTTCAGACTGAAAATGCTTTTTTTATGATTTACTTTCAATGTAAACTTGTGGCTGGACTGAATATATGATCAATAAATAAGTGAATGTGTGGCCTGGTGTGTAAGTTGGTATTCCTGAGAGCTGATGAAAGAGTGTTCAGATATATATATATATATATATATTTTTAGCCTGTGTGTGAAATCGTGCTGCATTACTGCACAATATGTTCCAAACTATCTTGAACACACACGCACGCACACATACTGTCTCACTCTGTCTGTCTCCCAATCCACAAAAAATAGGAAATTCAATTGGGTATCTTTATTGCATAATAACTGATGCACGTGGTAAAAGCAGACATTGTATTATCAAAAATCCCAATCACCACATAAAAAATGGGTTGTGCGCAGCAGCAGCTTCTTTCAATAAGAAACAAATGTTGGCTGCAAGTGACAAGGCTTGGCATTGTTAACTGTTCTTCTTTTGGCAGCAGTTATCAGTGGCCTATGTGTTTGGGTTTTTTCCCCCCCCAAGATATTTCAAGCTTTTGTGCATAATTTGAAAAAAAGAGAAAACAAAAAGTTGTGCAATGTAATATTATAAGATATGGCAATCCAGGTGGATACATAATAGAACCAGTAAAATCAGCACCTACACCATGATGACAGCATGCCAGCCAAGAGACAACCTTATCACGTCATTAATTAAAGCAATTTTCATTTTATATTAACATCAGTTTCAGACTGGTGGACACATACCCCTCTCCCCTTCACTTTTTTTCTTCTATCACATTGTATCCACTGCTGAAAAAGACAGCTTCATAATGACAAAATACAAAATCAAACAGAATTTTTCCAAATTTACTCAAGTCTCCACCTAAACTGAAGGGTCACTTCTAGTGACTACAACTTCAATCTGCAATTTTTTTCCTGCCTCTACCAAGTCATTTGGAGTGAAGAAGTGAAAACAAAACAAAAAACCCAAAACCCATTAAAAATAAAATCCAAAAAACAGCAAAGCAAGGCAATGCTGAGAAACGCTTCAGAAAAGCATGGTG
Organism: Stramonita haemastoma; assembly: GCA_030674155.1. Lineage (NCBI taxonomy): Eukaryota > Metazoa > Mollusca > Gastropoda > Neogastropoda > Muricidae > Stramonita > Stramonita haemastoma. Next base: position 68,599,312 of record CM060316.1, read on the forward strand.
CCAGCACCTGGACATCAGGCCACTCACTCCCCCCCCCCCCCGTTTATTGGCCAGAGCTCCTAGATTTCACCAATGGTGAGATTAATGCTTTCGACTATTCCATTCCATCCCACCTTCAGGTAGCTGCATTCTGACTCAGGGATAGCCAAAAGAAAAAAAGATGGCATTCTTGAGCTAGAAGGCTTCTTCAAGTTCACCATCTTCAGGCAACAAACAAGACATGGCCAGCTCCTATCCCATCTCCACCACCTGAAAATATCCCACACCAACCCATGGACCTTGTGGCACAGGCCCACAAATGACACTCCCATATCCTGCACACCTGCCTATCCTTAACACTCTGAGACACCAGAAGTGGCCCTGTCAATAGAGCTCCAAGAAAAAAACTGGTGGGGGGGGGGTCACTGCTACTGGTGCCAGACTTTGCCATCCAGACCAGACTTAAAACTTAGTATGGCCAGGGAATGCGGAGGAAGAACCAAACCAAAACAACCAACAAAAAACCACAACCAACCAAAAAAAAACCCGATGCAATTCCCGTCAAAAATCCCCCAAAATGATAATTCATTTTAGTAAGACACTTTTAAAAAAAGACAAAACAAAGAAAAATTGCCCAAAATGAATTAAAAAACAAAACCCACATAATTCTTTGGTTTCACTTCCTCACTCAGTCGACTTCAGACAAAAAACGACATGACAAACCAACCCCCAGGGTGACGTTATCACTTTTTAAAAGTGACCAAACTCTTTGCTAGTGACTACATTTTTAGCTTGTATTTAAACAATAAGTAATATTTTGTGTTGACTGTAAATTACAATGGAAACTTTGTTTTTAAAAGCTACTCCTATGCAACATTACAAAAAGTCTGAATAAAATAAAAACTGTATGTTTTTACGTACATGATATTGGCAGGTAAAATGACAACTATTCTCACAGCTGTGTAATTGTAGCAACTAAAAGGTTACTTTAAAATTTACAAGGTGTTTTATCAATGAAAAACAACATTCAGTTAAATAAAAAAAATACAAGAGGAAAAAAACAGTAACAGTTCTAATGTACACAAAGTCTGTAAACTATAAATCTTTAACATTTTAAAAAAAAACACTAAGAAACTCCTTACAAAAATATCCACAAACTATAATTATTCTGGTTCTGCTAAAAAGCAAAGAAATCAAATGACCACACCAGGCAGTAGAAAGTGGTACAAGGGAAACAACTTCCAAAGAAAGAGTGAGCTGCATGTGGCCCCTATATCAACTAAAACAAAAAACTCAACAAAAGAACTCCCTATTCTTTGCTTTTTCATCAAGGTTGAGAGGAAATGGATGGGGAGGACAGTCTTGACTCTAATATTAATAACTTTTCATGAAAGTCTGGCACAGACTACTAGCAATTAAGGTTACATCATAAACCTTTAAAAAAAAATTTTTTAATCAAGTCTTGAGATTTATTAAGACTTGTGAAAATCAAAATCTGTGACACATCAAACTTAGTGACAAATTGAACTGTGACATACCAAGCCTTGTGAGCTATCAAAGTTCGATATACAGAATGCTGTCACATATCAAACTTTGTGACATACCAAACCTTGTGACCTGTGATATATCAAATCATGTGACAGCTGTAACCTTTGACATCATAAACCATTTGCTTGCAACTCTTTTATCCCACAAAACCCCATCAAAATCTAGGTGTGCACTGTTTTTCGGTGGTGTTAAAAAAAAAAAGGTTATATGTATACATATGACCAGTAAAAAAACTTTTTAAAAAAAAAAAGTCAGAATACAATTTCCATCCAAGGAAAAATAAAAGATAGGAACACATGCAGAAGACTTGGCAGTTTTCTTTCAAAGTGAACACACTAGTATACTGTAGCATTTTCAGCAATTAAGGCACTGCACTTTACCATTGACAACCAGATAAATTTGCACACAAAAAAACACACCAAAAAACTGACTTGAAACACACAAAGTTAACATAAGAACAAAAACAAAATATTAAGGGGGGAAAAAGCATGCAAAATAAATCAAGTCAGGAATGTGCTTTTCATAAACTTTTCTATTTCATAATGGTCCATAAAACCAAAAAACAACCCCCCTCCTCACCATCCACCATTTTGATCCACTGACAAAGATCTCGGATTGAAGATGATGGCAAATAATACAGAAAAAAACCCCACAATATTATCTCCTATATCTTAAGTGAAGGTTTACCCCATAATGCCAGTATAAAAAAAAATTTTTTTTTAAAATTTAAGCACATTCAAAATGACCGCAAGAATGCTGGAAAATATGTTTCTGAATTATTATACTTTCACAACATCAATCAAATAAAAAAAATCTTGCAAAAATGTCTGTTGACAGCAATCACTGTAATGAAAGTATGATAATCAAAAGTCATTTGTCATAGGAAAATATCTCGTAATAATGTCCACTGAAGGTAACCACTGTCAAGAAAAGTGTCCTCACAAATTCTGGCCAAACTTAAAAAGCATACCTTGTCATGCATGAACCAACCCTGTGCACCAATATCTAATAAAAACAAACTTCATCGTGTTCAGCTTGAAATATCGTCACCAGTCATGTATTGCTGAAAAATCTCTAATGACAAAGTGTGCTACCAAATAGAAAAAGAGTATACACAAATTTATACGTAATTGTACACGAAACAGATACGGACATAACATTCTTTCAATCAAAATTTCTCTTCTCAATACTAGAGAAGTATGAATGATCATTTTATGTACACCCTTCTCTCAGATTATAAAGATGGCAGCAGTGAAGAAATGTAGTCTGAACCAAATGGACTTTTCAAACACATGCAGCCGTTTTCTTGAATATCAAAAATTGCTTCATGCACCTCCACATGAGACCTTTATTTTTTTTTAAATCCATTATTAATAAGTACACACACACACATGGGCAAACTCACACAAAGGGGGAGGAAAGAGACAGCACGAGTGAGTAGATGTGCGTGTGTGTGTGCGTGTGCGTGTGTGTGTGTGTGTGAACTAAACAAATCAAACCAAAAAAAAAAGATCTGAAAGGAAAACACATTCCCTTTAAAAAAAACACAAACAAACAAACAAACCAAAAAAAAACACATAAACAAATGAACAAAAAAGAAAAAAGAAGAAAAGAAAAAAAACAGGAAAAAGAAGAAAAAAAAACCCTAACCCAACACATGGAAAATACATGAGGACTACAGTGAAAGATAATGAGATTCTGACAATGATCACACATATGATTGCTCTAAGCTGTTAAAGAGAAAATACTTTTTTCTCTCTGCAATCTTTTCATCACATTTAAGTAAAACATTTTCATTTCTGTACATGATTCATAAAAAAAAAGCACGATCATTGATTTCAAGCATCGTACAATATCAAAGGACTCCCACAAATAACCACACCAATGGGAATTTTTGTTCGTTTACCGGCAAAAAGACAGAAAGGCTCTCAAAGAAACCAATAACCCTTGAATTATGGCTATATTAATCATTAAATCAAATTTAATATGTCGTTGTTAATGTTATTGTTGTTGTACGTTCCCCAGCTTAACACTCTGGGTGTCACCCAGAATGTGCACTTCCGACTCACTCATCCCACCTGGGAATTGCTGTGAGATTGAAAATGCACACTGAATGACAAGTTTGCATGTATGAAGTACACGGTGCACAAATCCAGCATAACTCAGTAAAGGGTCAAGGACCCAGCGCTAAAATTAGCCCCTTTCTTTTACCAAGTCCCAGTGTGGTCAGTTTCTGCTATAATTAGCACCAGCTGGGGTGGGATGGAGAGCAGCTGAGAGGAGCTGAAAGTGGGGGAAACTGACAGCTGCGAGTACCTTGCCATACAGGCAGCCATACTCCGACTTCAGTGGATTTTTTTCCTTTAAAGGAGAGTGCAGATTGTTATCTTAAGCACTTGTCATGACTGAAAGCAATCTCAACACATTTAAAACAACAACATTCTAGAGTAGGCCTTGGCAGTTAGCTGACATCAATAACTGGCAAAGCTTTCGGCCTGTGCCAAAATTCAATATCAAGTAAAATGTATTTTCTCTGCATATTATCAGTTTAGCAACAAAAACAACTCAATGTTTATTATGACTGATGAAACATGACAAAGTGCACATTGAGAAGATAGTCCTGTAAGGTGATTTTTGCGTTAAACCTTAATTTTCCTCCACCAATTCGTAATACCAAAAGAGCTACCATAAACAACAAAATAGAATAAAAAATATACACACACAAAAACTTGAACCTTTTGGGTACAATACTGGTCCCTCCAAATATTGGATTCTAAACCACGATTCCACTGCGATTCCACTGACCAATTCATACGCTTGAACACTTTTATGTCACATTTGTCAATCCCTCCTATCAATGAGAAAATGGAAATTATATTGTAACCAGAGGGGTTTTTTCCCTCTGTTTTTGTTGATTGTTTAAAAAAAAAAGCCAGCAATTATGAAAAAAAAAAAGCCAAACCATAAATGTATAAGATCAGACTCAACAGAAACAAATAAAGATCCAAAAGAAATGAGAATATTTTGTAACTAAATGATCCCAAGTCTCACATTTTCAGAGGGGGGGGGGGGGGGAGGGTCAGTGTTAGGCCATATCTTTCCTCTCATGTAAATGATCTATAGATGTGAACAGTATGTATATAGTATGTGCATAGATCTGTTTCACCCCTTTTGGGATGCTGGGGGCCTGTGAGTATAAACAGTTATCACCACTTTCTGTAAATTCTGGGCTAGGAAGTCCCTCTTTTTTTAATCCCTCTCTTTATTTCTGCTTTGTTCCTTTTCTTTGCTTCCTCCTTCTTGTCCATTTTTTTTGCTTTTCTTGGTCCATTATCCTGCCTTTTTTCCAGAAAGATTTAAAACATAACAATTCTCCCCCACACCGAAGTTGTATGTGCTGGGCCTGACTTGTCAGGAGTCTAACAGCAATGCAACTCTTTTTTGCTCATATGACAGACAACAACAGTTGCTGTCAGAACGTTTGATGAGATGGAGGAGAAAGAGGAGATCTGTTTCAACTTCACTTGACAGGTGAGATCAAAATACAAAGAGAACACACTTTCTGTTTACCATGTACATGCTGCTGTTCACTACTAATATTCAGTGTCATGACAAGTGAAAATGAATACCCTGCACCTTGAAATGAGGTCTGCAAGTGCATGATTTATCAAACCGTGAACAAAATTATTAAACTAAAACTTGCACAATTCTATCTTGACTTCTTACTGGCAACACACTGGGTTTAAAAAAATAATGATAAAGAGACAATTTTCAAGCTCCTCTTACACAAGTTTCTCATGTGCTTTTCAGCTAACAAACTACAAATATACAATAATATTGTTTGTTTACAAAAGCAAAGTAAGTGATGCAACCATATCTATTATTGTCTATAATATGAGCGAAAATGTGTTGCCCTGCCGTTACACACCTGACAAGTCAGGCCCAGCGCATCCAATTTGGTATGGATCAAACAGATGAAAGCAAACCAAACACCCAGAAAAAAATGCACAGAAAATGGGCAACCTGCAATTCATCATTCACATTTCTGAGTGGTCTTCAGTAAATTGACAGTATGAATCTACAACTTGAAAACTGAACAGCCTATTTTTACAACCATCACCTTATGAGATCACCTTCCGTGTTCTCATAAATTATACACTCTACCATATCCAGCAATCTGTATTGTAAAGTTCCAACCACATAAATCAATGCAAAAAATAAATGTACAAAAAAAACTATGAAGCATATAAAAGTTATGAAATAAATATGTAAAAGACAGCTTGCGAACAATATACTAACAAATCTGACTATAAAACATTTAGCTCACATAGATCTATATTTTGAAATATCTTAAATAAAGAAATATCTGTTCTTACAACTATCTTTCTCCCCTCTCTCTCTCTTCTAGAAAAATATTTTCCGGAATGTCAGCACTGAGTAAACAAAAATGTCTAATGTTGACTAGCAATTTAAACTCTCAATCCAATAAAATAAAAATATGGCAATAGCAAGCGCATATGCGCATGCACGTGCATACACACACACACACATACTACAATGTTCAGGTCATCATATTGCAAAATATTTATGATTTTGATTGTTATAGTTTGATTCAGAAAAGAGAACAAATCCTCTTTCAGTTTTAATTATTTACAGCTATTTAAAATGATTAAACAGTGCAGGCCTTATTGCTGTGATAGAAGACATAAATAAATGGTGCAATATAAACAAAATCAACACAACTAACTCCACTGAACTGTTTTGTTTATTGTTTATTTTACCTGTGCATTATCATTCTCCCCACAAATATCACGAAATTTCATTATCTTTTCCAATGAAGTACTCTACTGAAAAAGATTAACCAAACTTAAGATTATCAACGAAATAATATGAGTCTTTGTTAACAAGTGCAAGTAATTCAACAGTTTCAAACATAAACTAAATAAAATCTTTAAAAACCCACACAGACTATCAAGGCTTCTTCGAGATCGCTTGTTTTAACTTGTTTTAAATTAGGCACAATAAAGCAAAATTTGTGAACTAGTTGAAAGAAGAACTAAAAATGTTCACAGATATATAATGGCAAATGTCAGCCAACTTAAACTGTGTGATCAGATCATGAAGACAGAATATGGTGGTCTAAACAGAAGGATGTAAAATAAAACAGCCATCTTATGAACTGTAGTACAGAAATATGAAGTTGTAGCCTACACACATAGAGAAAATACTGTTGTTCTGTATTGTCAAGAAATACCTTAGGTTAAACTGACCAAATTCTCTATGAATGCCCACAGAAAAACTTTTAAAAATCTTTAACCCCATATGGACTCCAAGCAGCTGAGCAATAAACAGAAATCTATGATGTCCATTACCTACCATTAGATCAAAATAATTCTACACGATTTTCTTATTTCTGTGACGTTAGTTTTAAAAACAAGACCAAGTATTTAGTCCTCAGTTATGTCATATAGCATCGGGACTCAGAATACTGCACTGATTTCTTATCTGCCCATTTATCTCAACTTTGCGCATGTATCCTTATACTTTGTTTTTATTGACAGGTTCTCTTCCTTTTTTTGTGTTTTGGTTGTTTTCAACAATGAATTAACTTTATATTACTGATTATAGTATATAAACATTCATATATATGCTCATGTAATACAGATAAAAACTACTCACTTCCAGTCCAGTGCCGACTGCACTCCCCCCAAAAGTCCTTCAATAAACTATCACTGGAAAAAAAAGACTATAAACGAGGTCCCGTGGGTGAACGCACGCAGAACATCTTGCGAACATGTTAAAATCCCATTCCGCTTTTCGAAGAGTAGGCCATGGTGTGCCAGAAGGAAAGGATGACAAAATTTACAAAACAGCATACACACGGGGACTGGATGTAAAAGAGCAAATAATGCTTATTCCATTATCCTCTAAATAAAAGAATAAATAAACAACAAATAAATAAATAAACAAATAAATAAACAAATAAATTAAATAAAATTCTACATTTCAGGAAACAAGTCTGTAAGTCCTGTCCATGAATAAGACTAAGAGTCTTCAAATGCATGCATTTTCCTGAAGAACCTAGTCAGTTTCATTGCTTGAAAAAATGAAGCAGCTTTATCATTAGAAAGCATTCAACTAGCATTGATCAATACACAGATAGATCTATCAGAAATTCTCATTTTGAAAAACATTTGCCTCATCGTGACAGGTTTATCTCAAATCTGATATTTTTCCGAGGTACCAAGACCTAACCTACAAAAACCATTTTGTCTGCTCCAGATAAATAACAAAAAACCAACCATTCTTATCTCATGTGATTGATATTGAGTCGGAAAACAGCTCTTGATAGTGGTGTGTGTGTGTGTGTGTGTGTGTGTGTGTGTGTGGTGTGTGTGTGTGTGTGTGTGTGTGTTGTGCATGCGCACATGCATGTGCACATGTGTGAGTGCATATATATGTGATTAGTTTTAAGTGCACACATTTAAACACATGCAAGAGCATGGCATACATATTTGTAGAATCATTGCATATCCTTTCTCACACAAAAAGACTAGGGTTCTTCAAATGTATTCCAACATAAGACTTCCCCTTTTTCAGCAATTAAAACAACTGTCCTTGGATACAAAGGATCCCAAGATATCTTTCCCATGACATAACCTAGAAGGCATAAATTTACTGAAACAAAGAAACATTGCACTAAACTTTAAAGGCAGCTGAATATTAAATAAACTCTCTACACAAGACAAACACATGTTACTGGCATTTCATTAGCCTGCCTTATAATTCAAAGCACACAAAAACAGTTACCAATCTTATGGTCCCCAAAAAACTGCAAATCATAAAAATGAATTTGCATACAAAAAAGATCAAGGCCAGAAAATAATTTACAACAGTAGTCCTCTTTTAACTGGCAAACTTCCACTGGGAAGAACTCAAGAGTGGTTTTCCAATCAAAGCATGATCGGTAACCACTGATGACACTGCTGGTTTGACTGGTCAGTCAGCAAGTCAGAATGGTTTGACTCGGTCAGTCAGCGAGTGAGAACCTTGTTATTCCAGAGGAGGTTTTTCAGGCAATTCACCAGCATCCACTCCATCCACATCCTCAGGCTCCTCAGCAGGCGCGGAGGGCTGGCGGGGGAGACCATTCGGACGGTCCTTTTTCTTCAGGTTTTCTTCGAAGCATTTCCACAGTTCCTTGACCAGTTCCAAACAGAGCAAGCTGCTGGTGTTCTTGGCCACCATCCTCAAGATGAAGACCCCGTCCCGCCGCAGGTAGTTGTAGAGGAACTTCTCGAAGAGCTTCTTGTCCTGGGTGTCAATCCCCATCATTTTGATGTAGCGCAGGATGAAGCGCTGGTTGCGGCTGGGCAGCAGGTCGTCCAGGCACCAGAAGAACAGGTTGAGGATGTTGGCCGCCAGCAGGGCGATCATCCAGAACCACAGCAGGAGGTACATCTTCTCCAGGAACAAATTGATGGACAGCACACACTGCACAGAGAAGGTCTGCACGTTGGCCAGCTGCCGGATCTTGTAGTCGCAGAGTCCAATCCTGGGGAAGGTGTAGTGGTCCTGCCAGCGCCCGGTCTTCCTCAGACTCGTCATGGCTCCATACCAAAGTTCCAGTAGTTGAGGTCCAAGAAGGCTGACAGCAGAAAGAACTGGCCAATGATGTTAGCGACATACAGAATTTTGACAAACATGTACAGCCCGGTCAGGTACGTGCCCGTGCGCTTACCGAAACAAAAGAAAACACGAGAGAACTTTTCGCGAAACTGGGTAAGGACGTTATACTTGTACATTGAGTATGTCTCTAACCATCTGTTCATAAAGGCAGCAGCATGGGCGAGCTTTTCCTGGCGTTTTTCTGGGGTCATCAGTGAGGTTTCCTGAGCAATTCCCACAACCTTGGCCACATTCAATCCAGAGTATCCCTTCATCTCTCTCCACATCAGATTGGGCAGTTTGAACAGAAGAGCTTGTAGCATGAACATCACAGTCACCCACCTGAAAACAGTATCCCCATTCAGGATTATGAATAAGAAATATATTAGTATACTACATGCAATACAGAATTACACAAATTTCTACGAAAATACTTCAAACTAATAATCACTTTTCAAACACAGCAAAAGTATTTTAGGTTTCTAAATGATCTTAAAAAAAAAGTATAAAAAAACAAGCATACATGTACACATGCCTACACACACATTGCACGCATGCAGCACCACGACAATTGCACCACGCACGCACGCACACACACACACACAACCACACACACAACACACTGGCTCACTACAACTCAAATATATTTCAAATTTTGAAATAATTATATTTTTTATGTCTAAGCTTGAGCAGACATTTAATAACACTTGCTTCAAAACAATTACAATTATCACACATCAGACCTGATCTCATACATAGTATGCTCAATCTATAAGTATTTATATACAGACAGTTTCTGCATCACAAAATGTTTTAACTTTTTTACATATCACTATCACTGTCTCGGTGACATCAAACATTTATATCAAGTCCACTCAATGTTCAAATCAAGCAAAACACTTAACAGGAGATTATTAACACATGATACCAGAGTTTTAGAACAAGCCAATGCAAGATAATCTTGCACATTCTCAAGGCACTATTTCCTATAACCATGTAAAAGAAACTTGCAACAGAAAACAGATTTTTAAAAATGTCTCCAGCTCAAACATTTTTTGCTCTTTCCGGATGTATTTTCATGATGCAAAGTTCTTAAATAGACATCATAAAAGCAACTCTGCAGCAAGCAATAACATTTTCTGCAATAAAATGGAAAAAAACACACACACAATAAAAACAAACATGTGAAACTAAAACAAAATAATTCACACAGACAGTGATCAAATTTTACTTTAACAAAACTAGCAAAGTACCATAACAATTCTTCTTCATCAAATGCTCAGACAGCAACTATTGCAATGTGACAAGTCAGGCACAGTAAATCCAACTTCAGCATGGGAGAGAATTGTTACTTTTTACATCTTTCTGGAAAAAGGCAGAAGATTACGTAGACAACACTGCAAACCAAGCTATACAGCCCATGAGAGGAGCTAGAAAGGATATGCCATTATTTTCCCCAGACACATCTGACAGCGTAAAGGGAACGAGAAAAGAAAAAGAAAGAAGAAAAGGAAAAAGGCAGAAACAAAATGGGATAACAAAGGGGAATTCCTGGCACAGAATTTCCAGAAGGTGAGGATGCATTTATACTAACAGGCCCCAGGCAACCCCATGGGGGTTACTACTGATTTATCAGCAACAACAGTGCCCAATACTTACCGGTAGAAGCTGATATCCACATCGAATCTGTCCTCCTCCTCAAAAGGTACTGGGTCAGAAAAGGGCACGTAGTACATGTGGCTGATCCAGCAATAGTTGTTGGCGTACTTCAGGTACATGCCCTTTTTGTACTCCGCAGGCAGCCAGCATCGGATGGGGACTCCCACAAACTGTTTGGCGCCGTTGCCATGGCTAGACCGTCAACAACCCCACTGTGGCCCAGTGGTTAAGCTGGTCCACCACGTCATCGTCACGGACCTTGGAGCGCGCTGCTATGTTCGCAAAGCTGAGAAGCGTACTGCTCAATCTGTAATAGCAAGTGATAAAACAAACATCTACATTTTTCCTGTTAACTTCAATGTAGATTTACTTGCCTTAGCCTATGCAAACTATAAAGTCACTATGTTCGCCACAGATTCAAACCTCAAATACAGAGCAATACCCACCATGCTTTCACACATGTATTCATCAGTAAGTCTTAGGTTGGGAAAAACCAGGTGAAGAAAGCAGTTTGTAATGAATGTATCATACCTATAATCAATACACTTTGAAAACAAATAGATAGAACAGAACCTATCAGCTTTGATCAAGTAATAACTGGTTCAAAACTGTAGTATCTGTTGCACTCTGTTGTAATTTGTATTATATTGTGTTGTTTTGATTTATATTGTTACTCTAATCAAACTTTATTTTGTATTGTAAGTTTCATTATCCAACGTTGGTTGGATCCTATCCACAGCTCTTGAATGATTATTTTTGATCTTTTTTTATTCATTCTTCTTTACATCTTTATGATTGTCTTTTTTTAACTTATCCCCCTCCCCCCCCCCCCCAAAAAAAAAGACAAACACCCATAACCAACAATCAAAAACACCAAGCACCCACTGTAACAAGCAGGTTCATAACACAGATTCTAAACTAAAATTTTGGCCCAGGCCAAAAGCTGTGTCAGTTACTGATGTCAGCTAGTTACTAATTAGTAAAATTTTACCAAGGCCTAGGCTACAATAAAATGTTATGTTGTAAAATGTTGTGTTGAGATTGCCTTAACCATGACAAGCTCTCAACATAATGTTCAACCTGCACTTTCCTATTCTGGCTATAGAGGATAATGAAAAATCAAAAAATCCTCTGAAGTCAGAGTATGGCTGCCTGTATGATGAGATACTTGAAAACAGTCATACATGCACATGTACATGTATGTATGCACACACACACACACTCATGTTCATGCCCATCCACACACACACACGTATGCACAGATATCCAGGCCATACACACACACACACACACACACACACACACACACACACACACACACACACCACATCTGTCAACATACATGCATGCACACACAGTGACACACCCATGCATGCACATACCCATGCACATCTTTGTCTGTGTGTGTGTGTGTGTGTGTGTGTGTGTGTGTGTGTGTGTGTGTGTGTGCGGGTGTGTGTGTGTGTGTGTGTGTGTGTGTGTGTGTGTGCGTGTGCGTGCATGTGTGTGTGTGAGACTCAGACTAAAATACTTTATAGCAAGAGTATATAATGTGCACTAGTCACAATATAGACTATAGTGAATATAATATACACGACATGATGTATAAAATGTTCTGAATCATTTCCATTCACACAATTAGAGACAAAAGACATAGATCACAGTTTTCGTACTTACACTTTAGCCATAATGGCTGGTCAGGTTTTCACTAGCTTGGATCCAATCTGTTTTATATGAGTGCATCTGAAAAAGAAAAAAACAAAGCCTAAAGGTCTGACACAAAGTATTAAAATTCCTTTTAGTTTTAACCTAAAGGGAATTTTGTTGTTATCATCACCATTATCATCACTAGTAGTTTTCAATTCAATTCAAATACTTTTCTTTTCTCACATTCAAAAATAGAGAAATTCACATGGCTTACATAACAAGCCTTACATAAAAACAGTATTATTATAGAATAACATTTATCACAGAAAAATACCACAATACAGTATCTTGAAACAGTAGCATGTACATAAATCACAAAATAAAAATTAATAAATACCCAAACATCAGCAATACCTAAGCCAGTCATAAACTCATCAGTGCTAAATCACATGCACACAAGAGACTCACACACACACACACACTAATATTATATGCATGCACCACATACACACACTCACACACATCCTGCACACACATTCTGCACACACCACACACACACACACACACACACACACACACACACACACACACACACACACACACACTGAGTCAACACAAATCACACACACTGACATATTTTTATGGCATAAACCAAATTGTTACATGTATAATAAGACAAACATCAATTTACTTAATCAATACACTATTTTATTACCACTCTTAGTACTTATTACAACAGTAGTACTTGTGGTAGTACTTAAGTAATACAAAATGATGATGTTAATGAGGGATATTACTTTTTAGAATGCTGTCTGCACTGAATCCTAGACATTAGTCACTACTTGTGTGTGTGTGTGTGTCAAAGTCAAAGTCAAAGTTTTATTTCCAGATGGTACATTGAGTAAGCAGTGCAATTGCTTTTTTTTCATCAAGCCATCCATCTAAGAAAAATAAAAGAAGAAAAAAGAGAATAATCATATATGAACAAGGAAAAACTTTAAAAAGATATGCCTTACAAATGAAAAGATTAAAAATGAACTTGAAAAATATCTAGTGTTGTTCTTCAGTTTAATGTCTATTCACATAAAAGATATTAGACAAAAAAAAAAAAAAAAAAAAACCCAACTTTTAACCAATGGTAGAAACAAAAAACACAAAAAGTGAACACCAAACCCTGAACAATCAATCAGAACATTTTAGAAAATTAAGAAAGAGCACAAGATTAAAGTCTCTGTCTCTAAACAAGCTACTAACATGCTCAAAAGCACTATAGCAAACTGTCAATTGGACTCCTCTTCAGCGATAAGGCGAGTTCACACAGCATCACACAGTTACTCAAAATACAGTCCAGAGAGTTCTCACGTGTGATGGGAAGACACTGTTTTAAAACGGGACAGTTAAAAAGAATATGACTGACTGAAATCGTCCCATCACATATGCAATGCATATTTTTAGCATACTTCGTTCGGAAGGCATTTAATTTAAGTCTATTTATGAGACAAATGACCGATCTAAGACGCAATTTATCCAGCCCAAAACGTACACAGAGAATATGGTTAAGGTCAGAAAAGGAAACATGATGATTAGAAAATCCAGCGTCTTCTTGTTTTTTTCTAACATGTTTCCAGCATGCATGTTCAATCAAAGTATAATTCTCAAGTGTGTGTGTGTGTGTGTGTGTGTGTGTGTGTTCTTCAGTTTAACGTCTATTCACATTAAGTGATTTTAGACAAAGAAAAAAAACAACAAAAAAAACAAACAAAAAAACAAAACAAACAAACAAACAAACAAACAAACAAAAAAAACCAACACCTGAACAAGAAAAATTGAAAAATAGCTGAAACCAATGCCAGATAACAAAGTTAAAATATAAAGCTAACTTTAACAAACTATAAATACTGAATTATCGGACTACTTATTAGTGCTAACACAATGTCCAACAAATGCGATGGTTCAGACAACAACTGGTCCAGTGATAAATTAGGCACAACAGGTAAAAGTGGTTTTAGATATCCACAAAGAAGAATATGACTGTTCGTTATCTTATCACCACAAATACAGTTTACATCCTTTGAGTATTTCGTCTTGAAGGCATTTAGCTTAAATCTGTACATGAGGGATAACACATTTCTGCGATTGTACCAACCACAGACTTTGTCAGAAGTTAAGATATTTCGAAAATTTATCATATTACTTGTACTGCTATCATAAAGCCGATAGCCTCGTGTGTGTGTGTGTGTGTGTGTGTGTGTGTGTGTGTGTGCGTGCGTGCGTGCGTGCGTGCATGCGTGCGTGCGTGTGTGTGCGTGTGTACGTGCACATGCCCCATGCTTGCGTATTTTACACAAGTGTTCATTATTAATATTATTATATATATATCAATATACAGATCAAAATTCATTAAGGTGTACAAAATGGATGCTTGGGTCTGTGATACACTATTTTATGATTACTTAATTATTTTTAGCTGCTCTATGTTTGCTTGTAACCGACATGAATTTATTGTGCTTTTGTGATAAAGGGTCCGTATAACTACAATTTGTATTAATTCACATCTTTCTTGAACAGGCCGACTCCCTCAGCATGCACGCTTTGCTTTATCATTGCCATCTCCACTGGACTGGTTATGTGCACTGTAAAAAGGTCATTCCCCAAAACATCCTGTGCAATGATTACAATGGTGAACTGGCTGCAGAACCCATCCTCTAGGGTGTCCAGCACTGCACTTGAACTCTTGAAGGATATGTGCAAGCATGACATGGAAGCTACTGTTAGTCAACTATTAGTATTACACCTAAGAAGTACTTGCAGAAAACTGCAATGGGTGGAGATACGCAGTATGTAAGGGAATTTGCTGGGTAAATCAAATGTGAAGAGACTGAAATAAATTGAAGGAAGAAGAAGCTGCTGGAAGGAGAGACCGTGAAACCAGGCCATCGATCAACCTAATGTCCAACTTTGTCTGCATCAACCATGGCAGAGACTGCCAAGAGCCATGCATGAAATGGACAGTGGAGCCACTCCAGACATTGTTCCCAACAAGAATGAAATGGAAGAAGGCATAGCCAATGTCTTCTGAGACAGAAGGAACCTAGGTAGTACTACTGTTCCGTTACTTTTCTTTAAAAAAAATACATCTACTTTTCCCTCTGTAACTTGTAAGTCTGTTTCATCAAAGTTGAATCCAGGATATTTTTTTAAACTCCCATCTGTTTGGGTTGAGAAGTTGAGAAGATAAGACAAGATCTAAGGTAAGGTCCTGGGGGTGGATTCCATTCTGTGGTTTTTAACTAATTTAACAATCTACTCTACTAAGAGGAGAAAGCTTGTCAGTGCTGGACCTGTATAAGTTATAATTAGATTTAATGTCACCATGAAATCACTGTAATGATAACGAGTCCATCATGACACCAATTACTCAATTAGTGAATTACTATAGACTGTAGTACACAGAATCCCAAGCTGTGAAGACAAGACACATCTAGCTAGGCTAGCTGGCCTACATACATGTATACTGTGTAGCCTACATGTACATGTATGGAAAGGCTCTTCCTGGGTTCCATTCTGTACTGAATGACAAGTAAAAATTTGCTTATGAATGCCAGTGGAGGGCAGTGTCACTCGTTCTGAACAGGCTTTAATGCCAATAATGGTCACCATGACATGAAAGGAAAGAATCACTTCTCAATTTTGTGAATTTTCTTTGGACAAAGAGGGGGGTGGGGGTGGGGTGGACTTCACACATGAAGTATTGTTAACGATCTACCTTTTGAATATTGTCCTATAAAGGTAAGGTAACTGAACATTACCAGTACTGTTTTACTTATCAGACTGCACTCCAAAGTTATTATTTTCTCATAGCCTAGACAATAGAGTTCAGCTATGGGAAGATTTTTAAACAAACATAGGGGGGCGGAGGGGTGGTGGTGGTGTTCTTTTTAAAGTATTGTTTTATGGGCTGACAAGCCTAGATTTAATAGGCCTGCTGTTTACTTTAGTCTTGAGGATCTCGAGTTAGCAAGTTGTTGTTTTTTAAGCTATTCGAGCAATGTCAATAGAACAAATCAAGACATACTCACAAATTCCAAAAAAACAAGGTTTTGAAAACTTCTCGATAACACACCACAAACAAACTTTAGAAAGTTTCACTCACTCACGTATACACACTGAGGCCCTTCCCAAATGACAGGATCCTGCGACACAGTGCGTCAGAGCATGCGCACCAACAAGCCCACGCAATGCAGCGTTTCGTTCAATTCGTTCTTTGTTCCCTTCACGCAGAACACAAAGGGAAAATTTGGAGGGGAGGGGTGGAGGATGGGGTGGGAATTACTGATGAAATAATTTTATGTATTGATCACTACAATATGCACGATCTTTCAGAAAATCATAGTAGAGGGAAACAAGTGCAGATAACCACTTACAACTTCTCCATCATTTAAAGACTTTAAACCGAGGCCCCGTGTGCGAACGCACGCAGAACATCTTGCGCACACGTTAAATCCTGTTCCGCTTTTCGTAAGAGTAGGCCATCGTGTGCCGGTGGGAACAGATGACAATATTTACAAAACTGCATACACACGGGGACTGGATGAAAAAAAGCACATGATTGCTTATTCTGTTATCCTCGATATAAAAGATTAAAATAAAATAAATAAATAAATAAATAAATGATTTTGACTAAAAGAGAAACTTTCAACCACAGCATGATTGATTTGATTTGATTTATTTGATTTATACTTTTATATCGAAGATAATGGAATAAGCACTCTTGTACTTTTTTACATCCAGTCCCCGTGTGTATGCAGTTTTGTAAATGTCATCTGTTCCCACCGGCACACTATGGCCTACTCTTACGAAAAGCGGAACAAGATTTAATGTGTGGCAAGGTGTTCTGCCTTTGGCATGTCCTGACCTGACAAGATGATTGAAGCTTCACCCTCGGAGGTATCTTACAGCAATAGCCTACATTCTTCAAAATATTATTTAGAAGTGTCAAATGCATGACTACATGATTATTTTGAAACATAACTGTTCTCCATAATTATATGGAATTACGTAGACCGCCTGAAATGCTGAAGAGGAGGGGGGTTGTTGTTTGATTGTTTTTCGTTGTGGTTGTGTATGGGGTATTTTTTTGTGTTAGATCAGATTTTCAGTTTTTTTCCATTGTGCCACTACCAGTGATAAAATCACATCGGAAAATCTAATGTTTCCTTTATGTACATGATACATGAATCTGATGAAATTATTACAAAATACATGTATCTTATGAAACATTGCAATTTATTTTTTTAATGTTATTTTCTTCCCCCTTGTTCTTCTCTTCCCCTCCCCTATTCCCTTATCTCCATAAGAAATACAAACTAAAAACGAAATGTCAACCATATGCAAATATTAATATTTACCAACAACAACCTTATGCAATAGGAATAGAATAAACACAGCTGAGTAAGCACATGCAATCAGTATAAATTATGTTAGTATGGAAATCACATAAGGATTTAGCCTACACCGAGGTGGGATGGCTGGGCCCAACCCTTCAGATTTGTTTTTATTTATATATCAATTTTATCATAAATGTTATCATCATCTGTTTTTTTAATAGATACTATGAACTTTTGTTCCCAATATTCGTTTTCCCAACAACAACAACAAAGGGTTTTCTTTGCCAAGGGCTCAGATGGCAACTATTGTCTGTTGTGAGGGCGTGGGTGTGTTGCACTGCCATTGATCGCCTGAGGGGTGGGGCCTAGCCCACCCCCTTCGGCATGAATCCTTAAGATTTCCATACTAATGGTAATTAAATCGATTGTGTGTACTTACCTAGGCTGTTTAGTTCAGTTCTATCAGTCTTCACTTATGAGCAGTCACAGAGGCGTGAATGATTTGAATGCCAACTTTGATTTGTTTGCTTAGCCAGATTCGGAGCTATAAAAATTCCATATATTATCATTATTACTATTGGTGTTGATGAATGTTAGCAATTGCATGTGGTTTGAACCTTGTGTTGTAGATGTTGTTGTTGCTTAATCTAATTAATGTTTTTGCATTATATGTCTTTGTTATTGCTGTTTTTTATATGTTGGTCTTGATTTTGCATATGCCAGTGTAATTCTTGAGCGTGTGTGTGTGTGTGTGTGTGTGTGTGTGTGTGTGTGTGTGTGTGTGTGTGTGTGTGTGTGTGTGCACCCACTCATGATTATACCCCTCTTTCTGCTTCTTTGCTTTTGAATAAGTGGTTTTGGTTATTGTTATGTTTATTTCATAGATTTGTCAATGATTTAATTGGATTCTTTCTGTTTCGATTATTCATCTCTTTCTCTCTCTCTCTCTCTCTCTCTCTCTCTCTCTCTCTCTCTCTCTCTCTCTCTCTCTCTCTGTGATGAGACTATACACCGAGGCCTGTGGGTTAGCCTACATGCAGAACAGCTTGCCCACCCGTTAAATCCTGTTCCACTTATCATACGAGTTGGCCATCATGTGCCGGTGGGAACAGATGACATTTACAAAACTGCATACACACGGGGATTGGATGTAAAAAACACAAGAGTTGCTGTTGGTGGTTCTTTGGTTTTCCACCTTCATAGCTCACTCTTTATCATTTACTGTAAGCTCGTAACCTTCTTACCTAGGCTAGATGGTCTGCTAGTCTTCAGGGTCGATCACCAGCGCATGATCCCTCCCATATCTTTTGTCTGCCCTTTGTATAGGCGTGGTGGGCGTCTAATCTGTAGGCCCAATACAATCCTAGTAGGGCCTACATTGGTCGTGCTGTGTGGCTGGATTTGTGTTAGGCCGTTGCACAGTGGCTGAAGGCGATGACCGCTCACATAGTAGCAACACCCCCCCACTCATTCCACGGGCTCTCTTTGCCTCTGGACTGGGGGGTGTCTGCTGGCTACAAACACGCCCTCACTCTTTGTTCCTCTAAATTTGCATACAAGCTAAGATTAATGTTCTCATCATCATCACTCTTCATCTCTCTCTCTCTCTCTCTCTCTCTCTCTCTCTCTCTCTATATAATTATTAAATATATTATATATTATATACCGTGTTTGAAATCATTAGTTGTGTATTCAATAGTCCTTTCTCAGGGAAAGGGCCTGTTGAAAACAGTAGGCTGATGTCAATATTTATCTGTAACCCTTGGGGGAAAAGATTATCAATCAATGAATCAATATATCAGTCATTCAGTCTTTCTCCTTTTCCCTCCCTCCCTCGCCTCTTCTTTTTCTCCTGGATATTCCTTTTCCCCCATACAACTTCAAGTTAATCTGACAACATCAAAATATTAATGATGAAGATATAATTATCATAGTGGGAGCTTTTCCCAATGGCAACTGGAATGTTTTGATTTGTTTGCCTGGTTGTAAGTGTTTTTCTGTTTCTTTATTTTCACTACTGGGTGTTTTGTGATTGTTGTTGGCTTGGGGTGGGGGTTGAAGACCTTTAGTGGCTTCTTCTCCTCACTTCTAGGTAGTCCGGATCACATCCTCTGCCCTTTTCCCCAACTAATTACACTTAGCAGTGTGGCCTCTCACAGTTCAGAGCAGCTTCCGAGCTGAAGGCAACCATGGTAGCCTCTATCCTACATTCTCCACTACTATCTATACCAGGGTCAGCATAATAAATGATGATGATGATGATAATGATTATGATGAATGACGATGTGTAATATGATGATGATGTAATATAATAAGATGATGATGATGATAATGATAATAATAATAATAATAACAACAAAACAACAACTACAACACAATAATAATATAATAATAATAATATAATAATAAAACAGCAAAAAAATGATAATAATAATGATGATGATGAGCACTTTCTAAGAAAACAAATTCAAACAGTACAGTTTGTTGAGCAGTGTTATTGATATAGATACATGCAAAATCAGATTTGTCAAATTTATGTAAGACTGTATGGACAACGAATAGTCAAGCTTCATCACATCCATGTTTGTAAAATGCAGATATCCGTCATTCATGTGCATGGGGCGATGAGTACAGAAATAGAAGAATCAGTCGCTATTCATGAGACCCTAGCGCAAGACACAATCTGTTGTTTTAACCACTCAGCCATCACCCAGTTTCCACCCCCCCCCCCTCTCTCTGTCTATCTCTGTGTCCCTGTGATGTATACTGTTACACATTTTGGAAACTGAAATTGTACCCATGTCTGTTTCAATTTGCCTCTATCCGTGTGCAAATGATTGCATGCAGTTATTGTGTGGAATATGGTATCAAACTGGATTTTGACATGTTAAAAACAAACAACAACAAAATAGACGTAAACACATGTAAAGTACCAGATTGCACTAGATAATATAAGTACGTGTCACCAGTCACACTGTATGTACACTTGCACACCGGAATTCCTGTGTGCGGCTGAGTGAGGGGGTGTGTCAATCTGGGATTGTCCAATGAAGACCTTTGTGTAAGAAAGACGGACGCACAGCCTGTCTAGCCTATCTCCGGCTCACGCGGCTGCGTTGACTGAATTTCGACACAACACTTTCCCAGCTTTGAAATCACAGGAAGAGATTTCAACTGGCCATAGCCATATACCAGTGATACACAAAGATACTGACAGGCCGCGTTTTGTCCAGAGTTTCAGTTTGAAATTATTGTCTGTCTTGGTATGTACGATTTTCAATTTATTTACTTTTACTCATATTGTCATTTTAGAAACTTGACCTGTAAACAAAAACTCATTGATGAATGTTTGGCTCTGGATGATGAGTACGGGACTGACTGATCAGACATTCAATAAGCTGAAGCCATAGGCGAAGGCTAGGCCTATAGGCTAGGGCCTAGTTAGGGTAGGCTATGCCACAACCCTAGCACGACTACGCCTACATGGTATCACGAGAAGTAGACCTAGATCTTTTTTTTATCAGCAGTTTAGTTTATCATTTATGTTTGTATCAGTAGGGCGAGTTAAAAACTGAAATCAAGTATCAGATAAGACTAGGAGAGAAAAATGAGTGGTCTGTTTATCTATGTGTACACTGATAAAAAAAAAAACCCACCCCAAACAACTAAATTGGCCAATAGTATCTCAGTCCATTTGATTTTATGTTGCCACTTTTAGATTTTATTATCATGATTATCAAAGATATTGCACCTTAGGTGTGTGTGTGTGTTAGTGTGTGTGTGTGGTGTGTGTGTGTGTGTGTGTGTTGTGTGTGTTGTGTTACTTGTGTGTGTGTTACTGTGTGTGTGTGTGTGTGTGTGTGTACTGTGTGTGTGTGTGTGTGTGTGTGTGTGTGTGTGTGTGTGTGTTACTGTGTGTGTGTGTACTGTGTTGTGGTGTTACTGTGTGTGTGCTACTGTGTGTGTGTGTGGTGTGTTACTGTGTGTGTGTGTTACCTGGTGTGTGTGGATGTGGTAGGCCTGTAATAGCTATGTGTGTGGTGGTAGCTCCAGAGATGTAATTTGTGTGTGTGTGTTGTGTGTGTGTGTGTGTGTGAGAGAGAGAGAGAGAGAGAGAGAGAGAGAGAAGAGAGAGAGAGGAGAGAGAGAGAGAGAGAGAGAGAGAATGAAATAGGCCTATCTCCAGAGGCATCAATTTTATTTCAACCTTTGCCTTTAGTATACTGTGATGAGCATATTTATTATTAGGTTGCCAGAGTGAAAGAAAGAGATAGGAGCCTAGGAGGTATGGAAGAGCAAATGAAATTGACTTTTCATTGCCAATAACTATTTTATTTGTAGATCTCTCGATATTGTGTTTTATTTCTTGGAACTACCTTTAAAAAAAAATCCAAGTAGATAGCACATTTCATAATTAATATTCATAAAAAAGAAAAGTAGTTTGGCTGACTTTTCAGTGAACTTACTCAGGTTACTGGGAGTGTCTCTATTTTTTATTATATATATTTATTTATTATATTCTTTTATTTTGAAGTTAATGGAATAAGCACTCATGTGCTTTTTTTATTTTAACATCCAGTCCCCATGTGTATGC
This sequence comes from Stramonita haemastoma, assembly GCA_030674155.1. Lineage (NCBI taxonomy): Eukaryota > Metazoa > Mollusca > Gastropoda > Neogastropoda > Muricidae > Stramonita > Stramonita haemastoma. Next base: position 68,621,794 of record CM060316.1, read on the forward strand.
AGTTTTGTCAATTTTGTCATCCATTCCGACTGGCACACAATGGCCTACTCTTGCGAAAAGCGGAACAGATCTTAACATGTGTGCAAGATGTTCTGTGTGCGTTCACACATGGGACCTTGGTTTATAGATCAGATCTATCTGTCTCATCCAAAGGACTTTTGGGGGAGTGGAGTTGGCACTGGTGTTAACTCCAGAGGAAAAAATCCTCTGTAAGTATTAGAACTTTTTTTTACAAGCAGTCTCATGGTCTATTAAGTTATAATTTTCTTCTGTTCCTCAGCTAGAGGTCTGAGATTCACCAGTGGTGAGACTGTTGCATTTGCTACCATTTTTTTGTGCCTCCCATCATTTATGACTATAGCCATATGCCGACTTCGGGGAGGGTGTCTAAACATGAGCCTGTGTCATGCAGTGTGTGCATGATTTTTTTGTGTGTTTTAAAAAAAAAGGATTGTGTCATCCATTCCTACCTGCATGAAATGGTCTTCTCTTCAAATAGGAAACTTGAAAGGCGGAAAGAGTTTTTAAGGTGTGCACAAGATGTTTTATGTACACACGTACGTTTGCACAGTTGGACCTCTCCAGGTACCAGGATGCATGTTGGGTGTGTTCATGTCAATGGTCACCCATCCCACCAGCCATAGCTGGGCTACTCTTTTACAACAGATGCATGGGGTTTTAGCTTGTGTGCAAAATGGTGTGTTTTTATTTTAGTACATGGACCTTTTCTTTAAGTTTTAGGGAATTGGAATTCTGAAGAACAAATTAGGGGAGAAATTTTATCCTTAAAATGGGCACCTAATACTAATAGAATTTAAATCACACATGCCTTCAGTTTTTGGAGAACATGAGTTTGGTGCTGTAATCACTTGGCTACCCCCCTCCTCCTATCCAGTTACTGAGTTAGAATAACTATTAGTGAAGCCCCCCAAAAATGTATTAGAATGAGGTGGAATGTTTTTATCATCATTTTCAGATTGCAGATTTTAAAAATGTAGCTGGTTTTGGTTTGGTTTGGTTTGTTTTGGTTTGGTTTGGTAAAGTTCAGTTAGGTTTGAATCAGTTTGGTTTTTAAAGCTTGATTTGATTTGGTTTGTGTACTGTACTGTACTTGAAGTCGAAGTTTGTTTCCTTATTTCTTTTGGTTTTTGTTTCTTTTTGATTCACATTAAAGGAAACGATATCACTTTTATTTAGAAACTTGAGCTAAAAACTTTTATTCATGATGTGATATATATCAAAATGACATTGTGATGTTTAGGATTTTTTTTGTACAAATGAATGATTTATTCATTCAGAAACTTTAGCTAAAAATTCTTACTCAGGATGTGGTATCAACAGTATATTTTTAATGTTTAGGATTTTCTTTTTTATCAAGGAACAAATGATGTTTTTATTCAGAAACTTGAACTAAAACTTGTTACTCAGGATGTGTTTAAAATTTTTTTTTTTACCCATTATGGTTTTCAATTATCGATAGTGTGATGATGTTGTTGGTTTCAGCAGAAAGAACATTGCCTAGTGTGAAGAAGCCAGCAAATCCTCAAGTGAGAGAGACTGAGGCAAAGAGGACAGTAAAAATGTGAGTAGTGATGACGCAGAAAATGACAAGTGTGTGTGTGTGTGTGTGTGTGGTGTGTGTGTGTGTGTGTGTGTGTGTGTGTGTGTGTGTTTGATTGGTTGATTGATTATTCTTTTATATCGAGGATAATGGAATAAGCACTCTTGTACTTTTTACATCCAGTCCCCATGTGTATGCAGTTTTGTAAATGTCATCTGTTCCCACCCGCACACGATGGCCTACTCTTACGAAAAGCGGAACAGGATTTAACGTGTGCGCAAGATGTTCTGCGTGTGTTCGCACACAGGGCCTCGTTTAAAGTCTCATCCGAAGGACTTTTGAGGAGAGTGGAGTCAGCACTGATGTTAACTCCAGAGAAAAATCTCCTCGATCGACTCGAACCTGGTCATCAAATTGCCAGCGCAATGTTCTGACCACTAGGCTATCCGTCCCCCGTGTGTGTGTTGTGTGGTGTGTGTGTGTGTGTGTGTGTATGTGTGTGTATTGTGTGTGTGTGTGTGTGTGTGTGTGTGTGTGTGTGTGTGTGTGTGTGTGTGTGTGTTGACACAGCAAAAAAAAGAAATCAAAACACAAACAAAACCAATAAACCCCCCTGCCAAACCAGTCCCAAACTTCTTGTTTACAGCCCGTCCTAAAACAACCCCACCTCCCTCCAATCCAAACAAAGAAACTACTCCCCCAATACAAGAATACAAGCATGCTTGCATATATATACACACACAAAAATGCACACAGTATGCACACAAGCATGCACACACACAGTTCACACATACACATGTGCGCATCGTGCACATGCACACATACACGTGCATGCACACATGCACACACACACTGCATGCACACATGCACACACACACCACGCACGCACGCACGCACCACACACACACACACACACACACACACACACACACACACACACACACACACACACACACACACGCATGCACATTTGCATGAAACTGCGTATCTGTAATAATAAGTTTCGCAGCAGGCCATAATAATCGGTTGCATCGTCTAACACTTATTAGGCTGTATATATACTGTACTGTACGTAATGTGACTCTAAAAGGCCTCATTGTCAAAGAACAGGATGTCAGGGAGAAGTCAGCGGTGCCCTTTGGGGTCAGTTTCAGCTGGCATAGGGCCAACAACACTGAGGACTGTGTGAACCTGACAAGTAGTCAGCCATGGTGGAAATAATTACAGCTTGGGGCAAAACAGGATGGAATGAGCACTACGTCATGTGCAGCCATTTTGGTGTCGCTTTCCTCGCTCCTTTCCTTTTCTCGCCAACAATAACCTCTCCAGTCTATGAGTATGAAAGGGCACTGTTGATCAATCCAAATGGGTTGTTGACGCTCTGGTCTAAAGTCTATCAGCCCTAGTGTATGTATATATATATATCCAAATGAGTGGTTGAGATTCTTGTTTTAAAGCCATAAGAAGAGAACAGAGGTCTTGAGAGTTTGATAATGGTAACACTGCAGAAAATTTATTATTTCCTTAGGTTTAAGATTGAAAAAGTATTTTTGAATTAAAGTGAATCTTTTGGAATTGATACATGCATTTATATATATATATATATATATATATATATATATATAATTATATATATATATATATATATATATATATATATATATATATATATATTTCCAGCTAAGTATATTGCTGTTTAAAATATTGAGTGGCTATAGCAGCAGTACACCCAAATCCAAGGACTTTCAAATCTGTTTTTGTGTTGTCTTTTTAGTTGCCTTCATGATTTTCAAAGGTGATTGCAGCTTCTTCTTCTGTTGTTGATGACAATAGAAGTATGGTTCTGTCAATATTTTTAGGCTAAAGTTCAAAACAAAATGAAAATATAATAAAACTTATGGCAACCCTCTCTACCCTAAGGGAAAAAAAGAAAAGAAAAAGAGGTATGAAAAAAGTGAGAGATTAATAAGAGGAAGGTAATTACTATGATTTTACTTTTATCTGATAAGTAAACTATGCTTGAAGTTAATTCACACATGTAGATCTGTAGGCAAGTCCATACATGCAGACGTGTGTGTGTGTGTGGGGTGTGTGTGTGTGTGTGTGTGTGTGTGCTGTGATCTATAAATGATGCGGTGTGTGTGTGCATGCATGCAGCATGGTGCGTGCTGATGGTGGTGTATGTCGTGATACAATGCATTCATGCGTGTGTGTGCATGCATGCATGCTTGTGTGTGTGTGCTTGCATGCATGTTCATTCTCACACACAATGTGTGTGTTCATTTCATCCTGCTAGTGTGTCATTTCATTTAGATTTTTGTCCACCTGTGTACATATTATATGTCTTTTTCATATTTTTTCATATCTTTTTTTAAAATACCATATCTGTCAGTGCATTGCGTTAAGTTGAGCCTGAACATGGATTGTGGCAGGTGGGAGAGCATTTTAGAGGCACTGTCGTCAGTGACGCTGTCGAGAGGGTCTCGTGACGATGACGCGGTGGACCAGCTTCACCACTTCGGCACTGTGGCTCTGCTGGCAGCGCTGGCAGCTCTCATCGGCATGAACCAGTATGTGGGAGACCCCATCCACTGCTGGGTGCCCGCCCAGTTTGCAGACTCCCACCAAGACTACACGGAAAACCTCTGCTGGATCTCGCACATGTACTATGTGCCCATGGATGAGGGGCTCCCTGTCACCAAGGCGGACAGGATGGAGCGCGACATCAGCTTTTACCGCTGGGTGGTGGTGGTGCTGCTCCTCCAGTGCCTCCTCTTCAAGTTCCCCAACATCCTCTGGAAAGAGCTGAAGGGCTACTCTGGCATCAACGTGCAGAAGATCGTCAACATGGCCGAAGAAGCGACCATGACCCCGCCGGAAGAGAGGCAGGAGAAGGTGAAGGACATCTCCCACTTTATGATCGCTGGCTTTACACGTACAGGTCCTACAAGCGAAATATGTTCACCCAGATGAGAGACAAGCTTTCTGGGGTATTTTGCTTTATCTTAGGCAAACGGCACGGCACCTATCTCACTGGTCTGTACCTGTTCACCAAACTCCTATACCTCGTCAATATCCTTTGCCAGTTTGTACTGCTCACTGCCTTCCTGGGGTTCAACTTTGCGACCTACGGCTTTGACATCCTGAGCAACCTGAGGGACAACGGAGAGTTCGCGACTTCGATCACTTCCCCCGTGTGGTATGTGTGACATCGAAATCCGACAGCTGCAGAACGTGCAGCCATTTTCCACACAGTGCGTCTTGTCCATCAATCTTTTTGTGGAGAAAATTTTCGCCGTCATGTGGTTTTGGTTCGTCTTCCTGATCATTGCTACAATCGTTAACATCTCTCAGTGGATTTTCGACATCTTCTTCAGCTACCGACGAGACCGTTTCATCCAGAAGTACATGATTATGCTGGATTTGGCCGACAGATCCAGGGAGAGCGAACTCTTCCGGAAATTTGTGGCCAACTATCTCCGTGATGATGGCGTGTTCCTGCTGAGGTCGGTGGGCAACAACTCGAGCGACATCATCCTGCTGGATTTGGTTGAAGCCCTGTGGAACAACTTCAAGAAAAGAGAACAGCCAGCAGAGGTTTATCGTCCCAGGGGCGAGAAAGAAATGATGGAAAGCACTGCATGATTGAGTGGCGTCTGATTTTTTGTACTGTAGGATGCCAGGTATGGGTAAGGGGGGTAACATGGGGGTCTGGAGCTGTCAGTTTGCTTGGAATGGAGGGAGTATACGTACAGCAGAAGAAAAAAAAAAGAAAAAAGTTTACGTACAGCAGCAATACTGTGCAAGGTTTGCATTTGCTCTGGCAATAAAACACAAACTTGTACACGCACACGCATGAAGCATCATGCAGCACGCGGTGCGTGTACACACACACACACACACACACACACACACACACACACACACACACACACACACACACACCACACACACACACACACACACACACACACAAACCAAAGCTTTCAGTATCTTTATATTTTGCACTGAGGTGAAAGGATTCTCTGGAAAACAAATATTTAAAAATAACTTCTTTATTTTTTATGGACCCAAGCCACAAAGCTTTTGTTTGTCATCATTGAGCAATGCAAGCTAACTTTGTCAATCATTGAGCAATGCAAGCTAAGTTTGTCAATCATTGAGCAATGCAAGCTAAGTTTGTCAATCATTCAGCAATGCAACAACTAAGCTTTGTCAATTCAATTGAGCAATGCAAGCTAAGTTTGTCAATCATTAAGCAATGCAAGTAAGTTTGTCAATCATTAAGCAATGCAAGTAAGTTCTATCAATCATTAAGCAATGCAAGCTAAGTCCCAAGGCTTATATAAAACGTCACAATGCTTTGATCAAAAATACTTGTGTTGAGTTTGTGTTCAACCATGTAAGCTCTTTGTATAACAACTTGTACTCATGAATTCTCCTTTAATAAGGAACAGAAAATCCTCTGAAGTCAGAGTATGGCTGCCTTTATGGTGAGGTACTTGAAAACTTTGATGACGACATAGAAAGTTCTCCGCCATTGTCATTGTGTCCACACAGTGATTCCCAGGTGGGATGAATGAGTCAGAGTGCTTCATGTTTTAATCTTAGTGACAACGGGGGGGATGAGCAGGGGAGAACACACCACCACCACCACCACCATCACCACCACCAACAACAAAGTGGTGTTTTGTGTGTGTGTGTGTGTGTGTGTGTGTGCGATATGTGAAATTTGCGGGACTTTGCAAGTTAAAAAATTTTGTTTACTCCCTTAGGGATGCCAGGGCCTGTCAGTATAAATAGCATCCCACATTCTGGAAATTCTGTTCTAGAAATTTCCTTTTCTGTCCCTCTCTTTGTCTCTGCCTATTCCTTTTCTTCCTGTCACCATCCTCCTTGTCTATTTTCTGCCTTCTTGGTCTATTCTCCTGCCTTTTTTCCCAGAAAGACCTAAAATGTAACAAGTTCTCTTATGTCAAAGTCAGATGCGTTGGGCCTGACTCACCAGGTACTTAACGGCAGCGCGAAGCATTTTTGCTCATATAACAGACAACAATAGTTGCTGTTTCAGCATTCAACGAAGAAGATTTCTTTAATTTTTGTCACATTTCTTTGCCAAAGACAGTTCCCCAAGCTCCTTGACAGTAAGAATCAGAAAGGCAATCAGTAGGGTAACCATGCTGCTATCATGCTGCTGTCATGCTGCTTTCATGCTACTTCTCACCTCAGTCAACATATGATCTCACACCGAGACAGGCAGTGAAACAATATGGCCTAGACTTTCAGTAATAACTGATGTATTGTTTTGTATGAAGCTGATGTCAGACAACAAATGGTATTACTTAAAAAATGATGATTGATTAGATATGATATGTAAAATTGTTGCCATTGAAACCAAAAGGAATCAAACGATTGAAATATATAAAAAAAAAAGAAGAAAAAAAAAAGATTGAAATAACCAACCCTCAGAGTATGACTGGGTGAACGGTGAAAAGAGGTGGTGTGTTTCACTTGCTGCTTGGTAAAAATGGCTGAAATAGCCTATTCAATAATTCATATATTGTGTGTGCATGTATTATGATTTAAAAAAAACAACACCACCAAATAATTAGCCCAGTCATCTTGATAGCTGGGTTGCATCTTGCCATGATTCAATCAATCACTGACCTGTCATTCCTACTGTTTTGTTTTGACATACATGTATGTTTATTGTGACATTTTTGAAAAATATTTGGCATTGCAATCAAACTTTATAAGCCTTTGTGAACAATCCATGTATACATGAATAAATGTAAGGAGTGTTTGAAGCATTGAGTCGCTAACTGATATTCGTTTCCATTACACACTAACTTCTTACTTATTCTTGATACAGTTACTTTTCTTTTCTGCTCTGCATGAGAGCATGACATCAGTTAGAAATACAGTGATATATTGCAAAGTTATGCCTGGATGTCTGACTTTAAAACAAAAATTTTTTTTTTTATCATTTTGAATCAGTGACATATTGCAAGTTAGGAGTCTGCTTAACAAATTTTTTTTTTTTGGATGTCTAACTTTATACTAGTAGTAGTGCAGACAGCCACCATTTGACAGTTACATTTTAATTTTTTTTTTTTTACACTTCTTACTTTGACAGTGAAGAGAAATAAAACATACAAGTAAGGAAGCAAAAAACTATGCAAGGAAGGTCCATTGACATTATTTCAGCATTAACAGACACACCAATCAATGAATTGTACTATTATATACTCTCAGAATGTGTAATATTGCATAAAATATACAAAATTGCAGGCAAGTATATAATTATACATGTGTATGTTGTTTTAAATTTTAAAAATTAATGTATTTTTCATTAGTTATCTACAAATTACACAATATACATGTTCATCCTCCTGTAAGCTGTGAAAAATTTTACTTTATTATCGTGTGTGTTTTTATGTCATGACCACTATACTAGTTAAGTTACCATCATTCATATGTTTGGATTTGGTACCACCAGTGATACTTCACAAGTGAATAGACGCACAAAATTATAGTTGAATAAATAATATTAATTACTACATAGCTTTAAGTCTAAAGAAATTCATGACTTCAATAAAACTGTTGGAAAGGTGCATGTGAGCTTTGTGCTGTTTACGAGTGGGTTTTGTGGGTTCGTTTTTTTTTGTTTCTTTCTCTAATATATGTATGTTTTACAAATGAATGCCTTCACATGTTCAGATTTTGGATCATGTTTTGTAATATATGCAGCGAAGCAAATGGATGTGCAAGAATGCAGGGTATGTTATTATTATTATTTTATTATTTTTCAAAAATTTCATTCATATCTTTTTGGATAATTTACATGTGTTCTTCATGTTGTGTAATATCATCATTCTGTTGTGTGTGCTTTCATGTGTTTGTGTACACTACCTTCAAAGGTTTACAGTTGTAACATTTGTTATATCCACATGCAAATGTATGGAAAAAAAACCCATGCAGGCAAGTGTATACATTTGTTATTTTCTTTGAAATGTCAATCATAGATTCACTGTTCCCCATGCTGTGTAAAACCTTTTTTTCTGCTTTATGATGTATAAATTTAATTGTGTACTTTTATGAACTAGTGTATGCTCAGTACTGACCTCCCTTTTGGGGATTTTTTTGGGTTTGATTCCTGATTTTTGCTATGCTGTATGCTGACAACAATTGCATACATTACTGTCACTTTTTAGTTTTCAAGGGCTGTGTGTGTGGAGGGGGGAGGGGGGGGGGGGGCGATCATCAGTGGGACAGCCTGGTGGTTAAAGTGTTGTGCTCACAGTTTGGCTGTCAGAGATCAAGCTTGGGTTCCAGCCACTACTGAGACACCATATCAAGGGAATTTTTCCCACTGGGGTTAACATCAGCACTGACTGCATTCCCCCGAAAATACTTCAGATGAGTCCCATGAGACTGTACTATAACTTACAAAGTTTAAACTGAGAGGTCCATGCATGAATGCATACCACACATCTTTCACTAATGCTCACGTTAAAACCTGTTCTGCCTTTCTGGAAAGTAGGCCATTTATGTACACTGGTGTCGTGTTTAGCTATTCCTGAAGTCAGAATGCATCTGTCTTAAGTTAAAGGTGGGTAAAGACGGTTGTGTGGAGACACACAAATCTCCAGTGAACCTTGGAGCTCTAGCCAAAGTAAAAAAAAAAGCCCCTCCCTACAAGTATGAATAGTCATGAAAAAACCATCTTTATTGATTGATTGATTGATTGATTGATTGATTGATTTATTCATTTATTCATTTATTCATTTATTTATTCTTTTATATCGAGGAAAATGGAATAAACACTCGTGTGCTTTTTTTTTTTTTTTTTTTTTACATCCAGTCCCTGTGTGTATGCAGTTTTGTGAATCTTGTCATCTGTTCCCACCTGCACACAATAGCCTACTCTGACAAAAGGCGGAACTTTCTTTGTGTGTGTAACATCTCTTTTCAAACATGATAGTGACATTGGTAGTCAGTTGCCGTCTAGCTTTTTGGATGTGTTTCTGAACTGACTTACTTGACTTATGCCTGTGGATTCCCGTGGGAACATAGGGCCACAACAACACTCCTCCAACGGACTTGGTTCTGGGAGATCCTCTTCAGCTCGGCCCATGTCATTCCGGCTGCTTTCGTCTCTGCTTCAATGCTTCTGCGCCAGGTCTGTTTTGGTCGGCCTACTTTCCGCTTCCCTTGTGGATTCCAGTCAAGGGCCTGCCTGGTGACATCTGAAGCAGGCTTGCGGAGTGTATGGCCAATCCATCCCCATTTCCTTTTCTTGATCTCCGTGTCAATTGGAGCGTGTCTGGTCCTGTCCCATAGTTCTTCGTTTGAGACTACTTCTGGCCACCTGATACCAAGGATGTTCCTAAGACATCTGTTGGTAAATGTCTGGAGTTTGTGGGTGTTGGTCTTTGTCACCCGCCAGGTTTCTGAGCCATACAGTAGGACCGACTTGACATTGGTGTTGAATATCCGGATCTTGTTGTGGAGTGAGAGGGATGTTGATCTCCAGATTGGGCGAAGGGTGTTGAAGGCATGACGTGCTTTATTTATTCGGCACTTGATGTCTGTTTCTGAACTAAGATTTATTAATGTTGTCATCATCATGTAGTAGATATTGCTGCCCTAAAAGCACAAAATAAAATGATGTTTTTGACACTGATCTTTTATCAAGTGAAGCATCGCATACATCTACATGTATTGCATGCTTGTGTGTGCATGCACATGTGTGGATGGATGTAATCTGCACACATGCATGCATGCATGCATTAATGCACACACACCCACACACACACACACACACACACACACACACACACACACACACACACACACACACACACACACACACACACATTCTCATACTCTCACACAAACAAGAAACTTGTATGTGAACAAACACAAATGTTGCAAAGTTAATTAAGATTAAAAACAAACAGATTTACATTCGGCTCAGACTTGGTCGTCATCTGACTGTTCAATATATTCTTTACTTTTTCTTGAATGCAACTGTCATTTGGTTTTGTCCAAGCACCCAATAAAGACACTTTAGGCATTTCAGTCATGTAATGAGACACGACTGACTGCACTGCAGTGCTGACAGGGAGAGTGGAAGAAAAGAGAGGTATGGGAAGACCAAAACGTCAATAGACAGATAATGGAAAAGACTGGACAGGCTGGCTGAGTGTATGATGAGATTTACAAATCTGCATACACACGGGGACTGGATGTAAAAAAAAGTACACAAGTGCTTATTCCATTGTCCTCGATATAAAAGAATAAATAAATAAATAAATAGGTGACTGGCCCAAGACAGACTGACTCAGAGATCCATGGCATATTGACCCCTGTCTAGTGTCTTGGGGAACGCTTCTCAAATCCAACCCAATCAAGTCATTTTTTTTTCAGTGCCAAGGAGAGAAAGATCCCCTCCCTCTTCAGTTCTTGGTGTGATAACTGTCACGTATATCAGCCATGAAGTGTTTGAGAGCTCCAGTCTGGTCACACTTAGGGCCGCCAACAGTGTTTGGACTAAAACCTAAATCCTTATTATCTGGAGGAGGTCTTAAGCCACAAGGCACACTATCAGTCAGAGCCAGGTCATGGGGGGGTCATGACTGGGGGATCAAGGTCAACCAGAGAGATAAGAAAAGTACACAGACCGATCAGCTCAGCCCGGCATTCTGACCTTAGATTAGTTTACTTAGGTTGTGAGGGACATCCTTCACATGGTAACAGCATGTGTTTGGGTTTTCTTCTTCTGTGTATATATATATGTAGCTTTCAAGTGGAGGTGGGGTAGCTTAGTGGTTAGAGCGTTGTGCTTGTGATCTGACGGCCTGGGATCGAGCCACCATGGAGATACCTGTTTTAGGGGATTTTACTCAGGAGTTCACATCAGTACTTACTACACACCCCTAAAAGTCCAGATGAGACCATAAACCAGGGTCTGGTGTGCAAATGCCCACAGAACATCTTGCTCACATGTTATAAGCTCATTCTGCTTTTCAAAATACTTGGCCAGTACGTGCTGATAGGAATGGATGACAAAATCTAAAAAGTGCCTACACACAGGTACACGAGTATCATGTTTAGACACCATCCCCAAAGTCAGAATGTTTTTACCTTAATGTTGGATAAAAAGTTCCTTACATAAAATCTCACCATTGGTGAACCTCAGAGCTGTAGCTAAAGAACAACAACCCCCCCCCCTCCCCCCACTCTTTGATTGTTCAGATCTACCTGCCTACAGTTGAGGGCATAATTCTACAATCTTAACATTTCATTTTGCCAAAAAGATAGACACACTCTGCTTTTGAGAAGCTTCCAAGAAATTTTTGAGTAAAAAAGGGCAGGAAAATACTTTTTAGGGTTGAATGTTTTGTTGTTGTTGTTTTTTAAGAAAAAAAGCACAACCCCCCTTTTTTTAAAAAGCAGTTTTGGGCATATTTGTAATTTTAAGATATTGTGCCTGAAAACATGAAATTGAAAATGAAGAATTTAATAGCAGAGTATGAAAACATGAATTTATACAACATATTTATCATACAGAAAAACAATCTTAATTTTTTTTAACATCCATCTCCAAAGTTGTTATATTTTCCGGATTTGTAGGGTTTTATTTTGATGAGGTGCATAATTTATTTTCCTATTCTTGTTCAAACAGGGTATTTTCTGGGCTGATTTTAGAATTAGAACCAAACCAGTGTATATTTTTGGGGTGCTGGACAACTGAAATGCTCTTACATTCTTGTTATAATAAGCAATGAACTCTGGTACATACAACAATGCTACATTACATATCAGTGTCGACTAACTTCTTTTGTTAACTAACTTTGGTATATACAATAATGCTACAGTACATATCATTGTCGACATAACTCCTTTTGTTAACAACCTCCCCCCCCCCCCAAAGGGATGATCTTACCAATTGCGCACACCTTCTTCCCACCCATCTGTCTTTTTCCTTGATCATCATCATCATCATCATCATCATCCCATACTTTGAGGTGATTCATGAACTTGGTGCTTAGCAATCTCCTGACTGGGTTTTCCCTTTAGCACCTCTAAAAACACCAAAAGATATATATATATATATATATATATATATATATATATATATATATATATATATATATATATATATATATATATATATATATATATATATATATATATGGGACTCCCAAGATATATATATATATATATATATATATATATATATATATATATATATATATATATATATATATATAATATATATATATATATATATGGGACTCCCAAGATCTTTTCCTCAGAAAGGGTTCTATGTGGTGACCCTTAGGTCCTTTGACAGTCTGTTACTGGTCAGTTTGTTGGCTTTTTCCCTATGAGAGGTAGGTGTTGTGATGCAGGGGATGTAACAAAAACACAAGTTAAAAGCAAATAGTTCTGGTCTCATCTGTAAAACGAAAAGGTTGTCAGTGTTACACCCCTACCCCAGTCCCTTGGAAAAAAAGAACAAAAACAAAACCCAAACCAAAGATCAAAAACATGTTTTCTCCATGGCCAAAAAAAAGTGGGGGGGGGGATCATTTTGTTTTAAACTCAAAGAAGGCAAATGGCCATGTGTGATGGCTTGGGAATACAAGCAAACTAGCGATGCATTTTTCGTACTTGTGATGATCAGTATCAAGGGCTTTTAAGAGATAATTGGGAAGAGAATTTGTGTACTGCATGTATGCACACAGCTTCTCCTAATCTTTTCTGTCTCTTTTTTCTTTCGTTAAAAGTATTTAGATATTTGTTTCAGTGCATTCTTGTTACTTGTTCAGTTTTTCTTTGCTTATTGTATTCTTTGGAGAAGAATGTATGAATCCTGGTGAATTTTTCATTTTGCAGAACAGTCCCTTGATACTGTAGTGTAAACTTATCTGTGAATGTTGTGTGTTACTTTTCTCATAGTCCCAGGCAGTCGTTTTAGTTATTGCCAGTCTCTAGAGTCTGGCCCTATCTGGGCTGGCTCACTGGGTAGTTTGTAAAGCTTGCAGTACCTGAGTTTGTTTTTTAATTTTTTTGTTTTTGTTTATTTATTATCATTATTATATATATATTATATTTTTTTTTTTGCCAGTACCTGAAAGTCTTACAGCCACAACTGCTGCAAGGCAGGGAGAAACGGGAAGCATCAGTTGTGTTGTGGGGATTTTCCCCCTAGAAAACTGTTGGTTCCGAACCCTTATTTTTGAAAAACCTTTGCATGAGACAATCAACCGAAGTCTTGTACTTTATGCACAGTGTGCATGTTGCAATAAACACCCATCCTTTGCATGTAGCGTAGTGTGTGCATGTTGCAAAAGACATCCATCCTTCTTGTGTACAAGAACTGGTCATGGTTTTTGGTGTGGATGACCCAACATATTACCTTTCACACAACTGACACGCAACTCCATTATAGTCAAAATGAAGACCACAAGCATTGGCATTATGACATCCCACTTCAGCAAAGGTTTTTTTTTTAATGGCTGGTGGTTTGGGTGACACAAACATACCCTGCACACAGTATTGCACACTCATCTTACAAAATGGCCTGTATGAAGACCACAGGCGCTAGGGCAATGTGACATCTCCATTTAGTGAAAAACTTATTCCTCTGAATCTGTTCTTGCAATGCTGCATGCACCCTTTTTCTTTAAGGCTGTGTAGCATGGCCTAAGGAAGTTTTGTCCCATTTCTAGACAGTCTTTTCATTCATTTACACTTGTCTTCAGTATTTCTAAAAAAAGTTGTTCTAGTCTTTAAAAAAAGAAATTGCAGTATCTCTACAGTATTTCTCGATGATTTGTTTCTTTGCGTTTTATTTTTTTCTTTGCAAATGTAAAGTTGTGTATTAGGAAATGATTTTGATGTGTTTGTGTACTTTTTATGTGTTCAATTAATGGTTCTTTTCTTTGCAAATGTAAAGTTGTGTATTAGGAAATGATTTGCTTCAGTAATAACCCGTTTCGCAGTCAGTGCCTTAACTTGTTTTACCTATCTCTTTTTCATTGGGCATCACCTTTTTCTTACATTTATAAATGAGCATTCAATAAATGTTTAAAAAGAATCTTGTGAATGTTGTGTTTATTTGCAATAGTGTGTATGAATGAAATTATTGATGTGTATAAAAAGCGAAATTTTTAAGGATCACTTTAAACTAAACAATTTAATTCTGAATATCTCTTTCTACTCATTCGTCTGCCATTTACTTTTCCAGTTGACAATTACTCCTTATACCACAGAAAAGAAAATAATCAGAGTATGTATGGAGCTTTAAATTGGAAATTCAACAAATAACATGGACAGTGGTCACTGGCTGACTATTTTTTAGCAAATTACGACAGACGATCAGACTGTAACTGAAGGCAAACTGATGATTTGCAAGTCAGAAAATTGTCAATGTTTTTAAAGTGTGTGCAGAATGTTCTGCATGCGTTCACACATGGGGCCTTGGTTTCATATCATGTCATGTCTGCCTGTGGTCCCTTCTGGGGCATAGGCCGCCAACTAGCTGTCTCCAGGCATCTCGGCTCTGGGCTAGGCGTTCCAGTTGTCCCCACGTCTTGCCCATCTTTTTTGCATCTGCATCCAGGTCTCAGCGCCAGGTATTTCTAGGCCGCCCTCTCTTTCTTTTCCCTTGTGGATTCCAGGTGAGAGCTTGTCTTGTGATGCTGGATACAGGTTTCCGTAGGGTGTGTCCTATCCATCGCCAACGTCTCTGTAGGATTTCTTTCTCAACAGGCTGTTGTCTGGTTCTTTGCCATAATTCTTCATTACTGATCTTGTCTGGCCAGCGTATCTTGAGGATCTTCCTGAGGCAGGTGTTGATGAAGACCTGGATTTTCTTCATGGTGGTGACGGTGTTTCTCCAGGTCTCTGCTCCATACATTAGTATTGGCTTGATGATGGTGTTGAAGAGCCTGGTCTTGGTGGCGATGCTGATGTCGCTTGATCCCCAGACGTTTCTGAGCTGCTTGAAGGCTGCCCTTGCTTTACCGATGCGGGTTCTGACGTCTGTGTCTGTTCCTCCCTGTGTGTCCACGATGCTGCCGAGGTATGTGAAGCTTTCCACCTCTTCCAGCGCTTCTCCTTTGACTGTGATGGGTGTCGCATTGGCTGCATTTGTCTTCAGTACCTTGCTCTTTCCTCTGTTGATGTTGAGGCCCAGTTTAGCTGAGTTCTCCACAACGATGTTGGTCTTTTCCTGCATCTGTTGCTGGGTGTGGGAGAGAAGGGCCAGGTCATCTGCAAAGTCAAGGTCGTCTAGCTGTTTCCAAGGTGTCCATTGGATGCCATTACGTTTCTGGTCCGTTGAGGTTTTCATGACCCAGTCGATGGCCAGCAGGAACAGGAAAGGAGATAGTAAGCATCCTTGCCTTACTCCGGTATCTACTTCAAAGGCGTCGGTGAGCTGTCTGCCATGAACTATTCTGCAGGTCATTCCTTCATATGATTTTCTGATGATGTTGGTGATTTTCTCTGGCACTCCGTAGTGTCTCAGTAGTCTTCAGAGGGTCTGTCTGTCGACGCTGTCAAAAGCCTTCTCATAGTCTATGAAGTTGATGTATAGTGGCGAATTCCATTCCAGGGACTGTTCCAGGATGATGCGCAGTGTTGCAATCTGATCCGTGCATGATCTTTCCTTTCGGAAGCCAGCTTGTTGGTCACGGAGATGCGGGTCTACTGCGTCCTTTATCCGGTTCAGCAGGATGCGGTTAAACACCTTTCCTGGGATGGACAGCAGCGTTATCCCTCTGTAGTTGGAGCAGGAACTGAGGTCGCCTTTCTTGGGGAGTTTGATGAGGTAACCCTCTTTCCATTCTGTTGGTATTTCTTCTTCCTCCCAGATCTTGCCGAAGAGCGGGTAGAGGAGCTCCACACTGGTCTCGACGTCGGCCTTCAGGGCTTCTGCTGGGATGCTGTCAGGTCCTGCAGACTTACCGTTCCTCAATTGCTTGATGGCGCTGCGGATCTCTTCCTTTGTGGGAGCACTACATTTGATCGGCAGGTCACTTGCGGCTGTTGGTATCTCTGGTGGGTTTGTAGGTGCTGGTCTGTTGAGTAACTCCTGGAAGTGCTCAATCCACCTGTTTTTCTGTCCTTCGTCATCAGCTATTACTGCTCCGTTCTTGTCTTTTACTGGTCTCTCTGGCTTGGCAAACTTCCCTGATAACTTCTTGATGATGAAGTACAGGTCCTTGGTGCTGTTCTGGTGAGCTGCATCTTCTGCTTCTTTTGCCAATGTCTCCAAGTAGTTTTGCTTATCTGCTTTAATGCTTCGCTTTACAACCCTATTTGCTTCTGTGTATTCCTCTTGGGCTTTTGTTTTTGCTGATCGTGTCCTGCTGCTGTTGACGGCTAATTTCTTTTCTCTTCTTTCTTCTATTTTCTCTAGCGTAGCTGCTGAAATCCATTCCTTGTGTGTGAATGATTTGGGGACCAGTACTTCCTGACATGTTGAGGTCACTGTCTCTTTCACTCTCTGCCACCTCTCTTCTATCGTCTCCTCTTCAAGCAGCTCTCCTAGGACTTGGAACTTGTTGGATAGAGTGACCTTGTACTCTTCTTGCTTCCTGTTGTCCTTCAGCGCCGTGGTGTTGTAACGCTGGCGTTGACTGGATCCCCCCGTCCAATTTCTCTTCAGCTTCTGCTTCAATCGGGCAACAAGTAGATGGTGATCCGAAGCAACGTCTGCTCCTCGCTTGACGCGTACATCCTGTAGGGAGCGGCGAAACTTCTTCACGATGCAGATGTGGTCGATCTGGTTCTCCGTTGACAGGTCTGGCGACACCCAAGTTGCCTTGTGTATCCTTCTGTGCGGGAAAACACTTCCTCCGATGACCAGGTTGCTTGTGGCACACAGGTCTGCGAACCTCTCCCCGTTGTCGTTCATCTCGCCTAGCCCATGCCGCCCCATGATCTCCTCGTATCCCTGGTTGTCACTACCTATCTTGGCATTGAAGTCGCCCATTACGATGATGATGTTTCTCTTCGGTCTGTCTTGTATGATGGTCTGCAATCTGTTATAAAAGTCGTCCTTCTCCTCCTCCTCGCTGTCGTTCGTTGGGGCGTAGCACTGGATAATGTCCATGTTGATCCTCTTCTTCTTTGTACGGAAAGAGGCTGTCATGATCCTTGGTCCGTGTGCCTCCCACCCGATGAGCGCTCCCTGTGCTGGCTTGGAAAGCATCAGGGCGACTCCCTGGGTGTGTGCAGCATCTTCCTGCTCGTGCCCCGAGAACAGCAGCAGCTCCCCGGAAGTTAGTCGCTTCTGCCCGGAACCAGTCCATCTTGCTTCGCTGATTCCTAGGATGGTGAGGTTGAATTTCCTCATCTCTGCGGCTACTTGCGCTGTCTTCCCCGTCTCGTACATGGTCCTGACGTTCCATGTACCGATGGATGTGGTGGTCCTGGTGGAGATGATGGTCTTCGGTCTGACGGCTTCCAGATGACTCTGGCTTTCACCGCCCGACTTCATACACCTTCCAGCTGGAGGTCCATCCCTCCCCAAGTCCGCGATGTCTGTTAAATTGCTATTTGGCGTTTCTGTAGCTAGAGTTTTTTTCACAGGGTGGGGTAGCTAACCCTACGCCAAACCCTCCTCCTTTTTCAGCCGGGCTTGGGACCGTCCTAGGCAGAGTTGGGGCCTTGGTTTAGTCTCATTGAAAGGACTTTGACATTTAGTTTGATTTTCTTGTCAGGCTGGGAAGAACTGGGAATCAAGCTCAGAACCTCACTTGTTAGCAGGTATATGTCTTAACCATGCTGCCACTCTCCTTCTTGAAAACATTTCAAATAGGACATAAGACTGCAAGCAGTACAAAATATCTTCTTAGAAAGTTTAAAAAGGTCTAATGACTTTAAATCATAAATAATCCTAACCCACAAGACTTTTTGGAAAAAAAAGTGGCTCGTATTGTTCAGAGTGGGTAGAATACTTATGGATATGACGCATGCATCACTGAACTCCGTCTTATAAGTTTAATTGTTTTCCTAAAGAAAATCACTGACATTGTGAACATAAATTTAAAATGATACGAGGAATACATGCATATTTTTAGATTCAAAAGCATGTTCCTTTCCTTCCTCTTCTCCTTGCTTCAGTTTTATAATTAGAAAAAAATATATATATAACCCTGGTACAGTTTCATAAATTAGGAAATATACACACAGTTTGGGGGAGGGGGGGGATAGCTTAGTGGTCAGAACATTTGCTTTCCTCAAGTCAAAGTTAAGTAGCTGTGAGTGTGGTTACCAGTTGGATGGGTCACCATTTGTGCACCTTGACTTTAGTACAGTCCCCCAGTTCACCCAGCTGTAAATGGGTACCTGCCCTCTTCAGGGTCAGGGAAGGTTAAGCAGCGAAGGAGAGGAGATGGGCAACACCCTCAATATGCTGGCCCCTGAAGAAGCTGAGGTCTCTAATGCCTCACTCCCCTATCATATGACCACATAGGTTATGGGACACCTTTACCTTTTTTTTTTCTTCTTATACACATAGCCTCAATACAGTTGAATCCTATCTATCTGAACCTGTTCACTGACAGCTTCAATCAGTCCTGTTTCTCTTCAGTCTACTTGTTGAGTATTGCATATGACTGAGTGATACAATATCACCATCATCATCAGAGCCAAGTCGGGGCTCATGGCATTTGATACTGACACATAGAGTACTTTTTTGCCACTTGATGTGCACATCACCACACACACACACAACACGCAGCAGAAAAACAACACATCAAAATACAAAGAAACACACACGACAAGTCACAGTTTGACTGTCACATGAACACATTTATTTCCACCATTTTATTTTTGGCTAAAATCTTTGTCATGATTTTCTTTGCACCAAACCATAATACAAGATATATATATATCATCCAATGCAAACCAGACATGATCACATGATTAGAACTACAGGTATGCACAATGCGGTGTCAATGTTGATATGTATGATGAGCACACTACCATCAGAGGAACAAGGCTAACAATGGGAATGTGGAACCAGTGACTGCAGGCACTGCTAACTTCAAGGAGGACAAAGCTAGCCATACCATGTTTGGTCTATGCAGGAACAATTCCTGTAGTAATGAGGATAAATATGTAACTACTACAGTTGTCATCATGGCTTGCTGGAACGAAGATACATGTCCACTCTGTACTGCTTGCTATATGGTGAAAAAACAGCGTCAGGGAAATCGACGTGATGTAGAGACCTTCTTCCTCCTCATCCTGGGTCGGATGCAAGAGCTAGCCGATATCAATGTGTGGTGCGTAAGCAAGGACACTGGTACGCATAATAGGGTAAATCTATCTGTCTCTGTACTGTACATTGTACATGTATGTATTAACACAACTAAAATAAAGCAACTTCTGTCCTGGAGTCGGAATGAGGCACCTTAATGGTGGGTAAAACGGTCGATATGTAAAATCTCCATTGGTGAACCTCAGACTCTAGGGGATGGGGGGGGGGGGGAAACCCAAAACAAAAGAAACAAAAAAAAAGTACACTTCAGTAAAGCAAAATAAAAAAGAGTGAATCAATTAATTTTAAAAAAAGAAAAGAAAAAAAGAATCAATTGATTTCTTTTTTCCTTTCAGTTCTTCTTAAAACAGGTATAAAAACCTTTTCAGGTGGTTTCTCTGAAATATTACATCATTTGAGTACACTGTCTCATTCAGGGCAGATATGATTAGGCCAAAAGTGTAGATGAGATCTCAGCAGAATTCAACACATTAAGATCATCAAGAAGAAGAACTTTGACCAATACAATGAACTGCTCAGTAATAATTTGTCTTAATGGACATGGTAAATAGTATACAAAAAAAGAAATATTGCTCTGTAAGTGCCAAACTGGTAATGTGCGCATAATGACAAAGATGACTTTACTTATATCAGCTGTGAAAACACACAACACCACACACACACATGCACACCACACACAAACCACAAAACACACACACACACACCAATGTCCTCTCTCACAAATAAACAATTCTACAAAGACATCTTCCTTTTCTTTTTTTTCTACAGCCTTTTCTTTTCTCTCTTGCGTAATATTCCTTTTTTTTTTGTACAACAGAGTTTGGCCAATTTTTTTTTTGCTTTGTTTTGTATATTTACATAACAAGTATGAGACAACATGATCAGATTAGACGCAGCTTTATAACTATCTGAAATCCATTCATAACTTAGAGCAGTAAAACATACATCTAGCAGTCGTTTCATACAATCTTGATTATGATCAGATATAAAAATCCCTCAGCCTCCACAAGTCTTCAAGTCACTTTTTCACTTCCAGAACATATTGACAACCACTATACATGAAAAATATGCATGAACACACACACACAAACACACCGGTGGGAATGGATGACAAAATTTACGAAACTGTACACACACGGGACTGGGAAGTAAAAAAAAAAGCACATGAGTACTTATTCCATTATCCTTGAATAGATAAAAGAAAATAAAAATAAAACACACACACACACACACGCTCTCTCTCACATCATGCATGTGTGTGCACTCAAACACAAACACATGCCACGCACACTCTCTCTCTGCACAATATTCTCATAACAACCACCACCATATAAAAACAAAAAGAACAAATTTTTTGGTACAACCTTGGATCTTTTAAGGAATCCAAGCCTTCGCAACCCTGCAGGCAACACTTGGGGGGATCCACAGCTAAGGGATCCCTTAAACACCTTGGTGTTGATAGATGCCTCGGCCAGCCATTATCAAATTATTTTGGCCTAGGCCAAAAGATGTCAGCTAATTTCCAAGGCCTAAAATGTTATTAATGTTGTAAAATGTTGTTACAATTGCCTTCAAGGTATGACAAGCTCTTCACCTAACAACCATCACTTTCCTGTAAAGGAGAGAAAATAAAATCCTCTGAAGTCGAGTATGGTTGCCTATATGGCGAGTACTTGAAAACGTCGCACACGCAACTATCATTCACTATGCACTTTCAATCTCACAGTGATTCCCCAAGGTGGGATGAGTGAGTCAGAATGCACATTCTGGGTGACACCCAGAGTGTTAAGCTGGGGAATGCAAATAACAACAAATGATTTCAGAACTTGACTACATCAACAAAATCAGCCCAGTCTGGAAGCTCTCTCCATTTTCTCTAAAGAGCTAAATCATATAAACATTCTCGTTAGCCTATTGATTCATACCATGTTATTCATAACACAGTCATTTACCAGTCAGCATCATGACAAAATCTCACAGTGTTGAGTATTTCCCAGGGAACAGTAACACGACATGTTTAAGCTTTATCTGATGACGAGTAAAGTGTGTTAAAGTTTGAATGCTGCGAACACTGCTGACTGATAATAAGACGTATATATATAGACAGGCCCACACATTTCAATATGATTTCTTTCTATCAATGTAGAGGAGACCTCCACTTTTATTTGAATAATTTCAAGTTACACATATGACAATGCCTTCGGCGTGAGATGCTGCATACCCCTTACTGTGCATTTTGAATAACCATGAAACGTTAAAATATATGATAAAACAGTGGCTCTTATATTTTCTCTGGTTGTTGTAAACAAGGAGATGATGATATGATTCTGACATGTCACAACTCTTTTGCCAAGGGGGCACTCAAGGGAAGAAGACACAGGGGCAGACAGATGAAGAACTGGACACAAGAACATCAAAGACAGGACTGGCCTTCACATGGGGGGAGTTGCTGCAAAAGACTGATGCATCCCTTGTGTCTCCCCCACAACTATGTAGGTCATGGAACTGATGATGATGATGATGATGATATGATGATGATGATGATGTATTCTGCTGCTGATGATAATGATGACAATTATGAATGATAATAGGATAATGATGATAATAATAATAATGGTAATAATAATGATGCTTTCTTACTGAAAAAGGTAATGAAGCAAACTGTTGGGGGCAGGGGCACATGTCATCTTCTGTTGCTATTCAACTCCATTAATATTTGCATATACTTTGTGCACGGCAAAAGTGAAACTACTGCAAGATCAAATCTTTCCAAACTAAAGCCTTGATTACCTAACATCAACACATGTGTCATCTTGTAACAGTGTGATCTACTGCCAATGTTCACATCAGTTCACACACTGTCTGGCCTACAGCACTCGTCACAACACAGTGACAGCTAACGTTCCACACAATCCTTCACCTACCTGTGTAACAAGTGCAACACCATGTCACAGAAAACTTACAAATGCCACAGACAAAAATGAGCATATCATTATTTTCAATACGTCCACGAGTTCAACTTGCATTAAATTATTTCAAGACTTTTTTTTTTTTTTATGAGAGAGCATCGTTTGTGTTTTGTGGTTATGAATCATGCTCACTGCATAGAGGACTTTCCCTACCATGTTCTGCCCAATCTTGCAATGATTCCTGGAGGACTTACTTCAGTAGACTGCCTGTTGTGTCTGGACCCCTGAACTGGGAGGGGAGCAGGGGGAGGAGGGAGGCACAGAAAGGTACGGTTATGTTTTGGAATCATCTAACAATCCTCCCAATCACCCCCCACTTACTCCCAAAAACCCAAACTACCCCCTCCTCCCAAAAAAACCAAAAAATACCCCCCCCCTCTCTCCCCCCCCCCCCCCCCCCCCCAACCAAACAAAAAAAAACAACCCATACAAAACTCCCAAACCCAACCAACCAACCAACCAACAACCAACCAACCAACCAACCAAACAACAAATAAACAAACAAAACTCAGCAAAAAGCAAACATTCCCTCGACACTGACATTATTTGATTAAAAAACAAAACCGAAAAAAGACCAAAAAAAGACAAATTCATGAGCAACAGTTTGAACAACGATTTCCTGCAAGCAGTTAATTCTCTACAACAGGGCTTGCTTGTATCCAGTCACATTCATATTTAAAGCTTTATTTTTTTTTCCCTTCTCCTTGCCTCAGGTGGTGTCTGTCTTGTAGCTGGCAGTGCTGGTACAGCTGTACTAGGTTTGACTGTTACACCATGGCAGTTCATTACAGGAGCTCCAGCTCAGTTTTCCCTGGAATACTTTGTTTCTGTGGCTAAAAATCTGTACATAACCTGAAAAAATCAGAAAACTCTTGCCCAAAGCCTCCCAGTAACAACCCCTCCTCCCCCCCTTTCCTGACACTCCCTCACAAAACAAAGCAAACAAACAAAGTATAAAGAAAGTCTCTTTGTGCTCAGATGTTGAGTCTGGTTCTCGCTGTTTGTGCAGTTTCGTCAGAACAGTCTATGTCACATTCTCCACAGCACATAATGTGCACATCACAGCATTTTGGTTGGTAAATAGGTAGACTGAATACAGCCTAATCAGTAGCTTCCAAACAACACTGAAAAAACAAGAGGCAGCCCCCCCCCCCCCCCCCCCCAAACAAAACAAACCAAACCAACCCAAAACAAAACACACCAAACAAAAAACAAAGAACCCCTACACCACTGATGCAACAGGAGGCAAATCTGAAATCCTTTTGATGTGAGCAGCCCATGGTTTTTATTTTTCTTTGGTATTTAATGAGTGTGTGTGTGTGTGTGTGTGTGTGTGTGTGTGTGTGTGTGTGTGTGTGTGTGTGTGTGTGTGTGTGTGTGTGTGGTTGCGTGTGCATGTGTGTGTGTGTATGTGAAGATTCATACATTGCATGTAAAAGAGACCAACTGCAGGTACAAGTATACAGGTGCATTTTTGAATTTGTTCACCAATACACTAGCGACAAAAAGTGCTCACAAGTCTACATCTATTTTTGTGCCTGTATCCCTACAACCTGTTAACAGTAGCAGCTCTGCACATACATGACGTATACATAATTTTTTTGTTGTATTTATTCTTCAACTTCTTTCTCTCATCAAGACAATGTCCACTTTGCGACAGAGCCTAAATTTGTGCATGGCTCATTCAGCTTTTTAACAAACAACCATCACTGCCTGTCTGCTACTTTCTCTGTTTCTCCTGTGACGTCATGGTGAGATCATGGTTGCTTGTTACACAGCACAAAATGATACACACTGAGCACGAGTGAAAGTCTGTTGACATGTACCATGTTCGTTATTGCTCCAGTTAGAACGGGGAGTTCATTCCCAGCTTGGTGTCAAAATCCAGCCTGGCTCTTCTTTGATGCTGGAGAAAGTATCTGAAACACACACCAACAAACTTGTTTTTATGAAAAAATGTCTTGTGCACTCCACCTCACAACTTTTGGGAATAAGATGAGTTTACCCTACAATGGCATTAATTTTTTCTTAACAATGCATTGTCTGCTGTATTTTTGATCATATATAACATTATTTTCAACAATGTATGTCTGTGTATTTTGCTACACTATGGCATTTCTTTCAAACAATGTATGTCTGCTGAATTTTTTTTGCACATATTACACTACTTTTAATGATGAAGTATGTTCAATTTCTTCTAAACATGAACAAAACTTTTAACCTTTA
The DNA here is from genome assembly GCA_030674155.1 of Stramonita haemastoma. Classification (NCBI taxonomy): domain Eukaryota; kingdom Metazoa; phylum Mollusca; class Gastropoda; order Neogastropoda; family Muricidae; genus Stramonita; species Stramonita haemastoma. The sequence continues at coordinate 68,646,860 of CM060316.1, forward strand.
ATGTACTCTTTCCTTGCCCACATGAGAAATGTTTTATCATGAGTCTTGTGAATTCAAACTTTCCCACACGCTGTGGGTGTGAAATCACCCACACTCCTAGATTTTACTCTGTAACTCAAGAAATTTTTTATGTTGCTTTCGTAAAATTTCCTGATTTTGTCAATAAACCATTGTCCTACACATCCACGAAAAACTGTTTATGGTTTACAAAAAAAACCAACAAAAAAAACAGAAAGTGTTCAGTATACTGTGGGTGTGAGGACATCTATCCTTGTACAGAAAAACCATAAATGGTGGATGTGGATGAAGCCATTACAAATGTTAAATCCAGGGTAAAATCCCCTAAACTGGGTGCCTCTGTAGCAGATCAATCCAGACTGTCAGACACAAGCACAACACTCTATCCACTGCAAATTTTATCAAACAAGAAAACTTGTCAAAATCACTGTTTGTGTATTGAATTTTATAAAACCATAAAATACACACCACCACCACACACCAAAAACTCAAACCAAAAAAAAACACTCAACACACACACACACACAAACAACACAAGCAACGACTCACACCTGCACACACACCACCACACCCCAACTATCTCCCCCCCCTTTACCCTATCCCCCTCTACCCCCAATTCCGATCTACAACTTAACTGAGTGTTCCCCAAACCCAAGAAAAGGCAAAGCAGACAGTACTTGATTTCCAAGCACTTGACCAGCTCGTTGAGGAGAATGATGACAAGCGGCCACACGCACAGCAACACCCACACCGCGGGGTGAATGTCCGAGATGGGCATGGAGTGGTCAACCAGGCCGTTTCTGACCACAATGTCCACCGAGGTGAAAATGACCTGCAGCACCAACCTGCACACAGTACGGTCATGTATGTAGGCAGCGCTGGTTTTTATTTATTTATCCCCCCCCCCCCCCAAATTTTTTTTTAATTCAAATTTTTTTTTCTTAGGCAGCACTGCTTTAGTATAGAGTAGTGCACCATGCTGTTTCTGTTAAAAATTGTTTTTTAAATTTTCTTCTTTTTTTTTTTTTTTTCAGGCAGCACTAGTTTAGCATAGAGTAGTGCACCAAGCCGTTTCTGACCACAATGTCAACTAAGGTAAAAATGACCTGCAGCACCAACCTGCACACAGTAGGGTCCACAACTGTCAGTTTCCCCCACTTTCAGCTTCTCTCAGCTGCTAATTTTTGTTGGTTTTTTTGTGTTTTTTTTTTTTTTTCTGAGATCAGAATTTTCAGAATTTCTTGTCGTTAGTCTTGCTACGATGTGATAGATAATGACGTATTGTGAGCCCTCTGGGAGTGGCTGACTAATAGGAATTTTTGTTTTCCTACTCCTACTGTGATGGACATGATGATTGTGCACTAGCTGTCAATTATCTCATTCATAGGCCAGCACCAGTGTACTTATTATAGCAGAAGCTGACACACATGGACTAGGTTAAAGGAAGGACGCACTAGATTAGCACTCTTGACTCCAGGCACTACTGAGTGGTGTTGGATTTGTGCACTGTGGGTCATCAGTCATGTATGTAGGCAGCACTCGTTTAAAAAAAAAAGAAGAAGAAAAAAAGGCAGCACTGGTTTAGCAGTCAGGAATTAGGTACGCTCTGAATGGTTCTTCATGAAAAATAAAGAAAAGACGGTTCAGTTTGAAATAATTCTGTGTGTAATGTAAATAAGCTATGTCAAACAAGAAAACTTGCCAAATCACTGTCTGTGTATTGGATTGAAAATCATAGGCAACAACCCCCCCCCCCAAAAGCAACCAAAACATTCACGCATGCATGCGCGTATGCATACACACACACACAAATAAGTGCGCACGCACACACTGACTCACTCACACACACACACACACACACACACACACACACACACACACACACACACACACACACACACACACACACACACACACACACACACACACACACACACTTGAAACAAACGCTTACATAACTAAATCTATGATTATCTCCTATTTAACTCTTTTGTCCCTAAAAAAACCAACCAAACAAAAAAACCTCTCTTTTGTCCCAGCTAGCTGCATTAGCGGGAGAGTATTAATCATTTATCACTCAGCAAAACAAATCCACAAAGAATATCACTTCAGTGAATGACAGATGACATACACTGCTGTTTGGAGAAGAAAAAAAAAAGCTGAAATAGACACACAGAGTCAACAAAGAATATTAATCAAACACATATAGTTTCCTTTTATTTTATCTTGTACATCAACACTGAACTACTCTGCACTTGAGATCTGTACCCGTTTTGTTATAGTTAAGTAGTTATCATTTCAAAAATTTGTTTTGTTTGCTGAGTGATAGTTTTCTGGACATTGCAGTATCAATGAAAAAAAGTCACCGAAACAGACAAATAAAATAGGGGGGAAAAAGCAATTATATGACATAAAACTTTGAGAAAACTTACAGAATGACAGCAATGGCTGACCATAGCTTGTTGGTGAAAGGAACATGGTGCCATATATGGTCCAGCCAATGCACCAGGCTCATAGAAATCACCACTGTAGAAACACACACACACACAATTATATAATACATGAATGCAAATACACATGCATACAATTACGTTTAAACACAATATAGACACAAGGATATAAGCATGTATGCATGCATGTGCTCAAAAACACACAAACACACATGCATGCACGCACGCACGCACGCACACACACACACACACGCACACCACACACACACACACACACACACACACACCCCCTACAAAAAAAACCTGAAAAAAGCAGGTAAACGGAGCCGCACACACCACACTCACCAAAGAAAATGAGAGTGAAGAGATGAAAGATGTTCTGAGCAAGGACAAGTCCCCCTGAAAACTTCTCCTCCCAGCTGCTGTAGGTCACATTGTCCATTTGGCTGAAAGCAAGACAGAAAGAAGGACACAGGCAATGGAGATGAGATGCTTTCACAAACTTCTTGGCATTTCAAAGAGATCACATCACTAATGAAGAAGTGAAAACCGGAATAAAGAATGCCATTGGACCATATGAAGAGCTCCTAACTTCTAGTATTGATCCCCATTCCCACTGCTCTCAAACACACCGCTACAATGAGCAGCACAGAGTGTGGCAGACACCAAAGGCCACTCACCTGATCTCGTACAGAAAGCACTCAGTGGGGGCTGTGTTGTGGCAGTAGGAGTACAGTGTCAGACCAAAGCAGATCAGAGAGATTATGATGGACGGCACAAACCGCAGGAAAAACTGCATCAAAAACTGGATCACCATCTGTAACACACAGGCACACACACACACACACACCACACACAACAGCACCACACACACACACACACACCACACACACACACACACCACACACACACCACACACACACCACACACAACGTAATTCTGGATTAACAGTACAAATGTTTCTCTTAAACAACAACATTTTAACACTAAAAACACACCAAACAGCCAGACACCACATGCCTTCACAAATTAATCTTTTATTGAACGTCTTTTCATAACTGTGATAGTAGATGAGTAAAAAAGTGAAAGCAACAATATCTAACAAAGTGGTGATGATATTATATAGGAAGGAAGTTGGTAAAACATCTGCCTGACAAGTAAACCATGATCAAAACATCCCGAACAACATCAATATTTAGATAAAATCAACCAACCACAGTATTCCCTGTGCTTCCAAATACTGATTGAGAAAACAAGACGTCTCCCCCCACTGGTCAGAAAGCCCACCTGTCTGTTGACATGTTCTATCAAATATTTGGATAAAATCAACCAACCCAATCATTCCCTGCACATCTCGACCAACACCGATTGAGAAAAGAAGACATCCCTCCACACTGTCCAGGGACAGGATAGCCTAGTGGTCAGAATTTTGCGCTCGCAATTTGACGACCCGGGTTCGATTCCTGTTCGAGGGGATTTTTCCTCTGGAGTTAACATCAGTGCTGACTCCACTCCCCCCCAACAGTCCTTCGGATGACACTATAAACCAAGGCCCTGTGTGCGAACACACGCAGAACATCTTGCGGACATGTTAAAATCCTGTTCCGCTTTTCATAAGAGTAGGCCATCACGCCCCAGTGGGAACAGATGACAAAGATTTACACAGCTGCATACACACAGAGACTGGATGTAAAAAAAAAAAGCACATGGAGTGCTTACTCCATCATTATCCTCAATAATAAAGAAAAGACTAAATAAAAAGAACGATAAAGAAAAGCGGACCTGTCTGTTGACGTGCTCCTTGTTCTTGTTGGTGCTGGTGGCCATGATCTTGGGGTCCACAGGGTTTCCCATCAGCCCCGCTGCCAGCAGCGGGAGGGCCACCAGCAGCAGCCACAGCAGGTGCTGGGGGGGGAGGGGTGGGGGCAGGAGGAAGGCCAGCGAGAGGACGAAGGAGAGCACGATGCACAGCTGGCAGCACAGCAGCAGGTAGAAACAGTTCCGCAGAGACACTGTGTGGTGCCGCGCCTGTACATAGAGACATAGACATGTGTGTATATACATACACAGGCACACACATACAATGATATAATGATACGTAATACATACATATGCACACACACATACAATGATATGTAATACATACATACATACATACATACACACACACACACACACACACACACACACACACACACACACACACACACACACACACACACACACACATACATACATACATACATACATACATACAATGATATATACATACACACACACACACACACACACACACACACACACACACACACACACACACACATACACACACCAAAACCACAGAGTCTACAAGTAGATATGAACCTACAAAAGATTGAGTAAAACAGCAGAAATGGATCACTATGTTTGCATACTTACAGACATACCCATACAGTACACAATCACTAAGGCAAAAAACAAAAACAAAAGAGAGATAGACGTAGACAGACAAAAAACTACAAAACACATGCAAACATACAGCCAAAACAAGAAACAACAAAAATACCAAACATAGACACCATTCTCAAAAATAACGTTAAATCCTGTTCTGCTTTTCATAAGAGTTGGCCACTGTGTGCCAGCGGGAAACAGATGACAAGACTTACAAAACTACATACACACAGGGACTGGATGTAAAAAAAGCACATCAGTGCTTTTTTTTTTTTTAGATCAGATTTTCAGTTTTTCCTGTCATCAACCACAATGTGATAGAATCACATAATATGTAGCCTCGGGAGTACCGAATAGGGAATCTTTGTTTTCCTACCGCTATTGTAATGAACATAAATGATTGAACATTATTCTCTCTCTCTCTCTCTCTCTCTCTCTCTCTCTCTCTCTCTCTCTCTGTCTCTTGTGTTGTTAGCACATGAGTGCTTATTCCATTATCCTCGATATAAAAGAATGAATAAATAAATTTTAAAAAAGAACCGTAACCTCAGCAATGAGCTGCAGGATGGAGATGTTGTCTTCCCGCTGGAAGGCGAGGGAGCAGGGCAGGGCGAGGAGACGCGAGGCCAGCTCCGTGGGGGAGGGACTGGGCTTGTTCCACTGATCCACCACCGGGGCCTTCACCGCACACAGCTGCGGGTACAGCGGCTCTATGGCCAGGCTGCCCAGCAGTGCAACGCCTTCAGTCACCTCGCTTCGTCGTTTTTAACATCAAATAGGTAGTTAATTTATGAGGAAAAAGTAGTGGAGCAAAAACAAGTGCAGGTAACCACTTACAACTTCTAAATCCTTTTAAAAATGACTTTTCAAAGATTAAAAAAAAATTCAAAAAAAATTCTAGGGAATAATGTCTTTCAATGGCAGCATTTTAGGCATTTTAGAGTAAGAACCATGCCTTTGGCCTGACCTGACTCAAGTTTCGGCTCCTAAATGAGCTGTCATCAGAGGTCCTGGTGGTGATTGAAGCTCTACCTACTGTGGTACCTCACAGCAGGACACTTTTCAGAATTGGCCTTTTGAAGCCGCCATCAAAAGATGATGATAAAAAGAAAAGAAAATATGTAGTGTATGATATAACGTTTCAAGCGGTTCCAGCCAAAATGGTATATCTCAGACAGAGTTAAGTGGTCTGATAGTCTATTCTGGCTAAAAACCTTCCAGATAAACGGTACATAAATGTGTGTATGCGTGCGTCGTGCGTGCGTGGTGATGCATGTGTGTGTGTGTGTATGTTTTTCCCATTGTGAGGGTGGGTGGATGTGTGGGTGTTACCTGCAGTCAGCCTGTAGGAAGACAGGGGTGTTGGCCATGTTGAGGGAGCTCCCACACACAGCACCACCTCTCCATTCTCCTGCAGAATCTTCGTCATCTCCTGGGTGGCTGCAAAAAATTGGAAAATATACTGTGGTAGTCATGGATGTGTGTGTGTGTGTGTGGGGGAGGGGAGGTGAGCGTGTGTGTGTGTGTGTGTGGGGGGGGGGGGAGGGGTGAGTGGTGTGTGTGTGTGTGTGTGTGTGTGTGTGTGTGTGTGTGTGTGTGTGTGTGTGTGTGTGTGTGTGTGTGGTGTGTGTAGCGTGTGTGTCTTCATATGGTGCATGTGTCAGATGTATACGGCATGTTTGTATGTGTATGTGCAAGCATGCATGTGTGCGCATGTGTGAAAGTGTTATCATGCATATATGAGTGTGCATCTTCACCTTTGGCTGCATGCAAGTGTGCACAAGTGAAAGCTTAGCATGCCACACAAAAGCAGTTTTTCTCAACAAGCCCCCCCCCCAAACAAACAAACAAATTCCCATCGAAAACTCTAGGGAAAGTATTACTCTAGTGCTCCTTCAGTATATGAGCAATCGTATAATCATATCATAACATCACACATTGGAATATTGGCAAGCTCTCCGAATCACACACTGGAATATTGGCAAGCTCTCCCGACATCACACGCTGGAATATTGGCAAGCTGTCCCGGCACGAAGTTTTCACCTGCAGTGTGAACGTTACAGACAATAAATATAAATTGTGGTGTTATCACCATGAACAACACCACAGCTCCCAAAAAAACCAACAAAAAACCCCCAACAACAACAACAAAAAAACCAACAAAACTGTGGCTCACTTGGTGCGGTGCAGTCGGTGAAGAGGTTGACGAGCAAGGGCACGTTATCCACCTTCTCCAGGTGAGGGCGGATCTGATCGATGCCACGAGGGAGCTGGGCCTGCACATCATCCCCCTTCCATAGCAACGTCAGTCATGCAGGTCAGTGTCATGGAGCATTCTATTACCACTAATACCGGTGGTTTTTAAAATTTATTCTCTTGAAAAAATTTTTTTTTTTTTTTTTTTTAAAACAAATACTGGTGTCAATTAGTCTTCATTAGTGCCTAAACTAAGGAAGTAGTTTAGTCCAGTTTACAAGATTTTTTTCTCACACATAAGAAATATACATTGTGAATGACTGAAGAAACTGACTGGTCATGTAAATGGTCAAAAGACACAGGGAATGAAGGTTTATTATCTATCTATCTATCTATCTATCTATCTATCTATCTATCTATCTATCTATCCATCTATATCTATCTATATCTACTTTTCTATATATATCTATATATATATATAACTCTGTGTGTGTTGTGTGTGTGTGTGTATAAAAGAAGGCATTTTTGTCTCTTTTTTGAGGATGATTTAGCTGATAGAGCCTGTTTTTTCATATCTCCCTAACTACTTACAGAACAGAATTCGTCTTACCCCAGACACCAGACAGCTCACTCACTCTACTGTAAAGAGCCTGTTTCTTCATATCTCACTAATTACTTGGGGACGAGATAGCTCAGTGGTCAGAATGCTTGCTTTCTCCAAGTCAAGTTAAGCAGCGTTGATCATGGTTACCAATTAGATGGGTGACCGTTGGTGCGCCTTGGCTTCAGTACAGTCCCCTCAGTTCACCCAGCTGTAAATGGGAACCTGCCTCATGAGGGTCAGGGAAGGTAAGGAGGAGGGAGGAGATGGGTTGCCACCCTCAATGCTGGCCCCTAGAGAAGCTGAGGTCTTGATGCCTCGCTCCCTATGACCACACAGGTGATGGGACACCTTTGCCTTACCTTTTTACCACTAAATACTTACAGAACAGAACTTGTCTGATTCCCAGACACCAGACAGCTCACTCACTGCATAGTAAAGAGCCTGTTTTTTCATATCTCACTAAATACTTACAGAACAGAACTCATCTTCTCCCAGACACCAGACAGCTCACTCACTCTATTGTCCAGCGCTCCAGTCAGGCTGTCGTCAGTGCACTCCGTGACGTAACTGGACGTGTACCGGCTGTCCGACTGACGGTCCATCTCCCCTTCGCTGGACGACGACGTCAGCGAGCTGTCTGACGACGACAGCAACCTGTGACCCTCTCCAGCAGCCTCCTCCTCCTCCTCCTCCACCTCCCCCTCCTCCTCCAAGCCCTCGTGCTCCGAGCGGTCTGAGCGGGAGTGGCTGGTGGACTTGCTCTTGGCCGTGGAGCCCGTGGACTTGTCGCTGGGAATCCTCACGCGGGGCTGGCTCCGCCCCTCCCCTTCCTCCTCTTTGGCCTCCAGCTCGATTTCTTCCGGAGACTGGACGTTGAACTTGACCTGCTGACCCTCCTCCTCCTCCTCCATGGCGATGACACAGGGGGCGCTCTGGCTGCGGAAGGCGATGGCTTCTTCAGGGGGGGGCGCCCTCTCCAGGTTGGCCTGAAGGTCCAGGTGTTCCTGGGAGGCACTCTCCGCGGAATGGCGACCCTGGACATACGACCCGGCCCCGAGCCGGGCCCCTCGTTGAAGGAGAGTTCCTCCGTCAGCAGGGAGATGTGGCAGTTCCAGCCTGCCTCCAGACCCATCTTTTCCGAGAAAACCTGACACCACACAGCAAAAGAAAACATGACATTTTTTAAATCTAATTTTTTATTTTATTCTTTTATATTGAAGAGAGTGCAATAAGCTACTCAAGTGCTTTTTTTTTACATCCAGTCCCTGTGTGAATGCAGTTTTGTAAACCATGTCATTGGTTCCAACTGGCACACTATGGCCTACTCTTATGAAAAGCGGAACAGGATTTAATGTGTGTGCAAGATGTTCTGCGTGTGTTCACATGCGGGGCCTCGGTTTGCAGTCTCATCCAAAGGAAAAAAAAAAGAAGAAACGTTTACCACTCCTGTTAACCAGTGTATTACGTGTATCATACAAGTTTTTTTTCCCCTATCTTTCATGAAACCAGGTATCTTGTGCATTTTTTTTTTTTAACATTTGGTGCATAAGGCTTAAACTAAAAAAAAAAAAACCAAACCAAGAATAAACCCACCATAACTAAAAACAGCAGATACCAAAAGGTATTGAATAAGTGTACTATGTCAATTCTTACGTGACAATAATGTATATGTAAGTACATGTCTCTCAAGGTGATTTGGAGATTACTATTCTTATGTACTCTTTGTTAAACTGTGAAACAGATTATTCTGATGAAGTATAAACATTTTAACAGTCTTACCAGTAAAATTTTGATACAACAAATCAACAACTCAATACTTTAAAGCGGTGCAAACATCTCTGTATAGTTTTAATTCTTTCATTCCCACAGCCCGGTTTACCGGTCTGCAGACTTTTCTTCCTTTCCATCCCAGCGCCCGGTATACCGGTCTCCACTAACAAACACCCTTCCTTCCCACAGCCCGGTAAACTGGGCTCAGCAGGGAGTGCTCTGTTCTTCCTGTTAGTTGCTTATCAGTTGTCAGCCACTAATGGGTCTTTGTTTATGTATGGAATTGCACACCAGGCAGCCTCCCTCCCTCTTCCCTCCCTCCCCCCTCCCCCATCAATCTTGACCTGTCAGCATCTTGACCCTTCAGCCACTATCCAGTCTATGTAGTTAAAGTCTGTCCCGAGCCTTAAGGCTCATCAGGCCGGTGCTTATCCCGGTTTCTGTGGCGTTAAGCGACTGAGAGTCATAGACTCCCCCTGGATAGGACGCCAGTCTATCGCAGGGTTAACCCCCAACACAAGGTTGGTACCCCTTTTACACCTGGGTGGGGTGAGAAAATAGCCGTAAAGTGCCTTTTCCAAGGGCACAACGCATAGCCGAAAGCTGGGATCGAACCCGCAACCTTTAGATTACGAGTCCAACGCCCTAACCACTAGACTACAGCGGCGGCTAGTCTATGTAGTAGTAGCCGTGAATGGAATGCAGTTCCAGATTACCCAACAGATTACTGCATTGGTCTTCCAGCTCTCCCCTCCCCTCTCTACCCCCCCCACCCCCTCACTCGTGAGAAAGTAGTCGCTTGAGAAATTAGTTGGTTCTGGAATGAATGTAAGAGTGTGTGTGAAGATGTGGCTTATTTCTCGGCTGTGAAAATGGAAGGTGGAGAGAATTTGGATTCTGATCAAGGTGTATCATACCTGTGTCACCTAGTACCTATGTGTGACATGTCATATGATACTTAGACAGAAGTGCAAACATAATGTAATTAGAGAGCATGTAAATACTATCTGTATATAAAAAGTGTGCAAAATAGTGTGGGGCTTGCTCTCTTTACTGGTGTGTGGTAGTCATACACAATCTACAAAAAAGAGAATAAACTGTTGATGTGTTGGGGTCAATCATGGTGACAATGGTGACAGTTTTTATGGAGTATTCACATAAACAATGCAAGGGGATGTACAGGAGGCATCAGCTGGTGAGTACAAGCACAAAACATACAACTGGCTAGAAAAATACTGATCTGCATGGAGTGCATGATGGCACACCTGTTTATTACTGTCAACTTACCTGTTTTACACCTGTGTCATCTGTCATGTTACTGTGAAGTGTCAACATAGTCACCAACACCTTCTCACATCAATATCCTACACAATGATATATGACATTCTTTGGTTCGCATAATATGGGCTACTGCTGTAAGTCTGTAAAGTAAGTACCCCATTATGCTAAGTGTTTTGGTCTGTAAATCCAGGAATGAAGGGAAGAAACAGATAAGAGGAATCTGGGAATAAAGGGAAGCAATAGGAAGTGTAAATTGGGGAATGAAAGAGTTAACATTTAAATTATGATACAACATAAGAAAGGTGACAGGATGATTAAGACATTCACCTGCCAACAAATACACTGTGAGACTGTGGATTCAATTCCCAGCCTCATCTTTTCTTCCAAGTTTGATGAAAACATCAAACTGAATACCAAAGTCCTTTAAGTGAAACTCTAAACTGAAACCCCATGAGCAGACGCATGCAAAACGCCTTGCACACACATTAAAAACCTGGTCCATCTTTCATAAGAGTAGGCCATTGTGCCAGTAGGAACAGATGACCAATTAAAAAAACAAAACTACATACACACAGGTGTTATGTTTAGACATCATCCCCACAGTTGAAATGTAGGGGAAAAAACTGTCACGTACGCAAAAAATCTCACCATTACTGAACCTTGGAGCTCTAGCCAAGCAACAACACAAATTTTTTTATATATTTTTTTAAACCACACAACATGGCTTAGGCCAAGTGCTTGATCAGAAATTGATGCAAGCTCAGTGCTGAGGCCTACATCAAAATGATGTTATGTTATAGACTGTTGTGCCCAGATTGTCTTCAGCCACGACAAGCTCTTACTGTAACAACCTGCACTCTCTTTCATCAGAGAAAAAAAAATCCTCTGAAATAAAAACATGGCTGCCTATGTTGTGAGGTACTGGAAAAAACCTATACACACAAACTTCTCATTCAGTGTCTACTTTCAATTTTACAATGATTCCCAGGTGGAATGAGTGAGTCAAAGTGGATATTTTGGGTGACTGCCATAGTATTAAGCTGGGGAATGCACACCAACAACAAGAAGATCATAATAAAACAAAATGCCATGTAAATATTTTGAGGCAGTATAAGCATCTATGTATAGTTTTACGTATAAAATCATACCACAACAAATCTTACCCTGCTTCTCAGCTCATTCTCTTTCGAAAAGTGGACGAACCTAATGCACGATGACTCCAGCTTCTCAATCAACTGCACAAAGTCCTGTAGACAAGTATGTTGAACATAGTCATCCATGTGTGTGTGTGCACACAGACAGACAGACAGACATACACAGAGAGATAGATAGATGGACAGATCACTAACACACACACACACACACACACACACACACACACACACACACACACATGCCACACACACACACACACACACACACACACACACACACACACACACACACACACATCAAACAACACTGAGTAGTGAAGCCAAATACTGGCTCATCTGCTTTCATGGTGCATGAAATTAAAGTTTTAACACTGATTGCCTTTTTTAAAAAAAACTTAAAAGACTTATAACGAAATTACAACACACTTTTTGTAAATCCAGCCTTTGAACATACAGTAACCGATTTATTCAACAAATAACAACAGAGCTAAATACAAATTCACTTCAACAAGAAAAAAGAGGTGATAAATAAAAAACTTATATAATTCTGATAACAATAGACATATTCCGCTTATTCCATGCAATACTCCTCCTGCCATCCCCCAACTTGCATGCACGCATGCATGCACGTGTGCACACACACGAGCGCGCATGCACACATACACACACACACCCAGGTAAAACACTTTTAATACAGACAGAAAATGACAAGATAATTTCGACAATAAAGGTAAAAAAAAACAAAAACCAGTCAACCACATTCAGCTCCTCTCAGCTGCTAACTAATCCATCCCTTCCCAGCCCAGATGGAGGCTAGCTGGTGCTATTTATAGCAGGAACTGACCACACATGGACCAGGAAACAGGAAAGAGCACACTAAATTTAGCACTCTTGACTAGAGTGATGCTGGATTTGTGCACTGTGGCTCACCTGTTGTAGGGACCATGACAGGTGAGCCACAGTGCAGAAATTGGTCCCTATGAAAATCTTCCATCAATCATAAAGAAGTGTAAACTTAAATGGTCATGTCACAAGATCGAAAGGACTTGCAAAAACAATACTGCAAGGCACTGTCCAAGGAGGAAGAAAAAGAGGCAGACCAAGGAAGAGATGGGAGGACAACATCAGCAAATGGACAGGTCTAGAACTCAACAAAACCCTGAGAAAGGCAGACCAGAGAGAGGAATGGAGGTAACTGGTTGTTAAGTCTCCATGGGTATCCCCACAGTCACCAGACTAAAGGATAGATAGATAGATAGATAGATAGATAGATAGATAGATAGATAGATAGATAGATAGACAGAGAGAGAGAGAGAGAACTCGAACTCAAACTCGAACTTGAAAGGTTTATTCATGAAAAAAGGCCATTGGCCCATACATGAAGGGGGTTGCCGAATAACGATAACTGCTTTAAGCTGACACACGACGCTACTCCAAGCCATGGAAACCACAGCATTGATTAGTAATGTACATCGAGACACGAAACTCTTTACTGTCCGGATATGTTACGGCATTCTGAGCCTTTCTTTCATCCAGTCTTTGTCACACACACACCCTTAGGTCTAGGCTAGCCAAGAAACCGCTGTAGTAGTTCTCTAAGTGTCGCTAAGTCCCTTGAAGCACACGATAGGGTCTCCGTGTGTAGTGTGTTCTGGATTCGCTTCCCATTCCGCAAACTGGCGAGTTTGACACGTTCCTCTTTTAGCATGTTTTTCTCTTGCTGTTTGACAAACCAGTACACACATACTGGCTCAGTGTCTAGTTGGCATGCGCACTGGATCACAATGTCGTCTGATTCACACGTCACAATATCTTCACCGTCTGAATGATGTAGCACGGATTTTCTAAAGTGTGTATTTCTTTGTCTGTCTCTTAGCCTTTTCTGTACGGATCTATCAGTTAGAGTAGCCACGTACTGTTTGACATTTCTTGTGTCGAATGGACCAACAATATTATCATCGTTCACCTCAGGCTGCAAAACACACATATCAGCACAGTCACTACAATCAGACATACAGGGAGGTTCTAAATCAACCGATGATGGCAACTTAACTGGTGTTTTTGTGTTGATGTCCTGTGTGTGTGTTGTTGGTAGGTCTATTCCATGTGTATCTACACATGCTATATTCCCCTGTTCTACTCCACTGTCAGGCAGACTCGAGGCACTGAGGATACAGTCACTTTCACACACAACACTTGCCTGCTTCTCTTTATGCTTTCCAGAGCGCTCCACATCTCGTCGTCTTTGAGAAAACTATTTTTTCCTGTAGTACTGTGCTTGTGTGCTGCGATTCACTGTTGGATCCGCCATGTTGGTTGACACTGCTGTGTCCACTGGTTTCAGTCGCAAGACAAAAAACCACGCCGTCCCCTTCTCCTGCCACTTTCCAGCTGGAAACTGCATTGTCAGTCAGCAGGGCGCCTAAGGTCCTCTCCACAGCCGCTGGAAGTCCAGTAACTGGCATTTTTGACTGAATTTCTAGTTTTACTGCTGCTCACAGAAAATGTACGCCCTGTCCGCTTCACTTCTCGTGACCCCCCCCGAGAGAGAGAGAGAGAGAGAGAGAGAGAGAGGAGAGAGAGAGAGAGAGAGAGAGAGAGAGAGAGAGAGAGAGAGGGGAGAGAGAGAGAGAGAGACAGAGACAGAGAGAGAGAGACAGACAGACAGACAGACAGACAGACAGGGACAGACAGACAGACAGATAGATAGATAGATAGATAGATAGATAGGTAGGCTCACCTGTCGAGCTTGATACTGCAGAGTGGCCATGCCGAGGAAGATCTGATTCTTCTGAGCATCGTAGTACCCCGAGACATCCTCCACCGTCCCCAGGCTGTCGTCCTCAATCAAGGAGTCCATGGAGAAGGACTTGGACAGACCCCCTGGCCCGTCACTACTGACAGCGTCCAGGTCAAAACTTCTGAGAGACCCACACACAGGGACAACAACAAGAAGACGTCAGCGTCAGTGACCTGCACACAGCTTTGGCTACCATTAAAAAAAGAAACAACAACAAAAAAAAGCTGTTGCTGCAGTGCTGTTTTGTGCATATAAGTAGCCTCTGGAGTTAATATCAGTGCTGATTCCACTCTCCCCAAAAGTCCTTCGGATGAGACTTTAAACCCAGGCCCCATGTACGAATGCATGCAGAACATCTTATGCACATGTTAAATCCTGTTCCGCTTGATGTAAGAATAGGCCATTGTGTGCGTATATTGCATACTGTGGATCATCATTATCATCTCCCTCATTGGTGGATCATGAAACAATAAAAAAAACAACAACATCCAAACTGTTTTTCATTCACAGAAAGTCACATCAGGGAACTGTTGTTAAGGGGACCTGGTGCACAGCGCGCAAATCCAACATCACTCAGTCAAGAGTCTAAATTTAGTGCGCCCCTTCCTTTTACTCAGTCCAAGTGTGGTCAGTTCCTGCTACAATTAGCACCAGCTGGGGCAAGCTGTGGGATGGGATGGAATAAACAGCAGCTGATAGCAGCTGAAAGTGGGGGAAACTGACAGCTGTGGGTGATGGTTACTGTCCCATGACAGCCCTCTCAGTCAGTTTGGCTCCCTGAATAAGCCACTATTGTCATCAGCAGGGTAGGAGTGTGTGGCATTCAGCAAAAACTGGATACAAACACGCACCACAGAGGAAACCTACCAGCTATACAGGGTGTCTTCTGATTGGTGACCTATGACCACCTATCTCTGATATCTCCCAGCAGATTCCTGGCCATGAGATATGACAAAGTGTAGCTGTATATACAGAGGCTAACATGAATAGCAGGGAAACAACCAAAGAGGCACAATACAAAAACACAGGGCAAAAAAAAAAAGGCGTTGTTTGCAGTCAGGAGGTACCTGTGAAAGAAATGGCTGGAGACGCCAACCAGCTCGATGTACTCTCCCCCCATGTGAGCGGCGATGTTGTGAGCGATGGGCTTGTAGGAGAATGCCGTGCAGTAGGCAGCCATGCTGTTCCGATGGTAAAAATCCAAAATACGCTTTCTGCAACAGTTCATAGTCACCACATACATTTATCAAAGTTGACTACATTTGTATAGATCCAAAAGCACTCTGGTTAGGTTTATAGAGAAATTTTAAAAAGACAAGATTTGAAATGTAAAACTTTAACAAAAAACACAAACACAGAAGCATTTTTTTTTGCAATCCCATCTTTTGTACTCCTTATCAATGCCTGACACACCCAAGCCTCCCCACAAAAAATCCTTGAAACTAGACGACGTTTGCATTTACACAGAGAAACAAAGAAAATACCTGCCATCTTCTACATAGGTACTAGACTTTTGAGCAAATGATTAAACAAGGTTTCTTTTAAAAGAACCCACAGCAATATGAGAACTGTCCCGGCAAAATGATGCACAAAAACCACTCTTACAGGCAAAGACTTGTTCAAGCAGACAGAAGAAAAACTGCTCCTTCAAAACAGAAACACACTCTTCCCACCAAGAGAACCCCGATTTAAAAGAGGAGAAGTACACTTCAACTATAAATGATAAACACCAAAATGTACAGAGATAAGGAATAGGAGACTGAAATAAAACATGATCACAATGCAACAAAAATAAACAAAAGATGCAAAAGCAAGTCAGCAAGTCAGCACCTGTCCAGATCTGTCAGAGTTCGTACAGTGGAACCATCCCAGAAGTCTGTGCAGCTGTCCAGCACAATGTCTGCCGTGCCCTGAGTCAGCAGCTGACACATGCCTGCACACACAAAAATAAAGTAACACACACATGTACTGAGTCAGCAGCTGACACATGCCTGCACACAGAAATAAATTAACACATACATGTACTGAGTCAGCTGAACTATCTGACGCATGCCTGCACACAGAAATAAATTAACACACACATGTACTGAGTCAGCAGCTGACACATGCCTGCACACAGAAATAAATTAACACATACATATACTGAGTCTGCTAAACTATCTGACACATAACTACACATAGAAATAAACACACACATGTACTGAGTCTGATGAACTATCTGACACATGCCTGAACATAGAAATAAATAAACACACACATGTATGGAGTCTGCTGTACTATCTGGCACATAACTACACAGAAATAAACACACACATGTATGGAGTCTGATGTACTATCTGACACAGAAATAAACACACACATATACTGAGTCTGTTGTATCATCTGACACAGAAATAAACACACATATACTGAGTCTGCTGTACTATCTGACACAGAAATAAACACACATATACTGAGTCTCTTGTATTATCTGACACAGAAATAAATGCACACATGTACTCAGTCTGTTGTACTATCTGACACAGAAATAAACACACATGTACTGAGTCTGCTGTACTATCTGAATGTAATACACAGAAATAAACAAACACACACATGTACTGAGACTGATGTACTATCTGACACCTAACTACACAGAAATAAACCCACACATGTACTGAGTCTGATGTACTATCTGACACAGAAATGAACCCACACATGTACTCAGTCTGATGTATTATCTGACATGTTACTACACAGAAATAAACAAACACACACATGTATTGAGTCTGCTGTATTTTCTGACACATTACTACACAGAAATAAACCCACACATGTATTCAGTCTGATGTACTATCTGACACATTACTACACAGAAAAAAACCCACACATGTATTCAGTCTGATGTACTATCTGACACATTACTACACAGAAAAACCCCCACACATGTATTCAGTCTGATGTACTATCTGACACATTACTACACAGAAATAAATAAACCCACACATGTACTCAAGTCTGATGTACTATTTGCACTGCTCACTTCTTGTTTTGGTGACACCCTCCATTACACTTTTTTTTTTTTTTTAAAGACATGCCAATATATTGTACACTAATCTGCTTTACAAAAAAATACACACAAATTTATATATTGAACAATAGCTATGAAAGTTTTTTTTTGACATTTCAAATGGAAAATATTTATATTTTCTCATCTGTAAAACTAATCATACAAACTTGCAACTTTTTTTTTGTAAATTGCTGATAGCTTAACAGGTTTTTAGTAGTCTTATATCGCACTAATACTAAAAAAAACACAAAAAAAACCGTGATTAAACATCCGTGACATACAGAAATCAATAAATCCAGATGTAAATACAATTTTCTTTTCTAAAAACTCTGCATATGCTTAATGTACTGTTAGTTAAAGTTAAAGTCTGTCCCGAGCCTAAGGCTCATCAGGCCAGTGCTTATCCCGGTTTCTGTGGCGTTAAGCGACTGAGAGTCATAGACTCCCCCCTGGATAGGACGCCAGTCTATCGCAGGATTAACCCCAACACAAGGTTGGTACCCCTTTTACACCTGGGTGGGGTGAGAAAATAGCCGTAAAGTGCCTTTTCCAAGGGCACAACGCCATAGCGGAATAGCTGGGATCGAACCCGCAACCTTTAGATTACGAGTACAACGCCCTCACCACTAGGCCACAGCGGCGGCTTAATGTACTGTACTCAACTGATTTCAGTATAACAAAACATTGTTTGTCTGTTAGCCAATTCTTAAGCACAAAACATCAAAAACAACAAAAACAACCACACAAAGCCTCCTCCTCCGTCCCCCCTTTCACCAGAGCAGACAGGAAAAAAAGTGACACAAGTTTGGTGAGACATTTCCCCCGGGATGAGCCTGAAATTCATACACAGAAATCCTGGCCCAGGCGTAAAGCTGTGTTTGTTATTGATGTCAGCTAAGTGCCCAGGCCTACATTAACATGGTGTTATGTTGTAGTATGTTCTATTGAGACTGCCTACAGCCCTGATAAGCTCTTAACATAACAACCTGTATTCTCCTGTAAAGGAAAAAAAGTCCTCAGTATGACTCCCTTTATGTTGAGGTACTTGAAAACTGTCAAACATACATGCATATCTCACCATGATTACCAGTGGGATAAGTAAGCCAGAGTGCGCATTAAGGGTGACCCTCAAGGTTTTGAGCTGGAGAACACACAACAACAACAACATCATTCACAGAAACCTATCTGTATTCTAATACTGTTCAATACAGTACAAATCACAATAATATATCAGCAACAACAACAGCTGATTACCTGATGCTCTGTCCCCTGAACGACAACACCAACAATGGTTGATTACCTGATATTCTGTCTCTGAACAACAACAACAGTTGATCACCTGAAGTTCTGTCCCTCAGCAGCAGCAGCAGCAGCAGCAGCAGCAGCAGCAGCAGCAGCAGCAGCAGCAGCAGCAGCAGCAGCAGCAGCAGCAGCAGCAGCAGCAGCAGCAGCAACAACAGCAACAACAACAACAACAACAACAACAACAACAGCTGATCACCTGAAGTTCTGTCCCTGAACAACAACAACAACACAACAACAACAGCTGGTTACCTGAAGTTCTGTCCCTCAACAACAACAACAACAACAACAACAGCAACAGCTGGTTACCTGAAGTTCTGTCCCTGACAATGACAGAGGAGAAGTTGGGCATGGGGATCTTGTGATACAGGAACGACTTTGCCCGCTGTGCTTTCTCTTTCTCCATTTCCTCCGCCGGCTGAACAACAAACAGTGACTCTTTCTTCATCTTTGGACTTCTCACATATAAACAGAAACAACGCATCATACAGGATATGGGATGGGATAGCCCAGTGGCTGGAGCGTTGCGCTCGTGATCTGATGGCCCGAGTTTAATCCACCAACCATCTGAGGGGTTTTTCCCCAAGAGGTTAATATCAGTACAGACTCCACTTCCCCCTAAAAGTCCTTTGGATGAGACTGTGAAGCCAGGTCCTGTGGTAAATGCATGCCAAACATCTTTTGCACACATTGAAAACCTGTACTGCTTTTCAGAAGATTAGGCCATTCATGCTGGTATGGACCGATGATACTTTTTAAAAAAAAAAAGCATGCACACAGGTGTTGTGTTAAGACACTACCTCTGAAGTAAGAATGTGGCTACCTTAATGGTGGGCAAACAACGGCATATGCCAAATCTCACCTTTGGTTAGCCTCAGAGTTCTAACCAAGGGATAGAAAAAAAAACAACCAACCAAACCAATATATGCATCAACGGACAGACAGACAGACAGACAGACATACACTCTCATCCACCCATACCCTCCCATGCACACACACACACACACACACACACACACACACACACACACACACACACACACACACACACACACACACACAAACACACACACTCGATAAAAAAGAATTAAAATTTTTTTTAAAAACCATTGTACAACACTGTACACTCTATCAACATACAACCTGGAAATAAAACTGACTTCACACACACACACATACTACAACCACCACACACACACACACACACACACACACACACACACACACACACACAAACACACATCACTACACACACACACACACACACACACACACACACACACACAACACATCACTACAACACACACACACACACACACACACACACACACACACACACACACACACACACACACAACATCACTACACACACACACACACACACACACACACACACACACACACACACACACTCACTACACACACACACACACACACACACACACACACACACACAAACACACATCACTACACACACACACACACACACAATCACTAACCACTTGTTTGTAGATGCCAAAGGTTTTCTCCAGAGTGAAGGCTTCCAGCGCCTGAGAGGTAAAGCCTATCTGTCGCGCCACCTCACACATACACCTGCAACATTCCGGCCTTCAACCCAGAACAGGAGAGAGGGGGTGAAGGTATGAACACGGGTGTGAATGTGAGGAGAATGAGGGTTAACTGAAGCTACTATACAAAGCACACACACACACACACATGAATATTATGTGATTTGAGTATGTGAATGAGTGATGATGGTTGAAACTACATGTTACGTTTATTGTGAGTATTGTGCAGTTAAGAATGACTGTGTGAATGAGTGATGGTTGAAACTACATATTAAATATATCATTAGTATTGTGCAGTTAAGAATTACTGTGTGAATGAGTGATGGTTGAAACTACATATTACATGCATCATGAACAGTATGTAATAAATGAGTGACGGCTGAATACTATCAATTAACAATGGCTGTGAGCATGAGTTAAAGTTAAAGTTAAAGTCTGTCCCGAGCCTAAGGCTCATCAGGCCGGTGCTTATCCCGGTTTCTGTGGCGTTAAGCGACTGAGAGTCATAGACTCCCCCTGGATAGGACGCCAGTCTATCGCAGGGTTAACCCCAACACAAGGTTGGTACCCCTTTTACACCTGGGTGGGGTGAGAAAATAGCCGTAAAGTGCCTTTTCCAAGGGCACAACGCCATAACCGAAAGCTGGGATCGAACCCGCAACCTTTAGATTACGAGTCCAACGCCCTAACCACTAGGCTACCGCGGCGGCTATTGTGAGCATGAGTGATAACTGAATATTATGCAATTAACAAGGGCTGTGAGAATGTGTGATGGTTGAAACTACATACTGCACATCTTGAGAATATTATGTAACTAATAAGAGATGACCAAATATTATGCAACTAAGAATGATTGTGAAAATGTGTGATGACAGAAACTACACATTACACACATAGTGCATGTTATGCAATTAAGAATGACTATGAGCATGAGCAACACCTGAAACTACACAACAGTGAATATATACATCCTGAATATTAAGAAATTAAGAATGACTGTGAGAATGAGTGATGACTAACACTACACAGTACACACATCATGTGTGTTACACAATTTCAATGAAGCACTCCAGATATGGAAAAGGAGTACGATAAACATATTGACATGACTTCTCCTTAACTCCTTGAGGAGTCCTTGGGACCACTGCAATGAATTTTTCAGGCAGTGTGTCATGGGCAATTTGAACCTAGTGAAGTTCATCTTTCTCCATGATAAAGACTGAAAAGAAAAAAGAAGATATGGAGGAATGATGTTCACCAGTGCATATTGCCTGTAAAACCTGGACTAAACACGATTTCAACGGTAACTTAATCCCTGTGAAGGTAACAGAGACAAAGATATGAAATGGAAAAGAAAAGTATGAATAATGCTAAGAACTATATAATGTATACAATATGCATTAAAATTTCAGAAGACAGATCTGAATGTTCACATCTACAATAAGAAAGAGATCTTGCTTGCAGGCAGAAGACATGTACGTCATCTTTTTACCCCTTGATTTGGCAGTGCATAACGGCATGCTTCTGCCATTTGATGAAGTGTTTTCTATTAAGTAACAGTAAGTGATCTTCCAATACTCAATACATGGGAACTTAAACATCAGATTTGAAATGATTAAAATTTCTTCTTCTCATTCACTTTACACTGTCAGATGTGTCTGGGAAAAATAATGGCATGTCCTTTCCAGCTCCTCTCGAGGTTTGTAGGGTTACCTCAGTAAATTAAAAATGATATAAGAAAAAGAAATGGATTGATGTGATCTGATAAAACAAAAAGGCTGTAGGCGCAGGAAGTGTTGTGAGAGCTATTCATTTCTGTAAAGATAGCTTCCTTGTTGGCCTTACCAGCCTCATGTGGTGACTCCTTCTGGATTCTATGTCAGTATTTCTCTTTCCTTCAGTGCTATTTTTGTCATGGTTGAGCAATACAGAGTGATTATATTGTTATCCTAAAGGACACCAGACCTGAAGAAGGAAAGATTGATACAAAAACAACAACAAAACTAGTGTGCTGAATTGTTTCATCAGGCTAGGCTAATGGTCAGGCTACTCAACAGAGAGAACTTTGGATTGCAATTTTCCTTCCTTCAGTTACAGCCAAAAGATATTTGAATGCAACAAGCAACAACACCTGAAAGGTAAACAAACACATATGCCTACATGTATATCAACAACTGCACGAATGAATGCATATTAGCCTATATTTCTCATGAACATGACACAGATCTCCCTTCACTAGTAACGGCAGGGGCATTGCTCTATTGTCTATAGCATAAGGAAAAATGCGGATAACAATGGGAAGATAAAGGGTTCACATGTCGCCCAAAAACTATGTGTAAGTAAAAGGAAAGAAAAACAAAACTGTCAGCTGGTCATGTTGGCAACTATAAGCAAAGGGGGAAATGTTTGAGGTGACATGAAAACTCTGATATGCATAGGTACAATACAGAAAGAAGGGGGGGAAAGCTGCACAGCAGATGCATTTTCCTGCTGATTAGTCTTTGATAAATCCTAATAAACCCGTGTACATACTTCAATGCATCTCTTGGGGCAAATGCGAACACATAACAGTGATGAGTAGTAAAAATAATAATGGACTGGAGCCACACATTTATTCATCATTATCATAGCTATATGTAAATAAATATGTGTTTGCATCTAGTGCAAATTGAGCTTTGGTGTTAAGATCAGATTCATCTTTACGTTTCTAACAATGTGCCCAACTTAAAGCTGTGAGTAATAATCTCTTCAAGCTCACATGCTAAGTCAGGAAGGAAGGCGGCAGGATGGTTAAGGTATTCACCTGCCTAACAAGTACACTGCGAGGCTCTGGGTTTGATTCCCAGTCTTGCCCTTTCTTCCCAGTTTGACAGGAAAATCAAACTAAATGTCTAGTCTTTTGGAGGAAACTCCAAACCAGTCATATCCATGTGTTTATGGACCTATGTACATGAACAAAAACTCACAACAGCTCAAATTTAGAGCATGGAGGTACTTCCCTATTGCTTAACAAAATGATAGGTCCAATTCCAACAGTATTCCCTAAGTTGGAATGCAGCTACCTTAATGGTGGGAAAAATGGTTACAAATACCAAAAACCTCACCATTAGTGAAGCTCAAAGCTCAAGCCAAGGAACAAAAAAAAGCTGCTGAATGGGGGGTGGGGTAGCCTGGAGATCAGAGCATCATACCCAAGACCTCACAGTACGTGAGGGCACAGGTGAAGTCTTCCCTCAGGTGTCTGCTTGAAGGGATTTTTCTCCCTCTGGAGTTAACACGGACAATGACTCCACTCACCTGAAAGTCTTTCGGATGAGACTGTATGCTGAAATCTTGTGTGCAAAGACATGAAGAATACCTTGTGCACACGTTAAAAGCCCGCACATCTCTAGAAGAGTAAGGCCCCCATGAGCAGAGGCATAGATGGCAGCATGTAAAAACATAGCCAGCATGCACCCTGCATATGCTGCCTGCAAAGGGACAGGTGGGCTTGGCCAGGTTCAACTTCAAACGACACACTGCCTGAAGACATCCAGTGCAGTGCCCTTGCAACTCCTCATGCAGTCACAGAAGCCCAAAGTCAAATCCACCCTACCTCCCCTGCTGGGATGCCAGGGGCTTATAAGTAGCATCCCCACCTTCTGGAAATTCTGTGCTAGAAACTCCCTCTTTTCTATCCTTCTCTTTGTTTTTGCCTTGTTCCTTTTCTTCCTGTCACCTCCTTCTTGATATGTTTCTGCCTTTAATAGTTATTTTCTGCCTTCTTGGTCCATTCTCCTGCCTTTATCCAGAGAGACATAAAAAATAATAATTCACTCCCACACTGAAGTCAGATGCACTGGGCCAGACTGTCAGGCGCTTAACAGCGGCTCAATGCATTTTCAATCATATGACAGACAACAATAGTTGCTGTCTGAGCATTATAAGAAGAAGAAGAAGTCACCCAACACCTGACTGTTGGACCTGTGCTGACAACAGCTGATGATACAAAAGCAAACATGTCCAAAGTGTCTTAACTATGCTATCCAGAACTATTCATCTAACTGCATTCCATAATGTGTGCTTTGTAATAAAAATAAAAGCTAAGTGATTCACTAATACTCACACAAAATGTGCCCAATTTATAACAAGATTCACTGATACATTGACGGGAAAAAAAAAAGTTTTGGGGTCACAAATCAAACTTACACTCCACCAGAGCAACTAAACATAAGGCTGTATCATGCTCTTTTCAGCTTGGTGTCTGTTTTTCAAAACAACCAAAAAAGAAGCTTGGCATTTGCTTAATTAAAGAAAGCCATTTTGGTCAATAATAAATGTACAATTCTTCACAGATGTCATACCTGTATCATACTTGAAAATACATACAATTGTGTAAAATATGCCAGATGTTGGACCTTGGTAAATATAGCTTAAATGCATGCTGTATATATACATGCAATTGTGTTGGACCTTGGTAAGTATAGCTTAATGCATGCTGTATATGTACATGCAGCCAATGATAAGTTGAAAAAAACAACTGAATAGCCTGGAAGTGAAAATGTATGCAGATCCTGTTTAAAAGGTTGACATACATGCAAACACTCATTAACACACGCAAGCCAATGTAATCATCTTGCAAGTGCATATAGGCAAAAGAAGAGAATTTCTTAAGGAAATGAACCATAAGGTTTAGGCTTTGATGCAGAAAAAATGTCTTGTCTGTACTACTCTTCAGTGTTAAGCTCATCACTGCTAAATGGAGAGGAAGGAAGCAGCACTAGAATAAAAAGCATCAATGGAATGATTTGGATTTCATTTAAATCTTTGATCTAATAAAATGGCACTTTCGAAATAACTTACACCTGATTCCAAAAATGCTTTTGTTCCTGTTTTTATTTTAACTTGTGACAATTTTTTTTTTTTTTACTCAAAATAACAACAATCAAACTTTATCATTCATACTGGGCTTGTCAGTTTTACCACGTTTTCTCAGCAATAAACCACTGACATTTTAATTTATATTTTTTAATATATTTTTTAATTCTTTTTTTTTTACATTTTAGTTTATCATTTTTCTGTCCTATTTGAAGCATAGCTTCTGGCGTATGAGATCAGAATGACATGCATTGACACAAAGCTCATGCAGATGATGATAAGAAATATGTTACCTGACTCTTGCAGCAAATGATCCAGGTAATTCAATTAGACAGATGAACTGGTATTATTTACTGATGAACTGGTATTATTTCCTGATAAATACACACAATGAAGATAAAATACTATGATTGTTCAGTCCAGAATGAACATGCTGTTGTCAGATATATATGAATTCATTTACAACAAAGCAAGAGTTCAGAAAGTTTTAGCACAAAACCTTTAACAATTACCTAGATATCAAAAGAGAAAAAGAACAAAAGATAATACAGACGATAGAAACACGGGGACAGAATTTACAAGAGATGTTAACAAAAGATGAAAAAGAGGACACCGGTTTTAAATGATAGGAAACAAGACAGAAATTCAAATCATTCCTCCAAAATCCTTTGAAATCAGAGTTTGGCTGCCTATACTGTGAGGTCATGAGAACAGACACACAAACTTCTCATCCAGCGTGTACTTACAGCACAACAGTGAACCCTAGGTGTGGTGAACGTGACAGAGAGTGCATATTCTCAGTGACCCACAGGGAGCTTAGGCAAGTGAATGCTCCACAACAACAACAACAACAACAACAACAAGAAGTCACCCCTCAGTGCCACCCCTGAAGAGTTACACAGTGGCATCGACAGCTGCTTCATCACTGCTCTGACCTGTTGAGGAAGGCAGGAGGGACAGAGCCAGAGAAATGTACCTTCTATTGACCACAGCCACCGTCTCCTCTTTCTGCAACGCTGTGCACCCAACATGGTCGCTGAACTGAGTGTACCAGTCTGCTGTGGCAAGGCTGCATGTGTTGAGCAGTATCGTCAGTCCCTGGAACAACAATGTTGTCTTTTAACAAATGGGAAATGATATAGCAATCCACATGTTCTTACATCTTCACACATTGTCAGACCTGGAACAACAATGTTGTCTTTCAACAAATGTGAAATGATCTAACAATCCAGTACATGTTTACATGTTCTGATATCTTCACACAATGTCGGACCCTCGAACAGTACTGTGACCTTTCAGCAAATATGAAATGATAGAACAATCCTGTACATGTTTTACATCTTCACACATTGTCAGACCCTGGAACAACAATGTTACCTTTTAACAAATGTGAAATGATATAACAATCCAGTACATGTTTACATGTTCTGACATCTTCACACAATGTCGGACCTCGAACAGTACTGTGACCTTTCAGCAAATATGAAATGATAGAACAATCCACTACATGTTCTTACATCTTCATACATTTTTGGGACATTCTTTTGTTATAGATTTATCATTATCTGGCTCCTTCAGATTAAACTTTATAACTATGTGGCTTCTACATCTGATAAATCAATGAAAGGTGTGGCTCAATAAACTGGAGTAGTTATAAACTGACATGCAGACGCTGTATCTGCTAATCATTCAGGATAGCAGATCAGCTCAACCAGCCTTCACAGCTGAGGTCAACAGCTCAGTTACATGCCTCAACTCTGACAAAATGCTTTCTTTGTCTTCTGGCCAGATCATGAAAAAGAGAATATTAAACAGGATTACAACAATACATATGTGTTGCTTACTTACTTCCATTTAAAGTAAGTTTATACTTTCAGACCAGCTGCCATGGCGCAGTGGTTAGCGCTTTGGATTCCAGACTGGAAGGTCACGGGTTCAAATCCCATGAGTCACAGGGATTTTTCGGGCTCCAGCTGGCTCCTACCCAGAGTGAGTGTGCTGTGGGCTCAGTGGGGAGACTGGGACCACACAGTCGAGCTTCATCCACTTTACGGATGCGAATTTGAGAGTGTTGCTCTAATGACCTGACCAACACTGCAGGTGTCTGTATCTCTCGGGCCTGGTTGACGCCGGGATATATTATGACAGTAAGCGTAGAGAACAACCCTGTCAAGTAGTCTCAAAGCGGATGCACCTCCACAGCAGCATCATTACATCATCCTCATTATCATTGATCATCATGCAATAATAAAAATTGCCTCTGATTCGGTGGCTCCCGTTGCTCTGGTCTCATGGTGACCTCAGATTCGGTTTCCCCATACGCTTCTGTGCCTGCGGTGAATTTGTGTCGAAGCCTTTGGGGTTGGGGGTTCGCGGGGAGGCGGTCGTTGGAGGGACGTTGTGGTGGTTGCCACCTCGGGTGGGTGGCTCACTCAGTCTGGCTCCGTGACTGAGCTAACACTGTCGTTAGTAGGGGGCTTAGTAGGTGGTGTCCTGCGTATGTTAACTCAGAACAGGCACCACTGAACACCATCAAAGTGACCCAGCAGAAGTGCAGGGCCCCTCTGGCTGGTGGCCCCGCGGTGGCCTAATATTGATGGGCTCCCTGTGGACTCCCGACCCCGGGGGTGAGACACAACGAATCTGGATATGGCTGTGGCGGGGAGATTGAAATGAGCGGCGTGGGAGCAACGGGACGAGGACGCCACAGAAGGCGAGGCAGCAAAAAAAAAAAAAAAAAAAAAAAAAAAGTTTATACTTTCATCTCTGTGACATCAAATGGTGATCCACAGAATTCTTTCTAACACCGCTCTGTTTGGGGGGATCTTCCTGGCAGGCCAAGGGTTAAAAGGAAAACAGCCTTTGATGTAAAGCATCTATAAAGAACCATGGATCAGTCAAATTTTGTATTCCTTTCTTGTTTGTTTGGGGTTTTTCATTATTAAGATTTCAAGGATAATGAATAAGCACTCATGTGATATATTTTTACATCTAACCCCCCTGTGCAGAAATTTTGTCATCCTTTTCCACCAGTACAAATGG
Source organism: Stramonita haemastoma (assembly GCA_030674155.1). Lineage (NCBI taxonomy): Eukaryota > Metazoa > Mollusca > Gastropoda > Neogastropoda > Muricidae > Stramonita > Stramonita haemastoma. The sequence goes on from CM060316.1 coordinate 68,675,381, forward strand.
CCTACATTTCTGAAAAGCGGGACGGGTTTCAATGTGTGCACAAGATGTTCACATGTGTCATCTGCACCTTATTCAAAGGACAGGGTTTAAGCACAGATTAGGGTAAAGAGCATATAGAAGGAAAATTTGTTCAGACGAATATTACAAAATTAACACCAAATGACCTCAAATCCAAACAAAATTTATGCAGATGAACTTGTTAAACCTTGCAAATGAAGACTACACCTAGCTGAGCAAACTCACTAGAACATACCACAGAAAAAAAAATTACAATGATTCTGGAAAAGCTTGCAGGAAAGCAAAGTCTTTCCACTTGCAGTACACACATTTCTATAACTTAAAATGACACAGTATACATGCCTGAGAGTAAAGAAAACATACGATATAAAACATTTTAAACTCTCACCAGAGGCTTCAGACTGTCCATATGCCTTCGCCACTCAGGGTCGTCAAAGAACATCCTGAACGCATCCTGAAATCAATGGAATAAGTGCAGTGTTTTCATTCACTTATTGTCTTGTCTAATATTCCTTTCTGTCAGGTGGTAAGGTGGAAGGGATATCTACGAGTGAGATATATACACACAGCACTAACCTGGAACATCCGTTACCACATCATTGACAAACATGTAAAAATCTCCACAATCTCTTTGTATTTATCTACTTATTTATTTATTTATTTATTCTTTTATATTGAGGATAATGAAACATGCACTCATGTGCTTTTTTTTTTTACATCCAGTCCCCATGTGTATGCAGTTTTGTAAATCTTGTCATCTGTTCCCACTGGCACACAGTGGCCTACTCTTTTGAAAAGCAGAACAGGATTTAACATGTGCACACGATGTTCTGATGCCTGTGTGTGTGTGTGTGTGTGTGTGTGTGTGTGTGTGTGTGTGTGTGTGTTTATTTATTTATTTATTTATTTATTCTTTTATATCGAGGATAACAGAATAAGCACTCATGTGCTTTTTTTTCATCCGGTCCCGTGTGTATGCAGTTTTGTAAATATTGTCATCTGTTCCCACCGGCACACGATGGCCTACTCTTACGAAAAGCGGAACAGGATTTAACGTGTGCGCAAGATGTTCTGCGTGCGTTCGCACACGGGGCCTCGGTTTAAAGTCTCATCCCAAGGACTTGTGTGTGTGTGTGTGTGTGTGTGTGCACGTGCGTGTGTGTGTGCATGCATGTGTGTGCGCGCATGTGTGTGTGCTCGTGCACGTGTGACTGCATGCATGTGTGCGCGTGCATGGGTGCATCTGTGTCTGTGTGTCTTTGTGTGCACATGCGTAAATGTGTGTGTGAAAGGGGATATCTACCTTTGCATCGTGAGTCAAATCCAACACCTCCACACGCCCTGGCAGTTCACTCCCTGCAATGAATCATCACCAACAACAACAAAATCATGAACAGATAACAACAAAAAACTCAGGTATAAAGGATGAGCAAAAGTGGAAAAAACATTAAAAACTAGAATGAATTGGAAAAAAACTTTGCTGACTGTTCTTATGTTCATGAACATGACAAGTAAAATATTAGTAAAGGCAGAAAAGTTAATTATATCCGTTCTCTTTCCAAGTCTTATGTACTCATCACCACAACAAATTCCTTCTCCTATTCCTCACATACAGACTGTTTTCTTTTAAAGACACGAAGATGTGTACATGCACGCACACACATGCATGCATGCATACACAGTGCATTCATATGCTCACAAAGATCAGGTGAGACAAAACACACACACACACAAACACACAGACACACACACAAATACACAGACACACACACACAACACACACACTGACCAATATCATATCATCCTATGATCCTAACCAAAATTACCTCAACTGAAAAAAAAACCCACACAAGCAACAAAAACAAAAACAGTTCTAATAAAAAAATTTAAAAAACCCAACAGAAATCAAAGAAAGAAAAAGGAAACGAAATAAAAAAACCACCTCAAAACCCCCCGGAAATCAAAGAAAGAAAAAGAAAACAAACTGAAAAAAACCAAAAAAACCCAGAAATCAAAAAAAAAGAAAAAAGAAAACAAACAAAAGACTCACTGGAAAACTTTTTGGCTTTTTTGCGCTTGGTGTCATGCACTTTGATGCTGGATTCTGTGGGTACTTCTTCCTGGGTGTCACCTGCCTCGGGTATCTCCAGTTTCAGACACTCTTTGGCACAGGAGGAGAAAAAGAACAACTTCTCCGCTGATGGATTGGCCCAGGAGAGAATCCCTTTCTTGTCGATGCAGCATAACGACTTCCAGACAGACAGATTTCACATCATGAAATATATCAACATATGTGCTTGGATTGCAAGGTGATTTATTTGATTTGATTTTTTCTTTTATATCGAGGATAATGGAATAAGCACTCTTGTGCTTTTTTACATCCAGTCCCCGTGTGTATGCAGTTTTGTAAATGTCAGCTGCTCCCACCGGCACACGATGGCCTACTCTTACGAAAAGCGGAACAGGATTTAACGTGTGAGCAAGATGTTCTGCGTGCGTTCGCACACGGGGCCTCGGTTTAAAGTCTCATCCGAAGGACTTTTGGGGAGAGTGGAGTCAGCACTGATGTTAACTCCAGGAGAAAAATCTCCTCGACCGGACTCGAACCCGAGCATGCATGTGCACACACACAAACAGATAAGCGTATGGGTGAGCATGCACATATTCATATCCTCACTCTTGAGCAATCACACACACACTGTAGGTGAATGAACGTTAAATGAAGGAACTAACACACATACACATGGACACAGGATGGGATAGCCTGGTGGTCAGAGTGATGCGCTCGTGATTTGCTGACCTGGGTCCCAATCTCGTTGAAGAGGATTTTTCATCTGGAGTTAACATCAGTGCTAACTCCACTTCCCACACTCTGTGTGTGTGTGTGTGTGTGTGTGTGTGTGTGTGTGTGTGTGTGTGTGTGTGTGTGTGTGTGTGTGTGTGTGTGTGGTGTGATTTTGATTTGAAACTCATCTTGGAATGTTTGAATGAATAATATCAATCACACTTTTGTTTCTTTTATATATTTTTCTCAATTATTACTCCTATCCTATTATGCCTGTCAGTATTGTACTCTGCAGCTGGCCTATACAGAATGATTATAGTTGGGGGGGGGGGTATTTAAAAAAAAATTTCATACAGGATCATTAATTACAGCATTTTTTTTTTAACTTGACGTGACTTGAACTCACAGTGACATTTCCCAGCACATGCAGAAGGTCAAAGTTGCGGCAGGAGAACTCGGCACAGCCTCTCCACACGGCCAGGAAAGAGGCCCACACTGTCGTCCACCCCATGTCCACACGCGCCTCTTCCACCGAGATGGTGCTGAAGCTGCCCAGGCTGCTCAGGCTGCCCAGTGGCCACGCCTGCCCAACACAGTCACTGCATGTGTCTAATGCATCTTCAAAAACCAACCTGTGTCTTCCAAGATTATGATTTGTGTTCATGTGCCTGTCCAACACAGTCATTGCATCTTCAAAAACCGACCTGTGTCTTTTGAGATTATGATTTGTGTTCATGTGCCTGTCCAACACATCAATGCATGTTAAATGCATCTTCAAAAACCGACCTGTGTCTTTTGAGATTATGATTTTTGTGTTCATGTGCCTGTCCAACACAGTCAATGCATGTTAAATGCATCTTCAAAAACCGACCTGTGTCTTTTGAGATTATGATTTGTGTTCATGTGCCTGTCCAACACAGTCAATGCATGTAAATGCATCTTCAAAAACCGACCTGTGTCTTTTGAGATTATGATTTTGTGTTCATGTGCATGTCCAACACAGTCAATGCATGTCAAATGCATCTTCAAAAACCAACCTGTCTTTCGAGATTATGATTTGTGTTCATGTGCCTGTCCAACACAGTCACTGCATGTCAAATGCATCTTCAAAAACTGACATGTGTCTTTCAAGATTATGATTTGTGTTCATGTGCCTGTCCAACACAGTCACTGCATATGTCAAATGCATCTTTTGGAACCGACCTGTGTCTACTGAGATTATGATTTGTGTTCATGTGCCTGTCCGACACAGTTACTGCATGTGTCCAATGCATCTTCAAAAACCGACCTGTGTCTTTCGAGATTATGATTTGTGTTCATGTGCCTGTCAGTATTGTAATTGCATGGAGTGATTGAAGTGTTTTACAAGTTTTTGACTAGAACTGACTTAACTTGGCTAGGCTTGATCTGCTGTCTCCCTACACTGCTCAAGGGGCACTGAGTCAGTTTATACAGTCAGTTTATACAGTCAATTTACAGTCAGTATATACAGTCAGTTTATACAGTCAATTTACAGTCAGTTATATACAGTCAGTTTATACAATTTACAGTCAGTTTACACAGACAGTTCATACAATCAGTCAATACAGCCAATTTACAGTCAGTTTATACAGTCAGTTTACACAATCACTTTATACAGTCAATTTACAGTCAGTTTATGCAGTCAGTTTACACGATCAGTTAACACAGTCAATAGAAAGTCAGTTTATAAGTCAGTGTACAGTCTAATCTGCAGGGCTTTCACAGAAGTCGAGTCTGCACCAATCTGAACTCCAGGGGAAAGATCCACTCTAAAACTTTTACATTCTACAATAAAAAAAAAAAATTTTTTCTCTCAGTCAATTACAGAACCAGTGTGAACTCCAGGGGAAAGATCCCCACAGCAACTTTTACATTCTACAACTTTTTTTCTTCTTCTCTCAGTCACTTCAGCACACTTCATGTCACAGGTACACACCAAGAAAGTGTGGCCGATGGAGATAGCCCTACAGACCAAGCTGTACGGTCTACCAGAGGAGCTGGAAAAGACATGCCTATTATTTTTCCCAGACACATCTGATGGTGTAAAGCGAACGAGAGAGGAAGAAGAAGACAGGTACACACCTTGAGAGTCTTGGCAACATGGAAAGCCGCCATGATGCGAGCCTGGCCATATGTATTGACCACGATCCACAACAAGGGGAGCAGCATAGGAACCAGCGGCAGCACAGCTTGCACCTGTGAAAGGTAAAAAAAAAGGTAAAGGTAAAGGTGTCCCATAACCAAGGCGGTTGTAGGGGAGAGAAGCATCAGAGACCTCAGCTTCTCTAGGGGTCAGCATATTGAGGGCGGCGCCCATCTCCTCTCCCTCGCTGTTTTACCTTCCCTGACCCTAAAGAGGGCAGGTACCCATTTACAGCTGGGTGAACTGGGGGGACTGTACTGAAGCCAAGGCGTGCAAACGGTCACCCATCTAACTGGTAACCATGCTCAATGCAGCTTAACTTGACTTGGGGAAAGCGAGTGCTCTGACCACTTACTATCCCCCACCTGTACAGGAATATAAATAACACAACTTGGTCATCCATCTACAGTTAGGCACAGGTAAAATCAATGAACAGAAGAAAAAACCCAGAAAAAATCTAGTACATATTTTTCTATATACATCTCTGACTGTCATCAGCCCAGCCAGAATCTGGAGAAAATTTCTTTTTCTAGCTGAAGTCTCCACACTACAAGTTGAAGCAAGAGGGTTTATCTAGAATCTGAGTGAGTGAGTAGTGAGTGAGTGTGTGTGTGTGTGCGTGTCTGTGTGCGTGCGTGCATGTGTCTGTGGGTGTGTGTCTGTGTTTATGATTGTGTGTGTGTGTGTGTGTGTGTGTGTGTGTGTGTGTGTGTGTGTGTGTGTGTGGTGTGTGGTGTGTGTGGTGTGTGTGTGTGTGTGTGTGTGTGTTGTGTAGAAATATGTGAACAAGGCCCACCTATGAAAAAAAGAATATGAAAATGCAAATACCCCACAACGAACCCTTTCCCACAAAAATACAAATGGAATCATCACAACTAGTGACTACCTACAGACACACACACCCGCCAATACCTACAGGTAAAACCAGGAACATTTCTGGCCAATGCCCTGAAGAGGCTGGCAGGTAGATGTAGCGGAGAGTGTTGATCAACAACACCAGCAACTGTCGCAAACACACACAAAAAATAATAAAAAGAAACACTTTTATAGCATCAACATTGTATTCACAAAATGGGGGGTGGGATAGCCTAGTGATTAGATTTCTTTTACCAATATCTGTCAAGAATTTATATCAAACCCAAGTGAAATAAAAGGAACTGTTTCAGAAATAATCAACCAACTTGCAGCACACTCTGGCCACAGCCTCTTGGCATTTTGCATCCACCACCCAATGATACTCCTGCTCAACATGCTCTGGGGAGAAGTTGCTTAGAGGTTGCAGTTGGCACATGAATTGAAGGTAAATGACAGCACAGTTCAAGTCTGTGCTGGTGTGTCCGTTTCAAGGTGACTATAAGCATGGAATCTTTTTTGTGTGTTCCTCAGCTAGATATGTAAGATTCACAAAATGTGAGATTTTGTTTATGCAACTGTTTTTATCCACCATTAATGTACTGTATTAAACTTCAGGGATGGTTTCTTAACACAACACCTGTATGCAAGCATTTTTAAAATTTGTACATCTGCTCCAAACGTCACAAAATGGCAAATTCTTCCAAAAGCCAGAACAGGTTTTTAATAATGTGCACAAGATATTCTATGAGTTTTCTGTTTATAGTCTCACTGAAGGACTTAGCAGAGCATTTGTGTCCATACACATGAAGAACACCCTGAGCCTGTGTTAAAACTATCTGCCTTTCATAGAAAAAATGTTAGCTATGCTGTCAGGATAGACAACACGACCATACCCAGGATGCAACTTGCCTCCTGGAAAGGATGGGTACCATTAGGTTTGGTTTGCCCACAACATGCTACCTAGAAATTCTGAGTATTTACCTATCTATTTATTCTTCATGCTGCCTAAAAAAGTCAGAGTATTTACCTATCTATTTATTCTTCATGCTGCCTAAAAAAGTCAGAGTATTACCTATCTATTTATTCTTCATGCTGCCTAAAAAAGTCAGAGTATTTACCTACTATTTATTCTTCATGCTGCCTAAAAAAATCAGAGTATTTACCTATCTATTATTCTTCATGCTGCCTAAAAAAGTAATAAGAGTATTTACCTATCTATTTATTCTTCATGCTGCCTAAAAAAGTAATAAGAGTATTTACCTATCTATTTATTCTTCAAGCTGCCTAAAAAAGTCAGAGTATTTACCTATCTATTTATTCTTCATGCTGCCTAAAAAAGTCAGAGTATTTACCTATCTATTTATTCTGAGAATAATGGAATAAGCACTCATCCACTTTCTTACATCCAGTACCCATGTGTATGTGGGTTTTGTAAATTTTGTCATTCATTCCAAACCGCACACAATGGCCTTCCAAAAGGTTGAGCAGGTTTTAACATGTGTGAAACTTCTGTGTGCATGCATTTGCACACAGGGCTCTGGTTCATAGTCTCACCCAAGGATTTTTAAGGAAAGTGGAGTTGGTACCGATCCTAACTCCTGGGAAAAAGCCCCTTGAATGGTGCTTAAACCTGGAATCAAACCCGGGTTCTAACCAGTAAGCCATCTCCATGAACACTTCATGGTTAAGATCAAAGTTCAAATCAAGTCATCAAACACATCACAACAAAAGGAATCATTTCAGAACACTTCTGCGCATAAAACTCACTTACACACACACTGGCAACATTCTCTGAGCAATCCACACATACACCACCCGATGACACTCATTGCTCAAAACACTCTGAGGTCGCTTGATTTGCCCATCCAGAGATTTCCTGCAAAACAATGTTGGCTCAGTCAACCACAATGAAGGCTGTACAATGATATGTTTCCTTCCATGCCACACATCAACATTCTTATCAAACATATACAGATAAAAAAATTGAAATATTCAGCAAGACAATCAACATCCAAAACTTGATAAGTAAACATGTACGATGTTAATACGTCTATCACAGACTTTGTAAATGTCAGTAATTAATATAACACAACAAACACACAATAACAATAATAATGTATGGTATTCATATCGCGCTAAATCTTGTAAAGCAAACAAATCGAAGCGCTTGCATTCAAATCATTTACACGCATGAAACCGTCTACAAAATATCAGAATTTGCATATATTAACTTCAATACCTTCCAGGTGCCTACCATCCCTCACCTGAAACTGTGTACAATGGGAGTATGGAGAATTCTGAAGGGTCTAGGAGCCAGCGGATGTCTCCCCTTGGGTCCGGTCACCCCATCCCCAGAGTCCATGTCCTGCTCCGGGATGTACAGGTCATCAGCCTCCAAGGCACAGGACAACGCCTCCGGGTCAGGCTGCACAAGGACCAGACATGGTGTTTCCACGGTATGTATGTATTTATCTTCAGTTTAATGTCTATTCACATTTAGTGATTTTAGACACTGTTTCCACAATCCTACGTCTGAAATGGGCATATTTGCTGTAACTAGTGTAGAACAATCGTAAAGAAACGTAAACTTAAATGATACGGGCATGTCACAAGATCAAAAGGACTTGCAAAAACTATACTGCAAGGCACTGTCCAAAGGAGGAAGAAAAAGAGGCAGACAAAGGAAGAGTTGGGAGGACAACATCAGCGACTGGACAGGCCTAGATCTCAACACAACTTTTAGAAAGGCAGAACAGAGAGAGAACAAGCTTTGCTTGTTGTACTCATTTCATGTATGGATGCTAATTGTTTCTGAACTAATAAAATTGTTTTAACCAACAGAGAGGAATGGAGGGAACTGGTTGTCAAGTCTTCAGGGGTGCCCCCACGGTCACCAGACTAAGGGATAGATAGCTAGCTAGAACTGTACTTCAAGTTGTCTCTTGTTTTGTGTGCAGAACACACCAAAAAAATCTTAGAATGTTGACAGAAAAACTGACCTCAATCTCTTCACACTTGGCCGGGGCCTTGTGTCCAGGACGAAGAAAGATGACGTCCCCACGAACCAGCAATGCCTGTGGGATGTTGACCAGATGACCATCACGCTTCGTCCATTGCAGAGAGATGCAGGGAGATATGGGAGTGTTCAAATCACTGTAGCTTCTCAAGGTCCACTTATTGCTCTTGCAACAACCTGGGAAATAATGGCTG
>CM060316.1:68691912-68764085 GCA_030674155.1 Stramonita haemastoma
GGGGTTCCTCCTCACACTTTTAACATTGGTACTTATAAAAAAAAAAAAAAAATTGGTGTGTTACCACTAGGCCTACATGGATTTGGAAATTGTCTGTTACCAAATATATAGTGAAAAGTCATACTGTCCAAAATTTTGATAAAGCAGAGATGGATACACATTACAGTATACACTATCCAAAAAGAGCACAAAATGTATCGTCTCTTGAATCTCTTAAGACTTACACTTCAGACTGTGTAGATGAAGCTGAAGTTGATGTAAACACTATTGCATCTCCACCACTGATTCCAACTATACCACCATGGGAAATATTAAGGTGAGACACGGGTCCAAAAGTGGCCAAAAACATGTTTTTTTAGAATTATAAATTGCTAGTTGCATTTATGGAGATTTCCCTGTGTAAAATTAAAGAATTCAGACCGTAAAATATGTCTGTAGAAACAGGTTACTCATACTTGTTATAGATAAATAGGCTTAGGATTTTGAAATATTGAGTTTTGGCGGCCATATTGGATTGTTTCCTTGGCAACAGAACAGAAAACTGAGTAATTATTTGATTTTTATGCTTTACAAGTGATGCCCTTTCAATATATGGCATAACTTTTAACATCGGCTTGTAAACAAAATTTCATCAGTTTCGGCCCCAGTGTCCCACCTTAAGTGCAGACTTTAACATTGAAGACACAAATCTAAAAAAAAGTGAGCATCCACATATCTTAGCCTCCAACATTAAAAGCCATCTTTATGAGCAATATCCAGAACAGATGCAACTTTTTACTGATGGCTCACTGTTGGATAATCATCAAGCAGGAGCAGGATATATGTAATTCCAACTCTTAAGCTTACAAAATCTTTGAACATAAGAAAAAATAGGTCTATTTTCATTGCAAAGCTTGTGGCAATTTCTATGGCACTGAGATTCCTTTTAGATTTACATGTTTCTGTTTTCAAAGCTTTAATATGTCTTGGCTGTAAGTCTGTGTTAAGTGCTTTGCAGTCAGTAAGTTATTGTGACAACAAGGGAGTGTGAATGGTTAGTGAAGTCCATGCCATAATTCATTTCCTAACTTTGCGTGGTACTCGTGTTACCTTTCTATGGATTCCATCCCATTGTGGTGTATTCGGAAATGATTCCGCTGATCAGACTGTAAAACAGGGAGCTAAACAATCTGATGACTCAATCAAATTGCATGTTCCATTTATGGTACAAGTGTGTCACTGCTTGTTAAGAAAAGCCTTTTGGAATAGCTTTAACAAAGTACTACAAAAAACAGCGATAAATCCGTCACAAAACTTCAAAATGATTCACAGTTTTTAGACACCACAGCAGTTCTAATAAGAATTTCCATTGTGGCAAGGCACCTTTACATATTTGTGGAGCTATCACTTCATTGTTTCATAGGGTAAAACTGGACACTTGTACAACAGAATTTAGTAAGAATGCATTGTGCCCATGTGATAAAACATTTACAAGTCAGCATATTCTTTTTGAATGCCCAGGTCTTCAAGAGATTTTACGTCCTTTTGAAGATGAAAAATTAGTATCACGCATCCTGCCCAATAATGAGTTAATACTAGAGATAATGTTATGTTTACTAAATTCTGTATTCAGTATATTCCTTTGAATTCTTTAATCTTGCTTGTTAATAGGTAGTTATTAGTATGTTACTCGATTTGTTTGTCGTCAAAATCACATAACGTGCATGGACGTTAATGCACAGACTGCTACTACTACAACTTCTACTACTACTACACACACACACACACACACACACACACACAGAGCTTCAATGATTATAACATCACTTGATTTATTTTTTTCAAAAATAATAATTAAAATGACAAATCTGTGTTATAGCATGAAAAACAGTGCTGAATAAATCTGAATGAATTTAACAAGTACATATTTCAAATTTTGCATGAAGATTATAAGCACCTTCAACAAGTTTGGATTTTCATTTGCACAATAAAGATATAGACAGATACTCAAAATAAACATATTGATAAAAACATAAATAGAGAGAGAATGAGAGAGTGAGAGAGTGAGAGAGTGAGAGAGAGAGAGAGAGAGAGAGAGAGAGAGAGAGAGAGAGAGAAGAGAGAGAATACAAATAACCAGAGGACATCCTTAAGGACAAAGTGAAAGACAATAAAACAGTGAAAGACAATAAAAACAACAACAACAACATAGACATAAATCCACAAACATATATCATACACAACATACATACATAGCAAAACCAACAATGCACAGCAGTTTTTTAATTTAAAAATAAATAAAGAAAGTCAACACTGTTCACAGTCACTTTCATTTCAAAAAGCAAACTTTTTCTCATTATATATCTCATTTAACAAAGTATTAAGCAACAAATTGAAATATGTACAAACTTCATGTCATTGTCTTTACTAATGATTAAAAACTTGCATAAGAACTCTAAAACATCACTAACCTTGTATGCAACATGTCATAAATCCTGTCTTTTGTCTATTCCACAAAATTTCCTCCTAAAAAGAAATCCATACAGTGTGAGATTTTGGGCCTCAAATGCAATTTTTTTTTTTTTTCTTTCTTGAACAACATCATCCAAGAAAACAGGCACAGTATTTCTATTTTCTCTTTCTTTGATGTTTGTGCTAGGTTAAGTATATTTAGTATGAAAAGAACGACTGATCAGTTGATATTGAATGCATGACATGAAGCCTCTGGCACTGGACATCATGCTTCAGACTTGCAGAGACACAGGCTCATTTTTGAGGTTGTGACCAGTATTTTTTGTTGTTGTTTTAATGAGAATATCTGAAAGCTTGAAATGTGTAGTAATTTATTTGTAGACCAAAATATTGAAAAATACCTTTTGAGCAGAGATTTACAACAAACTCTGCTGAAAAACCTCTTTTTGGTAAATTTCTTTTTCTTAAAAAAAAAAAAAAAACATGTCAACTTTTTTTTTTCCATTGTGAACTTCTCTTTCCATAGCCTTTCTGTGTGTACCTGCAACTACAAGCCATCTAAAACTGTGCTAAATGTCAACAAATCAAATAATGACTGTCGCTTGTTCCACACATATGGATGGTACATACAGTGATGTTTGGGTTTTTGTAACCTACATAACGTTTAAAGATGAAAACTTACCAACTTTTCAGCTAGCACACTTCAATCTTTAGCATTCATATCTGCATGAGAATTTTAGAATGCAGGCTAACTGCGAACATACAGAATGGGAAAGCCTTTATCCTCAACATGATAACCAGATGCTGCCAAGATTCAAACTAATGGCCTCACTGATCCTTTCTTGCATTTCTTCTGGTACACTCATAGTGCACATGCACACTGCACACACGCATGCACACACGCATGTACGCATGCACACACAACACACATCTCTCTCACACACACATCTCTCTATCACACACACACGCACGCATGCACACACGTACGGACCACGCATGACACGCGACACACACACACACACACACACACACACACACACATTATTCTCTGTCCTGTAATAACATAACAAAATGCACTCTGACAATCATTGTACAACAAAGTGACAATTAAAGCTTGAACTAATTATTGGTAGGAGAAAGGGAAAAGGCAAAAAGCAACACAAAGCTGTACTGATCTGTTACAAAGCAGGTGTATGATTGGTAATGATATATCACAAGTTTTGTGTTGCACTTATAAGGCCTTCAAATCCAATCTGCAAAGACTTCTTACAACTTTGGGCGTATGGTTACATGAATAAAATTTTTCTACCTTGATGCGATTCTATTCTAGGCGACTATGCATGCTAGACAATGCTTTGTTCATTTGCTTGGTTTTGTTTACTGCTTTCTTTTTCTTGATGGCTAAGTGCTGGTTATCTGAACAACCATTTTAATCTCATACTACAAACAGCCGCACTTAGGCTCCATCATTCTCTCAGAGCAAAGAGCTCACAGAGAGTGATTAATGTCAGGCCACCATAAGTCTTTAAATCAGAAGAGACCATCCCCAAAGTTGGAATGTGGCTACCTTAATCATGGGCAAAAACAGTTGCATACATAAAAATCTCACCATGGTAAGCTTCAGAGGGGGAAAAAATGAAGAGGCCCTGTGTTGCTGATGGGAAGCTTGAGTGTTCAGTGTTGATGTTGGCTATGTTAACACGAATACTTGGTTTCTTTCACAGGTATGGAAACACAGACTCAATGTGCTTGAGCGCACCAGAAAACTCCATCAATGTCTTATTAAAACTCTTGTAGTTTAAACACTGGTCCTGAAAATTTTACCAACTCACACTGATCAATTATTCCTCCAACTCTTATTGCCATCAAGATACTGTCTAAATATCTACATAATTACAGGTAAAAACAAGAAAACACATTAAAATTGAAACATAAAAAAACAAATGTTAAAACTATTTAAAAGAAAAATCCATGTCCCACTTTATAACTGTTAAGATGGATGTTATCTGTCTTAACAGATCTGTTAAAAAAAATTTGTGATTCAACCCCTCCAGTAAGAATATACTCCACTAAAGAAAAGGAACAGTTATAAGGTCAAGACCATTTGACTTCAATCCCATGAGTCCATGAAATTATGGTTCCAATCTTGGTAAATTAAGGGTAGGGATTTTAATGATCTCCAAGGTCAACTCTAGGTGCAGATCTGCTAGTGCCATAATTCACTTTGTGTATGCACGCATGCAGAAAATTAAATATGCAAGTTAAAGAACCCCATTATTCATGTTGGCATTCGGTGGGTTATGGAAACACTGAAAACATACCCAGCATGCATCCTGTAAAAAAATTAGCTGCTCTGAAGTTGTCAGCTCGTTGGGTCATGTGGCGTAGAAGCCCTTCAGATGATAAGGACTGACTTAGACTACAGCAGGAGAGAGACCAGGGACACATATCCCACCCAATGAAGGATCGCAGAGTAGAGAGAGAAGAGGATGATATAAAACAGGAAAAACTTTTTCAACACTGTCATAAAACAAGGTATTTTCCCTTCATTATTTGCCTTTTTGAGAAAAAACAACAACAACACGTTTACGAGATAACTGACTTAGATATTATCACAAACTGCAAAATGTTCTTGTATAATATATCATGATATATATATACATATACACAACTGTAAAACCCTCCATTCTTCTCAAACACATTCACTGGTCCTCATTTTCACACATATTCCCAGACTCGGGCCTTCACTTTCTCATGTCTGATAAGGTGACGGTGGCGTCTGTTACCACTTTGGCATGGGCTGAACTCTGAAAAAAAAAAAAGAATGATTGGATCAGGTTTTGTTAAGGCACAATCTGTTTAAAAGATACAGATAACATATAAGTCTTTCACAAACCTGTATAAAAAATTTTATTTGAAGACCCGGGTTCGAGTCCGGTCGAGGAAATTTTCTTCCTGGAGTTAACATCAGTGCTGACTCCACTCTCCCCAAGAGTCCTTCGGATGAGACTTTAAACCGAGGCCCCGTGTGCGAACGCACGCAGAACATCTTGCGCACACGTTAAATCCTGTTCCGCTTTTCGTAAGAGTAGGCCATCGTGTGCCGGTGGGAACAGATGACATGATTTACAAAACTGCATACACACGGGGACCGGATGAAAAAAAGCATATAATTGCTTATTCTGTTATCCTCGATATAAAAGAATAAATAAATAAATAAAAAAAATAAATTAAAACGAGGAAGGGTAAGCTAAAACAGATTTCAATCTTTTATTTAGACTGTGTACATATTTACAGAAAGTTTCTGGTTTCAGGTTGCGACAAAGAAATTTCTTTCTTCCTGCTTGAGAACATGGGCAATGCATGGTTACTCTTTCAAAAAATAAAAAAAATTTGAAAATTAAAATGATGAGGCATCTTCCCACCAAAAACAGACCACACTCCCTCAAATCTCCTCCACCCATCCATCCTTCTAAAGCAACAACAACAAAACCCTGAAACACAAGACAGGTATGCAATTTTTCAGCAAGTGGCATGTTAGTTGTGTGTTCGTGTGGTGTGTGTGTGTGTGTGTGTGTGTGTGTGTGTGTGTGTGTGTGTGTGTGTGTGTGTGTGTGTGTGTGTGTGTGTGTGTGTGTGTGTGTGCGCGCGCACACCCATGTGCATGTATGAAAATCAAATTTTTACTTCCAGATGGAATATTTTGTGTATGCTAGTGTGTGTTACTCTGCGTGTGTGTGAACTTATTTCCACATGGCTAATGTGTGTGCTTGTGTGTGTGTATATGTGTGCATGCGTGCGTGCATGCGTGTGTGAATGCATGTGTGCACGTGAGTGTGTGTGTGTACAACCAATGCACATCTATTTTAAGTTTACCTCAAATAATGGTGGCTCCTTAGCATGGTAATGAAAGCTTTTCTCACGGCATCTTCCAATTACATCCAGACCCAGATCTGTTAGTGAGAACAGCCCAGTCCTGCAAGGTACAAAAACACACACACACACACACACACACACACACACACACACACACACACACACACACACGCACACATCAATGAAGACAAACAAGAATTGTATCCAAAAAAAAAAAAAGAAGACTGCAAAAACGAAGCTGTAGGGAAAAGCCACAAAAACTGAATAAAATGGGTGGCAGCCAAGGAATAGCTAAGTTTAATGTGGATTATTCACAGTCAGTTAATGAGATAATTTACAAAGACCTGGTAACTTCATTGCAAAATGAAGCCTCTCTCTCTCTCTCTCTCTCTGTCTCTGTCTCTCTCTGCCTTCCCTTACTGGATGGGCTGCACAGAGCCTGGTCTTATCCTGTGCTTGTGACAGTATTAGAGGTCTGCCTGCTGGCCTCAGCCGACACATTCAGACTTCAGAGCTGGTCATTCCATTGTACAGGTTGCATGCTGGATATGTTCTTGTTTCTGTTACTCACCAAACGGTGACATGAATTAGGGGATCTTTAACCTGTATATTTGATCTTCTGCAAGTATATATACACATGGAGAAGATAAAATATGCATGTTAAAAGATCCTGTTATTCCTGTCTGTGTTCTGTGGGTTATGGAAACATGAACATACCCAGCATGCATCCCTGAAGTCAGAATGCGGCTACCTTCAAGGGGGGCAAAAATGGTCGCATTTGCAAAATCTCACCACTGGTGAACCTTGGAGCCAAGGAACAAAAAAATAATTGTTTTTTCATTTGACTCTGAACAATTCCTCTCAGATGTAAAGAAGTATACCTTTCACTTGTACTCACATGCAGACAGATTAGGTTTTAACAAGCAAAGTAAGATGGTGCCACCTTACCTTCATCTCAAGCTTAAATCTTATAATAAAAAAAAATCAACATATAGAGACATTACATAAACTAAAAGAAAAACAAACACCCCTCCCCCCATCAAAGAAAGTAAAAAAACAACATACATTCATAAAAGAAACTCACTCTTGAAATTTTGGTGAACAAACAATAGCCACAGCCTCTGGCAGCATCTTCTGGTAGGCAAAGTGTGTATGCATGTCAACACTTGACAGAAATGCCGTCTGTGTTGGATGAGTCTGCAACATAAAGAAAGGCATTTGTAGCTTGAAATCAGCACTTTTGATCCACTTTGAGGCAATAAAGCACACACACGCACGCATGCACGTGCGCGCACACACACACACACACTTACACAACACACCACACACACACACACACACACACACACACACACACACACACACACACACACACAAACAAGCCTGCATCCACTTACATGCATTCACACACACACACACACACATGTACACGCAAGCACACACAAAGTATTGCTGACTGACATGAATCCATCCCAGCGTGATGAGGTCGTGCTTGTCCTGATAAAAGATGAGCTCCTCCTCGTTCTGCATGTCACAGCTGTCGGGTGTGCCCGTCTGGTGGGGGACGAACAAGTGGGTGATCCGGAAGGCATGGCCAGACTGCAGGAAAAAAAAAAAATATATATATATATATATATCTCCACAAAGCTGTCACTTTGGCAAGGCCAGACTGCAGCAAAAAATACATCCATTCATCCACAAAGCTGTCACTTTGGCATGGCCAGACTGCATCAAAAAATACATCCATCCATCCACACAGCTGTCAGGCATGGCCTGACTGCAGCAAAAAACATATCCATCCATCCACACAGCTGTTAGGCATGGCCTGACTGCATCAAAAAACACATCCATCCATCCACACAGCTGTCAGGCATGGCCTGACTGCAGCAAAAAACACATCCATCCATCCACACAGCTGCCACTTAGGCATGGCCTGACTGCAGCAAAAAATACGTCCATCCACAAAGCAGCCCCTTATTCTGGGAATAATAAAAATGTCAGAAAATTGTTTTAAAACTTGATTCGTACTTTAAAAGCATGGTACATTTCTCTGTGTGAAATTCAGGCTCCTCTCCTTGGGGAGAGCACCACAGATGAATAAAGCTGGTTTTCATCTGTACAACTCCCCCCCCCCCCCCCATAAAAGTTAAGCGACTGGCTTAGTGTGGTGTAGTGTAGTGAGGTGTAGTATATTGAGGTGTAGTGTGCATAGTGTAGTGTACACAGCTGTCAATTTACCCCAGTTTCAGCTCCTCTCAGCTGCTAATTATCCCAGCCCAGCCCAGCATAGCTGTGGTCAGCTGGTGCTATTTATAGCAGGAGCTGACCACACTTGGACTAGGTAAAAGGAAGAGGCAAGCTAAATATAATACTCTTGACTGAGTGATGTTGGATTTGTGCACTGTGTGTAGTGTAGTGTAATGAAGTGCAGTGTAGAGCAAATGTAGTGTAGCACAGCATAGCAAAGGTAATGTAGAGTAGTGCAGCGTAGAGAAAATGTAATGTAGCACAGCGTAGCAAAGGGTAATGTAGAGTAGTGCAGCGTAGAGAAAATGTAATGTAGCACAGCATAGCAAAGGGTAATTTAGAGTAGTGCAGCGTAGAGAAATGTAATGTAGCACAGCGTAGCAAAGGGTAATGTAGAGTAGTGCAGCGTAGAGAAAATAATGTAGCACAGCGTAGCATAGGATAATGTAGAGTAGAGCAGCGTAGAGCAAATGCAGTTGCAGTATCATAGTACAGCGTAGCATAGTGTAGCGCAGTGCGGTACAATATAGTGAGGTACTATCATAAAAGGCAAAATGATAGAATGGATTATTTCAAAGACAATGACTCACTCTATGAACAGTACAGCACTTTCTGTGCTGCAGATGTTAAGTGTCTGTATTTCAGGTGATATTATATATATATATATATAATATATATATATATATATATATATATATATTATATATATAATATGTGTGTTGTGTGTTGTGTGTGTGTGTGTGTGTGTGTGTGTGTGTGTGTGGTGTGTGTGTGTGTGTGTGTGTGTGTGTGTGTGTGTGTGTGTGTGTGTGTGTGTGTGGTGGCGTGCGTGTGTGCGTGCGTGCATGCATGCGTGCATGTGTGAATATATTCAGTGGATATTTCCTTCAAAAAAAAAAAGCATATTTGCACTGGGGAAAAAAAAGTTCCCTAAATTTTCCACCAACATCTTCTTTTCTGTTGGTAACAAAATTATTTCGATAAAAAAAATCTTACCACTTTGCCACACAAAATGCCCATAGTTTCTGTCTTCTTCAAGGTGTTGCTCTGAGCAGCCGCAGTGAACTTCTGCATGAGGTCAGCAGGCACCACCACATCCCGCAAACCCCCGGTGCCCCCAAACAACCCTGTGCTCATGAAGTGATCCGCTGGCTTTTGTACTGCGGTCTGGGATTGGGGGGGAATAGGCGGGTGGGGGAACAGAGGGGACGTCATTGACAGTGCTGCTGCACACAGTAAAAAAAAAAAAAAGTTGTGTAAGATTTATTCTCCCAGATAGTAGATTCAAAGCTAGCTAACAGTAGAATACTTTACTATTATCTGATACAGCCCCTCAGTTTCTTGTGCCTGTACGGCACTGCATGAAAACAACAACGTGCAAATAAATGATAACAAAAAGATGAATATATGTAGTCAAGAAATGACAGAGGAGTAGAGTGATAACAATATAAGACACAGAATTTGATGGGTTTGAGCAAAACTAAACAATTCTGAATTTTGTTAAATGCTTAAGGGTTTCTAAGACCCTAGGGATTTATCACATCTGTATTCTCAATGAATCCTCTTTTCTGACAAATTGTGTGTTGACTTATTCTTCTCTTCTAAATGGATTAAGCAGTCAATGTACTTTCAACCAACAACTCTGTTACCATTTATTTAAAAAACAACAACAACAAAACCCCGTGAACATTTTAGAGACTCATTTTCCAAAGAGACCTCACCTTTGATCACTTATGTAGAGATTTTTCTTCAGTTCTCTGTCTGGAATTTCGGGCATAGATGGAGTGGATGCTGGCACCCCTGGAGAGGCCCCATCAGCAGCTGGAACCATCCCACTGACATCTGCCGGAATCAATAAAACAGAGCCATCCTTGCTTGAAGATGCTTCCTCTTCTTTGCGTTTGTTTTCCGCGGCCAAACGCTCCTCTTCTTGCTGCTGGAGGCGTTTGTATTTGTCTTCTTGCTCTTGCATCCACTGCTGTTCTGCTTCCGTTTGTAATTTTCGGGCCAGTGCTTCATCCTCTCGCATTTGTTCCTCAGCCTCTTTCCTGCGTTTTTCTTCCTCTATTGCCAGCTGTTCCTGACGTTTTTTCTGAAAAGATGTGATTTTGTGGTGATGATAGCAATTTTGATATATTAAAGGCAGGTACAGAAGGAATATTATTACAATAAAGTTTTGGAAGTCAGTGAATAGATGTGTGTGTGTGTGTGTGTGTGTGTGTGTGTGTGTGTGTGTGTGTGTGTGTGTGTGTGTGTGTGTGTGTGTGTGTGTGCATGCATGTGTGGGTGTGCAGGTATGTATGGTCATATAATCTCTGTGTGAGTGCATATTTCTTTGTATGTATTTACTTATTTTGTACTTGTTTTATTCATAGTCAGTCAATAACTTATGGCCACATTCAAACAACTGTGTCCAAAACAAACTTTCGAAATATAAAAATAAAAGTGAAAAAACAACTAACAAACAAAAAAAACAACCTAGGCAGAGTTTTAAGAAAAATAATACCTGAAGCATACTAACCTCATTTTCTCAGGAAAAGTACAGAAACAACCAATACGCAATGACAATTACAAATAACTTAGGAAAAAAACAAATAACAAAAACCAACAAAAAAAACTCTGTCAACACAATTAGAGAAAATAATACATCTTCCAGCTACTTTTTTCTGACATCCAGCAAGAGAAAAGAATACATTTTCCAGCTATTTTTTCTGACATCCAGTTGTGATTTTGAGTAGATTACTGCCAAAAAGCACAGAAACAAAAACACATACCTCTTCTATCTGTCTCTTGTCATCTTCTTCTGTGTATCTCTTTTTCAACTGGGACTTGATTTCTTCAGCCAAGGGGAACACTTTTTTGACTTTCTGGCAGGAAAGAATCAAACAGAGCATCCTTCATTTCAAATGAATACCTAACTAAATAAGAAACAGGCGAAGAAAGCAATGAATCTAATGGATTTACCTGTCACTTATCATTGCATGTATCACTGGCTTGATATTGGGTGGTTTCGATGATTTTGAGGGAAACAAGAAACACTTCTCAATGTGTAAAAATGCAACTCCTGGTCTCATCTCCTCTCACATGATTTCTGGCTTGATGTCTGCCATAACTTCTAAAGAAGCCATAGGATGACAGCATGTCTCCTGATCTAATCTCCTCTACAAAACTACTGACGATGTGAACATGGTGTGTGTGTGTGTGTGTGTGTGTGTGTGTGTGTGTGTGTGTGTGTGTGTGTGTGTGTGTGTGTGTGTGTGTGTGTGTGTGTGTGTGAGAGTGCTTCATTTCTTTTTTTTTTTTATTTAACGTCTTTTCACTAAAAGTGATATTAGACATGCGTGTGTGTGTGTATGCGCAAGCGCGTGCATACGTATGTTATGTGTGCGTGTGTGTGTGTGTGCATGTGAGTGATGGCTGTATACATTTTAAAGTATTTTTCAATACAACCTAAAAACATGTTCAAAGATTTGCACACTGCTAAACAATTCTACAAGCTGTACTTATCAATCTATGTACTGTTTGTAAAAAAAAAAAGAATAAGATTTTTGTTCTTGTCATCCTTTCGGAAGAGTAGGCCATCGTGTGCCGGTAGGAGCGGATGACAAAATTATAACAAACCAGCATGCACACAGGTGTCGTGTTTAGACACCATCCCTGAAGAAAAATCGGGGAGTTGGAGTTGGGGATCTTTGCGCCTGGTGGCAGCATGATCTGTGGCTCTGTAGGTCAAATGCAAGCGCTTTGATTTGTCTTTACAAGAGATAGCGCTATACAAATTCCATGTATTAATCAATAATTAATTCTGGTTACCTGTAAACTATGAATAGATCAAATTCAAATTGTCCATATTTTGATTAAAAAGAAAGATGTTATAGTTGGTTTTTTTTTATGTCAGGTCATTTTACAAGCAATGCAACATCAATAACCTGAAAAAAAAATCACTCCAAAAAAAAAAGCAAAAAAAAAAAAGCAAAATATACTGTATTATTGCTAAATCTTACCCTTTTGAAATCATGAATATCATTAGGAGGAGATGTCTTGTAGTCAGGGTGTGATGGCAGTTTTTCAACAAACAAGCTGAAACAAATAAAAGATTCTCTAAATAAAAAAAACAAAACAACCTTCTGCTAACATTTTGCCTTGAGCCATGTCAGCAGTAAGATTTTTGGTTCATCGGGACAGTGCTATGGATAGGCCACTGGTCAGTAATTCTAACAAACTATCATCGTTTTGGGTGGGTCTAAAAGGAAAATGCAGTAAATATGACAATGCTGGCTAAAGTTGAAGGCAGTTACAATGCTGATTTGTACAGAATTAACAGTAACTGGCTACGATAGTCAGGCACTAGTAGTCAAACTCAATCAAGTAGTTTTGAATGATCACACTTGTTCAGGCTTTTGATCAATGCAAGTTTTTGAACACTAACTCAATTCAACTGTGGCACATATGATATATTCCCATTCTGAAAACTGACTACATTGCTTTGGATTTTACAGACTTGTAAAGTTCTGCATTAATGGCAGCACATGGCAGCACTGGTAGAGAGTACCAATACAGACTAAAAAGGTTATCAACCACTTCCAAACATCGAATGCTGTACATCCTACATGCTACACAGAGTCTGTCCTTTATCAAGTTTTGATATTCTGACAGCCAGCTGTGTCTTAGATTGGAAAATTTCAATATAAACCAGATTTCTCCCAAAAAGCAGTAAATCTGGAATTCACAAAGCCAAAGGCAGCCACTATCATTACATAAAAACTTATCTTGGAAGAAATGTATTTAATAATTTTCCTTAAATCTAGAAATTGATAAGCATTAGAAATGCAAATAGTACATGCATTCTAAACTTCATGAATTCAAACCTGTTTTCTTGTACACACCAACTTCACTGAAAAATTGAAAAGATTGTCATTGTAATGAAAGTTCTAAATAATACTAATAGTTCATAAAAAATTCATAAGAGAGAGAGAGAGAGAGAGAGAGAGAGAGAGAGAGAGAGAGAGAGAGAGAGAGAGAGAGAGGAGAGAGAGAGAGAGAGAGAGAGAGAGAGTGAGTGAGAGGGGGGGGGGGACAGACAGACAGACAGAAAGACAGAGAGAGAAAGACAGAGAGAGAAAGACAGACAGACAGACAGAAAGACAGACAGAAAGACAGAGACAGACACAGCACTTTGGCTTACAACATAGCTCTAAGAGCTGTCAACTGTCATTATAAACAGAGACAGCACTATGTGTACTATAAAACAACACATTATCATTTTTAGCACATTAATTAGTAACAAACTGACTTACGTTATAAACTTTGAATACAATATGAAAGCACTTTCCAAGTTGCCTTCATCGCAGTACATATTTGCCATGCGCAGCATCTCCCGCCCTGAGCGAAAGTACAACTTGGGTGAAATGAGCTTGTCCACTTCAACATTAGATCCATAGTCAGCTAGAGCACGCACTTTTGCAGCTGGATCGTGGATGTGTGAAAATGCACTTGTTGCCATATCTGGAAATGAAAGATCACTTGAAATGTTAAAAAATGAATACTGAAATTCTTTCGTGCGATAACCAGAGTTGAGCACTTCTAGTTCTACTAAACTCTTGCTCTCATTTAACTCATCTGAAATCAACTTTTATAAATATAATTTATAATTTTTTTTTTTAAATTTACTCTTTTACTTCGAGGGTGATGGAATAAGCACTCAAGCGCTTTTTTAAAAAATTTTACATCCAGTCCCCGTGTGTATGCAGTTTTGTCAATTTTGTCATCCGTTCCCACCGGCACACAATGACCTACTCTTCCGAAAAGCGGAATGGGTTTTAACAGGTGTGCAAGATGTTCTGTGTGCATTCACACATGGGACCTTGGTTTATAGCCTCACCCGAAAGACTTTAGGGAGGGAATGGAGTTGGCACTGATGTTAACTCCAGAGGAAAAAGCCTCTTGAACGAGATTCAGACCCGGGTCAGCATATCATGAGTGCATCACTCTGACCACCAGCCTATTCCGTCCCCCACAAAGTACTTGCATGCTTCCTTTATTGTTTTACTTATAAATGGAAAATTCTGTGTTTATTCTTTCATAGCTGGTATCCTTAAACACTGACTTTGACCCTAAACGGCTAAAGATTGTACTCAGATTCATCAGACCTGTCTTCATTAAAATTTAAAGAGGAGAAAGGTATCATACAAAGCTGTCAATTAACTGACAACAGATCCTGAAGATAAGTGTACCCAGAAAATTGCTGAAATATCAGTTTCCTCTAATTAATCATTAATTAATGCGAATAAGACATTTCCTTTTCTTTCTTTCTGTTTTTTTATTTTTATTTTTTAAACTTGTACAACAGTCCTTTAAAACAGTTATTGGAAATTTGTGGATAAAAAACAAGAAGAAGGCCCTGAAACATGGATAACACATTAACAGGCAGATTTTCTGTATTTTTCCAAGGCATTTAACAAAATAATTCAATAGATCTATCTACTTGCTTACAAGCTGTGACCCTGTAAGCATATCCACCTAAGTTTGAAGTTCTTTAATAAATTACTATTTCTGATTTAACAGAAGGCATGCCATCTTGGTGATCTGAAAAAGACCTGTCCAATTCCAACTGTCAATTAGTTACTTACTGGCTTAAGTCAGTTAGTGGTGTGGTGGATTTAAACATTTTTTTTGCACAACCATCTCATTAAAATATCACAGAAAAC
This sequence comes from Stramonita haemastoma, assembly GCA_030674155.1. Taxonomy (NCBI): domain Eukaryota; kingdom Metazoa; phylum Mollusca; class Gastropoda; order Neogastropoda; family Muricidae; genus Stramonita; species Stramonita haemastoma. The sequence goes on from CM060316.1 coordinate 68,707,194, forward strand.
ATAGGACATTGTATCAAGTTTTGATAAAATACATGAATTATAAGATAAAAAACAGCAACAATACATAGCCCTGAAATGACACAGACATGGACATGCCCTCACACACACACACACACACACACACACACACACACAGTGACATACACACACACACACACACACACACACACACACACACACACACACACACACACACACACACACGATAGCCTAGTGGTCAGAACATTCCGCTCACAATTTGACGACCGGGTTTGAGTCCCGTTCAAGGAAATTTTTTTCCTGGAGTTCACACCAGTGCTGACTTCACTCGCCCCAAAAGTCCTTCGGATGAGACTATAAACCGAGGCCCTGTGTGCAAACGCTCGCAGATTATCTCGCGCACACGTTAAATCCTGTTCTGCTTTTCATAACAGTAGGCCATTGTGTGCCGGTGGGAATAGATGACAAGATTTACAAAACTGCATAAACACGGGGACTGGATGTAAAAACGCACACATGTGCTTTTTTTCTGCACACGAGTGCTTATTCTGTTATCCTTGATATAAAAGAATAAATAAATAAATAAATAAATAAATAAATTCCATTATCCTCGATATAAAAGAATAAATAAAAAATAAAAAGAATTAAAAAATACACACACACACAGATGTGACACACACACAGATATGACACACTCACACACACACACACACAGTGACACACACACACACACACACACACACACACACACACACCACATAACAGTGTACACACTAAAACTTCAACTTCTTCAAAATGAATGGAAAAGTAAGCCCACTATGGATAACATACATAAAGTGACATGAAGTCTACATGCTATAGTGTAATGGTCTGAATGAAGATTGAGAGCACAAGGGCATTACAATATTACATAAAGTAGGCACCAAATTGCAGGCCTACTCTTATACTTATAGTCTTATCCTGTTAAGTTTGGAAACTTCTACAAAAGATGAGGAACAAAACAACAGCAGTACCACATATGATACTTAAATTCAAAAGTATTTTGACTCCAAAATGCTATTAACAGCTATTTCATCTTCTGAGCAGATCTGTATTAAATTCTTGAAAATGACTCAGAAACTCCTGACAGCTGATGAGACTGGATTAGCACATTATTTTTTTAATATGAAAGTGGAGATCAGCTTTCGAATTTATCGGTTATCTTAAATAAACATAGCATTGGTCTTATAAACACGTAAACAAACAGTTATAATACCTACTTGCTTGTTCTTAACGTATGTTAAACTGAGTCTAATAAGTTGATAAACACCAAATCACAGTAGGGTGTCTCTCCTTGTACATTTCAACATAATCGTCTGCTCGAGGAAGGCTGCAAACAAACGGAAGTTGACAAAAATCAACAGAAAACCGTGAACAATAGAAAATAAAAAATATATGATAAAATGCTTGTTTTCAAAAGTGTCTCACAAAAAGGTTACCTTTTATTGTATATTTGTAATTCCAATAGAAAAATACTGTTTATGGTAAATATGAATTGATTTACTGAAAAATGTTGCGTGTCGATTCCGTTGCAAACAGTGTATAGTTTATTTACTGGATTGATTCCAAGGAGTAGTCTATCGGCTGATTCTAAAGTGGTCTTTTTTAGTCAAACTTACATGCTTAATACAGTGTTGCAGAGTGTATGATTTTGAAGGATCTGTCAGGCGTATCTTTGGAAAATTTATCATTTCAAGGTAAGAGTTGCATTTGAGACTCCGGTGGTTGATTTGCTCTAGAAACTCGGTTGTAAACATGTCAGTTCACCTCCCAATCCGAGTTTGACCTGCTGTAGAATAGGATGGTCAACACACTAAAAAGTTCCAAACGTTTGTATTGGTTTGATCAGTTAAATGATTATAATATTGAGGAAGTGTCGATCAGAAATCCGCCAGAAAAGCTGTGTGTGTTATCTTACGTCTTGTGCATGTCCAGTTGAAGTGTGATGGCTAAAGTTACCGCATATTGCGTTTGAGAGGTTCAGAAATCACGACTCTGAATGTTTTTCACTTTCAGCGATTTAGCCGCAGATACTGCTAGACTTAGTAAATTGCAATTTGCATACAGATGTACGTCTTTGACATGAGTTTATCACTAGATGCAAAAGTCTGTTGACAGACCAGGAGAGAGTGAAACATAGTTTTAATACAAGGTTTATACGACATAATGTATCGGCTTGTTTTGGCAAAAGCTTGCCATAAGTTTTGATTGGGGTCTTTGCAGAAACCAGAGTGCACTCTTGGAAAAACTGGACTGAGGCCTGACAGGATGAATTAAAAGAAAAAAATCAAAATCTTTGTGGCACTGAATAGTGGTAGACCATGTCCATGCTCTTCCACTATGCAGAATTTTGCTTTTTTCAGATTCTTCAGTGTTCTTTGGATTTTAGCTTGACACTCCATTTTGGGTGGTGATGTTGAAGTTATTTGTGGTGTAAATTATCATATTTTAATATATCATTAATATTCTTTTACGAAAACCTATCAATCGCAAAGAAGCGTAAACTTAAATGGTATGGGCATGTAACAAGATCAAAAGGACTTGCAATTTAAACAATGCTGCAAGGCACTATCCAGGGAGGAAGGAAGAAGATGGGAGAACAACAGCGAATGGACAGGCCTAGAACTCAACAAAACTTTGAGAAAAGCAGAACAGAGAGAGGAATGGAGGGAACTGGTTGTCAAATCTTCAGGGGTGTTCCCACGGTCACCAGACTAAGGGATTGATGTATACGATAGATTCTTAATTTTACATTCCCTCTGAGCTTATCTTACTTTGTTTCTGACAGGGAATGAAAACAGTAGTATATTTTTTGTTTTGTTTTTGTTGTTCCTTGGCTTTCCAAGAGTGCTGAGTGGGTCTGAGGTTCATCAAATGACTAATGCAGTAATGATGAGCTTTTGTGTATGGGAGTTGGGACTGTTTTTGCCCACCATTAAAGTAGCCACATTTTTGACTTCAAGGATAGCATATGATTTAAAGTCTGTGGCTATGTCACACCAGCACTTTGGAGTGTATGACTTTGGTAATACAATATTGTAAATTATAAATTTATAAATGCTATCACTGCGATGTGCAATAATAATATAATGCATTGAGATTCAAACCACTTGATGACAAGGCTGCAGTGAGAATGGCCTTGTCAGTTGTCATACCTGGGAAAGCTTTTGTAATGTTGTTATGCATCATTCCATCAAAAAGTGGACATAAATCGTGATTGAATTTGAACATGTTTAGTGCTGTTTAGGGAATTGAGCACTACAACTTTAGTACAAGTACATTGACATGACAGTGAGATGTCGATCATATTGCATTGCATTGCAGTGAAAGCCCAAGCTGAATAGTTAAACAGCTATAAAAGGTAAAAGGTTAAGGTGTCCCATAGCCATACCCTTTGTGGTTGTAGGGGAGCGAGGCATTACCAACAGAGACGTCAGCTTCTCTTGGGGCCTGCAAATTGAGAGTGGCACCCATCTATTTTCTCTCCCTTGCTGCTTTACCTTCCCTGACCCTAAAAAGGGCAGGTGCCCATTTACAGCTGGGTGAACTGTACTGAAGCCAAGGTGCAAATGGTCACCCATCCAACTGGTAACCATGCTCGACAGTGCTTAACTTGGGGAAAATGAGCACTCTGACCACTTAGCTATCCGGTATCCCCCCAAATATATTGAAAACTCATTTCGAGAGATATTTAAGTCTAGTTTGGAGACATATAGTTGAAAAAACCCGTCACTTAAAATTAAAATCAGTTTATGCACAAGTTGCAGAGCAAGCAAAAAAAACATATTTAAAAAAAAAAACGAGCTCTCAACTTCAAATGAAAGCAAAATGAAGACCCCCCTCCCCCCCAAAAAAGTGTGTGTGTGTGTGTGTGTGTGTGTGTGTGTGTGTGTGTGTGTGTGTGTGTTATGTGTGTGTGTTGATGTGTGTGTGTGTGATGTGTGTGTGTGTGTATGTGTGTGTGTGTGTGTGTGTGTGTGTGTGTGTGTGTGTGTGTGTGTGTGTGTGTGTGTGTGCATGTGAATCTTTTCATAACCTTGTTTTTGCACTTGTATCATCGTATGTTTTGTACGATTATTGTGTATGGCATTATTGATGTAACAGTTCTATAATCTTAAAATGATGTTTTGCAACATTTTGTAAGCTCATTTTTTTCCATCCTGTTGAACTTTATTTTTGGGTGGAACATTTGATATTTAACTTTAAGTAATAAGTAATCGATATATCATCTCAGCTCTGTGTGTGTGTGTGTCACTGTGTGTGTGTTATTTATTTATTTATTTTATTCTTTTATATCGAGAATAATGGATAATGTGTGTCTGTGTGTCTATGTGTCTGTGTGTGTCTGTGTGTCTGTGTGACATACACATTTACATGCATGAGAGAGAGAGAGAGAGAGAGGGACAGACAGACACAGACATATCACTTACAATCTAGGTCTATGCTTGATATTTTTGGCTGCAGTAGAAAGTTATATCAACCTTTGAAAAATGACACAAATTTATGCCACAGATGTGTGTTTTTTTATAGTTAAAATTTTTTTTTTTTTTAATGATTATAAGAACCATTTTTTGACTACCTCATTTCATTTGATCTAAATTTGCTTCAAATATAGTGTTGTTTATTCCAATCCCTCTAGAGATGCAAAACAACCTCCTGACCAAGGCTCATCTTGTAGATTTGTACTAAGTACTGTATTCTTGGTTGAGAATACAAGATTTACTTTTTGGTCTCCATAACTTTAGGCCCATTGCCCAGCCACCTGAAGAGATTCTGCATTGTGCTGACTTACTTCAGTTATGTTCAGTGTTTTGATGCAATAAATATATCCTGGGCAGCATTTACTGACCCAGTTTATATTGTACTAGTACTAGCGCTCAAGAAGAATGGCTCACTCTGTTACTTACTGACACACTAAATGCACGCAGGGCAGAGGCCTTGTTGGTGACTGATGAGTGAGATGTCAACAAGTGATGACTGTCACTGGATTCACTGAGTCAGCCATTGAAAGACAGTCACGATCCATAAATTTATAGACCTGTCTGCATACTGAGACACATAGTGACATACTGATAACTCAACACAGAAAGTGAAAGGTGAGATGACAGATGTATTTAAATTTAAATACATTGAGTCTTCATCAAACGCTCAGACAGCAACTGTTTAAATAGTTTGAGTGATTAGGGCAAGAAATAACGTATAATCTAATATATTCTCATTAATCATGAAACAGAAGTTGTTTTTTTTCTGGACAGTGGACTGCAAGACTGTCAACTAAAACATTAATGATGTTTGTGGAGTCTATCCAAATTCTGCATGGAAATAAGCTTTGAAACTGTGTCAGGGCTGTGGTCAACACTTCATTCATAATTTAACCCCAGCAAAATTTAGGCTAGAGAGGGAGATACAGACACAGGTCTATGTCTGGGAACTTGTTTTTTTTGTGGTGATTTAAGAAAAATGTTAAAATTCTGATCCTTAAAGTGGATAATGAACTTCATGCTTGCAGTCCATAGCATTCCCAATAGTATTCTCAAAGTGAGCTAAAACCAGTAAATTCCAACAAACTTTACACATTTTGTCTTTAACTGTTTTGTTTTGATGGAGGATCTTACTCACAATCCTTTAGCTCAGTGGCTGAGAGTGACACTGACACTGCAGTTTAGTGCACTAACCATTTTCATTGTGCTAAGTCAAGTCTGCAGTCTTCATCTCTGCATGATTACTTATTAGTTTTCTTGGGACTGAAGATATCGATTAGGATTCTGCAAACTTAGGTGGACTATACACTATACTTCGTGTGTCTATAGTCTTTTATTTTTATAGTAACCGTTGCTTGTTTGACCTGCTTTTAACGATTCATTCAGGAGGCCTTTTGATTAAAGGACTTGTTGTAAATTTTGTTATTAGATATTATACTTTTAATGTTTTATAGTATAGTACATTACTAGTATCATATGTGATACGAAAATAAAATGTTTCACAAGTGTGATATATATATATTATATATGTTGATTGCTGAATGAATCACTGTCAGAATACCAAATGTTATGTTATACATGTTTGTTTTTTTCAGGCCTCAACAAAACAATGACTTGATGAACAGAATGCGCAAGTTTGTCAGCCCTCGTGTCAAGCACAAGGTGCTTGACCCTCCAAACAAAACATTCGGCGTGCCCCTGGATGAGCTTGTGCGTCAGGCCCCATCGGATGTTGATGCTGTGCCAGCAGCTGTCAAGAAAATCTGTGAACACATCTACAAACATGGTATGACTTCATGTCGTAGACTTAATTATTTAATAAAAAATTGCATTTGCTTACTACAGTGTGAGAAGCTTAGTGTTCGCCATCTGTTGCCAAATGTTGTCAAAACATGATGAACAATTGCAGCTCTGTGTGTGTGTGTGTGTGTGTGTGTGTGTGTGTGTGTGTGTGTGTGTGTGTGTGTGTGTGAGTTTTTATATTGAACTCATGGCTTGTCAGGTGGGACAGGCTCATGGCTAAACCTCTAATTGTGTCAAATCGATGTGTTTACAATATTTGTAATAACTGCTAAACTGGCATAGCTAAAATTCTTTGTTCATAACCAAATGTGCTGTCTGATTTATGGTAAGAATTGCGCTTTGTGGTGTGTGTGTGTGTGTGTGTGTGTGTGTGTGTGTGTGTGTGTGTGTGTGTGTGTGTGTGTGTGTGTGTGTGTGTGTGTGTGTGTGTACATTGTGTGTGTGTGTGTGTGTGTGTGTGTGTGTGTGTGTGTGTGTGTGTGTGTGTTGTGTGTGTGTGTTGTGTGTGTGTGTGTGTGTGTGTGTGTGTGTGTGTGTGAGAGTGGAGACAGACAGACAGACAGACAGACAGACAGAAACAGAGAGAGGGTTTGTGTAGACAGGTGCATGTGTGATGTTTTTATTTTATAATACACAACTTGAGGAAAGCAATTGATGTTGTTTTTTATTTGTTTGTCTAAAATGACCAGATTAGATCTATAAGAAAAGCAATTAAACACAAAAATGAAGAAAAAAGCTAGCATGAAACTCACTGAATGATACTCAGTTTCTGCATTGGAAATTACTTCTCAGATAGGACTGAAGAATTTTGCATATCTAGATCTATGGACTCCAATCTAAGATCTAAGAAGTCAAAGGTGAAGGCCCCTATTGTCCTAGCCTTATGACCTGTTTTGTTTCATGTTTTTAATTATTGATCAGTTGAATTCATGCATTTTTTTCATTTCTGTGAAAGGGTGTTCTTTCTGATGTGCCACTTTTGTGTGCGAAAGTGGTGAGATAAGTTTTCAACATTTTAGTATGATATAAATAGCATTGACCTTTTTTGTATTCCTGGCAATTCACTGACACTAGTGACAGGCGGTAATCACTAATCTTCAGAAACATGAACGGGAACTGAAATTCATAGTTGTCTACAGACAGTATTTGAGCTCACCTTACCCAGTGGTAATTGATTGAGATTTCTTTTTCTTTTGTTGATTTTTTTTTTTGGGGGGGGTATTTTTTTGGTTTAGTCTTCCTTTTCTTCCACTGTCGTGCAACAAGGGATCTCTTTCCTACCAAGAAATTGTTTTATGAAACATTAGCATAACCTGTAGTTTCAGTTTTTTATCTTAGATTCAGCATATATATACATATTAAGTTAAAGTCTGTCCTGAGCCTAAGGCTCATCAGTCCGGTGCTTATCCCGGTTTCTGTGGCGTTAAGCGACTGAGAGTCATAGACTCCCCCCTGGATAGGACGCCAATCTATCGCAGGGTTAACTCCCAACACAAGGTTGGTACCCCTTTTACACCTGGGTGGGGTGAGAAAATAGCCGTAAAGTGCCTTTTCCAAGGGCACAATGCCATAGCCGAAAGCTGGGATCGAACCTGCAACCTTAATTAGATTACTTCCCTTGCGATCGGAATGCCAATCGCAGCGTCGTGGGTGTAACGTTTGTGATCCACACCTGTGAATTGTCGCCGCGTTCTGTATCGTTGGGGGGTGGTCGAAAAGCCGTCCTCTGCATGCACTTTGCCCGTAGCGGTAAATGTAGTATTTATGCAGCCTCTTTTTAGAGGCCATATTCCCACTGTCTGACCGTGCTGTCGTCGCCGAAAAGTTGTACAGAGTCGCGGAGATCAAATTCTGCAATCTGTTACAAAGTGGCGTCGCCGACAGGATGGAAAGAACTTAGGGCTACTGATTTGAGCGTCAAATACGCTGGTCAGTACCCACTGTGCCTCGGGACGCGGCACAAAGTCAGCGGTGGTGGATGTGGCAGGGCGGTTAATTAGATTACTTCCCTTGCGATCGGAACTGCCAATCGCAGCGTCGTGGGTGTAACGTTTGGATCCACACCTGTGAATTGTGCGACGTTCTGTATCGTTGGGGGGTGGTCGAAAGCCGTCCTTGCATGCACTTTGCCCGTAGCAGTAAAATGTAGTATTTATGCAGCCTCTTTTTAGAGGCCATATTCCACTGTCTGACCGTGCTGTCGTCACGAGAAGATTGTACAGAGTCGCGGCAGATCAAATATCTGCAATCTGTTACACTTTAGATTAACAGTCCAATGCCCTAACCACTAGACTACAGCGGCGGCAGCAATATATATATATATATTATATATTCAGAATAAAAGAAATGTGTCGATTGTTAGCTAATAATACTTAATAGTGAGTTGTCAGTCTTGTTATATACTAAGTATGTTAAAGTCTGTCCCGAGCCATAAGGTCTCATCAGGCCGGTGCTTATCCGGTTTCTGTGCGTTAAGCGACTGAGAGTCATAGACTCCCCCCTGGATAGGGACGCCAGTTCTTCACAGGATTAACCCCCAGCACAAGGTTGGTACCCTTTTACACCTGGGTGGGGTGAGAAAAATAGCGTAAGTGCCTTTTCCAAGGGCACAACGCCATAGCGGAATAGCTGGGATCGAACCCGCAACCTTTAGATTACGAGTACAACGCCCTAACCACTAGGCCACAGCGGCGGTCTATACTAAAGTATACTGATTTAGAATTGTCATTTTTCCTATCTTTGTAAATTGGTGTGAAAACTTGTCATGAAAAACTATGTTCTTAGGAGTTGACCAGGAAGGCATATTCCGTGTCAGTGGAAGTGCCCGGATTGTGGACAAGCTGAAGACGTCCTTCAACACATCAGGAGATGCTGACCTGGATGGGGAGAATGATATCATGGCTGTAGCAGGACTGTTGAAACTTTTTCTTAGGGAACTGCCTGATTCTCTGGTCCCAGAACATCTGACTCAAGAGTTCATTGCTATTCAAACTGGTAGGTTTAAACTGGAAGAGTTTTTGAGTGTGATGTTGAGGGTTGTTTTGTTGTTGTTATTTAAAGAGAGAGAGAGAGAGAGAGAGAGAGAGAGAGAGAGAGAGAGAGAGAGAGAGAGAGAGAGAGAGAGAGTGTCGTGTCTGTGTCTGTGTCTGTGTGTGTGCACCTTGGCTGGTATAAATATTGCGGGCAACATTTTCAAAGGATCACAATATTATTCAATTTTGTATGTTTAAGGGTGATTTTTTTTTCACTAAGTGGTCTTTTGTTTTTTTGTTTGTTTGTTTTTGTTCCTTTTCCTTTCCAAAATTTATGAATGGTGAGATTTTGTGTATAAATGTGACGGTTTCTGCCCAACATTGAGGTAGCCACATTCAGACTTCGAGGATACCTGAGGGATGTAAATAGCCTTGGCTGTAGCAATCTTGCCCATTTAAACCAAAAGAGAAAGTTTGTTTACAAATCTGCAAATGAATGAAGGGAAAGTGTGTGGGTTTTTTATTTTTTTATTATTTTTTTTAAGTAAAGTATACTTTCCCCCCCCCAAACAATCACTGGTTGTACCTGAGTAGATGTGTATCATTGTAAGTTCAGTGCACAGTTCTCCCAAGGTCACTGTGTGTTTCTTCATAATACACTGATATTTTCTAAGAAATAAATGTCTTTAAGTTGTATTGTCTTGACCAGCAGCATAAAGTTGTGCCCTTGTTTCTTTTTGTAAGTCATCAAAATTATCATATCTAAAGCACATACATGCAATGAGTTCTTCTTGCACATATGGGAAATAAATTCAAGGCTCATTTGTTCATGGGTTGATCTTGGAAACTTATAGGAGGGGGGTGGAGGGTGTCGTAAAAATTCCTTTATTAATCCAGGTACTGCAGAGATTAGAATCTGTCACTATTATTGTAAGGATTATTAGAAAATTACCGCCCTTTTCATCTGACTGAAAATGTGTTTGTATCATGTGTGTCAAGTTAGTTACAAGTGTTTGATTTGAGAGATTGTATTGACTTGTGAATGCACTAACTAGGGAATTGTAAATTTTATCTGTGATATATATATACACTAACCATTAAAATGGCTAGTTTTCATATTTTTTCCCTTCAGAACTAGTTGAATAATTTTCAAAGGTGTTGAAATGAAATGGGCAGGGAACTGATAACCTAAATATTGATGTACGAAGGCAGCAAGCAAAAAAATGTCAGTAATTATAGAGAAGGCCATATCTTTTGAATTGACATTGAGTTTTTGAATGGATTCAGGTATGTCGAACAAACAAGACTACATACTGCGCCTGAGGTCACGTCTGGACAGCTTGCCAGAGGAGAATTACATGCTGCTGAAGTATGTCATGTGCTTTCTGGTGGCTGTCTCATCCCACCATGATGAGAACAAAATGGGACCAATGGCTCTTGCTATTGTCTTTGGACCCAATATCTTCAGGTATGATGATGTAGTTTAGTTGGGGTGGTTGTGTTGTCATTAAATTGATTAGTGTATTTTTTCACTTATATGGAGCTCTGTGGGGGTCTAAGAGGCTCTTTCAGTATAATAGCATTCTCATTCTGGAAAGTCTGTTTTAGAAATTTCGCCTTTTCTGTCTTTCCATGATGTTGTTTCTCTTCTTGCTTTATGCTTGCAGTATTTAAAAGTTAAGTCTGTCCCGGCCATAAGCTCATCGCTGCTTATCCGTTTCTGGGCGTAACGACTGAAGTCATAGACTCCTCTGATAGACGCCATTATCGCAGGTACCCAACACAAGGTGTACCCTTTAACCTGGTGGGTGAAAATACCTAAAGTCCTTTTCCAAGACACGCTAACCGAAAGCTGGATTGACCACAACCTTAGATTACTAGTCACCCTACCATAACTACAGCGGCGGCTACTCATCAATGCTTCTGTTTTTCAGAAGTATAAATAAATCTCATTGAATTCGAATGTCCCCCTTGTTTCGTCTTCATGAACATTCCCATTTTTTGGGAATGTGAGATTGAGATTTTTGTGACATGTAAGCCATGGTAATGGCGCTGTACGCTAATAATAGGTATATTTGTCCATTTCTCATTTTGGAAATTGCTACCCAGAAAAGATTTTGACGGTCTGTTTTATATATAATTTGTTAGGTGTGTTTGTGACCTGAACCTCACTACATCATTTCAGTGTAAGAGAAACTATCAACACTTTTTACGTATCTCCACAATCCGCAATATGAAAGACAGAAATCTTATGCCTTGACACGGGTAACTCAATGTCTTAGCACCGTTTTTTCATGTTTCATTAAATAACTGACAGTAAACATTTTTTTTGGGGGGAGGGAGGATGGGGGTTGTTGTGCAGGCCCTTACAAATGGGTATGATGTGATGAAGAGCAGGGGAGAAAACTCACTGGGTTGAGTACGTTAAGGTAGAAAATGACGCTTTCCCTACAGGTACTTTGTTGTGGTGACCAGGTGGTGAAGTTGAAAACACAGGGATGGGCACAAGATGTCTATTATTTAGTGTTTTTTGGCTTATATGTCATTTCATTTGTATTGCATACCACTTCAAGTCATGACAGATTTATCTGCGTGAAATTTGGGCTGCTTTAACTGAAAGAGCGTGTAGCCACAAGAGCAGTGCCACCCATTATTTTTTTATTTTCTTTTCCTATCTGCATAATTGTGTATTTGGTTTTCTGTAAGAGTGCCTTCTTTTTTCTACAGAATTTTGCCAGGGACAACTCTCTTGCTGCGTGGGTTCTTTTATGTGCATTAAACGAGTATTGCACATGGGACTTCCGTTTAACGTCTCATTTGAAAGACTTTGGCACCCAGACCACCAGCTCATGATATAATGGATGGAAGAAACCACAAACACTTGAAACCCTGATTTTTTGCTTTCTAGACAGGTGCGTTACCTCTAGATCACCAATCTGCCCGTTATTTGTGTCTTTCTTTTAAAACATTAAAAAAAATTTTTTTTACTTTGAAGTGTTTGTTGTTATCTTGTTTATCATAATCTGAGGATGGTCAAATTGAGTGCAACAGTATTGTCCTCATTATGGTCTGGTTTTATTTGCCTGTAGGAATAGAATAGTTCAGGTAATGAGTCATTAAGCGTGTGTGTGGTGTGTGTGTGTGTGTGTGTGTGTGTGTGTGTGTGTGTGTGTGTGCGTGTGTGTGTGCATGTGTGCGTGCGTGTGAGCCCAGTCAGAACGGCTATAAACATAGGGAAATGACCTGAAATTTGTAGGTAGCATGAGCTCTTGTTATATTCAATTTTATTATCATTATCATTGTCATCATTGTTGTATCATGATCATCATAACCCTCATCATCATCATCATCATCATCATCATATTATTATTATTATTGTCATCATCATCATTGTTGTTGTTGATGTTGTTTACCTGAATCATTCTGTTTTTTTTTTTTTTTAATCTATAGAAACCTTGACATCTTGCAGGATCTGTTGTGCTTGCTTTTACCTGCTTCTGAATCCATCGTTAAGATTTTTCAGACAGCTAGTCTAGGAAAAAAAAATCAAGAATTTACTTTTTAAAACTGAATAATTGATGTGTGTTTAGGAAGGTTTGATCAGTTTCAGTTATCATAATCTGTTGTTTTTTTTTAAGTTGTACCACATGATGTTCATAGTATAAATTTCTTAAGGGATTGAAAACGTCAAAATCAGAATAAAGCAACCCCCCCCCCCCAAAAAAAAAAAAAAAAAAAAAAAAGAAGAAGAAAGAAAGCACTAAAGAATAACCAAACTAAAAGAACACCCAAACACGAATTTTTAAAATATTTTTTTTAAAAGCCTCAACAGTAAAGAAAGTAATCAAATGAACCCTTACCTTGAAATTTTCTGATGTTACATTTGAAAGGCTCTACATGTGCTGAATGGAAATAAGATGAGACGTCATTGGCATCTGGTTGTGTTGTGAGTGTGTGCAGTGCATGCATCAAAGTTGATAGTATAGACCCTACTTTAAAATTGTTTCATATGGTAGTTATGAAGGTTTTGTATGTAACAGATGTGGAGATGGTATTGACGGGCTGAAGGACCAAGGCACGATAAACGTTTTGGTTTCCCAGTTCATCACTGAATATAAACAGCTGTTTCGAGATGATGAAGAGATAGACCCTGTAGAAATATGGGTGAGTAGAGTTTCCCTCTTACTCATTGTTACAGCATCTGTTATTGTTCTATGTACTAAAAGCATTGCGGATGATACATATTACACTACACAGCCTGGGTAATGTGCTTGAGCCAGCAGATTATTACTAAGAATAGTGATACAAGTGAGTGGGTGGGTGAGTACACGTGTGTGTGTTGTATTATATTGAATTCATGGCAGATTTCTCTGCGTGAAATTTGGACTGCTCTCCCCGGGGAGAGCGCATCACCACAAGAGCAGTGCCACCCATATATTTTTTTCCCTTTTCTTGTCTGCATGTGTATTTGTTTTTCTATCATAGTGGCTTTTTTCAATAGAAATTTGCCAGGGACAACTCTGGTTTCCACTGGTTCTTTTACATGCGCTAAATGGGTGTTGTACATAGGAGTGGTTTTATTTATTTTTTAAAATCTGTTTATTCTTGTACTTTTGAGGATAATGAAATAAGCACTTGTATGCTTTTTTTTTTTTTACATCCAGTCCCCGTGTGTATGTGATTTTGTAAACTTTGTCATCTGTTCCCACCGGCACAAATGGCTACTCTTTAGAAAAACGGAACAGGTTTTAACATGTGTTTAAGATGTTCTGTGAGGGTGTGTGTGTGTGTGTGTGTGTATATGTGTGTGTGTGTGTGTGTGTGTGTGTGTGTGTGTGTGTGTGTGTGTGTGTGTGTGTGTGTAAACATGTATGTGTGAGCACACATTTGTTCTTCTAATCACTTATTTGGCCTTTAGTAATATCTTACTTGGTATTAAGAGTACAAACAGTACATAGAACATTAGGGGAATAGAATATCAGACAAATCTTTATCAAAATATTTTAAAAACCAGCTGCCATATGGCAATGAGAAATGTGTCAGTTTCTGGGCTGGAATGTCTTGGGTTTGGATCCCAAAAAAGTCAGAGTTGTTTTGTTTTTTTCCTCTTGGACACTAGCCGACTCCAACCCAGAGTGAGTTTGCTATGGGCTTATTGGTAAGACTGGGACTACTCAGTCAAGCTTTATTCATGTTACAGATGGAATTTTAGAGTGTTGCTCAAATTACTTGACCAACAGTATAGGTGTATGTATGTATCTCTTTGGCCTAATTGTTACCAGGATATATTGCACTGTCAAGTAGTCTTACAGCAGGTGCATTTCCTTAGCATCATTGCAACATGATCCTCATTGCTGTTGACTATCATGCCATTAAAAAAAACCCAACAAACTCTTATACAGTGGCCCCTGTTGCTTTGGTCAGATGTTGACCACAGTTTTGGCTTCCCAAATACTTCCCAACCTGTGGTGAGTTGGTGTCAAAGCCTTAAGGGTCAGAGTTTCATAAGGGAAGGCATTGGAGGGATATTGTGGTGGTCACCACTGCAGGGGAACTCTGTGATTTAGGTATCATTGTTGTCAGCAGTGGGCTTAGTAGCTAGATGACCTGTATTTTATTAGCTCAGAACAGGCACCACTAAACTCTTCTGAAGTGAGTCAGCAGCATTGCAGGGCCCTTCTCGTTGGAGACCCCACTTCAACTCAATAATCATAAGCTCCCTAGGGAGTTCTGACCCTGAGAATACAACATGATAAGCCTAGGCAGCAAAAAAAAAAGAAAAAAAAGAAAAGAAAAAAGAGAAACATTCTCCACCCATGCTCCATTTAGAGAAGTTTTGTGATAATTGTGTAATATTTTAGTTACCTTCTGTATTCTGAGCATGTCCAGCAATTGCTGCTCTGATTGTCAGGTAGAGTAAGAGTTAAAAAGAAAAAGGGATGTCAGCAGAATACAGAAAAAAATCTGTGTGTGTGTGTGTGTGTGTGTGTGTGTGTGTGTGTGTGTGTGTGTGTGTGTGTGTGTGTGTGTGCATGTACATTGTGTGTGTGTGTGTGTGAGGGTATGTCTATGACTGTGTCATTTTGTGTGTGTACATATGTACTGTATGCATGTGCTCTGTTTATCAGAAACAGAAAACAAAGAAGACCCCCCCTCCCAGGCCCCCTCCACCTCAGGTGATGATGAATTCACCTTCTGTCACACCTGTGTCAGTACCTGCTGAGGAGTTCAAGCCTATACCTGCACCAAGAAAGGTAGAATTGACAGTTCTAGTACTTTAGATAATTTTTTGTCATGGATTTTGTGTGTGTGTGTGTGTGTGTGTGTGTGTGTGTGTGTGTGTGTGTGTGTGCGTGTGCGTGCGATTAAATGACTGTTAATAGGCATGTGTATGTGTGTTCATGCATGCCTGTGTGTGTGCAATTGTGTGTGCATACATGGGTGAGTGTGTGTGTGTGTGTGTGTGTGTGTGTGTGTGTGTGTGTGTGTGTGTGTGTGTGTGTGTGTGTGTGTGTTCTTCAATTTAACATTTTTCCATTTTAAGTGATACCAGGTGTGTGTGTGTGTGTGTGTGTGTGTGTGTGTGTGTGTGTGTGTGTGTGTGTGTGTGTGTGTGTGTGTGTGTGTAAATACATGTGTGTAAAAAAAAAAAAAAAGGTGAATATGTCCCCATAACCTATGCAGTCTTTGGGGAGCGTGGTGTCAGAAACCTTCGCTTCTCTATAGGCCAGCATTTTGAAGGGGCAACCCATCTTCTCTTCTTTGCTGTGTTACCTTCCCAGTCCCTAAAGAAGGCAGGCCATTTACAGCTGGGTGAACCTGGGGACTGTACTGAAGCCAAGGCATGCAAACCATCACCCATCCAAGAAGTAGCCACACTCAATGCCGCCTAACCTTACTTTGGGGAGAGTGAGTGTTCCCATCCCTGAGCCATCCCTGGAACTTGTGTGTGTATAAATATGTAAATATTTATGCATCATATGCACACACACAGAGACTTACAGACTTACACACACACACACACACACACACACACACACACACACACACACACACACACACACACACACACACACACACACACACACATGCATCCTTCGGATGAGACTTTAAACCGAGGCCCCGTGTGCGAACACACGCAGAACATCTTGCACACGCGTTAAATCCTGTTCCACTTTTTGTAAGAGTAGGCCATCGTGTGCCGGTGGGAACAGATGACAATATTTACAAAAACTGCATACACACGGGGACCAGATGAAAAAAAGCACATGATTGCTTATTCTGTTATCCTCAATATAAAAGAATGAATAAATAAATAAATAAATAAACAAACACGCACACACACCAGGTTTAATTTGCCCTCGACACACGGCCTGAATAAGTCGATGCATTGCCCGGTGACTCCTCAAGGAGTTGAAGAAGAAGTCTAGTAGAGTGAAGTCAGTGTGTCTAGTAAAATGAAGTCAGAGTGTGGTGACCTGATCCTGTGCAGATGCAGTATGACAGTTCTCAGTACCAAGATGGTGAGACAGAGGCCAATGACAAGAGTGAAGTCACCGTCAACAATCGCAGCACCACTAACCATCACCAGTCACCACACTTCAGTGATGAGGAGAGTCATGGCAGAGCCTCTCCATTCGTGTTGGAAAGGTAATCTTGACTTTTGGGTTGGTTGGTTGGTTTTTCTTCTAATTTTATATTTGCTTTCTAGCTTCTGGTTGGCACTCATTTAGTTTTTTTACTTGGTTTTCAGGCTATTTGGTCGTTTGGATTTCATTAGAATGGACTTTTCCTAATTCACCTTTGGTCAAATTTGGTTCTGTCATTGGCCATAGTTAGGGCACCACTGGCATTGGAAAGTCAAGAACAGAGATCAGAAGGCAAGGATGCAATGTAGGACAAATAAAATACTTGTAGGTGTGGAGGAAAGGATACCAGAGAAAGAAATCAAAGGAGAAGAAAAGTCATTGTTTATCTACTGTAGTATATTTAGAACCAGCCTATAGATTTTCTAGGGGTACAGTTTCAGTGTTGGCAATCAACTGCAGAAGTGAGAATTATAGTGTCAACATTCTATTCAAAATGTATTTTTGTTCTTATGGATTCTACAGCTTTGAGATTGTTTTTGTAAACTTATATACATGCTCCATTGGTTTTTGAATTTTTTTTATTTTATTGTTTCATGTTTTGTTTAAACTCTTTCAGGATCAGGTATTGCCAAAATACAGATGATAAATGATATGTGTAATCAAATAATATAAATGTGAATGTGGTATCAACTGCCGTAAATGAGTAGCATGATTATTACCTGACAATTTTTCTTCTTTGCTAAATTACAGTTTTTGCCATCTTTGTTTTGCAGTGAAAGCCTCAGCATCATTGAATCTCCAATGGTGACAGCTAGAACATCTGAGTAAGTAACTGTCTGACCTGTATAGTGAACCTCAATTTAGCATGTTGTCTATTTGCTTGGAAAGATGAAGATACACATTTTTGAGAAGTTTTTGTATGCCATTTTGTCTGTGGAAGAAAATGTTTTGATTCTGACAGAGAATTAAAATAGTTAAATGTAAAGCACAACATTTGAAAGTTTTCTGAATGTTCTCAAGATAAAAAGACTTTCACAGTTTCACAATCTCTGTTTGGGAGACACTGTGCCCAAGTTTTTGTGACATCTAGCATAGAGCTGACATATTGTGTTCAGTACTGTTTCTGTAAAAATTCTTAGAAATTCATACTTTTCTTGTTGTGCCTTCATGGCACTTTGCAGAAGTTCTAGCTTTTGTCTTAGATATCAATCTTTTTGTGTCGGGAGAATGTGATTTTGAAGAAAGTAAAAAGTACCAAAATCCCGTTTGAAATATGCTTGCAGAATCATCTACAGCATTATACTGAAGTGTTATGGAGGCAAAATAAAACAACAACAAAAACAAAACTATAATCTGAGTCTCACAGGAGAACTGTCTGTATAAATTTTAAGCAAAGAACAGTGGAATAGGGAATTGTTATGTTGCAAGAAATTTTGTTAAATACTGTTATTATTTTCACACTTGTGTGTTTTTACTGTTTCAACAGACTGGTGGAGAAGACAATATATGACACTATCACTGAGCGGCTCTTTGGCAATGATCAGACATCAGCAAGAGGTATTGTTTTGCTGGTTTTTGTTGTGAAATGGGGATAAAATATTTCATGGGGAACAGGGGTGGGAAATAGGCCTAGCTACCCACTTGGAATGAAAGAGACTATTTTGATTTATATTTGCCTTGCTAACAAACAAAAAGCAAATTAACATAACTTGACCAACCAACCAAAGATCCAACCACCACCCAAACAAACAAGGAACAAAACATACAAAAAAGCAAAAGAACATAAGATCCTGAAAAAAAAGCACAGAATATGGTAAGTCAGTCAAAATTTTAACAGGAATGAAAATGAATTGACTGGAGGGAAAGAACGAGATTTATTTATGTCTTTTGGTTAATGTAGATTATCAACAGCCAGTAATGACATCTGTTGTGACAAGAGGAAAGTGGAAAAGGGAAGTCATGTTGATTTTTGTGTTTATCACGTGAGGGAAATAGAAAGAGAATGTCTGATACATGAAAAGTTTAGATGACTGTGGAATAGTGAACAAATTTGCATGGGTTTTTCTTTCCTTCTTGACACTACATAAAAAGTCAATAGGTTGTGACACAAGAATCTGTTGTTGTTTTTTCAATTATGGCACTTAGTTTGTGCTGTGTTACAGGTTCACCATTGCCAAGCAAGTTTGTGGAAGTGGAAAACACAGACCATCGGTTAGTACATTGGAAGATTTAGAAATGGATTCAGTCATTTTCTGTATTTTGATGCCTTAGAGCAAGATCTGTTTATCGTGAAGAAATAACCAATTTTCAATTCAATTATCTGGGAAAGATTGTCAAATTCTGTACTACCCCATGCTTGCCTGGGAGGAAGTGCCATGCCTGCTGTATTTTCTCTGCAAATGCAGGTAGTTTGGCTTCACTGCCAATGGTTTTTCTAGTGTGGCATTTATAGGAAATTCCTATTTTTCCCCTACTAACATCGCTTTGAAAGGATGATAAAGATCACATGAACACCCATCCTGTCTCCAAAAACCAAATACTTTTCATTCAATCCTTGATTTGTTCTGACCTTTGAAACTTTTTAAGTGAGCATATCTCGAAACTTTTGAAAATGACTTCTCTGTTGATAGACTGTTTTTGCTCCAAGGCATCAATTTAGTGAAGAAGTGATAGGATTGAAATTCTACTGACTAGTGCTAAACAGAATCTTGCTCCAAGGCATCAGTTTAGTGAAAAAGTGATTGGATTGAAATTCAACTGACTAGTGCTAAACAGAATCTCATAGCTTGATGCTGGTGTAGTTGCACTGTGATTTGTTGATATGAATTGTGTGCATGTGTGTGTGTGTGTTTCATTTTTGATCAGTGGTACTAAACTATGCATTCAAAGAATTCAGAATGGGTACAGCTGACTTATGTGCATTGGTGTTTTTTGATAATCATGTGTTTGTGTTAGTGTGTTCAATCTCTTGAATTAAAATAAGTGTATATTGATTATCTGTCTCTATTCTCATGAAACATTATTTTATAAAAATGTATTGTTGTATAAACTATCTTTAGAAATTCATAGCGCACAAGTCAAAGGGTACATACCAAACTAAGGGGCACAGTTGTATTCTAGAATCACCTAAGAGTGCAAATGTACCACTAGACTGGCTGTGAAAGATTTTGGTTTTTTGTACTGTACTTAGAGCATGAATGGGGCTGAGTTTACCTCTTCACTCACTCCTTTAAAAAGATGGCATTTGCTGTGGCCATGGGTCAGTTTATGATGTGGCATCTGACATTGTACTAATTTCACAGTGAGTGTCCTCTGGGCAGACACATCTGTCCATTCCATTGTGATAATTTATGAGTATCTTGAATATAAAAAAAAATCAAAATTTATAAATTTTTTTATCATATAGCATATTGCACCTTTATTTTTTTTAATGTGAAAATAATGAATTTTTTTTTTTTTTTTGAGAATCGAGAAATCATTCAATAATGAAGATAATGTTGTCAAGCTTTGCTATTGACTAGCTTATTTTCTTTTACATCTTACCTCTAGATTTCATATTTGTGTATGCTAGCATTTTTTTTCCCTAAACATTTTCTTGTAACCTATACAAGTGGCCAGTATACAGTGTTCATAGGAGGAAGTAGTTAGCCAATTAACAAGTTGATTCGTAGCATATGTAGTTGCCAGATGTTGTTTGAGTACTCTGATGCATTTTCTCTCAGCCCACAGGTTATCCTGATGAGATATCAAACTGTGGATAATGATATGGATGGTTGTATTTTTGTGTAGATTGGATGACTTGGCTACCTCAGTTCGTGCCAAAGTGGAGCTGTATGAACGCCGCAATAGCCAGCCCGATTGTCTCACTATTTCTGGGCTTATGAAGCAGGAGTATGGTGATGACTTGCATCCTGTCAATAAGGTACTGGTAGATTTGTTTGGCATACTCGGTTTGTGCATGCGTGCGTGCGTGTGTGCGTGCGTGTGTACACAAATGTGTTCTTTGTAAGTCTTTAAGCTAAGTGGATATAGCAAATAACAGATTAGCTTACCAGGTGTTCTCTGTGCCTGCCATATGTAAGGAATACCAATAACACACAAGATCTGTAACATCCATTGATATGATCTAGCTTTACTTTGATGTGCCAGAATTGCATTTCATACTAGATAGTAAAGATTGCATTTTAAAGGGTTTTTTTATGCACTAGCAAGAAATACCTTAGAGCCTATTGTTATGAGTTTTGTTTTTGTCTCAGATCTTTTCAGTTAAAGGTAAGGAATGGAAAAAAAACAGTCACCATTCAAAAAAATATCTTGATTGTTAGTGTTTTTTTGACAGTATGATTTAAAAAAAAAAAAATGTTAACACATCTTTTATCTGCTTTTTTTTCAGATCAAACATGTAGATCCAGCTGATGGTGGTGGTGGTGATTTTGGAGCTGAACTGTAAGAATATTTTGTGTTATTGATGATTATATTTCAGTAAATAAAAGTTAAATTTGCGAACATGAATGGAATTGTAATTATAATTATAATGTATTGCAAGTAAACTTTTAAAATAATCACTTTTCCCATTAGGTCAGTATCATAAGTGAATCTTTCATATTGATGATGATAGAATGAAAGATTTTACCACATTTATAGCACCATTGTCGGTTTTTTGTTAACTTTTAAGAAATTTGCTTCTATGTTTCACTTTCAGTATGAAATTTTGAAGTATGGGAAACAATTTTATAGGGAAAAAAATCTCCTAGGTATTTATTTGGTTTTCAAGATTTGCTTGTGGATTTAGCTTTTGTGGATATATGTGCTGGTTATGGATGTCATTAATGTTTTGTACCATGTGCAGGAAATCATTGGAGGGATCTTTTGATGACTTGCACCGGGACTCAGAGATGCTTGGCAGTGTGAGTCACTTTCTGTATCTTGGCTTATATCATGTCACTTGTCACTGACCAATACAGAGAGAAGACAGAAACTGTAGGCAGAACTTGTGGCAGAATGCATCACTTGTCACTGACCAATACAGAAAGAGGACAGAAACTGTAGGCAGAGCTTGTGGCAGAATGCATCACTTGTCACTGACCAATACAGAAAGAGGACAGAAACTGTAGGCAGAGCTTGTGGCAGAATGCATCACTTGTCACTGACCAATACAGAGAGAGGACAGAAGTTGTAGGCAAAACTTGATGGCAGAATGCATCACTTGTTACTGACCAATACAGAGAGAGGACAGAAGTTGTAGGCAAAGCTTGATGGCAGAATGCATCACTTGTCACTGACCAATACAGAGAGAGGACAGAAGTTGTAGGCAAAGCTTGATGGCAGAATGCATCACTTGTCACAGACCAGTCACTTGTCACAGACCAATACAGAGAGAGGACAGAAACTGTAGGCAGAGCTTGTGGCAAAATGCATCACTTGTCATTTAGGAGCATGAGGACATTATTGTCTGAAAACAGAGAGTTCATATATGTACATCCAAGGCTTTTAAAGATAATAAATACAACAATAGATTTTTTGCCCAAAAAACCCAAACAAAATCATCACAGAACACCATTATGTATAGGATCAATGCATCACGACTTTATAGCAAATAGAACAAATGTATGGAATGTGTTAGCACATGTACACAATCTCGAATACAGAAACAAAAATACTCTTAGCTCAATTTAAATGTATACAGGATGACCAGTAATACACTTGAAACATGTAAGTTTGATACTTCTTTTGTTCAACCGCTCAGTTACACATAACCTTTTTATGCACACTTTAAAATCTGTTCCACCTTTCAGAAGAGTAGGCCATATGTGCTGGTGGGAATGGATGACAAAATTGGTAAAAATGGCTAGTTTGCAAAATCCATAACTGTCTAGCAAATCTTCCATCATACAAGTGTAATGGTTCCTCTTTTTTTTCGTCACCGTTAATGCTGTATATTCCTGTTGTCAGAGCTCTTTTTTTCCGTTTCTTTTTGAAAAAAAAAAAACGAAACCCCCCCCCCTCCCCTACCCAAAAAAGGATGTTCTTTATAGTTTATAGTTCTTATATAGAAACAGATGTTCAGTTTTTGCTGTTCTAGATTTTGCTTATCGGCCATTTTTTTCTCTTGAAACGGGAGTGAGTTGTAACTCTAAACACCCCAGCATTCCCTGAATGTATCTTGTATATATATATCAAAGCTGCCTTTGCAGATAAAGAAAGACAGTGGACCCCCTCGGCGATCCCCCTCACAAAAGTTCCGACGCAGCAGCACGGAGAAGAAAGAGGTGGACTCGGAGCTGACAGAGCTCCTGGAGGAGACGGCCATCGTGGTCACAGATGGCAACTTCCAGACCCACACTTGGACCAAGCCCTCCCCTTCGACAACACCGAGGGAGACAGTGACGAGAGCGGGGAAGAAAAAGACGACATCAACCACAACCACCAGTTCAAGTCCACCACCATGGGGTTTTTGAATATTCACGAGAATCAGGAGAACGAGCCAGTCAGTGACACGCCGTCCCCCGAGAGGTCGCCGGGCAGTAAGCATCGCCCCATGATCCCCCCTCTGGACTTCTCCACACTGCACCAGCATGTGGATGGATCAGGTACAGGCTGGTCTTCAGACAGAGAGAGAGAGAGAGAGTGTGTGTGTGTGTGTGTGTGATGTGCATATTAGTGTGTGTATGTGTGTGTGTGATGTGCATATTAGTGCGCGTGCACGTGTGTGTGTGTGTGTGTATGCATATCAGTGTGTGTGTATGTGTGTGTGTGATGTGCATATTAGTGCGTGCGCACATGTGTGTGTGTGTGTGTGTGCATATCAGTGTGTGTATGTGTGTATGTGTGTGTGTGGTGTTGTGTGTGTGTGTGTGTGTGTGTGTGTGTGTGTGTGTGTGGTATTAATGTTTGTATAATTTCATACGTTTATTAGCTGTTTCAACACATATCCCATGTATTGTTAATGTAAGGTGATAGTATATAAAAGCGATTGTGTGGCAGCGGCTATTCTGGCCAGCAACACACAGAGTGGGTCCTGGGACAAGAAACTGAAGCCCAACTCAGAAGAAATGAATGGTGTTCCTTCTCCTCGAATCAACAAGCTGAAGAAGCGAAATGGGTGAGTCCCTCCTTATTGAGCAGCTTTTGTATATGATTTATTCTAGAGATAGTTTAAAGTTGTAGGCTTTAAATAGCATTAGAGCCGTAAGGAGTGTTATTGAGTAGCTTTGGTCTTATTCTAGAGATAGTTTTAAGTTGTAGGTTTCCAGTAGCATTAGAGCCATAAGAAGTGTCGTGCAGTGTCACAGAAGTATATGTACATTTTCCAGTGCTTGAGTTTGTAAAGTTCATCTAGAGGTAAACAAACAAAAGTAGACACCACCAACCAAAATGAATGTAGGAATTAATTGAACAGTGCACTGTTCTGGTAACTCTCAGCAGCAATTATTTTGGGTTTTTTTTCATTCCTTGGCTAGTGCTTCAAGGTTCACTGAGGGTGTGATTGTTGCAGATGTGACCCTTTTTGCTCAGCATTAAGGTAGCTGCATTCTGACAAAGGGAATGATGCCTAAACAAGACACCAGTGGGCATACACTTAAAAAATTTTATCACTTGTTCCATCTGGCACACCATGGTCTTCTGAAAGGTGAAACGAGTTTTAGCATGTGCGCAGGATGTTCTACTGGGAGCTCATCAATGTTAGTCCTCCATAGGGCCCCCTGTCAGAGGGGCCCTGCATTGCTCCTGGGTGGTGTTTAGTGGTGCCTGTTTTAAGCTAACATAATGCAGCACACTCCAAAGCTCCCTCCTGACACAGAGCCAGAGGGAGATGCCAACCTGGGGTGGTGACCTCCACAGTATCCATCCAATGACCTTCTACCACGAATCTCTTACTCTGAAAGCCTTTGATACTAACTCTTTGCAACCACAGAAGTGTATGGGAAACTGATACAGAGGTCACTCTGAGATGAGAGCAAAGAGGATCACTGAATCAGAGACAAATTTCTTTTATTGTATGAAGTGTACGTACTTTGGGACTACTTGTCAGGGTTGACTCTATTTTTCCTGTTAATGTTCAGTCTTTACTTATACTATATTGTTTCATTTGATCTCTATACAGTAGTATGGAATGACCCTAGAATTGAAGAATTACTTCTGAAAGTTTTTGTGCTTATTTTCAAGAGAATGGTCATTGGAATGTTATTAAAGTCATTGTGGAAGCAGTGTGTGAGAATGGTTGTAGCAGTAGCTCATGTGGTGCTGTATGTTGCAGGACGGACGTGAATACTGACATTCCTCCTTCACCACCCAGGCATCAGGACCAGTACCAGAAACAGATGTAAGCACTGGTTTTTACCTGTCTGCTTTTTGTTGTTTGTTTTATTTCTTCTTCTGTTTTGGTCAGGATGATTCATTACTATTGTTTTTCTATTTATTTATTTATTCTTTTGTATTGAGGATAACAGAATAAGCAATCATGTGCTTTTTTCCATCCGGTCCCCGTGGGTATGCAGTTTTGTAAATATTGTCATCTGTTCCCACCGGCACACGATAGCCTACTCACGAAAAGTGGAACAGGATTTAACGTGTGCGCAAGATGTTCTGCGTGCGTTCGCACACGGGACCTCGGTTTAAAGTCTCATCTGAAGGACTTTTGGGGAGAGTGGAGTCAGCACTGATGTTAACTCCAGGAGAAAAATTTCCTCGACCGGACTCGAACCCCGGTCGTCAAATTGCCAGCGCAATGTTCTGACCACTAGGCTATCCGTCCCCCTTGATCATTGTGTGTCATGATTAATAGTGTCTTACAATCATGTTGTCATTCTTATGTCTATATTCTAAAGCCATTTTAGTATTTTGGGCGACCCCAAGGTAAAGTGCTCTAAAAAAAAAGTCAGGATGTGTAGAAGGGTAGATGATGGAGAGAGGGATAGATTACAGGACTACATTTTCCACATTTTGTTTTTATTGATCAAGGTGGATAGATCTGTGCTCCCTTTTAATTGGTTGTATCTACTCTCTCAATTGACAGATTAATCCACACACACCACACCACACCACAACACAACACAACACAACACAACACATTACAACACACCAGACCAACAACACAACACACCACACCACACACCACACACCAACCACACACCACACCACACCACACCACACCACACCACACACCACCACACCACACACACCACACCACACCCACACCCCCACACAGGGAGGGGATGCATGAGTGTGTACTTACAATGGGTGGGTTGTTGTTTTAAGGTCAAATGAGCCTCAGCTATGAAAGGACTTAATCAGTGACATAACCCATCTGAGTTATTTATGACAGTGAATCTGACTGAACTATATGAAAAAAAGAGTACATAGATGTTTAACTGTGTACATACTATATAACATTATAACTGTAAATATGCGACAAAATATTCCCTATTTTGTACAGGTCTGTAGGTTGGCAAGGGGGAGAGGGACAATGACCCCCTTTTATCATTTCAAGGGATGGCCCTCTGTCCTGTTTTGATATAGAATCAACAGTGCAAAATCAACATTTTTTTTTTTAGTGCTCCATTTGTGTGTGTGTGTGTGTGTGTGTGTGTGTGTGTGTGTGTGTGTGTGTGTGTGTGTGTGTGTGTGTGTGTGTGTGGATGGATGGATGGATGTATGCATTTGTTTAAACAGGCATAAATAAAACTGTGCATGTATATATATTGTGCAGGATTGATGAAGAATACAGCCATCGGTTGAAACAACTGACCAAGAAAATCCAAAGTGAGAAAGGTTTTCTTCTTTCTTTTAAATCTGCATGACTGGTACGGAAGTACTGACACAAGACAATTGATGTAGTTTTAGACTGTAATAGTGACAGAATTTTATATAAAAAAGCTGAATTTCGTTTTTTTAAATTTCAGATCAGCTTTCTTTTCTTGTAGAACATTGAATGCACATACAAATGATCTCTTATGATCAGTTCAGTAGTTTTTTTATGACATTATTTTATCAATATGCTGTAAGTTAGTCTGATATATAACTATTGCAGTATATCTTGAAAGTTATTGTTGGAATTTGAAGTATTCGTATCAAAATGAGGTAATGATGAATGTGTGTTTGGTTTTGTAGAGATTTACAAAGTCATTTTCAAAAGAAAAAGCTTCATCTGTAATCAGAACAAAACAGTGATTTTTTTCTGATAGGAGTAAGAAGGCAAGTTTATGAAGCATTGACATTTAATTTTTTTTTTTTTATAATAAAGATGATGGAATCTGTTTTAAGAGACAAGTAGCAACTTCACATTGTATTTTGTATGATTTCCCATTTGCTAGTGCTTACTATCATGTTGGGGTATATTTTCAGACACCTTTTTTGTTTTTTTTAAAGAAATATAAGATGCTTTAACAACTGATGCAAATAGTAAACAGCTGCCATGTTATTGATAAAGAGATCAGTTTTGTAAATCTATGCAGACCATTCTTATACATGCATGTGTGCACACACATACATGCATACTCTTTCGTGCATTCTCTCTTTCTCCTGTGACTCTCCAAAACTGACAAATGCACGCTTTTATCAAAACATAAGACGCAGTGCATGACAGCTGGTTCTGTATAAAAAAACTTTAAAATCACACAAATCATTGTTATCGTTGCTGTAAAGATGTTTATTCTAAAATTGCATTGCAGACGTGAAGAAAAAGATCAAAGCCTTTGAGGAGGAATTTGAAAGTGATCATGGATACAAGGTGAGCACATTTCTGCTATGATTAGCCCTTTGCTGTGTGAGCTGTATATTACTCTGTTTGATTTTTGTTTCTTTTTTATAATTTCCACCCTGTAACAATGTCGTCTAGATTACTTTGGTTGAACTGATATATCAAAAAAATTAACAAAGGAAACACATTTGATTTAAGGTGAAGCATATTAACGAGACATAATGATTAAATATCTTTTTTTTTTTTTTTTGGTACTCATAATGTTATGGGAATTTGTGTGTTTTGTTTATTCATTTATCTATATTTCTTTTCCTTGGCTAGAGTTCCAAGGTTTGTAAAAATCTGCTCAGTAGGTCCTCTAGATGAGAACCTAAACCAATGTCCTGTGTCTGAGTCCTTCAGAATTTCATGATCATATATTAAAATCCCATGTGCCTCTCAGTGAAGAGGAGGCCAATTACAGCCTATGGAATAGATGATAGGAGCATACCCAGCATGCACCCTGATACCTTGAAGGGGTTGGGTTCTGCCATATTCTATTTGCCCATTATACACTGCCTGAAAAAAAATCAGTGCAGTGCCCTAATGACTTGTTAAGGAGTTTAGGAAAACCAGGTCAGTGTAGCATTCATGTATAAGTTTTGTAGTGTACATTGTCACAGGTGGGAGAGGGAATAGGGGTGTTGAAGATGAAGGGACAGTAGGACAGTCTTGGCTGTCCAGATGTTTGTGTGACGTGCCTGTACCACTTAGTTTGAGTATTTTCACTGAAGACAGGAGCTCTTAATACTTAAGAAATATCAAATACAGACTAGTGCGTATAAACTAACAACTATGACCCAGCTATACAGTGCCCTATGTGGCTGATCTATTAAATGAATTGTCAAGGCGTTGTGATTTAATTCCTAGAGTATCCATAGTTTTGTGTAAATGACATTGTTAAAGGAAGATGTGGCAGAAAGAAGTTGTGTAGTGCATTGAGCCCAAATGTACTGAAATGAGAAGCCAGAATATTATCAAATTTGTCTCTGTTGTTTGTTTTCTGATGTAGCCCTCTCAAGGAGAGAAAGCAGCAAAGCCTGAAGTAAAAAAGTACATGTCTGAATTGTCTCGCACCAGGAAGGATTTGAAGAGTAAGTACGGCCTTTTTTCTTTTACATTTTTCCTTTTTCTTTTGTGAAAGTTTAGTCACGTTGTCAACATATATTCTAAAATGAATGTAGAAGGTGTGTGTGTGTGTGTGTGTGTGTGTGTTGTGTGTGTGTGTGTGTTGTGTGTGTGTGTGTGTGTGTGTGTGTGTGTGTGTGTGTGTGTGTGTGTGTGTTGGTGTGTGTGTGTGTGTGTGTGGTGTGTGTGTGTGTGTACATTTATGATTATTCAGATGTTCTTGACAATATAAATCTTGTTTTTTTTTTAATCGCTTTTTACTTTGACCAGTATGCTAGCGCGTTTTGGGCTGTTCATTTTAAGTTTTGTTTAATTTCATTTTGTTTTTTGAAGGGGTTATGAGTGGACGTTGTTATAGGGAGGTATAGTGGAGGTTGTTATAAGAAGTGGAGGTTGTTATAAGGAGGTATAAGGAGTGGAGGTTGTTATAAGGAGTTATGATGTGGAGGTTGTTATGACTTGACTGTTTATTAAAAAAGATGTCAGTGCTGCATGAATATCAGCAAGATGGCAGCTTCAAAAGAAGCCACTGTAATATATCACTAACATCCCCCACATCTATTTCAGGACTGCGTGAAGAGTGTGAAAGAGGCAACCGCAGTCGCCATGGAAGTGGAGCGTCCTCCTCTGGGGATGGGTTGGACCACCCCAAGGTGGAGGACACCTGTACATGATCATGCTCAGCCTGCGGGAAAAGCGACAAGACGCATCCAGGCCAGAGGACCTCACTGTGAGTGCTGGGATTGTGTTTCTGAAAGGGGCTGGTGGTTGCAGAGTTGATGTCATTGATATAAATTTATAACTGGAATTGTATTGTTTTTCTGATATGGACTTGCCTTCTCCCTTGATTCCTGGAGGAGTGAATGGGCATTGCACTGAATTTTTCAGGTGGCAGGGGGCAAGAGGATTTTTCTCCTGGAGTTAATATTTGTATTAACCTCCCCCCCCAAGTTTTCAGATGAAACTATAACTTAAGTCTTGCGTGTAAAAGTATGCAGAGCATCTTGTGCACAAATGAAGGTTGGCTGGTGAGATGGATGACGAGACATATCCAGCAGGTAGACTGCTAGCTGGAGAGGGATGGGCTGTGCCAGGTTTAACTTTCCCCTGACACACTGCCTGAAACTCCCAGTGCAGTGGCCATATGATTCCCTAAAAGAGTGAAAAGAGAAGAAAAGACGAGGCAAGGCATGGCAAGATAATTGTTAGCAGTAAGAGTCAGCACTGTATAAATTCCATAAATTAGTATTATTATCATGAGGTAAAAGGTATGTGATGGTTGTTGCAGCTGATGTCACGGGATCAGGTGCAAGAAGAAAAACTGGCTGTTCAGAAAGCCCTGCTTCACTTTGAGGGACTGCATGGCAGGCCTGTAAGTGTTGGACTTTTCAGTAATCTTGCGCTTGTGTGTGTGTGTGTGTGTGTTGTGTGTGTGTGTGTGTGTGTGTGTGTGTGTGTGTGTGTGTGTGTGTGTGTGTGGATGTGTGTGTGTGTAGATGTGTGTGTGTTTGTGTTGTGTTGTGTGTAAGAGCGAGCGAGCGAGACAAGCAGAGAGAGAGAGAAAGAGAGAGAGAGAGAGAGAGAGAGAGTTTTTATGTCAATGTATGCCATGTTCTTGTGTCTCTTTCTGATTAAGTTTGTTCCAATGCATGTACAGCCAAAGTTGGATCAGATTGCAGCAATGTCTCATGTGACTTTTTCTGACAATTTGAACTTGTTGTTCAATTCCCCCTCCCCCTGTACTGTTTGCATTGTTAGGTATTGAATTAAAGCATGTGCTTGTGTTCTTTGAGGAATGAAAAGTCTTACACTCAACTATTGTCCAGCATCCTTGATTTGAAAATAATTTTTAACTTTTTTGTTACCTGAAAAATGACTTTTGAACAAAAGGATTCCCCCCAAAAAAAAAAAAAAAAAAAAACAACAACAAAACAACAAAAAGCAAAAAAACCAGCACACACACACACAAAGTCAAGCAGGTGCGTATCTTCTCCCATGAAATGAAATATTGGCTGTAATTTGGAATGTATCTTAAGTCTTTGAAAAGAAAAGTGAAAGGTAGGTTTGAAAAATGAGCAGGAAGAAAGAATTGTACAACATGGTATATGTATGGTCATTCATAGATTGTGAAAAAGGTTATCGCAGTGTTAGTGACACAGTTGGGAAACTATTGATTGTAACTTGACTGTATGAAGTTAGTTTTTGTTTCAGAACTCCAAGGAAGACAAAGACCTGATGCGGCCACTGTATGATCGCTATCGTGCCATCAAGCGCATGCTTGCCAAGCCTATGTCTGTAAGTAACATTGGGCCACAGAGAAAGCTTCTGGTGGGAAGTTGAAGATAGTCAAGGTGTGTTGGAAAATGAGGTCCTAATTTCTCCTAACCATTGTTTTCATCTTATTACTGTTATTTGAAATATTAAAGGTAGCTGTTTTTTTTTAACAGAAAACTTGCAGTTTGAAGTGTCAGTTTAATAAAAAAAAAAAAATGCAGAGAAAGTCGTGATACATTTTATTTGAATGGATTAAAAATCTTTGTTTTTGATTTTTTTGTCCTACAACAGCCTCGCAATTCATTAGAGTTGCCTCCTGTGCCAGAGGATCAGATGATGGAGATTCCTCAGGAGCAACCACCACCACTCTGTTTGTGAGTAGACATCAGTTATACACTTATTTGATAGAATTGGTGCAGTGTGTTATGAGAACCAGTGGACTGTCAGATACCTATCATCCAACTAGAGTTTAGGAGGAAAGTGACAAGGAGACAGAGAAAGGAAGAAAAAGAACATTGCTGAATAGGTTGAAAAGAGCGGACATAGACTGGGTCCTTGGTCCATGAATGCTAGAGGACGAACGGGGCAAAACTTATCAGGTTTTGTGGTGTAATGGTTTAGTGAAGGAAGCAAGCAGAGATGAAACTTGTAATCAGATTAGCACACTGTCTTTTACAAGAAATATAGTTTTCTCTCGTACTGCTTCGAGAACTGTCAGTGTATATTATTGGTTTCATTATGTGTAAAACATTCTTTCCCTGAATGAATGCCAGTGCTATGTTTTTAATCCATATTGTTGTTTTTAAACTTGTCATTCTACAGATGATACTTTCATATTGTAATGCTCATTTTCTTTGTAAAAAAACACCAACCAACCAACCAACAAAAAAACAACCGAACAAAGAACAAACAAAATAAAATAAAAAACCTGGCACATGCACACAGACAGACATATAGACAGACACACACACACACACACATGCACACGCATGCACATACACACGTTCACACGCACGCACGCACGCACGCACGCACGCACGCACGCACACCACACACACACACACACACACACACACACACACACACACACAGAGAAAACAAAGCAAGTGAAGTTAATGTCATTTCCATAATGATTATTTACTACTTATAAGAAAAAGTCCTTTTTCCTTATGTTATTGTTGTTTTTATTATATCAGTACTGTCAAACGAAGACAGACCGAGTTAAGTTTAATCATTTTTCAGTTATAAAATTCAATATTTTTCTTTTTTTTAATGTCAAAGATAATGAATAAACACTTATGTGCTTTTTTTAATATATTATTTTTAACATCCAGTCCCCATGTGTCTGTGGTTTGGTAAATTCTGTCCTCCATTTCCACCGGCACACAATGGTCTACTCTTCCGAAATGTGGAACAGATTTTCTGTGTGCGACCACACATGGTACCTTGTTTTATAGTCTTATCCAGAGGTCTTTTGGGGACAAATATTTGTTATATGCAATTGAAAAAAAAAAAGTGTTATAGCCCAGCTGACTTCACCAGCTATACTTGAACTTCCACCTTGTAAATCAAACCAGATCAGTCATACCAGACCTTTCCGAACAAACAATGTCAATCTTATCATCAAATGTATGGACCTTCAGCTCATGTAGCTCCTGTTCATATACCTGTTTGTTTTTTTCAGCAACAGAGAAAAATCGTGCATGTGCCAACAGCTGAGGCGGAGGATGAGGAGGAAGACAGACTGGGCACCATGGACTTTGCTGTCACTCGGGACTTCTCTCTCCTCAAGGGTACCCTGTTCAACTCCTCGCGCCCTGCTAATGTGCAGCCTAAAGTGAGGAAAAAAGAAGTGGACGTGGATCAGGAAATATCAGCGGAGTCCAATCTTCATGAACTTGGCATGTAAGTCCATGGACTGCTTGAGTTATTACAGAGGAAGAGAGATGGCGTAGTCTGTTTGATACAGTCATGGTGGACATCTCTGCTTGAAATAGTTTATGAGCTGCTGAGGTTTTAGACACCAGAGCAGCTCATAAATGTGTTGCCATAGAGTAGTGCCACCCATTTTTTTTAAAGTGTTATCTTTTGTTTGCTTGTGTCTTTGTTTCTCTAGGAGTGGCTTTTTCCCTGTAGAATTTTTGCCAGAGATAACCTCTGAAAAAAACCTATATCCATGTTTTCTGGGGAGAACCTCTCTTTCTCAGTACACAAAAGCTGTGCACATTTGTATGCTACAGTAACTAAGTTGTGGGTGATATAGGGGGAAGGGTTAGAAGATGGTTTCCCTGTAGTGGGCAAGGTTAATCCACTTGGTGACTGCTGCCCACAACTTAAGGGCCATAATGCTGTCATTTTGGCCAGTCCATTCCAGTGTGGGTATTCATTGTCCCACTGACCACAGAGGCCATATCAAGGCTGTAAGCCTGTAAAGAATGGAAGCTCAGACTTCAGTCATGAATCGGGTGAAAGATATCAAATCACTTTGTTGAGAATTAATATTAAGAATTACTGTCAAGTCTGCTGAAAAGACTTTTTAGTGGGTTGTTGTTAGAGGTATTATCGATGTTATTGGGTGTTTTCATTCAGTGAAGTAGAACAAAGTATTTAATCAAATTTTAACCATTGAGTACAACATGTTTATGGCAGTAAATAGTTCTGCCCTGTTGAGCTTAGGAACACTTCAGTTTTAGAGTGACGTGGCAGTCAAGTTACTTTTGTGTGTGTTTGATTAAAAAAAAGGTCAGTCATGTGTCAATCAAATGAGTTTGGGAAAAAGGAAATGGGAGAAGAGGTTTTACGAAGTGAGTTGTTGTTGTTGTTGTTGTTGTTGTTGTTGTTGTTGTAAATGAGCATTTTAAAGAAGATAATAATGTGTCCATGTATATTTACAGACATGAGCTTCATAGTGAGTTAGAGTCATCACGAGATGAAAAAAAGAAGTTACGGCATCGTCTCCGAGAGTTTGAAAAAGGCTTTCATGAGAAACATGGAAGGTAAGTGCAACTGAAAGTGAAAGATGAGCATGGTATATGACAACAGAAAAACCCAGATTCTAATTTTGTGACACTCCCACCCACCTCCTGAAAAAAAAAAGTTTGAATTTCACAAGATTTTATGGGATGTGGGAAAGCCTAGAGGTCAGAGCAATGTGGTTGTGATCTGACCGCCTGGGATTGAGCCACCACCAAGGCACACATTCAAGGGGAGTTTTACCCATTGCTCCACTCCCCTGGAAGTCCTTTGGGTGAGACTATAAACCGAGGTCTTGTGTGGGAACACATGCAGAACATCTTGCGCACATTTTAAACCTGTTCTGTCTTTCAGTTGAGTAGAGTGCTGGTAGGGACAGATGACAAAATCATAATTAAAAAAAAAAACACATGCACTCTGGTGTCATGTTTAGACATCATCCCTGAAGGTGGAATGCAGCTACCCATGCACTTTTTATTGTAGATTAGGCCAGTCATGGCCAATATGGCCATGGGGGAAAAAAAACAAAACAGGCTCAGCTGGGTTCAGCTTGCCCAAGACAGCTGACTGAAAAGTTCAGTGTCATACCCCAGATGACTTCCTAAAGGACTTATCAGAGAAGTGAACCAAGTCAATGATGAGAGTGGGTTGTGTCTCCAGCCCTCTGCCACCTTGTTCTTCCTGCTGCTGAAGAAGGCAGCTATCTATTGAACAGTTTTAGTGCACTGAGGCACATTACTTGTATCACAGCTTTATAAAAACTGTGACCAATCCACACCGCAGCCACTCTCACTGGTGCCTCACCTAGGTTCTCTGCAGCAAGCATTTCAACTGCTGTGCTGTATTGATCAGCACCACATTATTCCACATCTGCAGAAAAGAAAAGCAGGATTAAATAGCTACTAGTTTTTAATCTGTTATTTTTTTTAAAAGGTGAAAGTACATCCTTCATTGTGATCATTTGTGTTCATTTCAAGAATAAAAAGTAGAAAAAAAAGATTGACTGTAGTGAAGTAGGTAAATTTGTTCTCTGAATGTGGGTAAGTAGTTAGAGGTGGGGGTAAGAGGGATAAGTTTGTTCCCTGAGTGTGGGGTAAGTAGTCAGAGGGTGGGGGTAAGATTGATGTTTTGTTCTCTGAGTGTGGGGTAAGTAGTCAAGGGTGGGGGTAAGAGGGATAAGTTTGTTCCCTGAGTGTGGGGTAAGTAGTCAGAGGGTGGGGGTAAGATTGATGTTTGTTCTCTGAGTGTGGGGTAAGTAGTCAGAGGATGGGGGTAAGATAAGTTTGTTCTCTGAGTGTGGGGTAAATAGTTAGAGGGTGGGGGTAAGATTGATGTTTGTTCTCTGAGTGTGGGGTAAGTAGTCAGAGGGTGGGGTAAGATTGATGTTTGTTCTATGAGTGTGGGGTAAGACATCAAAGGGTGGGGTAAGATTGATGTTTGTTTCTGAGTGTGG
The DNA here is from genome assembly GCA_030674155.1 of Stramonita haemastoma. Classification (NCBI taxonomy): domain Eukaryota; kingdom Metazoa; phylum Mollusca; class Gastropoda; order Neogastropoda; family Muricidae; genus Stramonita; species Stramonita haemastoma. Next base: position 68,742,623 of record CM060316.1, read on the forward strand.
GGTAAGACATCAGAGGGTGGGGTAAGAGGGATAAGTTTGTTCTCTGATGTGGGGTAAGACATCAAAGGGTGGGGTAAGATTGATGTTTGTTCTCTGAGTGTGGGGTAAGACATCAGAGGGTGGGGGTAAGATTGATGTTTGTTCTCTGAGTGTGGGGTAAGACATCAGAGGGTGGGGGTAAGATTGATGTTTGTTCTCTGAGTGTGGGGTAAGACGTCAGAGGGTGGGGGTAAGATTGATGTTTGTTCTCTGTAGTTGAAGCGTTTGAATGGTAGGAATGAGAAGAAAAGGTTAGAAAACTTATTGATTTGGTACCTTATGTATGTGATGGCTGTTTTCTTGTTGCAGGAAAGTCCAGAAGGAAGACAGAGCTCCAATGCAAGATAGTTATATGCAATACAAGGTAAGAAATTAAGATAGTTATAATATGTAATACAGGGCAAGAAACTAAGATAGTTATATGCAATACATGGTAAGAAATTAAGATAGCTATAATATGCAATACAAAGTAAGAATCACACACACACGCATGCACACACACGCGCGCACGTGCACGCACGCACGCACGCACGCACACACACACATGCACGCACGCAATCACGCACGCACGCACACACACACACACACACACACACACACACACACACACAAACACACACACACTTTGGCACATTCAGCATATATGGACATAACAGATGAATGTCATGAAAAACAGACAGTCTATCACTTCAGCCACTTGGCAGTTGTTTAACTAGCTACTGAACCCAACATGCTTGTGGATTCTTGTGTTTTTAACATGACAGCAAATTGTTATACGGGTTTGTATCTCAAAACTCATTTTTATTGCCTCCTCTGAAGGACTTGTTGGAAATGCAGTCAGGACCATCTGCTCAGTTTGTTATGTCCAGATATTTTGGAAGCAGTTTTGCCTCTGTTTTTAAATTAAAATTTTTTTTAAAATTAAGAATAAAGTGATGAATAGTTGAGTTTTAGGACAGAGATATTGACTGGTGTTTAATATTTGTTTTGATGTTTTTTTTTATTTACTTTATGTTTGCAGCAAGTGAAAGCTCGCCTTCGATTGTTAGAGGCCCTGGTCTTGAAGCATCATGAGTGAAGTGAAGACAATCACAGGAAAAGGAAGAAAGACATGCGAGAGAGACCAGAGTGAGAACAGGAAAACAGCTACCGTGAGAGAGAGAGAATCAGTCGACTGCAATTGGTGAATAAATTTGTAGTTTGTGAGTCAGAAAAAAAATGGTTGTATGATTTTTGTGGTCCAATGTCGTTGTTGATCAAAGTTCTTCCATGAGCAGTTTGTTCAAACTGATTGTGTGTTTGGTAAATACCCTGTTTGTTGATTGTCGTTTTTGATCAGTAGCTTGGTTGTTGAAGTTTTGATTGTGATGATGTCATGTCATGTGAGGCGGGAGAGATGGCAACTTGGTCTGTGATTGAGCTACTTATGTATTCCCTGTTTGTGAGGGAGGATACAGCCATTTTTTGTTTAGTGTTAGCAGATTGTGCTGTTTGAGCCTGTATTATGCTTGTGGTTGTAACATATGTCAGCATGAAAGTAAGGCTGCTTTCCTCTTGGGAGATGGGAAATAACTAAGAATATAGAAATGATTATGTATTTTGCATAATTTCAATAAGGAATATGCTTTATTATTTTCATATGTATTTTTAACAAAAGAAAAAGCATTGTCTTTAGTAGTTAAGTAGTTAGTTATTTGCTAATGAATTTGAATTTTGAATAAATAAAAATTATTAACAATAAGCTCCTTAACAAGTTTCCTGTAGCCATCTGAAAATGTACCATAACTTTTGTTTCATTAAAAACATTTTTCAGGATGCTGATATTGTTTTTGTTTTTTTTAATCCAGCAGTTTTCTTGCAGGAATATATATATATCAGATCTGTTAATCAAAGTTATCTAACAGTGTGGTTATAGGAATATGTTATCAGATCTGTTAATTGAAGTCATCAACAGGAATATGTTATCAGATCCGTTAATTGAAGTCATCAAACAGTTTTGTTATAGGAATATATAATCAGATCCATTAATGGAAGTTATCTAACACTTTTGTAATAGGAATGTGTTATCAGATCTGTAAATCAAAGTTATTTAACAGTTTTGTTACAGGAATATGTTATCAGATCCGTTAATTGAAGTTATCCAACAGTTTTTGTTATAGGAATATGTTACAAATCAAAGATATCTAACAGTTTTCTTACAGGAATATGTTATCAGATCTGGTAATGAAGTTATTTATCAGTTCTGTTGGAGGAATATGTTATCAGACCTGTTATTCAAAGGTTATCTGCTTGGGGATGTAAAAGGCAGTGTGTCATGGGCTAATTGATCCTAGCAGAGCCTGTCCTTCCCTACAGGAATAGACAACATCATCATTTAAGCACGCAAGACCTTTCTGGATCAGAATTTGTGTTTTTATGACACTTTGTGACGTTGTTTCACGTGTGTGTGTTTTCTGACACTTTGGAGGTTGTGGGAAGTACCAGCGCATTTCTAATACCTGTGGTGTAGTCTGTGTCCAGAAAGAGAAGGGTTGAATTAAGGTGGTTTTTCAGCTGTAGATAGTATCCAGGTCAGGAGGCATGCATTGGATGGGGGTGAGCACATTTCTTCCACATGGTGGCTAAAGCCCTGAACAGGCACAGGAGGTGTCCATGCTTGTTCTCATTAGCTTTCCTGTGTGGACTCTTGGTCTGTGTGACAGAGGGTCAGTGAAATGTTTTTTTTTTAATTTTTAAAAAGGTGCATTTGTTTCTGTTATGGCAGAATTGTATAACCATCACCAGAATATATACACATATTCTGAGAGAGAAAAAACTTTGTATATATATTTGTATTTGGAACGTAAATGTATATATATAATATAAAAATATATATATAAGATATATATTATTGATGAGTTAGTCCATGAGGTGGTGGTGGAGGAAGTATTACAGTAAGTAGCCTTAGTCAAAGGCCTTGTCTCTTTTTCTTTAATTCTGTCAGATTCCCTCCAATTTGTTCTGAACAGCCATTTATTTTTCTTTACTGTGAATACGCAGCTTTGCCCATAGTTTGACAATTTGTTACACATGTTTTCTTTGGTAAGCAGATGTATAGTTGTTGTGTATGCATACATTTGCATGCACATATTATGTTATATTTATGAACCTCATGATGCCATACATTTTATTGTGAGTAATGGTGAAAAGGGCGAGAAATGCGCACGTGTATCTTACATGACACTGTTCCTAGTCACCGTGTAATATTCAAATGATTGTGTGCACAGCCTGTAGGCCTGATGGTTGGAATCGATGGTAATACAGGGTATGTACAATCAACGAAAATCCGTAAAAATTGAGCTTTGGGCATTTTGTTTTGGTGGGGGGTGGGGGTTGTTCCTCAGCTAGAGCTCTATGGTCTACCAATTGGTGAGATTTTTGCATGTTCAACCATTTTTGCCCACAGTTAAGGCAGTCACATTCTGGCTTTGGAAATAATGTCTATTCTGACACTAGTGTGCATGCATTTTTGAAAAAAAAAAAGAAGCTGCTGTCTTCTGGGTTTTTTTTTATCAGCACGAAATGGCTTTTCCTCTGAAATGCAGAATGGGTTTTAACACGTGAACATGATGTTCTACTTGTGTTTGACTCAGGACCTTGGTTTATAGTCTCATCCAAAGGACTTTCAGGGGAGTGGAGTCAGGACTGATTTTAACTCCAGGAGAAAAATCCCCTTGAACAGGTTCCTCCGTGGTGGCTTGAAACCGGGCTGTCAGATTGTGAGCTCAATGCTCTACTCAGTAGGCTATCCCACCCCCACATTACATAGGAAACAAAGAAGAAAAACTCTAGGTTAGTAAGCTCCTGTTGAAAGAAAGTGCTGACATTTTCAGTCCAGTAATGAGTTTCTCTTTTGTTTCCCTGGTACCTGGTTCTATCTGTATTTTAGCTGATGGCTATTCCCTTCTGGGAATTATGTGCTAAAAATGTCCTGTTTTCAGTACTAACTGTGCGGTTGTGTTCAGAAAAAAAAAAAATTGTAATCATAGTGGTTTGGAAAGGTTTTCTTATTGTGGGGAAGTAAGGGAAGAAACCAAAACCATGTTGTGTTTTAAACACTGAAATGAGCATTAACTGTTCTTCCTGCTGTGAAATTTGTCTGTGAGGCCTTTTCAGTTACATTTTTGATCTTTCATTGTTTTGTTTGGGTTTTGTCTCATCTGTGACTTTTTTTTGGTGGGAATGGGGGTATATTGGGGGCTAACGGATCAAATGGAAAACGTTGATATCCCTTCATAGCCTGATCTTGTAATCCTTTACGGTTAAATGAAGAACCTGTGTCATTAAGTTTGCTCTGTTACAGATAGGGGTTGTTTTGTTTTGTCGCCAGATCAATTTTATACAGGCAAAATGTCATATAACAGATAAAAAAAATAAAAGAATTGTCAACTTTGCTTGAAAAAGGGCAGAAGAATGGACTGGGAAGGCAGACAGTAAACAAGAAAGGGAGAGGATAGAAATGAAAGGAAAAAAGAAGAAAGAGAAAGATAGAAAAGGGGAAATTTCTTGCACAGAATCTTCATGAGGTGAGGATTAAGTGTGGTGATAGCCCTAATTAAATATGCCTTGGTAATCAGCTGGGTTGTAAAAAGAGTAAATGAATGAATGAGTGAAAATATTACTGGACTAGATAAGTGTGTCTCTGTCCCTTTAGAATTAAACACTCCGGTCTTTATTTATCTTTATCATTCTTAGAAATGTTTGAAGCCTCCACCAACTCTTGAAAGTCTGAATTGAATTATTGCAGTATCCTTGACATTTTGTAAAGCTTTTATGCCAGTATGCCTTTTTATTACTAAAGTCGTTGTTGCTTTTGCCTGAACCAAAGAAGAAACAGCCGAATCAATCATACATCTCAAAGAGTTGATAAGTGACAATGATATATAATGTCTAGCTAATAAGTTAGATGTATATAATTATCCTTAGAATGATGGACTCATTGAAAAAAACAGAAAATAAAGAGAAAGTCCACGCTTATTGCTATCACATGTGCTAAGAAAGACATGAAACTGGGAACAACAAAATAGAGGAGAATAGCCCGTGTTGCAGTCAAATGGGCTGAGGAAGAAATAGAGTAGGAGCAGAGAGAGGGAACACAGTCAGTCTCTAGTCATTGTAGTGTGCTAAGGAAGATATTATGACAGTAGAAGCAGTACAGTGCGGAGAAGGCAAGGCTCTAGTTATATCATATGCTTTGAAGAAGGATTGAAAGTAGAAACAGCAAAAAGTACAGAAACAAAATTCAGAACAGAGGTGATAAGATGAAAAAAAAAAGTGTTATTGTATTACTGGTAATTGTTAATACCAATCATCGTCAGTTTGCTAGTGTTTTTTTTTTTTATCACCATCAGTTTGTTAGTGGTGTGTGTGTGTGTGTGTGTGTGTGTGTGTGTGTGTGTGTGTGTGGTGTGTGTGTGTGTGTGTGTGTAACTGTCTTCTGTCTCTGTCTGTTTGTTACACATAGGGAAAACCAAGTATGTGTATTGACGATGTATATAAGCAATTTGTTTCTTTCTTTTAGGGGTTTCCTTTCTACCTTGCTTGAAGCATTAGCTAGGAATTAGAAGAAAATAAAGTTCAAACTTTGCCAGACAAATCTGTCTGAACCATCACAAAATGTTTTTGTTACAAAAGCATGTATTGGTGAAGTGGGATAAAAAAAATCTGCAACAGTCTGTTGATGACATTATTCTTTAAGCAAACTTTTTGTGTGTTTTTTTCTCATCAAATTTCAAAAGCATTACTATGTAACCTGGGATGTTGTGATCCAGCTTGCAAATCTGGAGGTCTCTTTTGAGCTTTTTTTTTCCTATTTTGATGAATCTGAACACTTTTATGAAATGTTATCTGGAGACAGATAACCTGTACATAGTTATACCGGTCAAGAGTTTTTGTGAATTATCATTTAGAACTAGCAGTCTGCAAGCAATGTGCATGGCTGGTTTGGAATTCCCACACAAGATCAGCAGCACACTTGTCAGTCATTTTACAGCAGAAGCCATCAACATATTTTTGTGTGGTGTTTTATTTCCTTTAGAGGACAAGTATGCTGAAGTCTTGTTAAGGACATTGAATCAAGGACTGTGTTAGTGGAACAGTGCATGTTTAAAAAAAAAAGTGTTGCTTTTTTGCTGTTTTCAATCATGTTTGTGGGTGTGGTTTTTTGTTGTTGTTTTTTTTTTGGGGGGGGGGGGTTGGTCTTGTTTTGTTTGTTTTCTGTATGCTGATTTGGCAGAATTACTAAGTTACATTTCATTAATTTAGTGATCATGTCTTTAAATGATTATATTTGATTTTTTTCTGTTCTGATTAAGCCAGTTATGTGAGGTTAAATACCTTTTGGTTTTGTTGTTTACATGTTTCTGTTCACTATTGTATTTCTCTTCTCCTGTTCTTTTCCACCTGTTTGTTTTGTTGCTTTTTTCCAAGTCTGTGTTTTGATGAGAGCAGCTTGAATTTTGAGGACAGATGAGAAGGAAAGATTAGGAATGGGAACAAAAGTGTGTGTGTGTGTGTGTGTGTGTGTGTGTGTGTGTGTGTGTGTGTGTGTGTGTGTGTGTGTGTGTGCACAGAATGAGAATTTATTGATTATTGGTTTCAGTGAGCTTTCTTTCTTTTCTTTGTTTTTTTTTTGGGGGGGGAGGGGGGGGGGGGTATTAGGGCAGGAATGGAGAGGGGGGGGGGGGGGGGCAGTCATTCAATCTTGTTTTATGTAGAGATTTGATTTGTCCTTTCATTCTTTTTGTTTCAGTTAACCTTGGTATGACTGATTACAGAATTTAAGAGCTCCAAAACACAAGTTCTGTCCACCAAGTGGGAACAGTCTCTGTGTCTTAAACAGAGTGTGAAGTCATTCTAGAACACCATCAGTCCAGTGTTTGAGTCATTCAGAAACACAAATGTTGTGTAGTCACATAAATATCCATGTATTATTCCCCAGGTCAATCACACTGAACGCTTAGCATACCGCAATTTTTATTGTTGTACTTGAGCATTGTTGGTTGGTAGGTTCCTTTGAACTTAAGTGTAGAGAAAGAAAAGAGAGAGAGAAAAAAGAAGGAAAATGAAGTTTGCATTGATAAACTGAAGCAGGCAGCATGGCACAGGTTATACAGCTAAGTGTGCCACAGTAGTGTTGAGATCTGACTGGAAGTGACTCGTGGTGAACAGTCAGCGGGAGTCTGAAATGTAGATGTTCAGTGACTGATACCGGCTTCAGTGACTGATAGTGACAGTCCAGTGGAAGGGAAGAGGGGGCTGGACATGTGGGAAGGAAAGTGAATAAGTCAGAAACTTTTGCTAGTTTCCAGTGGCTACTGTTGTTACCCATTTCTTCGTGGCATCAAATGTTCAATCTTGTTTGGGCGTATTCTTTTGCCTTTGTTCTGAGTTCATTGCATTCTTAGTTAGAAAGTGCTTTTAGGAGTTCTGTCTGTTAACCGTGTTCTGTTTAAATCATTGTTTTTTTTTATATTTTGATCTTTTTTAATTTTTAAAAAACAGACGTGCTTGATTTTTTTTTTTTTTTTGTGGTTTGGTTTTTTGTATCAGGATTCTGTTTTTATCTTAGATTAATTGTTTGCATTTGTACACATGCATTTTTTTTCCCATAGATATTTTAAGGATTTTATTTGTTAAGCCATGTAGATTTGGTATATTTGGGTATTTTTGTTCTGTTCTTCTACACCTATTTTGTTGTTATGAGACAGTTTGTATTGATATTATTTATGTGCACTTTCAACATGGCTGACAATTTTTGGATATTATTAAATCCTATAGTATTAGAGATTGATGGAGCATTTCATGTCAATGTGGTTGTTGGTGGGTTTTCTTTTTTTTTTGGGGGGGGGGGGGGGAGTTGTAATTGAGTTTTTCATAAAGGAGTTGAATCTGATTTATATCATTCTGGTACAGCTGCTTTAATGTGGAAAATGGTTGTGAGAGCTCCTGTTGTATGCCTGTGGGAGTGAGTATATGTAAGCTTTATACACTGTGAGAATACTTATGTTCTTTTTTTTTTCCTTCTTTGATTATCATGTTCTGTATTCTTCCTTTCTGTCTTTGATTATTTATTTACCTGTTTATTTATTTATTTGTCTATATTTTCAGCCTGCGGATATATTTTTGTGCCAGTCTCCCAATGTCTGCTTCAAATGATCTTGTAAATAGATGAAGAATGTCATGTGTGTGAATATTCATATGTTAATGTGACTGAGGTGAATGGAATTGGTTGAACAACGAATGTTTGGCTGTAATCATTGTAAAGGAACATGATTATCAGTTTCATAACTAGTAATTTATTAGTTAGAGTGGGTTGAGGAAATTAAACAAGTACTCCATTTTCTTATATGTTATTCTTCATTTACCTGAAGTAGCAGAAACTTTTATTGTAAGTATGCTAAAGAAATCATTATTCACATACCCTTCTTCGTTTTTGAGACACATGACATTGAATTACTGAGTTGTCACATTTTATGCCATATATTTGGCAAGAAGCTATTTTCAATTGTAACCAGTGTAAAATCAGATTTTTTTAACCAAGAAAAGAAGTCCATCCATAATCATTATTTTGATAGCTCTTTGTGGTGCTGCCTTTGAATTTGTATCTTTTGCTAGTGTGAAGTATCGATGCTTGGTTATTTAGTACGAATTCTGTACACATGTTGGTAAGTTGACTGTTTTATGCCTGTCGGATTAGGCAGGTTTTTAGTTGATTTGTCTTGTTGTTGGTTGGTTTGGTTGGGTTTTTTGTGGGGTTTTTTTTCTCTTTTTTTTGGTGGTTTTCTTTTTTCTTTGCTGCCTCATCTTCAGTGACATTCTTATCCTGCTGTTTCCATGCCACTTGTTTCAATCTCTCTGGTCCAGCTTTACCAGGCTTGTCATGTCATATTTCCAGTCAGAAGTCCACACAAGCTCATTACTGTTGCAGTTAGGCTGGTGGGAGGTCAGCAACCAAAAAGGCCCCTGCACTGCTACTGGGTCACTTCAGTGTTCAGTAGTGCCTGTTCTGAGCCAACACATGCAGGACACCACCTACTGTGCTGATGACAATAATAGTTTTGTCGCAGAGCCAGACTGAGTGAGACACCCACCTGAGATAGCAATGACCACAACATCCTTTTAATGACCCTCTCCCTTGAATTGAACCTCTGACCCCTAAGGTTTTGACAAGAACTCCTGACAGGCACAGAAATGCATGCTTGGGAAATGGAAACTGGGGTCACCATAAAGACAGTGCAACACAGGAATTTGAATCAGAGACAAGTTACTGTTGTTGCATAATGATCAGTGGTGATGTTTTGAAAAAAAACCCCACAAGCTATGAGACTACTCAATAGGGCTTCCTATCATAATATATGACATCCTGATATCAACTAAGCCTGAGAATCGCACACACCTGCAGTGTTAATCAACAAGTACTTTGAGCAACACTTTCAAAATTGCGCATGTAAAATGGATGAAGGTCAGCTGTGTGGTCCCGGTCTTCCCAATGAGCCTGTAGCAAATTCACTCTGGGTAGGAGCTGGCTGGAGTATGAAAATTTTTTTTTTGAAATTTGAACCTGTGACTTTTCAGCCAGGAACCCAATGCACTGACCACTGCGCCAAGGTGGCTTATCTGTCTGTGGGAATAGTGAAGCCAGAAAAATGCCATCTTTAATATTGACAGAGACCAGTCCATTCCAGCTGTAGTTTTAGTGTTGACAACACTTTTCCATGGCTTTGTGATTGTATTTGTGTGTCTGTGGGATCATGGAAAGCCATTTTTCTCCCAAAGATTTTGAGGCAAGACCAGTTTTCATACCTGTGAGTTTTGCTTCGTTTTTATTTGTAACTGAATAGTCTTTGTTTGAACTGGTTAGGTACCCCTTGATTATGTATAAATGCCTTCTTGCTTACATTTGTTTTAAGTCGAGGTGTGTGTGTGTGTGTGTGTGTGTGTGTGTGTGTGTGTGTGTGTGTGTGTGTGTGTGTGTGTGTAGGTGTTGGGGATGTGGGAGAGTGGGAGCTAAGTTGTATGTTTGAAATTATAGAAATATTTGTTTTGTTTATTTCATGAGAAGATATTACTAGAATCATTGACCACAAACCTTTAGTGTGGAGATGTTGCTGCCCACAAATTAAGAGATATGCATTTAGTTGGTTTTATGTATTATGTAGAGTTTTGACCTGCAAAAGTGCATAGACTTGTTCTTCAAAGTCACCTACCTATCCCTCATCAGTCTCTGTAATTGGTACTTCATGCTTTTGGGTTTTGTATAGCAGCTTCAATGTGGGCTAGCAGCAATGATGGTTTTATACTCATTCTGTTCTTCTTTATTCTTTCTTTCTTCATAGTTCTCTTAAGATTATATATACAAGTCATTGGAAAACACATGGCTAGTTTTTTAGGTGTGGGTAGATGGGGTATTTATTTTAACTGCATGGGATACAAGAGACACTCCATTTCACTGTGAAATTTGCATATGATTTGCATGCTGCCATACACTCCTACTCTTAACATTGTGTGTGTGTGTGTGTGTGTGTGTGTGTGTGTGTGTGTGTGTGTGTTGTGTGTGTGTGTGTGTGTGTGTGTGTGTGTGTGTGTGTGACATTGAGTGTGACAAATGTCACATTGTGTGTGACTCTGTGTGTGTGTGTGTGTGTGTGTGTGTGTGTGTGTGTGTGTGTGTGTGTGTGTGTGTGTGTGTGTGCGCTCATGCATATGTGCATGAGTGCATGCATGCCATGTGTGTGAATGTGTGTGTGTGATGAATTTTTATCCAAATGTATCCTTCTGGTATTATTCTAAGCTTTGAAAAAGATGCAGCTTTAACTTATATACCCATACATGATGCCTGAAAAAAATTAATGCCTGTTTAAAAAAAAAAAAAACCTGTTCAAGAGGTGACATTTGTACAGCGATATTCAAAAGATCACTTTGATTCACAAAGGAATAAGTTCAAATCACTGATGCTTATGCTGCCTACCAGCTTGCATGTATGTATTGTGTATTAGTAAGTGATAGGATAAATCTTTGCTGGCTTGAAGAGTGTAGCTCTGTCCATTTTTGGAGAATAATTGTTATTTCTCCTATTTACCCTGTAAAAAATTCAGGTGAACTACCTGACTGCCAAAGTAAACACCAGTAAAAGATTTTTCTACAGAAGTGAGTTTTTCAACAAAATTATATCTTAAAGATATTTTCTTTTCCTTTCCTGCCGTGTGATTGGTGTTGATTATTGTGAACGCCAGTTGTCCCCATGAAAATTAAACTAGCTTTCTTTTTTTAACCTGATTGCAGTTACCTTTGAAATCCTGAGCTGTGGGGTTTTTGTGTTTTATTTGTTTGTTTTGTTTTTCACAGGTATGGAATGGTCTTTTGGCCTGGTTTTGTTCATACCCTTTACATTCTCCTTCCTCCTATGCACTTTACAGACTATAAAAGAAATCATTTGTTGATTTTGCCTGATTTCTTTATCTTAATTTATCCTTGCAAATACTTTTGGTTTTTCTCCCATTAGTGTTTGAGAGCAAATGCCATGATAATTCTTTAAAAAAAAAATCTGTGTCTGTAAAACTTCTCTACCTCATCTTGCATGATTTCAGAATCAGGAGTTAATACTTAGACATAGTCAAACATTGTCTGTTAGATTGTTTTTTATTTTATTTTATTTTATTTGTACAGCTTTGTACAGTACTTCTGCAAAAAAAAAATTGAAAAGAAGAGTGAGGGGCAGATCCAGGTGTAGATAAAAACATTCTTGTTTCTATTAGGTTGGCATTGTTTGTTCACAGCCTGTATAAGCTAATGTTACAGATTGCTAATGTTCATAGATGTAAGCTGGAGTCAAGTTCCTAATGTTTACAGGTGTAAATTGACTAGTCAGCCAAACTTTCATGCATACTCACTGTTGTCACAAACTGAGAAGAAAAAATAGACCCCCCCCTGAAAATTATGTTTTTTTTGGACTGCAAACGGTAGAAAACAAACCAAAAGTACACACTTTGATTACATAGAAAAAAAAAAGGGAAAAATCATTTTTGAGATTCATTTTCACTTTCTCCACCCCCCCCCCCCCCCCCCAAAAAAAAAAAAAAGAAGAAAAAACCTTTGAATTTAAATTTTTTTTTTTTTTTTATAATTTTTGTTTTTTATTGAATCCTAGTTTATAGGGAATTATTTCTTTTCAACGTTTACATAGTGGAGATTGGTTTGTTGTTCTCTCTTGCAAAGACAATCTGAAGAAAGGTACAGTACATAGAACAGGACAACATGGCCATGCTGACTATCAGTATCATAGGGTCAGTTCGATGAAAAAATAGCATTGTAGATGTTGTATTGAAATTCCTGTTTTGTTTTAATTGTTATATTTGCCTGTGGAATCTTTTGTCTTATTCCCATTTTCTGAGTCCCCAATAAGTTAGGTTGTATTCATGCATACAATGTTTAAACATATTTTTTACATCAGTCTGTAATTTGTTTGTTTGAATTTAGAGTTACTTATGATTTTTGAAAGCAACTTGGAATACAAATGAATAGAGGTTCCAATTAAGATCATACATCCAGTTTTCCACATAGATGCATACGCACACAATAGACACACATGCACGTACACGCCTGCATGCATGCATGCACACACACACACACACACACACACACACACACACACACACACACACACACACACACACACACACACACACACACACACACACGAGTGCTTATTCTGTTATCCTCGAAATGAAGGAATAAAATCAGATTTAAATAAAAATGAAAAATATACCACTGAAGCACACATAATGAGTATAGGAAAAAAAAGAATTAAAATGCCATGGCATTTTTTATCCCTTTAAATATGGATGAAATGATGTGCTAAAATAGTACAGCAGTGAACATGCAGGTGAGTGTGTTTTCTTTGAAAGAATCTCCAGTCAGGTTTTACCCCAGGATTCTCTTTATCAAGTGTAAAATGACTCATGAGATTGGTAAAAATGTGCAGGTGTAACATTGTTAATTGTGTCTCTGAGATTTTTTTGGTACTTGCATCATTGTTTTTGTGAAAGTAAGTGGAGTCTTTCTTTTTTTTGGTGGAAGGGGGTTGGGTGCTTTTTAAAAAAATTGCGTTTATGGGAGAAGTTGTGCTGTTTGTGTTAGTGATTTTTTGTTTTTTAAGAAGGTAGAAGAAATGGATATTGTTAAATTTGTAATGGTTGGCACCCCGAAAATTAAGCATAATTTTACAACAAAGGTCAACAGATTTGTAGTTAAAATATGTTAAAATTTTGGTGAATTGAGGATTGGAGTACCATGTGACTAAGGTTTTTGACATGGTCTTAAAAAAAAAAAATGTGATGTGGAGGTTCATGTAAATGTAGGCTCCACACTTGTGAATAAATGTATGTTGGTTGTTAATCGATAACAAAAGTCTTTCTTGATGTTATTGTGTGTGTGTGCATGCGTGCATGCTTGTGTGTGTGTGTGTGCGTGCGTGCAATATTGAGCACCAACAAATACTTTGACCAGGTCAGGAGCAGCAGCAGGAAAACGGCACCCTGTATTATATAGTACTCTCCACCACATGATGCATCCTCCTCTCAACATCAGCTCTTGACCTGAATCTACTTTCATATACAAACTGCATTCTGCACTGCCAAGTAGTGCTTTTGTAGTGCTTTGCTCAGGTTACGTGTGTAATGGGCACCATAGTGTGGGAGGGAGTCTTGACTGTAGGATTCTGGTCATTTTTGCTGCAGTCCTTGTTGGTGCCAGACCTACCATTTGTTAATCTCCGTTGGGACGTAAAGTCTCAGCAATAACAACATGGGGATGGGGGCTAGTTTCTAGAGCATTGAGCTTGCAATCTGACTACCAGGATGGATTTGCCCTGGGAGTAGAGTTAGTTATCACAACTGACACCTCACCCCTAAAAGTCCTGTGGGTGAGGCCGAGGTTCCAAGTCCGAACGCGTGCGGAACAGCTTCTGTACACGTTAAACCCACTCTGCATTTTGAAGAGTAGACCATTACATACTTGTAGAAATGGGTGGCATTTCTTATATTATATATATATAATTAATAATATTCTATATTATCTTATATATATATCTATATATGTATTATATATATATCTCTCTCTCTATCTCATCTCTCTCTCTCTCTCTCTCTCTCTCTCTCCTCTCTCTCTCTCTCTCATCTTCTATCTTCTATCTCTCTCTACTATCTAATATATATATAATATATATATTATACATTATCCCCGAAATCGGAATGCAGCAACCTTAATGGTGAGCAAACGATCCCAGACACAAAAATGTCACCATTGGTGAACCTCTTAGCTCTAGTCTAGGAACCACAAAAAAAAGGCTTAAAGCTACATTGATAGAAGAAAAAGAGAAGAAGAAAGAGAGAAGCTCTTCCAGCTAAGCTGAATATACCTTCTAGGCAGAAAGAACTTTGAAGCAAGTGAACTGGCTTCTGATTTCGCACACTACAAAGGGTCCAGGGTGCATCTAGATTATGATACTGGGAATGCCTTTGTGCTGCTACCTTTTTCTGTCTTGTCCTGGATTCCAGCAGGTTTGGGTCTTCAAGATTTCGGGCCCCTCAAGGCCAAATTGCCCTCTAAATCGCTTAACCCGCACAGTGCGATGGGCCACGATCGTGGCCTTCAGGTAAACTGCAGAAGGCCACGATCGTGGCTTTGCACAGGTCAGGTTCGACATAAATCGACTACTATCGGTAGCCTTCGGAAACCTGCCTCGTTTTCATTTGTTTGGGTCCATCACATGTCGAACTTCCATTCTTTTGTTAACGTTCTCGAGAGGATTGTTTTAACACCAGTGAGTCTAAGTCAATTATTGTTGCATACCGCAGTGACGAAAGTAAAGATCGTGAATGAAGCAAATTTCTCACATTAATGCTACATCCGCAGAACGTTGTCACTGCACTCATATCCAAAACCTGAAACCAGTGAAATCGTTTCAGTAGATAATGGAGGAACAGAGACAGTGCATCCAACTAGAAATAGAGAAGTCATGGACTTGAACCCCTATCTACCTAAGCTTGATGGTGGCTCGAGGCTTCATCCCAGGCTGTCAAATTGCGAGTACAACACTCTAATCCCTATACTATCCCACTCCTCCCTCTTAGAGTTGTAATTTTTTAGGTGAGAGGGTGCTATGAAGGAAAAATTTGACTTAGAAAGTAAGAAAAGTTCACAACTAAAAACAGAACAGATTTAAGAACAGGATTCTGTGAACTTAAAGCTTTTGTCTTTACTCATGCTTTAAGATTAAAACAATTTTTTTAGTTGTATGTACAAAAACGATATAGATAAATAACTACAAAGATTTGTGTCAAAATTGAACCGAACATTTGTGGTAATAGCAGCAACAAGAACTAAAGGCGTTGCATTTGCTCAAGGGATAATATTCAGGGCGATTGTTAGGACAGAGTTATTTCCCTTACATTACTTGGGTGTCTTTGAATCTCATTGTGTGACCTTGTTTTCGTCTTGATTTCTCTCATAAGGATATTGCACTTCCCAGCACCCAACGACCTTCGTTCCTTTACTGCACACGCGGTGTACTAGGTATGTCCGTGTCATTCATACCATCAACCCACTCTTTCTATCAAAGATGGATGCGTCATATGTTCTGCGTGCGGTTTTTACATGAGACCTCAGTTTTGATCTGATCCAAAAGCCATGTGGGGGGAAAGGAGACCGGAACAGTGCAAACTCCAGAGGGAAGATCTCAAACAGATGAGGAATCTATGGAGATCTGAACCTGTGCTGTCAAAATCGCGATCACGAATCCTACAACACCTCACGAGTCTAACCACGGAGCAGTCGTCTGCTCTTCATTTTTTGTTTTCGTTTTTGAGAGACGTTTAAATTTATCTTTGACAGTTCAAATTTACCTTATTTTATAATTCAAACTTTATAATGAAATACAGTATAAGAGATAAGTACACGGTCAAATTGCAACAAGTACTCTGTTAACTTTTTAGAAGCAAGGTAAGTGTGAAAACAGACTTTTGCCGCAGTTTTCCTTACAACCAATCCGCCCGAATCTAATCTGTGATTTCGGTGTTACGTTAACTGGACAAAAGATGAATTTGACCTCGGCGTCAGAGTCAAGACTGTGGTAAAGAAAAGAGAAAGACAGCAAACAAACAAAACAGCGAGAAACAAACATCCTCGAACACGTAAGCCTACTTCTCGGTTTGTAACAGTAGAAGACCGGCAAAGGCGTCCTTTTTTTGCCGATGGCAATGCTGTAGTTTGTCCTTCAACATTCTTGTTTAATACATATTGGTCAGGAGGAAATGAAACAGATACAGTTAAACGAAACACGATTTTTGCTGAGGTGACAATGAAATGTTATGGAATCATGCACATAGCCTTCATCGCCAATGAGACGCTCTTCAAAAGGATGAAACGTTATAAAGGTATCGGTGTTATTCTAGTTTCTCTGTATGAATTAACAAACCTTTCTCTGTCTCATTGCTTGCCTCCCGTTCTCTATTTTGTCTGATATTTGTCTGTGAATGTGAATGTGTGTGTGTGTGTGTGTGTGTGTGTGTGTGTGTGTGTGTGTGTGTGTGTGTGTGTGTGTTGGTGTGTGAGAGAGAGAGAGAGAGAGAGAGAGAGAGAGAGAGAGAGAGAGAGAGAGAGAGCGCGCGCTTGATTTGCCTTGCTGTCTTTATGTTTGTGGGAAAAACCCACTGTTGAACTCTTGGGTACCACTCATTGCATGATCAATAAAGATAATCAATATGGAAACGAGCACGCGCGGGATGAATTTATTTCTCTCTTCATTTTACTGCTACGTAACTTGTAAATAGGTTGTTATGTTCTGACATTTTATTGTTTTGCGTTGATTTCTTAATATTACCACCGCCACCATCATCATCAGCAGCAGCACCACCGTCACCATCACCTTCATTATTATCATTGATCATTATCGACATTTTCGCCAAATAATAACTGACCACCTTGATTAAACAGTTATCTCAGGTTTATTTGAAGAATTACAAACGCTATGAACAAATACAAAAATACGTTCTGCTACAGCTCTCTCCTGTCTGTGAAAGATGTTAATGCGCTCTGCGGTTTTTCTGAGAGGGGGAAAAAAAAGAGTCGGCTTCCTCCAGCTAGCTAGTGCCTGTAATTCGGCATCTGGCCCTGGCTGTTGACAGTGGCAGCTGGTGGGCAAAGAGGGCTGAGACTAATCTGTCCAGGACGGATCGATTCCTAATCACGTCTGTCGCAAGCACAGCTTGCTGCTGCTGCTGCTACTGCTGCTGCTACTGCTGCTGCTGCTACCGCTGCCGTTCTTCCCCTGTCATTCCCACCATACTCATTATTTTGCCTCTCACAAACCGTCCTCCTACGTCCCCCCCTCCCCCCCGTCTTCTCCCCCCTTCCCCCCGTCTTCTCCCCCCTTCCCCCACTGCAACCTCCCCTCCCCCCTTTCCCTTCCTCGTCCTCTCCGCCCCTCTTCTCTTTTCTGATCCGTCTTCAGGTTTCTTTTTGCACGTTCTCCGTTCCTTGTTCTCACGCGGATGTATTGATTGCCCATCTTTCAAAGCCTTCACCACCTGTCCCCAGATCGTTGGGTTATTTACGATCACGCATTTCCCTTCTCCCAAGATACGAGAACGGGGCATTGGGGGGAGGGTGTATCTGGACGGTGTAGGAGGGTATGATGGGGATGTGGGAGTGTGTATCAAGACTGGCAGCCAAAAGTTCAGAGAGTAATTAAGGTGAGAGTATTGATCAGCCAGTCCTGACCCGGAAGGTGGTTTCTTTTTTTTTCTCGATCCAGTGATGTATTTATGAGGTTTGGGGATATTATTGGCCTTTCACGGTTGCAGGCTTTTATCCGTTCCCTGGAGATCTTTCTGGCCATTGCCAGTGAATTCAGCAGATCCCTGATGACTGACCGACAACTTCCACTTTCCGCCCTCTTCGTGTAGGGTTTTCTGTGGCCTGAAATGACATTGTCATGGTGTAAATGAACACATTGTCGACAGCTTACAATCATCTTATTTGAGTATTTCCCACCCTTGCCCCTCTCAATCCCCCACCTCCCCCCAAAAAAGTCTTGGCCGATTTATATTCTCTTCTTCTTCTTCTTCTTCTTCTTCTTCTTCTTCTTCTTCTTCTTCTTCTTCTTCTTCTTCTTCTCTCTCTGCTGCTGCTGCTGCTGCTGCTGCTGCTGCTGCTGCTGCTGCTCTCTTCTCTCCTCCTCCTCCTTCTTCTTCTTCTTCTTCTCTTCTCTCTCTCTTCTTCTTTCTTCTCTTCTTCTTCCTTCTCTCTTCTTCTTCTTCTTCTTCTCTCTTCTTCTTCTTCTTCTTCTTCTTCTTCTTCTCACTAAATTCCTTGGAGAGTCACTGAGCTTCTGCACATAAGAATGATTCATCAAACTCCTCGATTCCTATCCTTTTGAGTGCTAAAGCCTGCACCCCTATGACTTAGTCATCCGTCCGTTCTGTCCCTCGACAGCTCACTGGAAACACTTTTTTGAGAAATCGTTGGATCTTGTTACGTGGTCTTCCATCGTAGTATTCTTTTCTTAATGGGTAGGGGCCTATCAGTAGATCTGTGTATGGACCGATATACTGTCTGAGGGCGGGATATAGCCTAGTGGTCAGAACATTACGCTCGCAATTTGATGACCCGGGTTTGATTCCCGGTCGAGGGGATTTTTCCTCTGGAGTTAACATCAGTGCTGACTCCACTCTCTTTCGGATGAGACTATAAACCGAGGCCCCGTGTGCGAACGCACGCAGAATATCTTGCGCACACGTTAAATCCTGTTCCACTTTTCGTAAGAGTAGGCCATCATGTGCCGGTGGGAACAGATGCATTTACAAAACTGCATACACACGGGGACTGGGTGTAAAAAAGCACTAGATTGCTTATTCCATTATCCTCGATATAAAAGAATGAATGGGTTGGGATTACTGTTCGTTGGTGGTTTTGTATACGCTGTTTAGAATCTTGTGCCATTAACTTCATTTTCATTGCTTGGATTCTCCATCTAGATCCACTATCAGTGTCCACATCTGAAGAAAATGTAGGAATACACCAGTGCACACAGCTGAGCCATATCTTAGGTTTCATACAGCACTCCACCCCACGCCCCCATAAGAATGCCTGGGGCCTGTCAGGATATATGGCATCCCTACCTTCTGGAAATGCAGCGCTAGGAATTCCCTCTTTTCTATCCCTCTCTTTGTTTCTGCCTTGTTCCTTGTCTTCCTGTCACCACCCCTTGTCTATTTTCTGCCCTCTTGGTCCATTCTTCTACCCTTTTTTTTTTTTCCGGAAAGACTTAAAAAGTAACAAATTCTCTCCCACGCCGAAATCGGATGCTCTGGGCCTGACTTGTCACAGGCCCTTAAGGGCAGCGAAACATTTTTTATATTTACATTTACATTTTAAGCCACTTTACGTCACGGCAGATTTCTCTGCGTGAGATTCGGACTGCTCTCCCCGGGGAGAGTGCGTTGCCACAAAAGCAGCGCCACCTCATTTATATACATATTTTTTTTCTTTTCCTGTCTGCAACTGTTGTTGTCAGATGTCAATGAAATGGCATACATGTTGACCCACCCCCCCCCCCCCCCAACCAAACAACAAATGACACAACGGAACATGGCAAGTTGGTGGTCAGATGTTTCTTTATTTTATTTATTCTTTTATATCGAGGATAATGGAATAAGCACTCGTGTGCTTTTTTTTTATATACTTTTTTTCTTTTTTTTACATCCATCCCCGTGTGTATGCAGATTTGTCAATTTTGTCATCCGTTCCCACCGGCACATAATGGCCTACTCTTTCAAAAAGCGGAACAGGATTTAACGTGTGCGCAAGATGTTCTGCGTGCGTTCGCACTCGGGGCTTCAGTTTATAGTCTCATCCGAAGGACTTTTGGGGATAGCTTTTCAAGACGACTGCAGAAGGAGGGAGGCAGCTGTAGAAATAAAGGCATGCAGAGGTCATGAATGAGGTGGATTGAAAAGGAAGCTTCCTTGCTGAAAACCTGCTATTGTCCAGCTTTTCCTGGAAATTTGTTCCATATAAGGTTTGACACTGCAGTAGTCTATAGATCATACGAAATATTCCTGTGACTTGTCAGATTACCTAGGCCAGCTGTTCGCCGTGTTTTGTCGTTTTTTGGTTTACTTTTTTTTTTTCTTTTTTTTTTTTTTTTACCCTTTTACCCGTATACTTGTCTGATTTCTGTCCTCGTATTTCTTCCTCTGTGTTCCCCTATCGTCTATTAATTGCAGGTTGTTCTCAGTGAAGGAGAGTGAAGTTCGGCCACATCTGGCGGTGCAGGAGCGATATCAGTATGATGGCCACTTCCCGTAAGTCCTACAGGCTGATGCCTAGGTTTCATTCCCTTGTCTGTCTCTTATTATGTATGTAGTATGTAGTATGTATGTAGATGTAGTATATTATGTAGTATGTATGTAATGTTAGATGTATGAGTATGTATGTATATGTATGTGTATTAGTATGTATGTATGTAGTATGTATGTATGTATGTATGTTATTGATGTATGTATGTATGTATGTATAGTGTATGTAGTATGTTATGTATTGTAGTTGTATGTTATGTATTATTATGTAAAGGTATGTGTTGTATGTAGTATGTATTTTGATGTGGTAGGTGCTAACGCACCAGCCTAGGAAGCGAAAAGTCCCGGTTCGATCCAGGTCCAGGTTCAAGCTCCTTTTGTGTCCGAACCCCCCCCCCCCCCCCCCCTTCCAAACATTTGGGTACCCGCATTCCGACTTTGGGGATGGAGTCTTAAACAGGACACCTACGTGCTTGTGTTTTAAGAAATGTCGTCATTTGTTCCTACAAGCACGAAATGGCCTACTCTTTTGAAAAGCGGGACAGGTTTTTTTTTAACATGTGCGCAAGATGTTCTGCGGGCATTCGCGCACACAGAGCCTCATCTCATCCGAAGGACTTTTAACTCAGTAGGATTTTCTCGTCAAATTGGGAAGAAAGGAAGAACCACAACCCCTACACCCGAAAACAACGACAACGACGACAACAAAGCGGAACACAGAGAGAGAGAGAGAGAGAGAGAGAGAGAGAGAGAGAGAGAGAGAGAGAGAGAGAGAGAGAGAGAGAGAGAGAGAGAACTCAGGAACTCTGGGACTCAGGATTGAAATTGTAAGACCGCCGGCCTGTATACAAGGGGGAGAGAGAGAGAGGGGGGGGGGGAGATGGAGAGAGAGAGAGAGAGAGAGAGAGAGAGAGAGAGAGAGAGAGAGAGAGAGAGAGAGAGAGAGAGAAACTCAGAAACTCTGGGACTCAGGATTGAAATTGTAAGATCGCCGGCCCCGTATCAAGGGGGAGAGAGGAGGAGGGGGG
>CM060316.1:68769185-68784185 GCA_030674155.1 Stramonita haemastoma
CATCTCCTCTCCCCCCCGGGGGTGAGGGGGGGTAGGGGGGGTTGCTTTCCTACTCTCTGAGTCAGTGGGTTCTCCTCCACCTGCCCGTCTCTTAGGGTTGTTTTTTTTGGTTATTTTCCTTTCCCTCCACTCTGTTTTTTTCCCCCCCGTCGGTGTGTCTGTCTCTTTGTTTGTCACGGTTTCAGTGTGTGTGTGTGTGTGTGTGTGTGTGTGTGTGTGTGTGTGTTGTGTGTGTGTGTGTGTGTGTGTGTTGTGTGTGTGTGTGTGTGTGTGTGTGAGAGAGAGAGAGAGAGAGAGAGAGAGAGAGAGAGAGTATGTGGTGTGTGTGTGTGCTCACCCGCGCGCGTGTGTGTATGTGTATGTGTATGTGTATGTGTTTGTGTGTGTGTGTGGTGTGTGTGTGTGTGTGTGTGTGTGTGTGTGTGTGTGTGTTGTGTGTGTGAGAGAGAGAGAGAGAGAAGAGAGAGAGAGAGAGAGAGAGAGAGGAGAGAGAGAGAGGAGAGAGAGAGACTCTGTGTGTGTGTGTGTGTTCTTTGTATTCTGAATCGTTATTTCCCATTTGCATTTTATTAGGTTGGAAACCTCTGTTGGTATAACCATACAAAGCACAAGCATCACTACTCACCTTTAAAAAGTTTATCGATGTAGCCGCCTACTTGTTCATGTTGGCCTTCTGTTTGGTTGGCAGTAACTTACGGTGTTTTTTTTTTTCTTCTTCTTACTTTTCTTTGTTGTCCTTTATATCAAAAGATGAACTTGGATACTGAGAGATCAAAAGTAGCGAGCTGATAGTCCCCCCCCCCCCCCCCCCCCTTCCCCCCCACCCCCTGCCGCCCTGACTTATTAGTTGTACAATAAACAAAGGTTAAGCAAGGGATTTTTTATACCTTTTTCAGTGGGGCCCCTCCTGATTTTTTTTTTTTTTTTTTTTTTTTTAAAAAAAAAGCCAAGGGATCTTTTTGCACTGGAGTAGTGTAGGGTTTTTTTTTTTTTTTTTTTTTCCTTTTTTTTGGTGTGCGCAAGATTTTTGTAAGCTTTTTGCACACGGGGCTTCGTTTACATTACAAGCCTTATCTGAAGGACTTTCGGGGGAGTGGAGTCCGTACTGATGTTAACTCCAGGGGGGGGGGAAAAAAAAAAACACACCTTGAAAAGGGTAATTCTCGGGGGTGGCTAGCCCCCGGTCGTAGGGGGCTGTAAAAAAAAAATTTTTTGCACAACGCTTTAAAACCCCCTAGGTTTTTAAAAAAAAAACCCCCCCTCCCCTCTCACAGCTGCCGGGGTTTCCCCCACTTTCAGCTCCTCCACTTTTAAAAATTAACCATCCCATCCCCCCAAAAACCCAGATGAGGGGGGGGGGGGGGCGGGGCATTATAGCAGGAACTGACCCGCTCCCCCTTGGGGAAAACAAAGGGCCACATAGAGTAACTATGGGGAGCCCTCTTACTTGGGGGGTTTGGTTTTTGTGCGCTGGGGCTTCCTAATAAGTAAAAATAGCCAGACTTTGACTTGTTTTTTTTTTCCGGGGTTAAGTTTAATTTTTTTTTACGGATCAGCGGGCCCAGTGTGTTTTCGTGTTAAGTTTTTTACATAGGAACCCACCTTTTTCCCCCCAGGGGTAAACAGACTTTTAAGGACTGTTTTCTCATTCAACCCACCGGCCCCATCTGGGGCCAACCTCTCTTTCCTTTTTTCTCCCTTCCCCTTCCCCCTCCCTCTTCCCCCCTCTCCCCCTCTCCCCCTCCTCTCTCTTTTTTCCCTTTTCCCCCTTTCCCCCTTCTTCCCCCTTCTTTTCCCCTTCCTTCCCCCTTTTCCTTTTTTCCCTTTTTTCCCCCCTTTCCTTTTTTTTTTTTTCCTCCCTTTTTCCCCCTCTTTTCCCCCCCTTTCCCCTTTCCCCCTCCTCTCTCCCTTCCCCTCCTCTCCTTCCTTTTCTCTCTCCTTTTTCCCCTCCCCCTTTCTTTTTCCCTTTTCCCTTCCCTTCTTTTTCCCCTTTTCTTCCCCTTTTTTCTTTTTCTTTTCCCGCGGCCCTTTTTCCTTTTCTCTTTTTTCTTTTTTTTCTCTTCCCCTCCCTTTTTCTCCCCCCCTTTTCCCCCTCCCTCCCCCCTCCTTTTCCTCTTTTCCCCCCTTTTCTCCCCCTCTCTCTCTTCCCCCCTCTTCCCCCTTTCCCCCTTTCCCCTTTTTGTCTTCCCTTTTCGCCCCCTGTTTTTTCTTCTCTCCCTTTTTCTGTTTCTTTTTCTTTTTTTGTTTTGTTTTTTTTTCTTTTTCCCTTTCCCCTTCCCTCCCCCTTCCCGTTTTTCCCCCTCCCTCCTCTTTTCTCCCCCTCCTCCCCCCCCTTTTTCCCTTTCTCCCCTTCTCTTTTTTTATTTTCCCTCCCCTTTCCCTTTTCCCCCCCCCCCCCCCCCCTCTCTCTCATTTTCCCCCCTTTTTCCCCCCCTTTTTTCCCCCCCCCTTTTCCCCTTTCCCCCCCCCCCTTTTTCCCCCCCCCTTTCCCTTTTCCCCGCTGCCCCGGCCCCCCCCCCCTTTTTTCCCACCCCAAAGTCCCTTTTTTTCTCCTTCCTTTCCCCCCCCCCCCCCTCCTCCCCCCCTTCCTCCCTTCCCCCCCTCCCCCCTTTTCCACCCCCCCCAAATTCCCCCTTTAAAAAATCCCCCCCTTTTTTTTACTTTTCCCGGGAATTCAAACTTTTCTTTTTCCCCTTTCCCCCTTTTTTCCCCTTTTCCTTTTTTTTTCCTTTCTAAAAATTTCCTTTTTCCCTCCTTCAACTCCCTTTTTTTCCCCATTTTTTTCCCCCCCCCCCTCCCCCCCCCCCCCAATCCCCCCTAAACCCACCCCCCTTTTTCTTAAAAAAATCTTATGGGTTTTCAAAAGTAACAACCCCCCATCCCCCCCCCCCCCTTTAAGGGATCCCTTTCCGCCATTTCAATTTCCCCCCAAAAAGTGATACTAAAAATTCCGTCAGGGCACTTTTTAAGAACCCTCCATTTCACTCTTTTCTACTTCCAACTTTAAAAATCTCATTTCCCCTCTTTCTGACATTCCCATTTCTCTCATTTTGCAGGTGCTTTCTTTTGACACCAGACATCTAGTATCTCCTCATTTGCGGGGGGGGTGCTTTTAAAGCTTTCCAGAAATTTTCTAGGTCTCACTCTTTAGCATTTACTCTAAATGTATGCACAAACTGCTTTAATCATTCCTCTCATGAACTCAGGTTGCTTTTAAAACAAAACCCCCCCCCCCGACTGCAGGGCCCGCTTTTTAACATTCCGAAAATCTACCCTTTAGCCTGCAGGCTGCTTTTTATACATTACTCTCCTCTCAGGGGCTTTAAAAATTAACAATTACCGGGGCCTTCTGGGGATTCAAAATGTGTTAGGGGGACGGTTGCCCACAATTCTTTAGTTTTCTCAGATAGTGGCTGTATAAGATGGGGAGGGGATCCCTTCCCCCCTCCACTTGTTTCCCTCCTCCCAGGCCTAAATCCCTCCTTGTTTTGGGGGGAAACAGCTTTGGGGGGGTTTGGACACCCCCCTTTTCTGTTCGTATATGTAGGGACTGGGTTTTGAAAAAAAAACTGTTTTTGCGGTTGTAATAAATAGCTGCCCATTCAGAAGAAACTTTCTCTGGGGTGTTTTTTCCCCCTTAAATATATGACCACAGCTTGTCATGCCAGAAAGAAAAGGCCGGGGGAAACACAACACACCCAAACAACACAATACAACAACAAACACACACACACACACACACCCACACCCAACACACACACAAAACACACACACACACAAACACACACACAAAAATGAAGCACGCACGCACAAACATAAAAAACCACGCGCGCGGGGGGGGTTGCACCACGCACAAAAACACACACGCACGACAGCGCGCGCGCGCGCGCGCCGCGCGCGCGCCAACACACACACACACAAAAAACACACACACACACACACACCACACAAACACACATACACATCCCATCCCATCCCATCCCATACACCATACCACTAACACACACCAAAAAAACACTCGGTGTCCTATTATAGTTAAAAAATGTGTCCGACTTTTCTCTCTCAGATTTGTCTAATCTTGCACCGATCCAACAATATACCTTAATACCCTCAGCTAGTTAACCAACCAACCAATCAACCAACCAACCAACCAACCAACCAACCAACCAACCAACCAACCAACCAACCAACCAACCAATTCAGCAAGCAAGGAAGAGCTGAATGTACAATCACAAGTTGTCGAAAGAAGGATACAATCATTCTACGATGCCAGCAAGCAGCTATAAAAGAAAAAAGCCCACAGAAACAAACTAACCAAGCAACAACCAAACAACTAATTAAGCATCTACCAAAACAACTAACCAAGCAACTAACCATTCAACAACAACCAGTAACTCACCAAGCAACTAACCAAGCAACTAACCAAGCACAACCAACCCATCAACTAACCCAGCAACTAACCACGCAACTAACAAAGCAACTAACCCAGCAACTAGCCGAGCAACAACCAACCAACCAACCAAGCAACTGACCCAGCAGCCAACCAGCAACTAACCAAGCAACTAACCCAGCAACTAACCCAGCAACTAACCAAGCAACTAACCAACCAACCAACCAAGCAACTGACCAGCAACTAACCAAAGCAACTAACCCAGCAACTAACCAACCAACCAACCAACCAACCAACCAAGCAACTAACCAAGCAACTAACCCAGCAACTAACCAAGCATCTAACCAAGCAACTAACCAACCAACCAACCGAGCGATGACACTGACCGTCTACCGGCCACTCACAAAACCAACTAGCCAGCTCATCAGAGATTTTGTTTTAGATAGCGTTGTTGGCAACGGGCACTTTCAGGACACAAAATCTGCATGCATGAAAATATAAACCGCCTCGTCACATCTTGAACGTGCGCTAATTTGCCATGTCACTTTAATTTCGTTGCTTTCAGATTTTTGCACTTTAAACCCTCACACACACAGACGCACACAGACGCACACAGACACACAGACACAGACACAGACACAGACAGACAGACAGACAGACAGACAGCACACACACACACACACACACACACACGCACGCACGCACACGAGCGCGCGCGGCAAGCACCCACACACACACACATTCACACACACGCGCGCGTGCACGCACGCACGCATGCACACGCTCTCTCTGTCTGTCTGTCTGTCTGTCTGTCTGTCTGTCTGTCTGTCTCTCTCTCTCTCTCTCTCTCTCTCTCTCTCTCTCTCTCTGTCTGCTCTCTCTCTCCTCTCTCTCTCTCTCTCTCTGTGCATAATTATCACATGTGTGTGTGTTTGCAAACGTGGATGTGAACGCGTGCGCGTTTGGATGTGTGCAAAGTATCTGAAGTGTAAGATAAATAGATAGATAGATGAGACAGAGGTAGAGATAGATAGATAGATAGATAGAGACAGAGACAGAGAAAGAATTGTGTGTGTGCAATCAGGGATTGAGATGACTGTTATTAACCCCATCAAAAGAGGGATCTGCTGGTAATCAGCCTGACTGGCAGGATTTTAATCCAATGAAGGATGGACGCTATACCGAGTCGCTAAAGCCGTTCGACCACAATCCCATGGGTCCGTGAAGTCGTGGGTTCGAATCTCAGCGACGTCTGGTGAATTCCTCTTCTTCGTCGTGGAACGCTCAGACAGCAACTATTGTTGTCTGCTGCATGAACAAAAAATGCGTTGCGCTGCTGTTTAAGCGCCTGACAAGTCAGGCCCAGCGCATCCAACTTCGGCGTGGGAGAGAATTATTATAATTCAAGTCAATCTGGAGAAAAAAAAAAGGCAAGAAGGCAGAAAATAGACGAGAAGGAGGTGACAGGAAGAAAAGCAACCAGGCAGAAACAAAAGGAGATATAGAACTGAGGGAATTCCTGGCAGAGGATTTCTAGAAGGTGGGGGTGCTATTTATACTGTCAGGCCCCTGACATCTCCACTGGGGAAGTTGTGTGAATTAAGGGTGGGGATTTTCTACGATCTCCCAAGTCAACTTCAAGTGCAGACCCGCCAGTGCCTTAATTCCTTTCTTTTAAATACCCATGCAAAAAATCAAATATATACGTTAAAGATCCCGTAATTCGTGTCAGCGCTCGGTGGGTTACGGAAAAAACGAACATACCCAGCATGCATCCTCGAAGTCGGAAGGCGGCTACCTACGTGGTGGGCAGAAAAGGTCGCATACGCGCAATGTCACCATTGGTGAACCTTGGAGCTCTAGCTAAGGTACGAAAAAAAATAATGCAGTGAATACCCGTCAGCCGAGAGTGAAAATACAAAGACTCCTGTAGTGTATCGCTGTCACGTGTTTGCATGCTTGTGAGCGTGCATAACAAGTGTGTGTGTGTGTGTGTGTGTGTGTGTGTGTGTGTGTGTGTGTGTGTGTGTGTGTGTGTGTGTGTGTGTGTGTCGCGCGCGCATACGTGTGTGTGTGTGTTCTTCACCTACTAATCTTTTCAATTTTAAGTAATATTTGACAATACGAAAAAGATAAATGAGGAAAAAGGGGGAAAAGGGGGGATGTATACATAGGTGCGTGCGTGCGCGTGTTGAAATTCTTATATTTCGAGGTTATGGAAGGAGAACTCAAGTGCTTTGAATATATATTTATGGAACATTCATTCTCTGTGTGCATGCAATTTTGTACATTTTATCATCTTTTCCCGTCGGCACACAATGGCCCACTCTTCCGAAAAGAGGAACGGGTTCCAGCATGCGCATATGATCGATGATCTACGAGCGTTCGCACACGGGACCTCGGTTTATAGTCTCATCTGAAGGACTTTTAGGGGGAGTGGAGTCGGGGATTGGGTGTAGGCTGAAAACTTCAGGGGAAAAATCTCCATGAGTGGGCGTGTCTGTGGCGGCTGGATACCAGGCTCAAACTCAGGCCGTTAGATAGCGAGCGCAATGCTCTACCAAGTTATTCCGCACGCGCACACGCGTGTGTGTAGAATGACGGAAGAGGGGAGATACTGGTCCCCAGTGTGTGGGGAAGGGGCGTATCTTTTTCTCTATACCAATGTAACCAACTGCAAATATTGCGACTTGTTTATTTTTGTTATTTCTGTGAGGCACTTTGTTTTTCTCAGTTGCTGTTGAAAACAGTCGTTCGCTAACTTTGTGCCAGTCTGAAGGCGTTACTTAGTGTCGTAGGGCATGCCATCACGATACAACAGTGATGATTAATGTTTTGATTATAATAGTATATATGGATTTGTGTGTGTGTGTGTGTGTGTGTGTGTGTGAATCTTATAAAGTGAACAAATCAAAGGGCATCAAATGATGAAAATGATGAAAGGATGATGACCGATAACAACAATAACAATAATACAGGTACATTTTACATGCATCGCGTCTATAGAATTAAGATGATGAACAACAATGGTAAGACAGCCTCGTGGTTTTGAAGAAACCACATTTCGAGATGTGAGATTTTTTTTTCTTCTGATTTTAACCAGCACACACATTTTTTTTTGGTCAATAATGTGCTTTGCACTGGTAGCAGCACTCAAATTCAGGGAACAGGCCATCACATCCTTCTGTCTCTCTCTGTCTCTGTGTGTGTCTCTCTTTCTCTCTCTGTCCCTCTCTGCCTCTGTCTTTCTTTCCCTATCTCTCTCTATCCCCCTATCTCTTTCTCTCACTTTCCCTCCCTCTCTCTCTCTCTCCTCTCTCTCTCTCTCTCTCTCTCCTCTCTCCCCCTCCCTACTCTCTCTCTCCCCTCCCTCCCCCCCTCCCCTTCTCTCCCTCTCTCTCTCTCTCTGTCTGTCTCTCTGTGGGGTCACCCCCCCCCCCTCCTCTCCATTTTCTCGGCCCTTACCTCTTTCCAGGCCGTCGCCCATTTTCCGTTCTAAACGCACGTGCTGCAGACCGAGCTGCCAAATGGTGGTTTGTCCTGATTGTTCACAGCTGTTCTACCAGTCATACACGCCAGCATGCACGGCAGAGAGATCGCGTGAGGTGGTGTCTGGGAGGGACGGTGGTGGTGGTGGTGTGTGTGTGGTGTTTGGGGGGGGGGGGGGGGTGTGGAGGTTGGGGTAATGGGTAGGAGGGGGGAAGGGTGGCGTAGAGGAGGAGGAGGAGGAGGAGGAAGGTGGTTGTAAAGTAGGGGAGGGGGGAGGGAGAGCTGTGGGTTATGAGAGAGAGAGGGGTGGGGGTAGGCATTGTGCCAGCTTTTGTCTGGAGCTGTCTGGCAAGTATGTTGTTGCTGAACTTGATGGATGAGAGATGTTGGCAGGTATTAGTCACTGACTTGTGGCCATAAAGGCTGATTGTTGTTTTTACTGGCTCACCGACCTGTATCAACAGTGAGAATTTTCTCTACCCCCCCCCCCCTTCACACAATCTTACAGCTTCTTTCTTTCTTTCTTTCTCTCTCTCTCGCTGTAAAATTTGATACCAGTGTTTTTTTTTGGGTTTTTTTGGTGTTTTTTTTGGGAGGGAGAGGCGCCATCTCTCTCTGTCTCTCTGTCTCTCTGTCTCTGTCTCTCTGTCTCTGTCTCTCTCTCTGTCTCTGTCTCTGTCTGTCTGTCTGTCTGTCTGTCTGTCTGTCTGTCTCTCTCTCTCTCTCTCTCTCCTCTCTCTTCTCTCTCTCTCTCTCTCTCTCTCCATTCAAATGAACGACATCAGCAGCATGGCACCTTTCCCAGGATTAGGTAACACTAGATGACGTCAGGCGTGTTCTGACAACAGGTCACGGTCCAGTGGACAGCTTTGATATTGATGCCTCAGATACAAGTGACAGATGCTATAGCTCAGTGGTTAGGACGGTTTGACTTCAATCCCTATGGTAGGGACCATGAAGTCGCTGGTTCGAATCTCGGCGATGCCCGGTGATTTAAGAAGTGGGGATTTTTTTTTCGATCTCCCATGTTAACTGCAAGTGCAGACCTGCCAGTGCCTTAATTCCCTTCGTGTATACACACACGCACACACACACACACACACACACACACACACACACACACACACACACACACACACACACACAACACACACACACACACACACACACACACACACACATATATATATATATATGCAGAAGATCAAATACGCACGTTAAAGATCCCATTATTCATGTCACCGTTTAGTGGGTTGTGGAAACCCAAGCACACCCAGCATGCAACCTGTACAGGTAAAGGTGGGCAGACCTCCTGCAGAGTTACATGCACATAAGAAGACCAGACACTAAGGACCCCACCGGGTGAGGGAACGCAGAGAGAGAGAGAGAGAGAGAGAGAGAGAGAGAGAGAGAGAGAGAGAGAGAGAGAGAGAGAACTCGAACTCGAACTCGAAAGGTTTATTCATGAAAAAAGGCCATTGGCCCATACATGAAGGGGGTTGCCGATAATTGCTTTAAGCTGACACACCACGCTACTCCAAGCCATGGAAACCACAGCATTGATTAGTAATGTACATCCAGACACGAAACCTTTACTGTCGGGATATGTTACGGCATTCTGAGCCTTTCTTTGTCCAGTCTTTGTCACACACACACCCTTAGGTCTAGGCTAGCCAAGAAACCGCTATAGTAGTTCTCTAAGTGTCGCTAAGTCCCTTGAAGCACACGATAGGGTCTCCGTGTGTAGTGTGTTCTGGATTCGCTTCCCATTCCGCAAACTGGCGAGTTTGACACGTTCCTCTTTTAGCATGTTTTTCTCTTGCTGTTTGACAAACCAGTACACACATACTGGCTCAGTGTCTAGTTGGCATGCGCACTGGATCACAATGTCGTCTGATTCACACGTCACAATATCTTCACTGTCTGAATGATGTAGCACGGATTTTCTAAAGTGTGTATTTCTTTGTCTGTCTCTTAGCCTTTTCTGTATGGATCTATCAGTTAGAGTAGCCACGTACTGTTTGACATTTCTTGTGTCGAATGGACCAACAATATCATCATCGTTCACCTCAGGCTGCAAAACACACATAACAGCACAGTCACTACAATCAGACATACAGGGAGGTTCTAAATCAACCGATGATGGCAACTTAACTGATGTTTTTGTGTTGATGTCCTGTGTGTGTGTTGTTGGTAGGTCTATTCCATGTGTATCTACACATGCTGTATTCCCCTGTTCTACTCCACTGTCAGGCAGACTGGGGGCACTGAGGACACAGTCACTTTCACACACAACACTTGCCTGCTTCTCTTTATGCTTTCGAGAGCGCTCCACATCTCGTCGTCTTTGAGAAAACGATTTTTTTCTGTAGTACTGTGCTTGTGTGCTGCGATTCACTGTTGGATCCGCCATGTTGGTTGACACTGCTGTGTCCACTGGTTTCAGTCGCAAGACAAAAACCACGCTGTCCCCTTCTGCCACTTTCCAGCTGGAAACTGCATTGTCGGTCAGCAGGGCGCCTAAGGTTCTCTCCACAGCCGCTGGAAGTCCAGTAACTGGCATTTTTGACTGAATTTCTAGTTTTACTGCTGCTCACAGAAAATATACGCCCTGTCCGCTTCACTTCTCGTGACCCCGCAGAGAGAGAGAGAGAGAGAGAGAGAGAGAGAGAGAGAGAGAGAGAGAGAGAGAGAGAGAGAGAGAGAGACAGGCAGACAGACAGACAGACAGACAGAGACACAGACAGAGACACAGACAGAGACACAGACAGACAGACAGAGACAAAGAGAGAGAGAGTGTTTGAATTTGAATATTCATTATTTTTCAAGGATAAAGTCACATACTTTTATTTTATTTGGCCCTTGCCCTGATCAGGGACTATCAAAACAACCCCCCCCCCCCCTCTCTTTAAAAAACAACAGAACAAACGAGAGAGAGAGAGGAGAGAGAGAGAGAGAGAGAGAGAGAGAGAGAGAGAGAGAGAGAGAGAGAGAGAGGGGCAAGGCAAAGCAAGGCAACTTCTTTTATTTCGAGGAAAATGAATAAGCATTCGTGTGCTTTTTTACATCCAGTCCCCGCCCTTATCACACACACTCACACACCACAACACCAACACACACACACACACACACACACACACACACACACACACACACACACACACACACACACACATATACACACACACACACACATACACACACACACACACACACACACACACACACACACACACACACAGAGAGAGAGAGAGAGAGAGAGAGAGAGAGAGAGAGAGAGAGAGAGAGAGAGAGAGAGAGAGAAGCATGATTGCTTGACTCTTGATATAACATCAACGTTTTAGTTAAAAGTGTGTTCCTTGACCATCATTGCCCCTGAAATTTCCCTGTGAGGTTTAGTTTTGAACGCTGAACTGCAGTGTCCTTAACTAATGAAGTAATTGTGTTTATAATAGAAATAAAGGAGGGAAGGTGAAGAGGGGGTGGAACAGAGGAAACGGTCTTGATAAAGCCATGACACTGTGAAACACAGGGTCAAGCAGAATACGTTGAAATGACATCGTTTGAAAAAGAACAAACCTCTCACGGTACATCGGTATTTATTCAACCATTGGAATGACAGGTGGATTTGTAGTCTAGAGGTAACGCGTACAACTGCCTAGAAAGCGAGAAGTGTATGTTCAATGCCTGTTTATGCCCCAAATATTCCCCAATCCAATAGACCTTGAGTGGTGGTCCGGGCGCTAGTCTTTCGGATGAGACAGTAAACTGAGGTCCCAAGTGCAACACACATTCAGCTCGCGGAAAAGAACAGGAGAGTTTTCGCTGGCAAAATTTTGCAGAAAAAAAGCCACTCTGATAGGAAAAGAAGTATAGATCTACTTGCAAACAGGAAAAGAAATAATGGGTAGCACTCCTCCTGTGGCGACACGCTCTCTCTAAGGAGAACAGCCTGAATTTCACGCGGAGAAATCTGCCGTGACTGAAAGACTTTAATTAAGTGGTCTCCGATTCTTCTTCGACATGGAATGTAGCAGAAGTAGAATATAGCAGAAGTGTCATATTTACTTATTTTCCATGATTTAGCCATGTATGTTCTTACTTTTTAGTCATTGCAGTTTATTACACATGTCTTTGAAAAGAAGCGCACGCTATATATTTTTCTGAGATAACGAAGTTGTCTTGAATCTTGAAACTCTGAGCTTGACTTTACCAAGCGTTATCGTTATGCTATCTTAATTAAAAACCATTTCTTAAGGCAACCTGTCCGGAATTTGGGGAAGGGGGGTGGGGGTAAGAATCAGGCTGTGAGAGCTGTCTGAGAGAGCTGTTCAGCTGATGATATGATGACAGTAATGGCTGGTTTGATCAGGCACACCGACAGTACTGATGTGCACTTTCTCTGTATGTGATGCATGAACAGTGACAGTTCTGTGTATGTGCACTTTCTCTGTATGTAGTGCATGAACAGTGACAGTTCTGTGTATGTTCACTTTCTCTGTATGTGATGCATGAACTGTGACAGTTCTGATCTGCACGTTCTCTGTATGCAGTGCATGAACAGTGAATAGGGAATAGTAAGTGAATACAGTGAATAATAAGTGTATCAGTCAGTGCACTTTCTCTGTATGCAGTGCATGAACAGTGACAGTTCTGTAAGTGCACTTCTCTACATACAGTGCATGAATAGTGACAGTTCTGTAAGTGCACTTTCTTTGTATGAAGTGCATGAACAGTGATAGCATTCAGTCTATGAGATATGATAATAGATTATACCACAAGAATCTTCATTGCTTTCTTTCTTTCTTTCTTTCTTTCTTTCTTTTCTTTTCTTTCTTTCTCGTGTTTCTCTCTTTTTTCTTTCCTTCCTTCCTTCCTTCCTTCCTTCCTTTTCCCCTTCCTTTCTTCCTTCCTTCTTTTCTTTCTTTCTTTTTTTTTTTTTTGCTTGAAGACTTATGGATAACAAACATTATTAAAAAGTTTTACAAGGGACCAACACTGTTAACATTTCGGTTAGTCTTATTTTTGCCCTACACCAATGAAAATATTGTACGGAATGTTGCTGTGTATCAGAATAAGTCCTTCAAAAGAAGAAAAACGATGTTGTCATAGTGTCACTCAACAATCAATGTTCTGTATCAGAGTGTGCTAAAGGTGCGGGACTTCAAGTGTGGAATATACAAACTGATCTCAATGATGTATACACCTTCAAATGGGGCCATGGCCTTTTTTTGAATATATCATTGTCATTGTCTCTTCTTCTTTGTTTTTCCTTATTATTATTTTTTTCCCTTGATGTTATTGTATTCATGTTGACAGCTCAGTCTCTGTAGTGAAGGCAGCAGTAGTACGTCGCAGGTCTTTCAAGTCATCGTAGAGCTTTTGGGCCACTAGGGGCGAGGTTGGGGGGGGGGGGGCGGGAGGAGTACATCCACTTCTCGTGCGCCTGCACTGTTGTAGTGGGCAGAACTGCAGCCCATGTTCTGCTATCTGGCTGACCGCCAGTCTCGTATGGGAGTGTTGGTGACGGAGACCTGACCACCAGAGAAACACTCACTAGGCCTGTCAGTGGCTCAGTCACTGTCTGACAAAAGCCTGACTTAGGATAGGCCTTCCCCACGTGGGGATGCCTGGGGCCTGTCAGTATAAATTGCATCCCCACCTTCTGGAAATCCTTTGCAAGGAGTTCCCTATTTTTTATCCCTCTCTTTCTTCCCGTCACCCCCTTCTTGCTTATTTTCTGACTTCTTGGTTCATTCTCCTGCTGTTTCCTTAAAAAGGCTCTAAAGATTAGAATTCTCTCTCCCACGCCAAAGACAGGTGCGCTGGGTCTGACTTGTTAGGCTCTCAATGGCAGCGCAGTGCATTTTGGCTCCTATAACAGACAAAAACAGTTGCTGTTTGAGCGTTTGTCGAGAGAAGAGGAATGTAGAAGAATAAATATACCTGACTCGCCTATCGGCATCACCGTGTTCGGTGTTAGCCGCCGCTTCCAATGATAATGACATGATCCTCCATTTGCATTTGCTCCGGTCTTCGCTGGCCCTGCTGACTTAGTGGATTCTGACGCCACAGAATTTATTGGTGTTGCCATTGAGAGAAACTAGCGATCCGCCTTTTTTCCTTTCCCTCAGTCTTGCATAGAAAGACAGTATTCCTGGTGTTCCTATCTTAAATTGTGTAGTGCGTGGCCGACATATCGTAGTTTTCGTTCATTTATTAAAGTAAGAAGTTTCCTTGCTGTTCCCAGTTTGTGTAATTATGCTTTCATTTGTATTTTTCTCTGTCCAGTTGTCTCTGAGTAGCCTTCTTAAAGAAACACATCTCAGCTGCTTTAATTCTCTTTTCATCGTCTTTTCTATGTGTCTAGGATTCACAGCCATATAGCATGATAGGCATTACTAAGCATTTCCTTATTTTTCTTTTCATCTGGTAAGGAATGCAGCCATCTGTCCACATATTGTTCGGATCATTCTACTTGAAGCCAAGCCAATTCTTGACTGTATGTCTTTGGTACATGATCTGTCATTCACTGAGCCGAGACATTTAAAGTCTTTGACATTTTCCATTTTAGTTTTGTCAACCTTTATTTCATGCTCAGTTTGGCACCTGGCTCTTGCAACATGCAGCACTTTTGTTTTTTTGGCATTTAAGGTTGAGACCAGCTCTTCTTCCTGCTACATCTACTCTGTGTAAAACTCTCTTCATGCTGGTGATGTTGTCGGCTAGTAGTGCTGTTATCATCGACGTAGCCCCGAGTTGTTTTGTTTCTGCCATCTATCTTGAAGCCCATGTCTTCAGTACTAGACTGTGTCATGACTTGCTCTGTGTATATATTAAGAATGTGGGGTGGTCTAACTCTTTTTGAGGTATTGAAACATTCGCATTTTCGGTTGCCCCCATTTGAAAGTGCCCTTTTTGTCTTCATGAATTGAGGAAATTAAGGAGATGATGTGTTTTGAAAAGCCACTGTGATGATTATATCAAAAGATGCTGGTGAATCACACTGTCAAAGGGTTTGAAATCTAATCCAGGCCGTCCAAACTAAACGTAGTCCAATGCATGACATGACAGTAACATAGCACAGCATAGCATAGCATAGCATAACAAAGCACAACATA
>CM060316.1:68789185-68799185 GCA_030674155.1 Stramonita haemastoma
CACAGCAGATTTCTCCGCGTGAAATTCGGGCTGCTCTCCCCGGGGAGAGCGCGTCGTCACAAGTGCAGCGCCTACCCATTATTAATTCATTTAGTGAAACAAGCAATAAAATGAAAGAGATTGCGATGCCAGTAAGAATGCACTGTGTACACAGAGAGGAGAGAGAGAGAGAGAGAGAGAGAGGAGAGAGAGAGAGAGAGAGAGAGAGAGAGAGAGAGAGAGAGAGAGAGAGAGAGAGAGAGAGAGAGAGAGAGAGAGAGAGAGAGAGAGAGAGAGAGAACGAACAGGAACAAATAAATGTGGGATCAAACGCATCATTCTGAACAAAAAACAGAGAAACAATCTGAGAAGGGAAAGAAAACCAAAAAAACACACAAAACAATGCAAAAAACTCACACAAAAAACCCGAAACAAAACAAAACACAGAAACAAACCCTAAAAAACGCGGCAACGGCGCCGATCCCTCCTCAACCTCCCCCCTCCCCCCCCCCCCCCCCCCCACACACACACACAGCAATGCCAGGCGGGCTATGACCCCGGTGCCAGAATGCGCACATTCCTGTAGTTCCTCATATTGTTGCCACCTTCTGCAGCTGACGACATAAGGAGGATCTAGGCCCCAAGTTGCCAAGATAGACAGACGGACGGACGGAGTGAGTGTAGCGCTCAGCAATACAACCTGTTTTTATGAGGCTGGATGTGCCAGGCTCCCGTTATGTAACCAATTCGTCGTCGCAGACTCTGTGCCAGCAGTGGAGGGAGTAAGTACTGTACTGGGTGAATGCATGCAGCATTCGACATGCCATGCTATGCTGATGAGGAGGATGAGGAGGATGAGGATGAGGAGGAGGAGGAGTGGTGGTATTGTATAGTATAGCACTGAAAAAGGATAGAGAGGGGTGGAAATGGGAGTAGGCTATATCTGAGTGGCTTGTCTTTTGAGAAGAGAGAGAGGAGAGAGAGAGAGAGAGAGAGAGAGAGAGAGAGAGAGAGAGAGAGAGAGAGAGAGAGAGAGAGAGAGGGGAGGGGGGGGGGGGGGAAGTCGGCCGTGACGTGCACCTGGGTACACACAGTTAGGAGCAGAAGCTCCGCCAAGGATAACGTGTGCACGACTCACTGCTGAACAATTTCAGTGCAGTGCCCGATGACTCCTCAAGGAGTCCAGGGAGAAGTCACGTGAAGTCACAGTGTGAGCAGACAACACTCTCTGCATGACGTACCTTTAAAAAAAAAAAAAAGAAAGTTTCTTCACATCCACGATGACCTCCCAAATAGCAGAGGAGGCAGCTGCTGTTTGGGAAATAAGGTAGAATTTTTAAAATTTATTTATAAGTATTATTATTATTTTTTTAAATTAAAGTCCTAGTAGAGATGCCTTGCCCAGAGTACTTCCCCACTCTCTCGGCCAAGGTGGGCATACAGACAGTCAGCGTTGAAGGTACTCTCCAAAGGCCAAATACGCCCCCCCCCCCCCCCCCCCCCAAGGGCTGCAGCACACGTACTAACCCGGGTTAAATGACCGCTTTAAAAAGTTTCAGTATGAGCAGACCCAGGATGTATGATGTACTAATCAGCGAAAGTGATCACGTTAAACTTGTTCCGTGTTTACATGCATTTAATACACATGAAAAATATCACAAAAGAAGCATCATACTGACAAACAAACTCAATGCGCACGCAGACATGATAAAATAAAAAGGTGTCCTATAACGACGAGCGTAGTCATAATACACGCAGAAAAAGTTTGCTGTGACTAAACAAGTATAACACGAAACTCCAAGCGATGACAGTCAGATTCTAGGTGCCTTTGTTAATACTGTCATACCGATCGATTTCGTTTCTTTTGTAACGAAAACACTGTAAAGGATCAATCTCCTCATCTAACTTCTTAAGAACTTCATCGAACGCTCCAACAGCAACCATTGTTGTCTGTCATATGAACAAAAGTACGTTGCGCTGCTGTTAAACACCTGACAAGTCAGGCCCAGCGCATCCGACTTCGGCATGGGAGGGAATTGTTAACAGTCTTTTGAGAATAAAAAGGCCGGAGAATGGACCCAAAAGGCAGAAAATAGGCGAGTAGAAAGTGATAGGGAGAGAAGGAACAAGGCAGAAAAAGAACAAGGCAGAAACAAAGAGAGTGATAGAAAACAGGGAATTCCTCGCTCAGAATTTCCAGAAGGTGGGAATGCTGTTTATCTGATTTCCCCATATCTGGGGCTTCTGCAACTAGAAAACGAGTTGTTCAGATATTTTTCTTGTAGTGTTTAGAAGGCGTGGTCAAAACCCTCGTAAAAAACTAAACAACGGACTGGCATATACAAAGAAGTCCTGTCATAACATATTGAAAATACAGTAGTGACTTGAATGATTACAGGTGACAGGTAATCTTCAAAACAAAGGCAGGAGTTTCCAAAACTGGCAAAAACGTGAACCGTTTCATTTAGTTTTAGTTGCTGTGCACGTTTTTTGCTGGCTTTTCAGACTCTGGCTCTAAAAACAGAAGGGTAAGGTAAGTTAGTACAGCGGAGGTGTGGAATAGAAGGGAAGAGGAGAGAGAGAAACAAAACCAACGAACACGTTGCATGCCCCAGCATTGTCTCACTGACGCTGAACAGCCGATGCCAGGTGATGGCGAAAGAACTCCTGCTGCAGGAGTACGAGTGTCTGAAAATGACAGCGACAGCGGAACAGCTAGCAACCGAGAGCAAGCAACAACAGCAGCAACAGCAGCAGCAGCAGCAACAGCAGCTACAGCAACAACAAAAGCCGACAGTACAGGGTGGGCCTGGGAGACTTCACATCGGGTCCAAAAAGCACGGCGGGCGAATCGATAGATCGGCAGTGGGTTCCTCATCCAGGCAAACAAAAGATCCCATACGGGGCTGATGCTTCACAGGACAATGCCGCCGCCGTGAGCTGCAGGGTCGGTATCCAGCTGCATGCAGTGTTTAGACAACCATGCCGCAGGTGATGACATTTCGTGCAGTGGCTGTGACTACAAAATAACGATTAATAAAAAAAAGTGATGCCAGATAAAAACCGCCGTAAAGAAAGAAAACACACGCGTACGTGCGAACATGTACATTTACACACATGCGCACGCGCGAACACACACACACACACGCGCGCGCGCACGCGCACCACACACACACACACACCCTGAACATACACACACCCTGAACACACACACACACACACCCTAAACACACACACACACACACACACACACACACACACACACACACACACACACACACACACACACACACACACACACACACACACATACACTACACACAAACACACACGCAGAGCCCCGATATATTTATTATGTTAGGCAACAACACTCAGGCGCGAGCTAGCTGTAACACGTATGAACCCACCGGGTGATTATGTAATTAGTGCACTGCACCCCGGAATGATTATCTGCTGGATTGATCGTAACTCTTTCCCTTCACTTTATATCTCCGGCAAAGAATGACACCATGGTCTGTCTGTATTGCTGGGACCCAAGCCTTTTGTCTAAACCCCGAGGAAAAAGTTAAAAAAGAAAAAAAAAAGAAGATTAAGCTACCCTAGGATTGGACAGAAACTAGTGACAGTGTTAATCATTAATGTCAGAATTGTTGCATATGGACAATTCACAGACCTAGTCTCTTTCTCCCCTTCTGTTCTTCTCTCTCTCTCTCTCTCTCTCTCTCCTCTCTCTCTTTCTCTCTCTCTTTCTCTCTCTCTCTCTCTCTCTCTCTCTCTCTCTCCTCTCTCTCTCTCTCTCCTCTCTCTCTCTCTCTCTCTCCTCTCCCTCTCCTCCCTCCCTCCCTCCCTCTCCTCCCTCCCCTCCTCCTCCCTCCCTCTCTCTCTCTCTCCTCTCTCTCTCTCTCTCTCTCTCTCTCTCTCTCTCTCTCTCTCCTCTCTCTCCTCTCTCTCTCTCTCTCTGTACACGTGCATGCATGCGTGCATGTGTGAAGAATACAGAATAACTATGTTCTTGATTTTATCCAAGGTGAATCTGATAGAAACACACACACATACAACCAACCACAAAGATAATAATCCTGTACCGAATACGACCCACTGCCTATTATACCACCTTTTGGGGACGTGAGCGCTCTGTGTGTGTGTGTGTGTGTGTGTGTGTGTGTGTGTGTGTGTGTGTGTGTGTGTGTGTGTGTGTGTGTATGTGTGTGTGTGTGTGCGTGCGTGCGTGCGTGCGCGCGCGCGCGCGCGCGCGCGTGCGTATGTATGTGTGTGTGTGTGCGTGCGTGCGTGCGTGCGCGTGCGCGCGTGCGTGCGTGCGTGCGTGCGTGTGTGCGTGTGTGTGTGTGTGTAGTTGCACAAGCCGGGCCTGTCGGGTAGATAGATCCCAGCTCTGGCACTACAATGCAGGGATACAAGTCAGAGGGTTCGGAAATCGATGCCACGTTCCCTATAACCATGTATCGATCACAGGCAGTAGTGGTCTCCATCCACTCTTAATCGCCATCAACCTACGCCACTCATGTTACGCCGGTCTCTTGTACAGCTATAGCTCTATTGTTGTTGTGGCCGGCCCCTAGTTTGCCTGTGCACACAGCTAGCGCTTTTTCTTTTGTTTTCGTTTGTTTGTTTGTTGTGTTTTGTTTTACCTCGCGTCCTGCCCTGCCGCCAGCCATCCATATCCCCGTGCTTGCCCATAATACAGATGATTGGAAAGTCCTTCTGCTCTATTGCTATAGCATACACTCATACACACACGCGCGCGCGCGCACGTACACACACACACACACTTACACGCACGCACGCGCGCGTGCGCACACACACACGCACGCACGCACGCACGCACGCGCACACACACACACACACACACACACACACACACACACACACACACACACACACACACACACACACACACACACACACACACACACACCGTGGTGGGACGGGATAGCCAAATGGTCAGAACATTGCGCTCACAATTTGACGACCCGGGTTCGATTCCCGTTCGAGGGGATTTTTTTCCCTCTGTGCTGACTCCACTCCCCCCAAAAAGGCCTTCGGATGAGATTATAAACCGAGGCCCCGTGTGCGAATGCACGCAGAACATCTTGCGCACACGTTAAATCCTGTTCTGCTTTTCGTAAGAGTGGGCCATCGTGTGCCGGTTGGAACAGATGACAAAATGGACAAAACTGCATACACACAGGGACTGGCTTTAAAAAAGCAAATGAGTGCTTATTCCATTATTCTCGATGTAAAAGAATAAAAATAAAAAGGTAAAGGTGTCCCGTAACCTGTGTGATCGTAAGGGAGCCGGGCGCCAGAGACCTCAGCTTCTCTAGGGGCCAGCATATTGAGGGCGGTGCCCATCTCCTCTCCCTCGCTGCTTTTACCTTCCCTGACCCTAAAGAGGGCAGGTACCCATTCACAGCTGGGGGAACTGTACTGTAGCCAAGGCGCTCAAACGGTCACCCATCCAATTGGCAACCACGCTCCACGCTGCTTAACTTGACTGGGGGAAAACGAACGCTCTGACCACTGAGCTATCCCGTCCCCTATAAGAGAATGAGCAAATAAAATAACTAACAAATAAATATATAACACACGCTCACACGCACGCCCACACAGACACACAGACAGACAGACAGACACACACACACACACACACACACACACACACACACACACACAGACACACACACACAGACACACGCACACATGCGAATGCACACACGGATACATGCATGCACGTGGATTCTCATACACAAAAAAGCACGCTCGAGAGAGAGAGAGAGAGAGAGAGAGAGAGAGAGAGAGAGAGAGAGAGAGAGAGAGAGAGAGAGAGAGGTGTAAAAGAAAAGCCCTCTACTGTGTGACAGTCCTAACAACTGCACACCCCGCAGATAAGCAAAAGAACACAGCCTCCTTTCTTCTCCCCATACCATACCATACAACTAATGCCTAGCTGCTCCATCATCTTCACAATCCTAACCATCTGGTTTGGCACCCTACCCCACCCCATCCCACCCCTCCCCTCATTCTTGCCCCCCCCTTCCCCACCCACCCCACCCCCCACCCCTGGCCCTCTCCCCCTTTCCCTCACCCCTCCTATTTCTTTTCCCTCTTCACGACAAGCAGATGAAAAGATGTGGGCCATACATACGGCACTGCTGCACGGCAGCGATCCACTTTAGCGCTGAAAGGTGACTTGATGCTTCCCCACTACTACCACTACTACCACACACCCTCCCCCACTTCCCCCCCCCCCCCCCTCAACCTCCCATTATTTTACCTACTCAACCCCAACTCCCCCTGTCCCCCCCCCCCTTCCCTCTCCATCCTCCCGCCACTTATCAGTAGTCAAGACACAGGAGCAAATTCCAGTTTGTAGAAGAAGAAGAGAAACCTCCCTATACCACTACTACCCTAGCCTACCTACCTAGGCCTACCTACCTACAGCGTGCGCAGCTAGCGAGCATGCAGCAAAGCAGCCTGCCGCACTAGTACTGCTGCTATGCACATACAGACTAGACTGCATCGCATACCTGGCTTGTTGCCGCAGGCTGCCGGTGCCAGTCTTCCTTCTATATTCCTTACCTACCTTCCTTCCTTCCTTCCTTTCTTTCCTGTCTTTTACCTGAGGCGGGCTCTATGACCACCACCGGCGCAGGGCCAGGTGTTAGAGGTATATTTAGCCTCAAGGGAGCAGCAGAGCGCGGCTGGGCTGGGCTTGAGCGGTGTGCCCTGATAATAAACACCAGTGTATGAAGACAGACAGACAGACATTGCCGACCAGAGGGAGTGATGCTGCGGCATAGCACGCGTTGCGTCGTTCCTATGAACAAGGATGCATGCACGGCAAAGCAAGCCTTCATCAGTCTGTTCTGTACTGTACTTGTAGCCTATACTTACAGTGCTGTGTTGTGCTGTGCTTAGTCTATCTCCTACCCCCTGTCTGCCTTCTAGGGTCATACCCAAGTCCCCCCCCCCCCTCCAAACCGTTGTTGCCAACAGCCATCAAGGAATGCTAATGGGAAACTTGTGGAGAGAGAATCAGAGGCAAACAAGCAGCTTTTCAGCAACAAGAAGCACTTCTTTAAAAAAAAAAAAGAACCTCCCTCAAAAAAGTCGCATGCTTTTAAAGAAAAATGATTGAACTGGCTGTCAAGAACATGTTGGTTAAAGAGGTTATTTAGTTAGTAAGGTCATTTAGATAGGTCGTTAGTTTGAAAGGTCATCAGTTAGGTCATTAGTTGGTAATGTCATTAGTTAGAAATGCCATTAGTTGGTAAGGTCATTACTTAGAAAGGTCATCAGTGCGGTCATTAGTTGGAAAGGTCATCAGTTCGTAAGGTCATTAGTACGGTCATTAGTTAGAAAGGTCATTAATTCGTAAGGTCGTTAGTTAGAGAGGTCATTAGTTAGAAAGGTCATTAGTTAGCAAGGTCATTAGTTCGTAAGGTCGTTAGTTCGTAAGGTCGTTAGAAAGGTCATTATTTAGCAATGTCATTAGTTAGAAAGGTCATTAGTTAGCAGTGTTATTAGTTAGAAAGGCCATTAGTAAGTACGGTCATTAGAAAGGTCATTAGTTTGTAAGGTCGTTAGTTAGAAAGGTCATTAGTTAGAAAGGTCATTAGTTAGTATGGTCATTAATGAGAAAGGTCATCAATGAGAAAGGTCATTAGTAAGGTCATTACTTAAAAAGGTCATTAGTTTATAAGGTCATTAGCAAAAGTTTCTTGTAAATTCGTCGACACCAGCTCCATTCTAAGGCTGTTACCACGTCAGTCTTATGAAATGCACTATCCTAAGACATATATATATCCACTCTGTCAAATTTGACTCCCCTCAACTGTCAAAAGGACATCTTGTTTTATTGCATTTCGAGTTGACTTCTCTCTGGACTGCCTGAAGAGTCAGTGGAGCACTGCACTGAGTCTTTCAGTCAGTGTGTCACGGGCAAGTTGAACCTGACGAAGCCCCACCCCTAT
Organism: Stramonita haemastoma; assembly: GCA_030674155.1. Taxonomy (NCBI): domain Eukaryota; kingdom Metazoa; phylum Mollusca; class Gastropoda; order Neogastropoda; family Muricidae; genus Stramonita; species Stramonita haemastoma. The sequence continues at coordinate 68,797,159 of CM060316.1, forward strand.
CTCCTTGTGGCAGGTGGCATGCTGGGTATGTTGGTGTCATCCGTGTCACTGGCCAATCCTGGTGGTCTACCTTTCACGAAAGGTGGACATATTTTCAACGTGTGCGCAAGATACAATCGCACAAGAGGCCTCTGTTTACAGTCTCGCCCGAAAATGCTTCCGGAGAATAGAGTGGAAACTAATGTTAACTGCTGGGGAAATGTCCTCCTAAACAGACAGATCGGCAGCCGTTCGAACCTGTGCCCAAAGATTACTACCATGGGTTGACGAGTGAAGTCTGACACCTTTCGTGATGTTAGCGTTTCAACTATCCAGCCCCTGAGGGCCAAGAAGAGTATGTTGTATGGGAATGTTTACCCTTCTGCGTTCTTTGTCCACCCAGATTTCCAGAATTGTAATTGTATGAAAAGTACTTTGAAGAAAAAAAAAAGCGAAAAAACCAAATAGGCATAGGTTCAATAACAGTTGGGAAATGTTAGATAACTTGCTTCTAGCGCCCCCCCAAAAAAAAACAACAACAACAACAAAACACCAAACAACAACAACAACACCAAACACAAGCAAGTAAACACAAACAACAAACCCAACAAACTAAATATTACCCCTCAAAAACAAAGAAACTAAAGCCAAACCAAAAATAAAAAAACAAAATTATCACACACACACACACACACACACACACACACACACACACACACACACACACACACACACACACACACAACAAACAAAACCACCAAAACAAAAAAAAGCCAGACCAACAAACCATAAAGAACATGAAAGTAGAATTTAATTTTATATTCCTTTCTGAAGACGAACTATGCAAAGCATCAACAACTATTAGACCACATCCCTTTCCAGAGAGTTGACCGGTTCAGACACAAGAAAGCTAGACATTTAGACAATCATTTTCCAGTAGACTGTACCTGTTTAATCTTAGTCAGATTTCTCTCTCTCTCTCTCTCTCTCTCTCTCTCTCTCTCTCTCTCTCTCTCCTCTCTCTCTCTCTCCTCTCTCTCTCTCTCTCTCCCCCCTCTCTCTCTCTCTCTCTCTCTCTCTCTCTCTCTCTCTCTCTCTCTCTCGATGAGCATCATTCTGTGGAGTTTAGTTAGGGATGCCATCACCATGCTTCACACTGAGCTGCTGGGCCTGTAGTGTGTGTGTCTTGGGGAAGGCTGGGCTCTGCCTGCACTGCTTCACCTTGCCCCCATCACAGGAATTTCTTCACGCTTTGGAGACATCAAAGAGTTGGCATTGGTTCTTCTCACCTTCCCTGCCTGGAATCTACTGCAGTGTCCCAATGTCTCCTGGAAGAGGGAAGGGAGAAAGAAAGAAGAAGTCCAGTGCTGTATACATGTATGAAGGGTGACATAAACCATTGACGCTGAGGGCAACAGCAAAGTGAGAGGCTGTATGATCAGTGGCTTTCTTTTCCACTCATGAAATTCCACTTTACAGCTTAGTCTTTAGTGATTAACTATGACTCTCTGACTAGGAGGCTTGACTTGCACAGTCCTTGTGTGCTGCAGCCCTGGGGCTAGTTGGCCTTTGGAGAACGTCTCCAACGCTGACTGTCCTTATGTCCACTTGGCTGAGAGAGTGGGGATATGTACTGTGGGCAAGGCATCTCCACTATAATCAAATTTCTGCCCCATTTTCGAAACAGCAGCTGCCTCCTCTGCTGTTTTGGAGGTCATTGTGGAACACGACGGACAAACAAACAACATACGGGCCTAAAGGGTGAGAGTTCTGCCTGGCAAGATGCTGTTACCTGTTGCACTTCTGAATGAAAAGATGGTGGTTATAATTTTGTGGAGAACAACTTGGGGTTATGGAGGAAGCGGAAATTCCGCCACTTCCCGCGCGTTGTCAGAATGGCTGCAGGCATCTGCACTCCATGGGCAGGGGAGCGTTTGATATAATGCTGTATCTAATTAACGGGGATGAACTGCTGTTTTGCTTGTCTGCCTCCACTTCCCCACCGTCTGCCTATCTGTCTGTCATCTGGTAAAAGTTACATGCTTACG
>CM060316.1:68804185-68806685 GCA_030674155.1 Stramonita haemastoma
TGCAATGTGACTGTATAATATGATAGTGCCATATAAATGTGCCATGATTATGATTGTGCAATATGATTGTGCAATGGGATAGTGCTATAATGGTTTTGCAATAGGATTGTGCTATATGATTGTGGAATATGACAGTACAATAATTATGATAGTGTAACAAGATTGTGCCACACGATTGTGCAATATGACAGTCTATGATGAAAAGCAGCACAGTATTGGTATTATTCGTCTTGTAGGATCTGTGTGTGTGTGTGTGTGTGTGTGTGTGTGTGTGTGTGTGTGTGTGTGTGTGTGTGTGTGTGGTGTGTGTGTGTGTGTGTGTGTGTGCATGCGTGTGTGTGTGTGTGCATGCATGTGTGTGTGTGTGCACTTGTTTTCTCACCCATGCTCTTGCGCATGCATGCATGTGTCATGAAATAAAGTGGATTTTTTCAAGTTTTGAGGAAAGGGGGGGGGGGGGGTATGAGGGTGGAATTGTGGGGAGGTTTGATTGGGGAAGGGGTAGGGATGGGGGATGCATTAGGAACATGTTTACTCACACTGTTTACTCATGCAGCGCTGCCTTCAACATGCTTTCCAATGTTACTGGTAGTCCCACAATTGGAGTTTTGATCACGAATGACTGGAAGAGTGCAAAACTTTACACCACAGCTGCAGAGAAAGCCTCTTGCTGGCATCCAGACAAGGAAGCCAGAGAGAGAGAGAGAGGGGGGGGGCGTGAGAGAGAGAGAGAGAGAGAGAGAGAGAGGGAGAGAGAGAGGAGAGAGAGAGAGAGAGGGGAGAGAAGAGAGAGAGAGAGAAAAAAGAAGAGAGAGGAGAGAGAGAGAGAGAGAGAGAGAGGAGAGAGAGAGAGAGAGAAACTCGAACTCGAAACTCGAACTCGAACTCGAACTCGAAAGGTTTATTCATGAAAAAAGGCCATTGGCCCATACATGAAGGGGGTTGCCGAATAACGATAACGATAATTGCTTTAGGCTGACACACGACGCTACTCCAAGCCATGGAAACCACAGCATTGATTTAGTAATGTACATCGAGACACAAACTCTTTACTGTCCGGATATGTTACGGCATTCCGAGCCTTTTCTTTCGTCCAGTCTTTGTCACAAACACCCCCTAGGTCTAGGCTAGGCCTAGCCAAGAGACTGCTGTAATAGGTCTCCCAAGTGTCGCTAAGTCCCTTGAAGCACACGATAGGGTCTCCGTGTGTAGTGTGTTCTGGATACGCTTGCCATTCCGCAAACTGGCGAGTTTGACACGTTCCTCTTTTAGCATGTTTTTCTCTTGCTGTTTGACAAACCAGTACACACATACTGGCTCAGTGTCTGGTTGGCATGCACACTGGATCACAATGTCGTCTGACTCACACGTCACAATATCTTCACCGTCTGAATGATGTAGCACGGATTTTCTAAAGTGTGTATTTCTTTGTCTGTCTCTTAGCCTTCTCTGTACGGATCTATCAGTTAGAGTAGCCACGTACTGTTTGACATTTCTTCTGTCGAATGCACCAACAATATTATCATCGTTCACCTCAGGCTGCAAAACACACATATCAGCACAGTCACTACAATCAGACATACAGGGAGGTTCTAAATCAAACCGATGATGGCAACTTAACTGATGTTTTTGTGTTGATGTCCTGTGTGTGTGTTTTTTGGGTAGGTCTATTCCATGTGTATCTACACATGCTGTATTCCCCTGTTCTACTCCACTGTCAGGCAGACTCGAGGCACTGAGGACACAGTCACTTTCACACCACAACACTTGCCTGTTTTCTCTTTATGCTTTCGAGACCGTTCAACATCTCGTTGTCTTTGAGAAAACGATTTTTTTCCTGTAGTATTTGTGATTGTGTGCTGCGATTCACTGTGGATCCGCCATGTTGGTTGACACTGTTGTGTCCACTGGTTTCAGTTCGCAAGACAAAAACAACGCTGTCCCCTTCTCCTGCCACTTTCCAGCTGGAAACTGCTTGTCGGTCAGCGGGGGCGCCTAAGGTCCTCTCCACAGCCGCTGGAAGTCCAGTAACTGGCATTTTTAAAATGAATTTCTAGTTTTACTGCTGCTCACAGAAAATGTACGCCCTGTCCGCTTCACTTCTCGTGACCCGCCCCGAGAGAGAGAGAGAGAGACAGAGAGACAGAGAGAGAGAGAGAGGAGAGAGAGAGAGAGAGAGAGAGAGAGAGAGAGGAGAGGACCGACAGAGAGAGAGAGACAGAGAGAGAGAGAGAGACAGAGAGAGAGAGAGAGAGAGAAGAGAGAGAGAGAGAGAGAGAGAGAGAGAGAGAGAGAGAGAGAGATTGCCAACACAAAAATGTCAAAGTCATTACACAATAAACATTCAGCATTGTGAAATCAGCTGTGTCATGTATTTCCTGTGCTGCAATAATCGTTTTGAACTGTACAGTCAGAAAATGTATAACTGTAGCTAGATAACCCCCCCCCTCCTCCCTCTCCTCCTCTTTTCTCTTCATCAATATCATCACACCCACGTCCA
>CM060316.1:68811663-68829163 GCA_030674155.1 Stramonita haemastoma
TTTTTTGTTGTTGTTTTTTTTAATATGTTGTAATCCATTTTTATCGTTGCAAAACGGTGAACTCTTTTGAAAGGCGGAACGGGGTTTTTAAGGTATGCTCAAGATTTTCTGCCTGCATTTTGCACGCATGGGACTTCGGTTTATTGTCTCATCCGAAGGGCATTACATTTTGGTGGACTGAAGTCCGTACTGATACTTTACTCCAGAGTAAAATTCCCTAAAACAGGCGTCTCTCTGTGGTGGCTTGATCCTGGGCCGTCAGATCATGAACACAACATTCTAACCACAAAGCTGTCAATCATACCCGCCATTACCCCCCCCCCCCCCATCAAGTGGTACTACTTGACTTCTTGAAGACTTTTATTTATTTTATTTTATTTATTTTTTAAATTATTATTATTTTTTTTATGCTACTTTCATTAAGTCACGGCAGATTTTTCTGCGTTCTTGAAGACTTTTATTTATTTAATTTAATTTATTTTTTAAATTATTATTAATTTTTTTTTTATACTACTTTCATTAAGTCACGGCAGATTTCTCTGCGTGAAATTCGGGCTGCTCTCCCTGGGGAGAACACGTCGCCACAAGAGCAGCACCACCCATTCTTTCACTTTTCCTGTCTGCAACTGTATTTGTTTCCCAACCAGAGTGGCTTTTTTTCTAAAGAACTTTGCCAGGCACAACTCTCTTGTTGCCATGGGTTCTTTAATGTGCGCTAAATACTTTGTGCAACACACGGGACCTCAATTTATCATAATTGTCTAAAAGACTAGCACTCAGACCACCACTAATAGTCTAATGGATGGGGGAAAAGTTTCTGGTCCAAAACGGGGATCAATTCACCGCACACTTCGACCCAGACTTCTCGCTTTCTAGGCAGGCACGTTACCTCTAGACCACTGAATCAGTGGCATTGGAGTTTTCAGACACTGTCTCTTGGGAATGTTCATGTAACTGAAAAGGGCAAAAGGCAAAACTGGTGACTCAGACCAAAGCCATTGACCCCAGTACAAGGAGCGTTGATGATGTCCAATGATGATGATGTCCAGTGATGATGATGTCCAGTGATGGTGATGTCCAGTGATGATGATATCCAGTGATGATGATGTCCAGTGATGATGATGATGATGATGATGATGATGATGATGATGATGATGTCCAGTGATGATGATGTCCTGTGATGTTGATGATGATGTCCAGTGATCATGATGTTCAGTGATGATGATGTCCAGTGATCATGATGTTCAGTGATGATGATGTCCAGTGATGATGGAGCGAGGCATCAGAGACCTCAGCTTCTCTAGAGGCCAGCACACTGAGGGCGGCGCCCATCTCCTCTCCCTCGCTGACCCTAAAGAGGGCAGGTACTCATTTACAGCTTGGTGAACTGGGGGAACTGCACTGAAGCCAAGGCGCACAAACATTCATCCATCCAACTGGTAGCCACGCTCGACGCTGCTTAACTTTGACATGGGGAAAGCGAGCGCTCTGACCACTTAACCATTTTGTACCTGTCTGTCCTTTTTCTATCTGGTTTTACAGAAGTCAGGGGTGTGCCAGGTATACCTGTTCATGTCTCTGGTCAGTTCTTTCAATCGCTTTGCTTTTTCAAGAGTTTTTATTCTATATGTGGCAATCCTAACAGTGTTCCTTACCTCGGGAACAGTGTATGTTTCCTCTACTAGAAGAATACTTATCACGTCTACAGTGGTGGGAATCAGAAGATTGTGGTCACTGGTGACCCTGGTTGTTGTGACCGATCTGTGGTATGGTTTTCTTTGGTGTGTGAGTGTGTGTGTGTGTGTGTGTGTGTGTGTGTGTGTGTGTGTGTGTGTGTGTGTGTGTGTGTGTGTGTGTGTGTGTGTGTGTGTTTGTGTGTGTGTATGTGTGTGTGTGTGTGTGTGGTGTGAGCGAGAGAGAGACAGAGACAGAGACAGAGAGACAGACAGACACAGACAGACAGACAGACAGAGACAGAGACAGAGATAGAGATAGATACGGTTTGTCATGGGCACATCGAACCCGGAAGATTCCATCCTTCTCCTGATCGCATTTCACTGTAGAGTTTACTTTCCAGAATGGTGATGTGGTAAGGAGGCCATGGTCACAGGGGTACCTGCAGCAGAAGATGAGACCTCTGACGTTTTTGGAAACAGTAAGCCAATGCTTCTAATGAGAACAGTTTCCGAATTGCCGTGGTTATAACTGCCCAGTCTACACTAGGTATCACTGCCTTGTATGTGTTGTTGAAAGTAGTTGACCAACTCGTCAGAGAAAGATCATGTGTATAAAAAATTTTCCAACATCTTTACGGGTGACGAAAATTAGGTTAGTCTGCTGAAAAAGGTTGATTTTTTAATAAAAAATCATTGTTAAGGGATGATTATCGACATCTAAAATCTACCAAAAAATTATTGATGTAGTCCATGCAATGTTCTGCTTAAAATGTCTCCCTTCCCCTCCTTGAAAAGAAAGACAAAAAGAAAGGAACAAACCCAAACCAACCAACCAACTTATCAACCAACCCAGCCCCCAGCCCCCCCCCCCCCCCCCAACAAAACAAAATATAGCAACTCCTCTGACACCTGCTCCCCCAAGAAACAAAAACAAAAAGGAACCCCAACCCCAACCCCAACCCTGCCCCACCCCCCCACCCCCCCACCCCCCAAAATAAACCCAACCAAAGAAAAAGCATTTACGATTCTGTGCATTTTCACGGAGCTTTAAGGAGAGATTTGGAACGAGCGTTCAGATAAAAAAAAAAAGAATATTGCATCGAGTGAGTTTAAATATAGAGTTAGTCTTATCTGGTAATGACGATAAAATAACAACAGACGACGTCGTTATCATGACATTATTCTGCTTGTTCAACATTTTGTCTACAAAACAACATGTAGAATAAATGTGTCAAGCTTAGAATAAATATACCGAGCCTACTTTTGATAAACTTTCTGAGTGGACACAAAAATAGACATAAGACTGAGAAACATAGGCGCTCTTTGGAAATGACATATTGTGTGAGTTTGCACAGAAATGGGATGGGTATTGACAGCGTGCTCCTGTGGTGTGATGTACAGGACAAAGGACAGAACAGTGGAGATGGGAATCATTTCTAAAGGGCTGTTCTCCCCGGGGAGAGCGCGTCGCCACAAGTGCAACGCCACCCATTTTTTTCTTTTTCCTGTCTGCAACTGTATTTGTTTCCCTATCAGAGTGGCTTTTTCTACAGAATTTTGCAAGGGACAACCCCCTTGTTGCCGTAGGTTCTTTTACGTGCGCTAAATAATGATGTGTAACACACGGGACGTTGGTTTATCGTCTCATCCGAAAGACTAGCACCCAGACCACCACTCATGGTCTAATGGATGGGGGAAAAGTTTTTATACCCAAATGGGATTCGAACCACCGCACACTCCGACCCGAACTTTTCGCTTTCTAGGCATGCGCGTTACCTCTAGACCACCGATCCATATCTATCTATCTATCTATCTATCTATCTATCTATCTATCTATCTATCTATCTATCTATCTATCTATCTATCTATCTATCTATCTATCTATCTATCTATCTATCTATCTATCTATCTATTTATCTGTCTGTGTGTGTGTGTGTGTGTGTGTGTGTGTGTCTGTCTGTCTGTCTATCTATCTCTCTCTCTCTCTCTCTCTCTCTCTCTCTCTCTCTCTCTCTCTCTCTCTCTCTCTCTCTCTCTCTCTCTCTCTCTCTCTCTCTCTCTCTCTCTGTGTGTTTCTCTCTGTCTCTGTCTCCGTCTGTCTGTCTGTCTGTGTGTGTGTGTGTGTGTGTGTGTGTGTGTGTCTGTGTGTGTGTGTGTGTGTGTGTGTGTGTGTGTGTGTGTGTGTGTGTGTGTGTGTGTGTGTGTGTGTGTGTGTGTGTGTGTGTGTGTCTGTCTGTCTGTCTGTCTGTCTGTCTGTCTGTCTGTCTGTCTGTCTGTCTGTCTCTCTCTCTCTCTCTCTCTCTCTCTCTCTCTCTCTCTCTCTCTCCTCTCTCTCTCTCTCTCTCTCTCTCTCTGGTTCATTGTGCCTGGTATTTTTCCGAGCTTATAACTTCAGGAGGTCTCCCTGCTGGTCTCAACCGACACATTCCCACTTCGGCGCGGCTCATTCCATTGTACAGGTTGCATGCTGGGTATCTTTATGTTTCCGCTACCATTCAAACCCTGACATGAATTATAGGGTCTTTAACGTGCATATTAAATTTTGATCTTCTGCATGTGTATTTATACGAAGAGGGAGGGTTAAGTAAGGCAATGGCAGGTCTGCACTTGAAGTTGATCTGGGAGATCGTAAAAACACCCACCCTAAATGGACCAAGATTCGAACCCTGACTTCAAGAACCCACAGGATTGATGTGAAACGATCGTAACCACTCAGCGAAAGCGTCCATCAGTAAATATTGAGTTAATGTGAGGTCAGATAATAGGATGCTCTTACCACGAAGCTACCCGCCCACCCCTTCCTTAACTACCCCCCCCCCCTCCCACCTCCCCTGGTGACATACAGTGCAAAAACCCAGCAACTTTCAGTAGGGTGTTGTTACACAAGTCAGAACAATACAATGCAGTACAGTGCAACATAAAATAGTACTTGTAACACAGTGCAATACAGTTCACAGCAGTGCAGTGCAGAACAGTGCTTACAGTACATCATGGTGCGGTAAAGTGCAGCATGCCACGGAACAATAAATACACAAAAGATGAAAGAAACACATCTTGTAGAGCGCACTAGCATGCATGCACGCACACACACACACACACGCATGCATGCGCGCGTGCACACACACACACACACACACAGCATTCTACGCGACAATAAAGTATACACAAAAGATTAAAGAGACAAAGCTCGTGGAGTGGGCATGCACGCACGCACGCACACACACACATATACACACATACACACACACTCTCCCCACACACCCCAACACACACACCCATAGGCCTCCCAGTCCCTTCCATAAAACACATACACACGCACACACACACACACACACACACACACACACACGCATGCATGCATGCACACACACAGCCGCCCCCCCCCCCCTCCCCGACATGCTCCCCCCATCTTACACACACATGCTAACCCCCGCAGAACATCTTGCGCACACGTTAAATCCTGTTCTGCTTTTCGTAAGAGTAGGCCATCGTGTGCCGGTGGGAACAAATAACATTTACAAAACTGCATACACACAGGGACTGGATGCAAAAAAGCATATGATTGCTTATTCCATTATCCTCGATATAAAAGAGTAAAAAAAAAAATCCTCCCCCGTTTACACATACATGCTGCCCCCCCCCCCCACACACATTACGCACCTCACCCCCCACCCCACACATGCTAACCTCCCCCTTTACACACATGCTAAACGACCGCGCCCCCCCCACACACACACTACGCACCTTCCACACACACACACACACACACACACACACACACACACACACACACACACCACACACACACACACACCGCGCGCGCGCGCACGCACGCACGCACACATACGCACGCACGCACGCACACACATCAGCCCTCCCCCTACATGCTCCCCCCTATCTTACACACACATGCTAACCCCCCACCCCCTTTCCACACATGCTAAACCCCCCCCCCTTTCACACATGCTAACCCCCCACCCCCCTTCCACACATGCTAACCCCCCACCCCCTTACACACATGCTACCCCCCCACCCCCCTCACACATATTACGCAACCCCCCCTCACCTACATGCTAATGCTAACACCCCTCCTCTACACACACACACATACACACATGCTACCCTGCTCTCCCCCCCCCCCTCCACATGCTACCCCCGCTCCCCCCACCACACACACACACACACACACACACACACACACACACACACACACACACACACACAACACACACACACACATGCTACCCTGCTCTCCCCCCCCCCCCACACACACATGCTACCCCCCCCCCACCACACACACACACACACACACACACACACACACACACACACACACACACACACACATACACATGCTACCCCAGCTCCACCCCTCCACCACACACACACACACACACACACACACACACACACACACACACACACACACACACACACACACACACACACACACACACACATACACACATCCCGATAAGCTCACACACAGCTGACTGACGGTGATAGCCTAGCCTAGCAGCCAAAGCGCCATGCAGACAGACCCCAGAAGAGGCAGCAGGAAACAAGGGCGGCTTTTGTCTTCCCAGAAGATCTAATTAAAGTGGTTTCCCTTGAACCAAACTTTCTTCTCTTCTCTTCTTGCTTCCAGCCTCTCAGGAATCACACACAGAGTTCAGGTGCACAGCCGCTACTTACTTTTCTTGGGGAGGGAGGGAGGGGGGGGAGAAGAGGGGGGATATAGGTGGGTATAGTAGTAGGAGTAGAGGGAGTGGTGGTGGGGGTAGAAGGGAGAAAGAAACGTAACAAGGGAGAACATTGTTTCAGCATAAACAGAACGAAAATCAGCAGGGTGTTGTTAGTTAGCTCGGGAGTATGAATGTTTTTTTTTATAGTATACATGTGGTTGTATGTGTGTAGTGTTTAGTGTGTGTAGTGTGTGTATTGTGTGTGTGTGTGTGTGTGTGTGTGTGTGTGTGTGTGTGTGTGTGTGTGTGTGTGTGTGTGTGTGTGTGTGTGTGTTGTGTGTGTTGTTGTTGTTGTTGTTGTTGTTGTTGTTGTTGTTGTTGTTGTGTTGTGATGTGTGTGTGTGTGCACGCGCACGCAAGTGGATGCACATGTGTTAAGAATAGTGAGGAAGAAGAATAGTAGGAGAGGAAGGACAGAAGAAGAAGAAGAAGAAGAAGAAGAAGAAGAAGAAGAAGAAGAAGACGAAGAAGAAGAAGAAGAAGAAGAAGAAGAAGAAGAAGAAGAAGAGAAGAATCAAGAAGAAGAAGAAGAACAACAACAACATCAACAACAACAAGAACAAGAAGAACAAGAAGAACACAAATTGCAAAGAAGAATGCGAAGAAGAAGAATGCAAAGAAGAAGAATGCGATGAAGAAGAATGCGATGAGGAGGAATGCGAAGAAGAAGAAGAATTTGAAGAATTTGAAGAAGAATGCAAAGAAGAAGAAAAATGCGAAGAAGACGAATGTGAAGAATGTGAAGAAGAAGAGGAGGAAGAAGAAGAAGAAGAAGAAGAAGAAGAGAAGAAGAAGAAGAAGAAGAAGACGAAGAAGAAGAAGAAGAAGGAGAAGAAGAAGAAGAAGAAGAAGAAGAAGAAGAGAATTGCAAAGAAGAGGAAGAATGCGAAGAAGAAGAATGCGAAGAAGAAGAATGTGAAGAAGAAGAATGCGAAGAAGAAGAATGCGAAGAAGAAGAATGCGAAGAAGAAGAATGCGAAGAAGAAGAAGAATGCGAAGAAGAATGCGAAGAAGAATGCGAAGAAGAAGAAGAAGAATGCGAAGAAGAAGAAGAAGAAGAAGAATGCGAAGAAGAAGAATGCGAAGAAGAAGAAGAAGAAGAATGCGAAGAATGCGAAGAAGAAGAAGAAGAAGAAGAAGAAGAAGAAGAAGAAGAAGAAGAAGAAGAAGAAGAAGAAGAATTGCAAAGAAGAGGAAGAATGCGAAGAAGAAGAATGCGAAGAAGAAGAATGCAAAGAATGCGAAGAAGAAGAAGAAGAAGAAGAATGCGAAGAAGAAGAATGCGAAGAAGAAGAATGCGAAGAATGCGAAGAAGAAGAATGCGAAGAAGAAGAATGCGAAGAAGAAGAATGCGAAGAAGAAGAATGCGAAGAAGAAGAATGCGAAGAAGAAGAAGAAGAAGAAGAAGAAGAAGAAGAAGAAGAAGAAGAAGAAGAAGAAGAATGCGAAGAAGAAGAATGCGAAGAAGAAGAAGAATGCGAAGAAGAAGAAGAAGAAGAAGAAGAAGAAGAAGAAGAAGAAGAAGAAGAAGAAAAAGAAGAAGAAAAAGAAGAAGAAGAAAAATGCAAAGAAGAAGAAGAATGCGAAGAATGCGAAGAATGCGAAGCAGAAGAAGAAGAAGAAGAAGAAGAAGAAGAAGAAGAAGAAGACATAGGTGTAGAAAGAACCGGAGGAGGAGGAGGGGAAACGCAGGAGGTGGGGAAAAGAGAGAAAGAGGAGAAGGAGGAGGACGAGGGGGGGAGAGAGAGAGAGAGAGAGAGAGAGAGAGAGAGAGAGAGAGAGAGAGAGAGAGAGGAGAGAGAGAGAGAGAGAGAGAGAGAGTTCATTTTTGTAAAATGTTCATTGTGTATCATCAAGCAATGTCAACATTTTCCTTTATGATTGTGTGGCCTGTCTAAAACACCACTGGTGTAATGATACAACCGTTACTGGTGTAATGATACAACCACTACTGGTGTCATGATACAACCACTACTGGTGTAATGATACAACCACAACTGGTTTAATGATAAAAGCACTACTGGTGTAATGGTACAACCATTACTGATATAATGATAAAACCACAACTGGTGTAATGATAAAACCACTACTGGTATGATACAACCACTACTGGTGTAATGATACAACCATTACTGAGGTAATGATAAAACCACAACTGGTTTAATGATAAAAGCACTACTGGTGTAATGATACATTAACTGCTGATGTAATGATACAACCATTACTGGTGTAATGGTACAACTACTACTGGTATAATGATACAACCATAATCGGTGTAATGAGTCAACCATTACTGGTGTAATAATACAACCACTACTGGTGTAATGGTACAACCATTACTGGTGTAATGATCCAGTCATCACTGGTGTAATGATACAACAATTACTGATGTAATGATACAACCACTACAGTTGTTACTGTTGTAATGATACAACCATTACTGATGCTGTGATACAACCATTACTGATGTAATGATACAACTATTACTGGTGCAATGATACAGCTATTACTGGTGCAATGATACAGCTAATACTGGTGTAATGATACAGATATTACTGGTGTAATGATACAACTATTACTGGTGTAATGATACAGCTATTACTGGTGTAATGATACAGCTATATCTGGTGCAATGATACAACCATCACTGATATAATGATACAGCTATTACTGGTGTAATGATACTACCACAACTGGTGCAATGATACAACCATTACTGGTGTGATAATGAAAAGCCTGAAACACTCATGAGGAGGCAACACAAAGTACTAAAACAACGTGACGGATATCATCAACACAGCACTGTACTCCACTTTAAGTCACAGCATATTTTCCTACATGAAACATTGGGCTACTCTCCCTGGGTAGAGCGTGTCACCACAGGAACAGCGCCACCCATTACGTTTATTCTTTTTACTGTCTGCATATGTATTTGTTTCCCTATCAGAGAGGCTTTTATCTGCCGAATTTTGCCAGGGAAAATCTCCCTTGCTGCTGTGGGTTCTTTTACGTGCGCTAAATAATTTTATGTAACACATGGGACCTTGGTTTATGGTATCATGCGAAAGACTAGCACCCAGACCACCATGGCAATATCTTTTCCCTCTTGTCTTAAAAAATCTGAACAGGTGGATAGGTGACACTGTCATGCCCCAGGTAAAGTGGGGACAGGTCATGTAGAGCACACAGCTGTTTGCAGCATGTGCCTCCCTCCCTCCCCCCCCCCCCTCTCTTCTATCTCTCTGTGTTGTAGAACTGTTCACTCTTTTTTCCAGAAGTTGTCCAGTTTGACACGTTTGTCGCGAAGCATGCTGTTACTGTCGTGATTGTATTTGCGTCCCAGCGGAGATTTCCAATGTAGGGACTGCTTGAAGTAAAGCATGTTGTTGTCTTGCTTCGTATGCTAGATCGTGCAGTCATCTTCCAAGGCATAATTTAAGGAATACTTCAACACAATGCCATCAGATTTAATCAGTTGCATCGATTGTAATTGCCCTTTCATGGGATGGTTTCAGTATTTTGACTTGACTTGATTCACATAGTAACCTCTTCTTGATTTAATTTACATAGTAATGCCTCCTTGACTTGAGTCACATAGCAATGTCCCCTTGACCTAATTCACAAAGTAATGTATCCTTGACCTAATTCACATAGTAATGTCTCCTTGACCTTATTCACATAGTAATGTCTCCTTGATGCAATTCCCATAGTAATGCCTTCTTGACCCAATTCACACAGTGTCTCATTGACCTAATTCACACAGTAATGTCTCCTTGACCTAATTAACACAGTAATATATCCTTGACCCAATTCACATAGTAATGTCTCCTTGACCCAATTCACATAGTAATACCTCCTTGCTCTCTGACTGAGAAACCCCCACATGTCGAAAAGCTTTATTCTCACCTGATCACGTAAACATCATTGCCAGAATCTATCAGTCAGTGTGCCCACACATTCATTCTCTTCTCCTACATCCAGTGAATCCATAGTTCTGTCTAGGCCCAAGGTAAGTTGAGGAAGATTCACCGGCAACACTACACAAACTTGCTCTGCACTGGCAACATGGCTAACTGATCTGCTCTAGCCTTACTGCATTTAATGCAGGTGTAGTGTGTTGCAAGTCCTTCGTGTGCTGGGCACTGGTCTGTTCACACACTGTGTCACACACAAACGCTTCATCACCCTCACCACTGCTGCCATCCTCATGACTATCAGCTGGGACAGAGTTCTGCTCTGCTTGCTGTTGTTGTTGTTGTTGTTGTTGTTCTGGTGCTGTTTTGTCCTTATCAGATCATGGCCTGTGTGACTGAGACACTTCTTCCCGAAATACTGCTCCAGCATTGTGTGAGCCGGATCAAAACAGGCTGTTCAACCATGGCCATGCCTGTTGATCGACACTGTGTTGGAGAACAAAAACGGTATTCTATTCTTCTCTACACGTTTCCAACTGCTGAATGTGATGTGTTATCCACCATCAGGACCGTCAGGGTTTTATTAATTAACCATTGCTTGAAGACCAGAGACTGACATATTGGAGATTAAACTTGAAACACGAATTCTGCAGCTAAAAAAAAAAATTCAGCTTCCTGTGGCTTTGCCTCCACAGACCACGTGACCGGTGGAAAGAGAGAGAGAGAGAGAGAGAGAGAGAGAGAGAGAGAGAGAGAGACAGACAGACAGACAGACAGACAGACAGACAGACAGAGTGAGTATACACACATAGACAGACAGAGTATACACACATAGACAGACACAGAGGCATCAATGCTGAAGCCTTAATATGAAACTTCTGGCTGAGGAAGAAAAAAAATTAATCACTCTCCAAGAGACAGCTCTGCAGAGACTCCCACCCTCAGTCATTGGTCAGGAGGAGGAGGGACAATGCAGCCACTGTGCCCATATTATGCACGCAGGATATCAAAGCAATGTCGCCTGCATCAAAGAGATGTAGGGCATTGACATGAGTGCAGCCACATGGTGCTGAAGGAGGGGGAATGTGCTGAAGGGAGGGAGGGAGGAGAGGGGTGGTGATGGGGGGTGGGGGAAACAATCCAGGAACAACAGGCAAAACAAAGCAGTGTAGTATCTGAAGGAAATGAAGTATGCTGTAAAACAATGACTTTTGCTTACTTGCTGGAAAGAGAATGGCGGAGGTTTTGGGGGTTGGGGGTTAGGGGAGGGACATGAATGCCATTTGGTGTTGATCTTGGCATACCTGAAGAATTCTTGCCTCCTCCTCCTCCACACACACACACACAAAACCGTTATAAACTCACTTCAGGCTTGTGCAAACATACAGTATAGTTCAGGTTTTTTTTTCTCTCGCTGCATATGCTGAATGAATTTAACTCTGTGTGTGTGTGTTTTGTGTGTGTGTGTGTGTGTGTGTGTGTGTGTGTGTGTGTGTGTGTGTGTGTGTGTGTGTGTGTGTCTGTGTGTCTGTGTGTCTGTGTGTCTGTGTGTCTTTGCCTGAGTGTGTCTGCGTGTGCAGGCGCTAAGCATAAGCAGGTGCTTGTGAAGAAAACTGCAACCTCATGTGTGGTGTGTTGTGGTGTGTGAACCAGATGTGTCAGGTGCTGCTGACCGGAGCTTGCCCTGCAGATTTTCCTGTCCTTTCAGAGGCCAACAGATGGTGAAGCGATAAGGTTTTGTGTGCACTGGCTGCAAATAAATTGGGAGATATCAGCTGAACTGCTCATAAAATACTGCTCAACTCAATCATTTCCCATGCCTAAGAGTGATGTTTACAGATAAAATGCCAGTAAACTATACTTTACGAGGTGGTGAGTTTGAGTAATAAAAGACTGGCCCAACATCTGTTTAATCAGGTTTTATTATTTTCGAGGGTGTTTCATCTGATTTCTAAGATAGTGTATAGCAGTCTGTTCTTACAGACAGGAAAGCCTAGTGGTTAGATCGTAATACCTGTGTTTTGACCTGAACTGAGGGTGCACTTGGGGTTCCAGTCTCCAACCAGCAGATCTTCCCCTCTGATAGTTCTTCAGATGACTCAATAAACTGAGGTCCAGTGTGTGAACGTATGCAGAACATCTTGCACACATGTTCAAACCCCATAAATTCCTTCCTTCAGATAGAGGTGGTGAGATAAAAACAAAACAAAACAACATAGAAATGAATAATTCTATCAACCATGCACCCTGGTGCTCAGAGAGGAAAAGGCTTTCAGGTTCAACTTTCCCATGATACACTGTCTGAACAATTGTGTACAGTGTACCAACCACCCCTCAGGGAGTTAAGGGAGATTTCAGTTCTAAGTCAGTTTAACGACATGTTGTTTTACGCGTTATATGTATGCACTACCTATAGATATACAAAGGGGGGGGGGGGGATTTTATAGACACCTATCTTGATTTAGAAGCAATCACCTTGGCAAAAAGGACTAGATTAAAAGTAACAGGTGACAGTCACTCGCTGTCTGTAGAGTTCTTTTTCAACCACCATAGTGTGTACGTCTCACTTATCAAGATGACAAAACTGCCTTCTGTGATTTTTTTCATAAGCATGGAATACCACTCTTTAATCCATGACTTTTTTACCTGTCCATCTGTCTCTGTCTCCCATGTATTTTTCTGTCTCTGTATGTCTATCTGTGTTTTGGGCTGTTTGTCTGTCACCCTACCTGTCTGTCTGACTATCATTCTGTCTGTGTATCTTTTTTTCTGTCCCTGGGTCTCCCTGCTTCACTTTGTCTCCCTCTTTTCTCTTTCTATCTCCTACTCATTCTGTGTGTGTGTATGTGTTGTGTGTGTGTGTGTGTGTGTGCGTGTGTGTGTGTGTGTTTGAGTGTGTGTGTGTGCAGGCATGGAGGCACAGGCTCTAAGCAGGTGCTTGTGAAGAAAACTGCAAGCTCATGTGTGATGTGTTGTGGTGTGTGAACCAGATGCATCAGGTGCTGCTGACCGGAGCTTGCCCTGCAGATTTCCATGTCCTTTCAGAGGCCAACAGATGGCGAAGCGATAAGGTTTTGTGTGCACTGGCTGCAAATAAATTGGGAGATATCAGCTGAACTGCTCATAAAATATTGCTCAACTCAATCGTTTCCCATGCCTAAGAGTGATGTTTACAGGTAAAATGCCAGTAAACTATACTTTACGAGGTGGTGAGTTTGGGTAATAAAAGACTGGCCCAACATCTGTTTAATCAGGTTTTATTGTTTTCGAGGGTGTTTCATCTGATTTCTAAGATAGTGTACAGCAGTCTGTTCCTACAGACAGGAAAGCCTAGTGGTTAGATCGTAATACCTGTGGTTTGACCTTAACTGAGGGTGCACTGGGGGTTCCAGTCTCCACCCAGCAGATATTCCCCTCTGATAGTCCTTCAGATGACTCAATAAACTGAGGTCCAGTGTGTGAACGTATGCAGAACATCTTGAACACATGTTTAAATCCCATAGATCCCTTCCTTCAGCTAGAGGCAGTGAGATAAAAACAAAACAAAACAACAACATAGAAACGGATAATTCTATCAACCATGCACCCTGGTGCTTGGAGAGGAAAATGCTTTCAGGTTCAACTTACCCATGATACAATGTCTGAACAATTGAGTACAGTGTGCCAACCACCCCTCAAGGAGTTAAGGGAGATTTCAGTTCCAAGTCAGTTTAACAAAATGTTGTTTTACGTGTTATGTGTATGCACTATGTGTAGGTATACAAAGGGGGGATTTTATTGACACCTATCTTTACTTGGAAGCAATTGCCTTGGCAAAGGACTAGATTAAAAGTAGCAGGTGACAGTCACTCCTGTCTATAGAGTTCTTTTTCAACCACCATAGTATGTATGTCTCACTTATCAAGACAACAAAACTGCTTTCTGTGATTTTTTTCATAAGCATAGGATACGACTCTTTCATTCATGACTTTTTTTCTGTCCATCTGTCTCTCTCTCTCTTCCATGTATTTTTCTGTCTCTGTATGTCTATCTGTGTTTTTGGCTGTTTGTCTGTCAGGCTACCTGTCTGTCTGACTATCATTCTGTCTGTGTATCTTCTTTTTTCTGTCTCTGGGTCTCCCTGCTTCACTTTGTCTCCCTCCTTTCTCTTTCTATCTCCTACTCATTCTGTAACGGAAGATACGTTGATGCTTTTATGTAGTATGTAACTTTTCCATGGACTTTGATGTTTTGATTTTACTTTTCTTCCCTGTCTATGTAATCAAATGGTGGGATGTTAAGTGCCTGATCTTCTTCTGTGATTGTCATTCTACAGGAGGACTGCCCACTGACCTCAGCTGACACATTCTGACCTCAGAGCAGCTCATGACCATCTAGCCTGTGACCTCTCTTGGTGGAGGATGCCAAAACCTGCTTTGGATATGGTGCTGATTGTTGGTCCAAGCTGTGTTCATCATAGCTTGAGGCTGTGCCCACCCTGCCCCATGTTCCCATCAAGAGAAAATCCACATTAACGTGATGAGTAGGTGCAACTATGGAGTCCACTCTTGACCCAAGGGAGTGTGACATCTTCAGATGGCTAATGTATGATACAACTTTATTGCTATCACTTTATCGATACTTTTTTAAAGCTTTTTTTCACTGTTGATTCTGTATGTTGACTCCCTTTCCACCCCTTCCCAGCTGCCCTCACTCTCTTTGTGTTTGTCTATATAAAAAAGCAGGAAAACAACACACATTTCAACTGGTTGTAGGGGTGATGACTTCATGCTGGGGGTAGAAACAACAATGAAAACGATGATGATGATTACAACAAAAATCATGATAATATTTAATGATGATGATGATGACGATGAAGAGGAGGAGGAAAAAGAAGAGGAAGATCAGCATTATGCATCTGTTGTTTTTGGTGCAAAGATGTGAACAGAAAGAGCAAAAGTTACAATTCAAAACAAACTCTTCAATCATAGTCCTTGATGGGAGTTGACCTTCTCCAGTCCTCTCCACCTCTAAGGGTACGGGATAGCCTAGTGGTCAGAACATTGTGCTCGCAATTTTATGACCCAGGTTCAATTGCTGTTCAAGGGGATTTTTCCCCTGGAGTTAACATCAGTATTGACTCCACTCTCCCCAAAAGTCCTTCAGATGAGACTATAAACCGAGGCCTTGTGCGCAAACGCACGCAGAACATCTTGCACACATATCAAATCCTCTTCTGCTTTTTGTGAGAGTAGGCCATCCTGTGCCAGTGGAAACAGATAACAAGATTTACAAAAACTGCCTACACATGGGGACTGGACGTAAAAAAGCACACGAGTGCTTATTCCATTATCCTCAATATAAAAGAATAAATAAAAGAATAAATAAAGAAATAAATAATTCAATGAAAAAAAAAAAAAAAATACACAGTGTCTTGCCAGCTGTGCTTTTCCACAGATACCTAGATTACGTGGCTCCCTTCATCCTGTCTGAAAACTGCTGAATGTTGCTCTTTTTTCTGCTGTCTGTTCTTTCAAACAATCTTTCCTGCAAACTACACTTTTAATTTGCTGTTCACAGTTTTTCCCCCTCTATGTTTCTTCCGAGTTGAGTCAGTGCAAATCTGTCTCCTTGTGTGGAGCCATGTGTAGGCTGACACATTTTAGTGGGCTCAGAGAGAAACTATATTTGAACGTGTGTATAAAATTTCCTGGTGTAAAGTTTAATGAGATTGTTTCTCTTTGTTAGACATATGCAGCCGTGGGTGTGTGTGAGTGCAAGTGTGTGTGTGTGTTTGTATGTGTGTGTATTCGTGTGTGTGTGTGTGTGTGTGTGTGTGTGTGTGTGTGTGTGTGTGTGCACGTGCGCGCGCATGTGCGTGCATATGGTGTGTGTGTATGTGTGCTCATGCATGTGTGCATGAGTGTATACTGGGTACACACGCAAGTGTGTGTGCATGTATGTGTATTATCCTGTTCTTTTTCCAGAAAGATTTAAAAGATAAAAATGCTCTCTGATGCCCAAGTCAGATGCACTGGGCCTAACATGTTAGGTGCTAACGACAGTGTGACGCATTTTCGCTCATATAACAGACAACAATAATTGCTGTCTGAGTGTTCCATGAGGACAAAGAAGAAGAAATCCATTTTTTTTCTTATCACCACAGCCTAGTTTTTTGTTTTGTTTTCGCTTTTGTTTTGCCTTGAGAGATTAATTAAAGGAATCAGATCATGTGTCGTGAAGTGAGTGCTCTTCAGCACGTTGACGATGTTTTCAACCTGCAGAGAGAGCAGGCATCACTGATTTGGATGGGGTGTCATCCTATGGGGGAGACTGACTGGTGTCTGTCTGTGTGGAGGGTAGAGAAGCTGAGAGTGCAGAGCTTCTAAGTTGTCATCTGAAGACGCAGTTGAAGTCGCAGCTCAGCAGATCGCTTCAGAGGACTCCCCCTGGAGTTGATATGAGGTCCACTTCCTTTGGCTCTGAAACCCTTTGTTTGAAACAATACTTTGAGTCATGTGAGGGGACGCACACCTAGCATCTTGCTCACGCTTTGAGTACTCCTCCATCTTTTGTAGAAAAGAGAGCGTAGTTCTTGTGATTTTATTTTTTGTCCCAGCGAAGCTTTTTTGATTTAGGGACTCTAGTAAAAAGTGGACTGGTCATGTTGGGTGATGTGAATGACAGGAAAATGGTTCACTGGTTTTTTCTTCCGCCACCTTCAGATCAGTGCATCTTGGGTTATTATTATTTTTAAAAATTTATTCTTTCATATCGAGGATAATGGAATAAGCACTCATGTGGTTTAAAAAAAACCCCAGTCCCTGTGTGTATGCAGTTTTGTAAATCTTGTCATCTGTTCCCACCGGCACACGATGGCCTACTCTTACGAAAAGTGGAACAGGATTTAACGCGTGCGCAAGATGTTCTGCGTGCGTTCGCACACGAGGCTAGGTTTACAGACTCATCCAAAAGAGTTTTAAACATGAAATGAAAAGAAAAGAATATAAGCACCACACTGCAATTTCGTCATTCTTTTCCAGAGTATGCAAAGACTTAAAAAAAAAAAGAAACAAAGAACTTAATCTGATGTGAGAAGAAAGAGAAACAGACAAGAGAGACAGACAGACAGACAAACTGACTAACAGACAAGTTGAAGCATGAGAGGAAAAAAACAGAAAAGACC
>CM060316.1:68844163-68854461 GCA_030674155.1 Stramonita haemastoma
TCTGGATTACTTCGTTTTGTTGTAGTGTATACAAAAACCGATAGCTGATATACCCTCACATTGAACACTGTACGAGTTTCTTTAGTATTGATATTTGTCAAAAAGTCAATCACAAAGTGAGTAAGATAGCTTTCAGCCTGAGGTCAGTAGAATGACTCGTTCCGGGAATTCATATTTTGGGACTGTGGCAAACTTGGGCATAAGCTGTAATGAGTCAGCATTTTCTGTCTGCACATGTGTAGAAATCAATGCAGGAGGAATAATACATATATATATATATATTTTTAATTTTATTCTTTTATATCGAGGATAACAGAATAAGCAATCATCTGCTTTTTTTCATCCGGTCCCCGTGTGTATGCAGTTTTTGTAAATCTTGTCATCTGTTCCAACCGGCACACGATGGCCTACTCTTACGAAAAGCGGAACAGGATTTAACGTGTGCGCAAGATGTTCTGCGTGCGTTCGCACACGGGGCCTCGGTTTAAAGTCTCATCCGAAGGACTTTGGGGGAGATTGGAGTCTGCACTGATGTTAACTCCAGGAGAAAAATTTCCTCAACCGGACTCGAACCCGGGTCTTCAAATTGCCAACGCAATGTTCTGACCACTAGGCTATCCGTCCCCCGAGCAAGAAAACATGTTCGGTTAGTGTCCAGTGGTTCTATCAAAACTGGGCATGTTCATGCATTCCAGTACAAAAGAAAAGTTCTGAGAGGCAAGGCAAGGCAAGGCAAGGCAAGGCGAGGCAAATACTTTTTTTAATTTTTTATTCGAGGATACTGTATAAGCACTCGTGTGCTTTTTTTTTACATCCAGTCCCCGCCCTTATCAGGGATAAGATCAAGATAAACACACACACATTTCCAAGTGTGCAGGTACCTAGGTACACATACACACA
Organism: Stramonita haemastoma; assembly: GCA_030674155.1. Taxonomy (NCBI): domain Eukaryota; kingdom Metazoa; phylum Mollusca; class Gastropoda; order Neogastropoda; family Muricidae; genus Stramonita; species Stramonita haemastoma. Next base: position 68,845,064 of record CM060316.1, read on the forward strand.
CACTTACACACACACACGCGTGCGTGCACACGCGCGCGCGCACGCACACACACACATTTGCACGAGTGCAGGTACCCAGGTACACACACACACACACACATACACACATCTTTGAAATAGAAGAACAGAAAGAAAAAAAAACATGCATGCTGGCTCAAAAGTTTTCACATAAACAAGCAAGCAAGAATGAGCTATGGTGTCCACAACCAGACCCCCCACTACTTCTAATCCTAAACCACCTCTCTGTGGAACAACTTCCTCATGATACAGAGGTTTCCATTACTGTCAATTCATTATACTTCAAAAGCCAAACATGATTTGTTTTACACTGGGCTAACTTTCAAAGGGAAAAGGTTTGGAAATAAATCAATTGTAGAAAAGGATTCTTGCCTAACAAGATGGATCGAATGCACCGTATGCATGCAGCAGGTGGACGCATTGACAATTTCAATAACTGTAAATGGGGGAGGGGGAAATGAAATGAAAGGAAAATGTTTTATTTTATTTATTAAATTTTTTTTAATTGAACGTCGGCCTTGGGCCACAATTCAAAACAAAGCGGGAGATGGGGAGTGGATGTGCGTGTATATAACAACGAATTTGTACAAAATTTCACAATAAAACAATACACACTTGATACAACTCTTCTTTTTTTCTATTACTTAGTTTACATAAATTCTGCCATAGTCTTTATTCTTCGAACAGCATGGAATAAAAATTTTGCTAGCTGCACTGAACGATATTTACTATGTGCCTGAAGAAGAAAAGGGGGAGGAGGAGAAGGGGGTAGCCTAGTGGTTAGAGCAATGCTCGTGATCTGAGGGCCTGGGATCGATCCACCCTTGGGGCAGGTCACATTGTGAGAGGAGAGGGCAAAAGATGGACAGAGCAGTAGGCAAGATACGGCTACGGAACTCCTGGCAGACTAGCGACCAGATAGATGTCTTGATGACATGAAAGAAAACATAGGTGTGACATGACACAAAGAGGTACAAGACAGGGGATGATAGGAGGATACTGCAGAGAACTACACCCTTTATTATTGATATATTTTTTTTAAAAAACTCTTATTTCGAGGATAATGGAATAAGCACTCGCGTGCTTTTTTTTTTTTTTTTTTTTTTTTTTTTTTTTTACATCTAGTTCCTGTGTGTATGCAATTTTGTAAATTTTGTGATCTGTTCCCACCCACACACAATGGCCTAGTCTTTCGAAAAGCGGAACAGGTTTTAACGCGTGCGCAAGATGTTCTGCATGCGTTTGCACACGGGGCTTCAGTTTATAGCCTCATCCGAAGGACTTTTGGGGAGAGTGGAGTCTGCATTGATTTTAACTCTTGATGACATGAAAGAATACATAGGTGTGACATGACAGGAGAGGTAGAAGACAGGGGACGATAGAAGGATGCTGCGGAGAAATACATCCTGCAGAGGACGGAGAATGGACAATGTCTGGGGAACGGTAGGCACCCGTCAGTCTCCGATGACTATGGAGTTACGCTCCAGGCTTTAGAGCGTAAAGCCTGGGTAGGTAAAGTCTGGCGGGTAAGCTGTTACCCATACAGCAGAACCCCCACCCCTCTCCACGTCGCTGGAATGGTCCATTGGAAAGGCAATCGCCGATACGAATGGTTCCAGTACCATCGCAGGAGCTGCCAGAACGTTGCCATATAGGCCTACAGCCCCGAACCGCCCTAGGAACTCCAACTCCCCGATTATTCCTCAGGGATGGTGTCTAAAACACGACACCTGTGTGCATGCTGGGTGTTTTTTAATTTTTTTTTTTTATACTTTGTTGTCACTCGCTCCTACCGGCACACAATGGCCTGTTCTTCCGAAAGGCGGAACGGGTTTTTAACTTGTGAGCAAGATGTTCTGCGTGCTTTCGCACTCAGGGCCTTGGTATATATAGTCTCATCTGAAAGACTTGGACATTCAGCTGGATTTGGGGGGAACAGAAAAGAGGAAAAAACACGGACACAACCAAGTCTTCTGCTTATTGTCTGTCTCCAGGTATAGTATCTTGCCTCTGGAGTTAGCCTCCTTCTTCCAAAATGTCCTAACAGATGTCAGGGTTATTTATTTATTTATCTATTTATTTATTTATTTATTTATTTATTTATTCTTTTATATCGAGGATAATGGAATAAGCATTCATGTGCTTTTTTTACATCCAGTTCCCGTGTGTATGCAATTTTGTAAATGTCATCAGTTCCCACCGGCACACGATGGCCTACTCTTACGAATAGCGGAACAGGATTTAACGTGTGCGCAAGATGTACTGCGCATTGATGCACAGGGTTGTTGTAGGAAGTGCAGTGTATTAAGGATCTGCTGTCAAGTTGCTGCCCTCTGAAGAAGCAGGGGCGTCAGTCACAGTCACACATTAACAGACCCCTGCATGTTTGCTGATAACGTTGTTGCTGCTGTGCAGTGCAATAGATACTTTCCTGGTTCTGTCTGGTGAGTGCGATTGTTGTTATCAGACATCGCTGACGCTGGTTTTGTTGCCGTTTCTGTGGGAGAGGTGCCAAGGAGAGAGAATATTCGACAGGATGGAATTCAGACTGTTATTATACCTTTTATTCAGAAGGTCCGCTTGAGGGGTGTCTCTTAGTGCATGCAGTTACATCCTTATTGCCATGTGTGTGTGTGTGTGTGTGTGTGTGTGTGTGTGTGTGTGTGTGTGTGTGTGTGTGTGTGTGTGTGTGTGTGTGTGTGTGTGTGAGTGTGTTTGTGTGTGTGTGTGTGTGTGTTTGTGTGTGTGTGTGTGTGTGGAGAGAGAGAGAGAGAGAGAGAGAGAGAGAGAGAGAGAGAGAGAGAGAGAGAGAGAGAGAGAGAGAGAGAGAGAGAGAGAGAGAGAGAGAGAGAGAGAGAGGAGGGAAAACGACTAGCGATGTTGTGTGTGTTGGGGAAGAAGTGATAGATCTAGTTGAGGAAGATTAGACGGACTGATGCTTGCGCATGTGCGTGTGTGTGTGCGTGTGTGTGCATGCTTACATGCCTATCTGCATATGTCTTCGGAACAGAGAGAGAGAGTGTGTGTATGCGTGCGTGCGTGCGTGCGTGCGTGTGTGTGTGTGTGTGTGTGTGTGAGAGAGAGAGAGAGAGAGAGAGAGAGAGAGGAGAGAGAGAGAGAGAGAGAGAGAGAGAGAGAGAGAGAGAGAGAGAGAGAGAGAGAGAGAGAGAGAGAGAGAGAGAGACAGACAGACAGACAGACAGACGGACGGACGGACGGACGGACGGACAGACAGACAGACAGACAGACAGACAGACAGACAGACAGAGACAGAGACGGAGACAGAGAGACACAGAGAGATCTTCTAAACAGGCCAATTAAAATCTCTGTTGTTAACAGCCAGAAACGTAACAATGTGCACCATTGAGAACTTGGCCTTTTTTTTTCCACCCATGGGTGTGACGAGTTTTGACTTTCACCAACCCTGACACAGCCAGGTCTTCTTTCAGCCTCCCAAGTTATCTCCCATCTGGCGTTAGCTCCCCTTTTCAAAGGATCATAACAACACAGCTGTCAGAGGTGGCAGTGTATATGTAAAAGACTTGCTGTCAAGATTCATACAGCCATTTAAAGAAGCAGGGATATCACATTCATAGGATAAAAGGACCCCATTTTCACAGGCTGTAGCTTCCTGATATATAATGATGTTTCCCTGCAACAGATGTTTTCAGAATTCTCTTGGGCCTGTAGGGTAGCTGTTATCAACTGTGCTGAAGAACCAGCTTCCATGGGGCAGTGATTAGCACCTCGGGTTACTAGGTAGAAGGATGCAGGTTCAAATCCCACGTCATAGGTTTGGGTGTTTTTTTTTTTTGACTCAGTTAGCACCTACTCAGGAGGACAACACAGTCAAGCTTCATCCACTCTAAGAATACAATTGTGAAAGTGTGGGTTAAAGCAACTGGCCAACGCTGCAGGTGTCTGTATTTATCAGGCCCCATTGTCGCCATAATACATTATTATAGGAAGGAAGCACAGAACATAATTATCCCTATCAAGCAATCTCAAAGCGGGTGCAGTTCCATAGCAGCAGCATTTCTGCTTCCGCCATCATTATTGACCATCATGAAGTCAAATAAAATTGTCTCTGATTCAAAGGCTCTGACTGCTCTGGTCTCAGGATGACTTCACTTTCGGTTTCCCATACACTTCTGTGCCTGTAGTGAGTTAATGTCAAAGCCTCTAGGGTTGGAGGTTCACAGGAGAGGGTTGTTGGAGGGAGGGCACCACCACGATAGTGTGTCTCATTCAGTCCTACTTTGTGACTAGCTGTTAATGTCGTGGGTAAGGGGCTTAGTAGGTTGTATCCTGCCTATGGTAGCTCAGATCAGGCACAAGTAAACGCCACCAAAGCGACCCAGCAGCAGTGCAGGGCTTCTCTGCCTGGTGGCTTCACGGCAGCCTGACATTGATAAGCTCCCCTGAGGATGAAACATGAGGAGCCTGAGTGTGACTGGAGCGGAGAGGCTGACAGGACTGGCACCGAAACAGCAGCACTAAAACATCATGGAAGGTGAGACAGAAAAAAAGAAAGAAAAGAAAAGAAGAAGAAAAAGAAGAATATACCTCAAATAAAACAATTACCCCACCCTCCAGAGAGAACACACACAGAAAAAGAGAAACCAAACCAAAAAAAAAGAACCAACAAAAGAATTGTAAGGTATGTAATTTCTCTCTCTCTCTCTCTCTCTCTCTCTCTCTCTCTCTCTCTCTCTCTCTCTCTCTCTCTCTCTCTCTCTCTCTCTCTCTCTCTCTCTCTCTCTCTCTCTCTCTCTCTCTCCTCTCTCTCTCTCTCTCTCTCTCTCTCTCTCTCCTCCCCCTCTCTCTGTCTCTTCCCCTCCCTCCCTCTCTCTCTCTCTCTGCGTGGTGTGTGTGTGTGTGTGTGTGTGTGTGTGTGTGTGTGTGTGTGTGTGTGTGCGCGCGCGTGTGTGTGCGTGTGCGTGTGCGTGAGCGTATGCGCGCGTGTGCGTGTGTGCATGTGCGCGTATATAATATATATACATATGTATGTATGTATATATATATAATATATGTATATATATATATATATATATATATTATATATATATATATATATATATATATATATATATAGAGAGAGAGAGAGAGAGAGAGAGAGAGAGAGAGAGAGAGATAGACAGATAGATATATATATGTATGTATGTATGTGTGTGTGTGTGTGTGTGTGTGTGTGTGTGTGTGTGTGTGTGTGTGTGTGTGTGTGTGTGTGTGTGTGTGTTGCGTGATGCAGACAGGCCGACCGATACAAAGTTATAGCCAGGGAGAAGCTTATAGACTGTTTCTCAAAAGAAGTCCCAACTTCTGCATCAGCCAGCCATGCTGCTCACCACACCACTGAAAAGTTCATAATTATAACCACAGACAATCCAAAATTTAAAAAATGGCAGGTGCCGTTTGCAGGTGTTTTTGTTTTTGTTTTAATATATTGACTTTACCTAAGCTATGTTCCCGTTTTTTCAAGTGCCTTTTTCATTGCAGGTTCGTATAGCAGCTGTCATAGTGTATGATCAGGGATCAGCGCCATAGGATTATGCTGCTGTGTACACAAACTGTAGAAGGAGAGCGAAGGGGATTGAAGACTTCAAGGCAAACATTTAAAGAGTCCTGACCATGTTTCCCTAAAAAAACTCAAACAGTGCACCCCCACCCCACCTCATCACACTACACACACACACACATGCGCGCGTGCACGCGCGCGCGCGCGCACACACACACACACACAGAGGAGGAGGACACACACATACACACTAACACACTTAGAAGGGACACATACACACACAAAGACACAGAGGAGGGACACAGACACACATACACACAAATACACACACAACCCCCCCCTCCCCCCCACACACATACGCCCCCCCCACACACACTCAGGAAGAGTCATTTTGCTGCAACAGGTTTTTTTTTCTCTTCTTCTCGAGACATGTATGTATGTATGTATGTATGTATGTATGTATGTATGTATGTATGTATGTATGTATGTATGTATGTATGTATGTATGTATGTATGTATGTATGTATGTATGTATGTATGTATGTATGTATGTATGTATGTATATGTGTGTGTGTGTGTGTGTGTGTGTATGTATATGTGTGTGTGTGTGTGTGTGTGTGTGTATGTATGTATGTATGTATGTATGTATGTATGTATGTATGTATGTATGTATGTATGTATGTATGTATGTATGTATGTATGTATGTATGTATGTATGTATGTATGTATGTATGTATGTATGTATATGTGTGTGTGTGTGTGTGTATGTATGTATGTATGTATGTATGTATGTATGTATGTATGTATGTATGTATGTATGTATGAAGGCTGGTTGTTATCACACGACACTGGCGTCACTGTGGTGTTGTTGTTGTTGTTGTTGTAATCCTTTGAGGGGAGAGGGACATTAGACCAGCTGTCCGCTGCATGGAGTTGTCACTTCAAACCATGTCTGATGGTTTTGTCTGTCAGTCAGCAAGTGCGTGCAAGCAGTGTGTGTGTGTGGTGTGTGTGTGTGTGTGTGTGTGTGTGTGTGTGTGTGTGTGTGTGTGTGTGTGTGTGTGTGTGTGTGACTGTGTGTGTGTGACTGTGTGTGTGTGTGTGTTCAGGCATACATAAGGTTATAGATGGAAAGAGATAGAGGGATTAAAATTTTTTATAAAAGATAATAAAATAAAATAAGCACTCTTGTGCTTTTTTACATCTAGTCCCCGTGTGTATGCAGTTTTGTAAATCTTGTCATCTGTTCCCACAGGCACACAACGTGTGCGCAAGATGTTCTGCGTGCGTTCACACACGGGGCCTCGGTTATAATCTCCTCGTACGGGAATCGAACCCGGGTTGTCAAATTTCGAGCGCAATATTCTGACCACTAGGCTATCCCCCCACCCCCCCTCAGAGAGAGAGAGAGAGGGAGAGAGAGAGAGAAGAGAGAGAGAGAGAGAGAGAGAGAGAGAGAGAAGAGAGAGAGAGAGAGAGAAGAGACACACACACACACACACACACACAACACACACACACACCACACACACACACACACACACACACACACACACACACACACACACACACACGTCTCTAAAAAGTCAGCACCTAACATATCTGCTGTTAGAAGCCAGAAACGTAACAATGCACACCATTGAAAACTTGGCCTTTTTTTTATCCACCCATGGGTGTGACGAGTTTTGACTTTCACCAACACTGACAAAGCCAGGTCTTCTTTCAGCCTCCCAAGTTATCTCCCATCTGGTGTTGTTAGCTCCCTTTTCCAAAAGAGCGGCGTAACAGCTGTCAGAGCTTGAAGTAAGTGTGTGTGTGTGTGTGTGTGTGTGTGTGTGTGTGTGTGTGTGTGTGTGTGTGTGTGTGTGTGTGTGTGTGTGTGTGTGTGCGCGCGCGCGCGCGGAAAGGGCCTGCTGTCAAGATTCCTAGTCTAGTATAGTGTTGGCTGAAGAAGCACAGGGATGTGATATCCTATGTTAAAAGCTACCCCCTCCCCCCCCCCCATCAACTTTTCACAGCGATAACTTTCCTGATAATGCTGTTTCGCAACAACAGATGGTTTTAGTGATTCTCTGTAGTGGAGGCTAGTGTAATAAGGATGATTGTTATCAGCCGTCACTGAAGTTATTCTGCTGTTTCTGTGAGAGAAATGTGACAGCAGAGAAATAAAGGTTGATACAGGATGGTGGAGAAGGTTGATGGTGGAGAAGGTTGATGGTGGAGAAGGTTGATACTGGATGGTGGAGAAGGTTGATGGTGAAGAAGGTTGATAGAGGATGGTGGAGAAGGTTGATACAGGATGGTGGAGAAGGTTGATACAGGATGGTGGAGAAGGTTGATGGTGGAGAAGGTTGATGGTGGAGAAGGTTGATGGTGGAGAAGGTTGATACAGGATGGTGTAGAAGGTTGATACAGGATGGTGTAGAAGGTTGATACAGGATGGTGAAGAAGGTTGATACAGGATGGTAGATAAGGTTGATACAGGATGGTGGATAAGGTTGATGGTGGAGAAGGTTGATACAGGATGGTGGATAAGGTTGATACAGGATGGTGGATAAGGTTGATGGTGGACAAGGTTGATACAGGATGGTAGAGAAGGTTGATACAGGATGGTGGAGAAGGTTGATGGTGGAGAAGGTTGATACAGGATGGTGGAGAAGGTTGATACAGGATGGTGGAGAAGGTTGATACAGGATGGTGGAGAAGGTTGATGGTGGAGAAGGTTGATGCATGATGGTGAAGAAGGTTGATGGTGGATGGTGGGGAAAGTTGATACAGGATAGTGGAGAAACAGGATGGTAGAGAAGGCTTATGGTGGAGAAGGTTGATACAGGATGGTGGAGAAGGTTGATGGTGGAGAAGGTTGATACAGGATGGTGGAAAAAAGTTGATTGGGTTTAGAAGGTTGATGCAGGGGGTTTGGGGAAAAGGGAAGGGGATACAGGAAAAATGGAGAAAAAAGGATGGTGGAGAAGGTTTTATGGGGAAGAAGGTTTAAAAAGGGATGGGGGAGAAGGTTTTTTGGGGGGAAAAGGGTTGAAAAGCCCGGATGGGGAAAAAAGGTTTATTTTTGGATGGTGGGAAGGTTTTTATACCGGATGGGGGAAAAAATTATGGTTGGGAAGGGGTTTAAAGCATTTATGGTGGAAGAAGGTTTGATTGGGGGGGATTGGGGGGGAAAGTTGAAAAACAGGATAGTGGGGAAAAAAGGATGGTTTTTGAAAAGGGTTTTTTGGTGGAGAAGGTTGATACAGGATGGGGGAGAAGGGGTTTATGGGGGAAAAGGTTGATCCCGGATGGGGGGAGGGGAAAAGATGGGTTTAGAAGGTTTTATCCCGTTGATACAGACAGACAGACAGAAAAGACAGACAGACAAAAACAGACAGACAGACGAAGAGATCATTTTAAGAGAGGGGGGAGAGAGAGAGGGGAGAAGAGGGGAAGAGAGAGAGAGAGGGGAGATGAGGAGAGAGAGAAGAGAGGGGAGAAGGGGGAGGAGAGAAGAGAGGGGAGAGAGAGAAGAGGAGAGAGGGGGGAAGGAGAGAGAGCAGGGGGGGGAGTCCGGCGTGGGGAAAAAATCTTTCAGTGCTGGATAAAATTTAAAAAGCACAGTGAGATCTTTAACCCCAAAACCCCTTTAAAAACTCTCCCCCCCCCCCAAACCCCCCTCTTTTTTAAATTGGGCAAGGGGCTGAAATAGGGAGTATTTCTTAGTTTTTTCACCCCCCCCCCCCCCACCCCACCCCTTTTCTTACCTCCCATCCCGGTAGTGTTAGCTCCCCTCTTCAAAAGACAGCCCAATAGCGGGATAGTTTTGGGTGAAAGTCACAGACGGGTGCGGTGTTTAAAGGGGTGCTGGGCT
>CM060316.1:68854561-68857061 GCA_030674155.1 Stramonita haemastoma
CCTTCCCTTTTCCCCAACCCCTTTCTCTTCCCCTCCTCTCTCTCTCTCTCTCTCTCTCTCTCTCCATATCCTCGTTATAAAAGAATATATAAAAAAAGAAATCTCTTTTCTCTTCTCTCTCTCTCTCTCCCTCCTCCTCTCTCTCCTCTCTCATCTTCCTCTCTCTCTCTCTTACTCTCTTCTTCTTTTTGCTTGTTCTTCTGTCTGTCTCTGCTTCCCTGTAGATCTGTGTGTCTGTGTGTCTGTCTGTGTGGTCTGTCCTTTGTCTGTCTGTCTCTCTCTCCTCTCTACCCCCTCTCTGTCTATCTCCCTTCCTTCCTCTCCTCTTGTCTTTTGCTGTCTGTCTGTCTTGTCTGTGTCTCTGTCTGGTCTCTATGTTCCCTGTCTCTCTACTGTCTGAGACAGGCAGATGTTTTTTTTAGACTGTTCAGTTTTAATTAAAGGATCACCGTATGTCTTTAAAAAAAACAACATTGAAACCTACCCACCCCTCCTCTCACTCCCAGCTTCCACTCCTGAAATTATCACTTTTCCCGGTAAACTTGTTTGTTTTTTAAATAGTAAGGTGGCCCCGGATCGGTTGGTCTAGAGGTACGCACCGGGCCTAGAAGCGGAAAGTCCAGGTTCCAAGTGTGTGGTGGTTCGATCCCGTTGGTGCCCGAAAATGTTTCCCTCCCATCTACTACACCGTGAGTAGTAGTCTGGGTGCTAGTCTTTCGATGAGACGATAAACCGAGGGTCCCGTTTTGTGCGCAATATTTAATTTTAGAGCACGGGGAAAGAACCCACGGCAAAAAGGAGTTGTCACTGGTAAAATTCTGTAGGAAAAGGCCACTCTGATAGGAAACCAAAATACGTATGCATGCAGGAAAGAGACAAAAAAAGGGTGGCGCTGCTCTTGTGGCGACGCGCTCTTCCCAGAGTGGGGAAGCAGCTCGAATTTCACGCCGATAAATCGCTCGTGACTTAAAGCGGTAGATACAATACTTGCAATGCAATGCATTGCAATGCAATGCAATGCAATACAACACAAACTAACACAAATACAATTTCAATACAATACAATACAATACAATAGGGGATGTGGGAAAAGATAAGGGGCCCTATGGGATGAGGGTGCGGGGGGGGTTTGGGGATTGGTGGAAGGGGCGTGACATATGGGAAGGGGCATGTTCATCAGAAAGAAAAAAAAAAGTCTTGACGAACAAACCCTTCTTTACAACCCCAACCTCAGGAATCAAACTTCTTCATCGAACGTCTCAGACAACATCTACTGCAGTTTTGTCATATGAGTGAAAATGCGTTGCGCTGCTGTTAAGCGCCTGACAAGTCAGGCCCAGCGCATCCGACTTCGGCGTGAGGAATCAGACAATTCGAACTTTTCAAAACTGAGCAAAACCGTTTTTTACTTGCTGATGCTTTGTGTGTTTTGGGTGGGAGGTGATTAAAGGAAAAACGGTTGGCATTTTCTTGAAGGAAAAGGTTCCCCGACAACACAATTGGCCCCGATTTTACTGTAAGATTTTCAACACTGCACTTTCATTCACGGAGTTTTCAGAACGCATTTTGCTATGTGTAAAGCACCCACCCCATTCATTTTTAAGCCTGTTGCTATTTTCTTTTTGATATACACTAGGTGAAGCACACATCAAGCCTTAAAATGTTAAAAAAGTCACCGAAGTTGGAATACGGCTACCTTGATGGTGAAAAAAACGGGCTGCCCCACACGCAAAAAAAATCTCACTCAGGGTGAGGTGAATCTCTGAGCTTTATACTAGCCGAGGAACGAAAAAAAAGAACACCAAAAAACTGTTTTAACTGGAACAGGCCCCAACTGAAAAGTGATAAGTCAAAACTGGGGTCATTTGGAAAATCTGGGTGTCGTTGGATAAAATGTTGTACTACTGAGACCATTAGGCCTAGCCAGCCAGTCAGCCAGTCAGCCAGCAGCCAGCCAGCCAGCCAGCTAGCCAGCTTACGCTGTTTGTGGACGGTTGGAAGATTGGGCGGATGATTTAATCCAAATCTAATGTTCATTGCCATCATTCTAGTGAAAGCGAACATAATCTGTTTTCTCGTTTTGCCTGTAAGCTTGTTTTTGTTTTGGGTCTTTTGTTTTGGGGTTGGTTTCCTTTTTTTTTGGGGGGGGGGGGTGGGGTGGGTGGTGGTTGGTGGTGGGTATTTTGGGGGGGATGGTTGTGGTGTTGGTGATGGTGATGGGGGTGTGGTCTTTTTATGGTTTTTGCTTTGTTCTATACCACAAAGCCAGTACCTCCGGGACAAGTGAGAAGCATGTGCAATATGACAACTATAATGCAATGTGACTGTATAATATGATAGTGCCATATAAATGTGCCATGATTATGATTGTGCAATATGATTGTGCAATGGGATAGTGCTATAATGGTTTTGCAATAGGATTGTGCTATATGATTGTGGAAAAATGGACAGTACAATAATTATGATAGTGTAATAAGATTGTGCCACACGATTGTGCAAT
>CM060316.1:68869561-68874561 GCA_030674155.1 Stramonita haemastoma
TTTGTGAAGTCTAGTGTCTCCATTGGTTCCTCGCTGTTGAGGACCTCTTGAAAGTGTTCGGCCCACCGTTTCATCTGGTTGTTAAAACAAATTAGCCTAATATGCCCAGTTGTTCTTACTTTGTTTGGGTTTCTTGCCTTACTCAGCTAGGGTTCTAAGGTTCACCAACGGTAAGATTCTGAGTATGCGAAAATCTTCAGTGGTGCCTCTACGGTCAGGTCTACGGGACTACGGGATGGGTGAGGTGAGGAAGATAGCTGCATTCCGATTTCAGGGACCATATGTATTAACATGCTTCATTTACATATTCATCATTTCATATGCCTGTCTGCATAAAAGTGAGTGTGGCAGAGTCATTAGTTTTAAAATAGCTCGTGGTGCTTTTCACAAAGATTAGTATCATACACAAAGGATTTCTGCTGGAGTCACAGAATAAAACTGTTTGATGAATGAAGGGATACAGCCAAAACGTTTCATGGCGTAGGTATGTGCTTTTCCCGAATACGGATTTACAGTAAGGCCACCATAATTATTTCAGCAGCATGATTATGCAAATATATCTTTAGTCTGTTTATCAAACATTTTCCAAAATAATGAACAGTCAATTGAATTTTGTTGTCTTACTGATTGTAAGATTTCGATCACGGTTTTTTTTCCCCTTTTCATGATATTCTATCTGTACCACAATTAAAAATTCTTGTTGAAAGTGTCATTGCAGGTATTCATATGTTGTTGTTGTTGTGTTGTTGTGCGTTCCCAGCTTAACACTCTGGGGGGTCACCAAGAATGTGCACTCTAGGACTCACTCATCCATCTGGGAATCACTGTGAGATAGGAAAGTACACTGGATAAGAAATTGCGTGTACGACTGTTTTCAAGTACCTCACCATAGAGGCAGCCATACTCCGACTTTCTCCTTTAAAGGAGAGTGCAGGTTGTTAAAAGCTTCATGGCTGAAGGCAATCTCAAGTTTTACAACATAACAACATTTTCATCAGGTCTTGGCACTAAACTGACACCAGTAGCTGACACAGCTTTAGGCCTGGCCAATATGATTTATTAATAGTGCTGTACCTTGCCCTGCAGCGCTAATCCTCCTCCCTCCTCCTCCTCCGAGTCGTTCAGATGAGATCATAAACCGAGGCCATTAATTCACATACAGACCATCTTGCAAACACGTTAAAATATTATCTTGTCTTTCGCAAACTGATGTCCCGTGCTGAACATCTTGCACATACATAGGCCTACACACGCGCGCACGCACGCACGCACGCACACACGCGCGCACGCACGCACGCACGCACGCACGCACGCACACACAGAGGTCAAAACTATCATCTACCTGTCTCAGGCCAGCTATGGCCAGTGGCAGAGATGACACCAGCCTTCCCAGCCTGTAGCCTACTCCACTACCTGAAGAGAGATGGTCCTGCCAGGTTTCATCTTGTCTGGTACCGGTACAGAAAACACTGCTTGTCCACTTCAGTATTTATTTATTTATCTATTTATTTACTTATTTATTCTTTTATATCGAGGATAATGGAAAAAGCACTCGTGTGCTTTTATTGATTTTTTTTTTTTTTTTTTTTTTTTTACATCCAGTCCATATTGCGAAACCACCCACGGTGCATCTTGCGCACACGTTAAATCCTGTTCCGCTTTTCGTAAGAGTAGGCCATTGTGTGCCGGTGGGTACAGATGACAATATTTACACAACTGTATACACACGGGGACTGGATGAAAAAAAGCAAATGAGTACTTATCCCATTATCCTCAATATAAAAGAATACATTAAAAATAAAATAAACACACACACAACACAACACACACGCACGCACACACACACACACCACACACACACACACCACACACACACACACACACACACACACACACACACATACACACACAACATACAACTTCACATGCAGGTATTGATGTATACATACATATTGATAAAATAGCTACAAAGTTGTTAGGCTACATTGTATCTGCTTCACCTATGCTGTAACTATTAACTAACTATACAGACAGTATCTCTACCAACGTGTGTGTGTGTGTGTGTGTGTGTGTGTGTGTGTGTGTGTGTGTGTGTGTGTGTGTGTGTGTGTGTGTGTGAGGTATATTATTGATCTGGCAGGGAGTGAACACACAAACCCATGCATGCATGCAATGCCTGCCGCCGCACCACACACACCCGTACACCTCTCATTCTTCTTCTTCTTCAAAGCAGCCAGACCAGTTCAGTTGCAGCATCGACATCCATCCATCCTCCAGGTCCTAATTTGCCTAGCTAACTTGCATGCATACATGCATACATAGATCTACTACATACATACAGTCTGGCTGTAGTAGTAGTAGTAGTAGTAGCTCTGTGTGTGTGTGTGTGTGTGTGTGTGTGTGTGTGTGTGTGTGTGTGTGTGTGTGTGTGTGTGTGTTGGGGTGTGAGTGTATGTGTGTGTTGGTGTGTGTGTGTGTGTGTGTGTGTGTGTGTGTGTGTGTGTGTGTGTGTGTGTGTGTGTTGTATGTGTGTGCGTATGTGTGCTGTGAGTGTGTGTGTGTGTATGCTGCCAGCCTACTGCCGACCTTTGGCAGCAAACCCTGACACCAGCACAGCTGCAGCAGCGGTATTAGTTAGTGGCTGTTATGTACTCTGCCTTATCGATTGGGGCAAAACGGTACTTTTGCCTTCCTTCCTTCCTTCAGCTACTAACTTGCTTCTTTCTGCAAAGGTTTAGCTGCTCCTCTCTTCTGCTACTAGACCTATACTGCTTGCCTGCCTCCCCCCCTTCCCCTCCCCTTTCTTCTTCTTCTTGATCTTCTTGTTCTTCTTTTTATTCTTCTTTTTTGTTGTTGTTGTTGTTGTTGTTGTTGTTCTTCTTCTTCTTCTTCTTCTTCTTCTTCTTCTTTTCTTCGTTCGTGTTCGTCTTCTTGTTCTTGTTTTTGTTCTTCATCTTGTTTTTCTTGTTTTTGTTCTTGTTCTTGTTCTTGTTCTAGTTCTTGTTCTTCTTGTTCTTCTTGTTCATCATCATCATCATCATCATCATCATCATCATCATCATCATCATCATCATCATCATCTTTTTCTTCTTCTTCTTCTTCTTCTTCTTCTTCTTCTTCTTCTTTCTTCTTCTCCTCCTCCTCCTCCTCCTCCCCGCCCCTCTCTCTCTCTACTAGGCTACCTTCCCTCCTCCTCCTCCTCCACCTCCTCTCCCACTCCCGCTTCTTTCTTAAAGATTAGTTCTTCAGGGGAAGGGATACAGCTGGCACATTATTTCTTGACTCTCTCCATCTCCTGTGTGTGACCTCGGGGAGAAAAGGTCTGCAGGATACCAATGAAATAGAAAGCCAGTTCGACTAGTCGTCTTTTTTCTTTCTTTTTTTAATTTAAAGGCCCTGCCATTTCCTGGAATTAATTAAAATCAGGTCTAACTAACACCACTCACTCTAGCTGCTTTATTTTGTTACTAACGAGTTTTGACGTGGTGGACAATCTGTTAGATATTTTGTAAACGTACATTTCAATAAAGGGGACCCAAAAAAAAAAAAGAAAGAAAAGAAAAGAAACTTCTTTTGATTAAAAAAAAAAAAAAGAATTAAAAAAGTAAGGTTCTGTATTCGCAGGATATCACAACAAAAAGACACACACCACCACACACACACACACACACACACACACACACACACACACAACACACACACACACACACACACACACAACACACACACACACACACACACACACACACACACACACACACACACACCACACACACACACACACACACACACACACACACACACAACACACACACACACACCACACACCACACACACACACACACAACACACACACACACACACACACACACACACACAACACACACACACACACACACACACACACACACACACACACACACACACACAACACACACTACACACACACACACACACACACACACACACACACACACACACCGCGCGCGCGCGCGCGCGCGCGCGCGCGCGCGTATACACACACACCCTATCCCCCCCCCCCCCCCCCCCACCCCGCACCCCCTTTATGGGTCTGGAGATTGTAACATAGCATTACTGCTAGCCGCTTGGCCTATAGAGCCCTGCTCTGTACATAACAACAGTGAAAACCTGCTGCTAGTTCCCATCTGGCTAGAAGACGGCATGCAGCCACTGGGCCTACCACTAGCTAAGCTATACTACTTCCTTACCCTACCAGCAAACACTCAGGTAAAGAGGAGATAACAGAAGTTGGCTGAGCAGAGCAGATGGCTACGAGTTGAAAGGCTGATGTTGAATAATGACACAGTGTTGACCCACCAGGGCTGCCGATAACAGCCACACCACATCACACCACCACATACACACGCTCGCTCCCTCCCTCCCTACCGCCCGGCCCAGCATGATAAGAAAGACTAGAAAGACGGTCTGATAGGCCTAGGTGGTGGTGGTGGTGGTGGTGGTGGTGGTGGTGGTGGGGCCCTCATAAATGCCTGTAAAGGTGTTTGCCTTTGATTCAGCCGACTGCCGTGTAACGAGCTAGGGGAGGGGGGGGGGGGAGGAGGGGGGGGGGACACCACTTTATAGTGCTCTTTGATCTTTCTTGATCACTCTAGGGTCAGTTGTCGCTCTCTCTCTCTCTCTCACCAGGTGACACATTTTTTTTTCCAAACTGGTTGCTTGGTTAAAAAAGCCTAATTAGACAAGTTTTGGGTCTAAAGACCGGTCGGTGCTGATGTGATGTTGGTAAACAGTAATGAAGCAGATGACAAGATTTACAAAACTGCATACACATGGGGACTGGATGTAAAAAACAACAACAACAACCCACATGAGTGCTTATTCCATTATCCTCGATATAAAAGAATAAATCTGAAAAAATCATAAATAAGCAGGGGAAGAACATGGACATCGTTATTTTTCATACAGTCAGTGTGGCTGTGGTTTGTGATCCATCCTCCCATTATCTGAATTTGTAGCCG
>CM060316.1:68879561-68892061 GCA_030674155.1 Stramonita haemastoma
AAGGAATTCAGCTAGCGTTGAACATCTGGGCCCCCGCAGCATGCTAGGGTAAAAAAGCACTGTTCAACATCTAATGCAGGCTAGAGAGAGAGAGAGAGAGAGAGAGAGAGAGAGAGAGAGAGAGAGAGAGAGAGAGAGAGAGAGATTGGCAGGAAGGGGGGAGGGGGGTTGGTGGTGGGGGGGGGTGAGGGGAGGGGGTGGAAGGAGGGTGTCAAACAGTCTGTGTGTGCGGTGGTGGGGGGGCGGAGCGGGGCGGCCAGACAGGGGGCAAAGCACGCGGCACATTAGACACGGGACAACACCACACCACCTCTTCATTCTTCCTTTACTCTCTCACTCTCTCTCTCTCTCTCCTCGTAACATGCCGCACATACACTCCCCACCACCACCACAGTCGTCAGTCAGTGCTCACAGCCACAGGACCCCCAGCGCATGGAATATCGCTTTTCCCAGCTGTGTGTAGTAGTTGCCTAGTCTGTCTGTGAGTGTGTTTGTTTGCGTGTGTGCGTGCCTGAAGCTTTTGCGAGCGCGCGCGCGCGTGCGCGCGTGGCTTGTCATCTTGCTGCTGTATGAAGTGAAGTGAGAGCAGGAGGGAGGGAGGAAGAGGGAAGGAGGGAGGGACGGAGCAGGGGGGAGGGAGGGAGCGGGGAGCACGAAAGGACCAATCTTGTCCCAGTAGCGCTAACCTGTCACAGGCAGTGCGGGATGAACAACCACCTGTCACGCCGCCCCGTTTAGCCAGCTGGCGTGGAGCTAAGTAGTTGCTCGGGGAGCCAGCCCAGACAGCCAGCGCGACAGACTGACGGGGAGGGAGATCAGTGCAGTTGTCGGTGTGTATCGACACCACCGCTGCCGTACATACAGTCACCACTCCATTACAGTCAACACCTTTGCTTGGAGTCGTGCCATGGCCGGACTGGCCGCAGCCCGTCACCTGTCCTCCTCCACCTTTCACCCCACCTCCACCACCAGCAGCGGAGGCAGCGAAAATGCCAGTTCCCCCTCCCCGGGAATGACCACTCCTCCACCCTCGCCCTCCCCGGGAGGAAAAAGTTCCTCCCTCCTGGAAACCCCAACTCGTAAAAATAAACGCAAGCTGAGTGAGCCCAAGAAGCGGGGCACGGACTTCAGCATCAAGCGCCTGTGTCCGGACTCGCCAGGGGGCAGTGCCATGTCGGAGAGCGGCTGCAGTGACGACGGTGGGGAGGACACTCACGGGGCCAGGCCGGCACGACGACGGCGGTTATCCCGTGACAGGGACGACTCCTCATCCCGCGGCCCCAGCGAAAGAGAGGACACCCCGGCTCCCAGTGTCAGCAACGGGCATGTGGCGGGAGCTGCCCACCACCCCTTCTTCCCTGCAGGGTTACCTACCACCGCCTGTTTCATGCCCGGCTTTTACCTGACCGACGGTCGTGCAGGGTTCCCTCCCCCCACCTTCCAGCCTCTGCCTCTGGCTCTGGCGCACCCCAGCTTCCCGTCCTTGTCAGAGCAGAGAGTGGACTCTCGCCTTGGGCAGGGCCACTCTAGTCACCAGACTCTGAACCCGCAAGATCTATCTCGTGGGGGAGGCGCGGAATCCCCGGACAATCTCTCAGGGGACGACAGTGCCCACGGGAGCACCAGCGGGCGGAAGCCTCGGAAGAACTACAAGAACATGACGAGGGAGAGGCGGGTGGAGGCCAACGCCCGTGAAAGGACTCGTGTGCACACCATCAGCGCTGCCTTCGAGGCGTTGCGGAGAGCCGTGCCGTCCTACTCGTACAACCAGAAGCTGTCCAAGCTGGCCATCCTGAGGATAGCCTGCAGCTACATCATGGCGCTGGCCAGGTTAGCTGATGTGGACCTCAGTAACCTGACGGAGCCCATCGTTCCGGACACCTTCGCGGACTGTGTGGACCTGTGCACCCGGACCATTCAGACGGAGGGTAGGGCCAGGAGGAGACACTGATGATGACACTACTGTGTCTGTCTGTCAGCTTCCTTCCTTCAGCCTCTGTGATGCAATGTGATAGCCTGCCCTCCCGCCCTCCCTCCTTCAAGTCTTTAGATCTGTCACCAAGTGTGCAAGGTGAGAGAGAGAGAGAGAAGAAAGAGGAGTATTTTATAGATGCCTTTTCTGCCTGCCATTCAGTGTGGATGGATGATCCGCCGTTCAATTTTTGTGTCATTTGGCCGCCATTCGTGACGAAGTGTTTATCCTCTCTCTCTATCTGACGTCAGTCTATGTCAGATGCTTTCTGAAAGTGTTTTTAAAAAAATTGTTTTAGCACCTATCACGCCATCGTATTGACGAGTATTTGTGTTCTTTTTGTCAGTGGATTATTCTCAGTTGTGTCATATGGTACATTGTTTTTTTGATGAAGTCAAGTGTCTCAAAAAACACCTGTCACAGCAAGTGTACAACTATGAGAGAAAGAAAAAAAAAAACCAAACCCACTTTTATATCCTAACTGTTGTGTGGTCTGTTTGTTGTGCTGTTGCAGAACTTTGTGTGTGGAAGTGTGAGGCTGGATGGGTGGGGGGGGCATGGACGGCCTTCCATTGACAACTACTGACTGTTGATCTCAGAGAGGACGGAGGTTACACTGGTGCAAACTCGTGAAGACAGACAGACTTCGGTTGATTAGCACCTGGCATTGATGTCGTGATGATCGTGTGACCTTGTGAGTGTGCACGTTTTCTGGAGGTGCTGTGTTTTGTGTGTGTGGAGGGAGAGTGGAGGTTTGCAGGTTTGTTCTGGTTCTGGGTATACGCACAATGTGTGTGTGTGTGTGTGTGTGTGTGTGTGTGTGTGTGTGTGTGTGTGTGTGAGGGGTGAGAGAGAGAGAGAGAGGAGAGAGAGAGAGAGAGAGAGAGAGAAATGGGGTTCAATTTTTTTTCTTCCGATTGCATTGCTTGTTGCATAGAAATCTATTTACTTAGTACTGTTAAACGCCATAGGTTAAAAAAAAAGGTAAGATTTATACCAATTGGAAATACGACTTTATACATTTTTTTTAATGTTTATAAAGGTCAGGGTTTTTAATTGTTCATCCTTGCCCCTGGCTCGTTTTTTTTCTCTCAATGTTTTCTCAGGAATTTGTAATCACAGACCTGATTGTTTTGTGATTTAGTTCGGAATTTCTTCAGGTTTACTTTTTCTTTCTTCTTTATGATCAGATCAGCCAGTGCACTGTTGCAGATGCATACAGTTTTGTTGCACTTCTTTCAGGGAGGTGTGCCACAGAACTAGTCGGGTGTCTCAGAAACCACTTTCGCTGCTTGTCATCAGGTCAGTCTATTTCATCACCTGATCCCTCCCCCCCCCATCCCCACCTCCTCCCTCCCTCCTCTTTCTCGGCTGATAAGTTTCAAACCTAGACCTAGAAGTAACTGGCCTACTTGCCCTTTGTTAATTGTTAGTAAGTTCATTATTTATTTGATTCTAAGTAGGCTTATGTGGGTTTTTTTGGTTTTGGTCTTTTTAACCAACAATGCGACTAAAGCGATTTCCGTTGCTGTTCAGCTGGCCTTAGAAATACTAGCTTACAACTAGCACTATTATCTATACCGTAGTAGCAGTTGTAAGAGATTTTCAGAGAGATATTTAGAGAGAGAGAGAGAGAGAGAGAGAGAGAGAGAGAGAGAGAGAGAGAGAGAGAGGAGAGAGAGAGAGAGAGAGGGAGAGAGGCGAACTCTGTTACGACTATCGATCCTTTGTGGAAGAGATTGTGTTGTTAGGTAGCGGAGGGGAGGAGGGAAGATTGTTTTACATCCAGGGACAAACATTGCATCTAGTGTGATTCAGTGCAGGCAGCCAGCCTTTCTTTCGCCTCCTCCTCTCACTTTGAAACACAGGGGTCAGGGAGTACAGATCATCCTGGGAATTCTAGATTATCATTATCATTGTTGTCATTGTTATCCAGCTATGCCCTTGTCTCTTTTTCGGTCTGACTAGCTTGTAACTGGTTGTGCGTTTTAAAATCCAAGGAGGATTATTCTGATTTGTGTCAGAGGTCCAAAAGCGAAAGGGAAGTCGTTCTCTAACTTCTGTTTTTTTCTTTGTTTTGTTTTGTTTCCATTTCTTTGCTGACCATACTTAGGGTCAATCTGTCTCGGGGTGAGGAGGGGGGGGGGGGGGGGGGGGGGGGGGGAGGGGGGAGAGACAGTGTGGCAAATCAGTGTTTGCAAAATTCAAAAACATTTTACTTACTAGGCCTAGTCCGTTGTAAAAGTGTCCATTAAACTTTTTTTTTTACCTGTCATGGCCATTAAAAAAAAATTCTATTGATTTTAATTTACACTTTTATTTCGAAGATAATAGAATAAGAGCTCATGTGCTTTTTTAGATGAGGTGTATGCAGTTGTGTAAATTTTGTCATCCGCTCCTACCAGCACACAATGGCCTAATCTTCCGAAAAGCAGAACGGATAATTTTTAACGTGTGTGCGCAAGATGTTCTGCATGCGTTCGCTCACGAGACCTCTGTTTATAGCCCACCTTGTTTATAGCCCCACCTCTGTTTATAGCCCCATCCGGACTTAAGGGGTGGGTGGAGTTCGGGGGGTGGGGTGGGGAGTGGACACACCACTGACATTAACTCCAGAGGAAAGATCCTCTTGAACGAGACTCAAACCTGGGTCAGGCCTCGCCATTGTTTAGTTATGAAATGAAGAAGTGAGGGTTGGATCATGTTTATTAAAAAAAAAAGCGGGGGGGGGGGGGGGGGGGGGGGGGGGGGAGGTGGGGGGGGAGGCAGCCGGCCACTTGGCCTCAATGACTATTTCCTTTGTCTTTGGTGGCGTTGCAGGTAATTGGCTATAGAGGGCAGTGATTGGGGAAGCAATATTCAGGCTGTAAGCCTACTAGTGTTAGAGAACTTTAGGAGCTGACCTAGTCTGGCAGCTGTTAGCCTACTGTTAGTTAATAACAGATCGTACTGTTAGTTAATAACAGATCGTTGGCTTTTACCGTCTGTCTGTCTGTCCACTAGCCTATCGCTACATGTTGTAGCCTGTCTAAATCATAGTAAATGACACCCGACCGCCAGCATGCATGTGATGGTTACGGCCTACATGTATGGGATAGTAGGCTGAGGATAAACTTGTACGCTTCGCTGCTGCTACATGCCTGCATAACATTTGTAGTATGTATTACATTGCATGGGATGCTGACACGCACTGAGTACTTTGGAGAGAGAGAGAGAGGAGTAGAGAGAGAGAGAGAGAGAGAGGAGAGAGGAGAGAGAGAGAGAGGAGAGAGGAGAGAGATGACTGGAGAGAGAGAGGAGAGGAGAGATGAGACAGAGTGTACATGGAGAGAGAGAGAGAGAGAGAGTGAGAGAGAGAGAGAGAGGAGAGGAGAGAGAGAGAGAGAGAGAGGAGAGGAGAGAGGAGGAGAGAGAGCATCTCACCTCGACTTTTCTGTGATAAATTCACCACTGATGGGTGCAGACACTACAGTGACCTTGGTGTTCTTGATATTATTACTTTGGATGTTAATCGTGTGCAAAAACATATAATGTTGTTTTGTTTGAGTTCTAAAAAAAAGATATATGTGTTGCGATATGAATGCAGCAAGATGTACATGTATCATATTCATACTTGTGTCTAAAAGTTTTGTGTTTGTTTTGAAAACACGTATTTGAGGACCGTGACTGCAATTGCATTATGTTTGTATCAACCAGTCCTCTCTTGTCTTTTTGTCTCGGTGGTTCGAATGTCTCTAAGATGAATGGAACTCTGTGTGTGTGTGTGTGTGTGGTGCGTGCGTGCGTACGTGCTGTGCGTGCGTGCGTGCGTGTGTGTGTGTGTGTGTGTGTGTGTGTGTGTGTGTGTGTGTGAGAGAGAGAGAGAGAGAGAGAGAGAGAGAGAGAGAGAGGGGGAGAGAGAGAGGAGAGAGAGGAGAGGAGAGAGAGAGAGTTGTGCAGAAAAGCTCATTTCCAAATTCCTTTTTGTTTCACGATTGTTCGTTGTCTTCATGATAAAAGTTCCAGATCATTTCAGAATGTCTGTCATTATATATATAATTTGCCAACCGCTCATGACAAAAACAAACAAACTATGTGACATCAAATCAAAAAGACTTCAAAGCACCTGTATTGCCACCTGGGGGCAATACGATACTGTCTCTCGTCTCCAGGTAAAAGTGAATGATTGGGGTTATATCATACATGAACTGTTTTGTTGTCTTCTACTTTCAATTTTGAAAATTTTCCAAGTTTTCATGAATTTTTAATAATTATGTTCAGATTGGTGAAATGGCATTTTTTGATTATACAGTAATTTTTTATGAGGTTATGATTTTTTTTTAAAACTTGAAATGTTTGGTTGAAATGAAACGTTCCATGCTTCAGCTTGTTTGTTCGTTCATAACTTTGTTGTTGTTTTTAATGTGTCAGAGAAAGAAATGTGAGAAATACTGCTGTTTAAATTTTTGTGCTTCAGCGTTGCAAGAGGTTTTCCCCCGTTATATTTAAACAGTGTTTTTGATTATTAAGTTTGATATGTTTTTAGGAGAGAGATAGGTGGGGAGGTATATCATTATATGACTTCCAAATTTCACGATGCATACCATGCCCTAAACCTGCTTGCGTGCACCTGTGTGTGTGTGTGTGTGTGTGTGTGTGTGTGTGTGTGTGTGTGTGTGTGTGTGTGTGTGTGTTCATGGTAGCCATGTAATTCGAATATTGTTTATCCGAAGGTCCATCCTGTCTTTTTTTTTTAACGTTTTGGTATTGGAGAGCTTTTGTAAACTCCATATTTGGAGGGATATGGATACAGGATGTACACACACACACACACACACACACACACACACACACACACACACACACACACACACACACACACACACACACACACACACACACACACCGGAAAGAAAGAGGGTCATAGGTCAAAAGGTTGAAGGATCTGTGGTTTGTATTAAGTGTAATGTTTATATGTGTGACGTCAGCATGTGCTTTATTTGCTTGTGACGGTGTTTTCTCCCTGTTTTATGGATTTTAAAATTAAGATGAGATAATAATTAATAGTGATCAAAAAACGGTCTGTACTTGTTTGTGAAGGATCTCATCATTGATATTGACTACTTAGATTTGCCGACATTAAAAAAAAAAAAAATTGCCAAGTTTGCTTTTCATAGACTAAAACTCTAAATATTGAGTAGTAGCCTTAGAGTACTGTTGGCTGTTTGAAAAGTGTTAATGGGTTATTTATTTTGGATGATTTAAAGTTTTTTTCTTTAATTTTCTAATTATGTTTCCTATTATCATGTTCTCATAATTCTGATATCAAATATATAAAGCAGGAAGTTTGCCGTGAGAGTGGGGGCAAAAATAGTTTGTAATCCATCAGCCTGTGTACTATTCTTTTGTTCTGTGTTGTTTTTTGTTTTTTTTGGGCTTTTTTTTTTTGGGGGGGGGGGGGTGTTGTTAGGGTGGTCGGGCTTCTCTTTTCTTTTCTTTTTTTTTTTAACTCCATGATGAAGTTAAGTTCAGGACGGGGAGAGATCAGGCAAACTTGGAGAGATCAGATTTTTCAGACCTTGAGCAACTAACACCTGAATAGTCAAGACCAAAAAAAAAAAAAAAAACCCAGAAAAAAAGGGCCGGCGTGTTTTGGCACGCCTCCTGGGTATAGACCTAGTAGAGGCAAAGTCGGGCAGGAGCAAAGCAAGGGGCCCCAAGCTGACAAAACAGCTGTCAGCAGGCAGGGTGGAAGTGAAGTGAAGAGAAGTGAAGGTGCGGTAGAGGTGTAGGTGAGGGGGGGGGGGGATTAAGCACTGCCTATGTGCACCTGGCCACTCAGCGCGCACCTGTCCCCGATTGCCGAAAGCTTCTCCCGTGCTTTGCGGGCTAGCTGCGTTTATACAGACGACTAGAGGTCTTAACGCTTCGTTGCCTTTGCTGTTACCGCCGACGCCATTGCAAGCTTTTACTGCCGACAGTACAGACAGTACATACAAGCCCCGCCACTCTTTCCTTTTTCTTCTTTCTTTCTAGGCTATATCCTTTCTTTCTTTTCCCTCCTTCCTCCTCCTCCTCCCTCCATGGCTGGTTTCGTTAACAGTCTTGTGATCGTGAGCCCCCATCCCTAAGGGACCCCTACAGCTTCTCTGTGTGTGTGTGTGTGTGCCCGTACTTCCTTCTCTCCCCCCCCCCCTTTTCAACACTTGTCTGTTCTTTCTGTCTCGTTGCATCACACGACATGTCAGTTCAGTGACTTAGTGTCGGTATTAAACCAACACCTCTCTCTCACTGTCTGTCTCAGGCAGGTACTACACTGTAAGTACTAGGCCTATACTGGGGTCTAGAAGGTTGCGGTATTATTTTTATCGTGTAGTTTAGTTCAGAAGCATAAGAGGGGAGGGAGTGTTGACAGACATCGTTATGGAAGGCAGTCGTGTCAGTTTTTACTATCAGAAAACTGACATCATTGTTTGTGCTTGGGAAGCTTTTGTTTATTTATTATACATATTTTGTTTATAAATGAATTTGAGCCAGCTAGATAAACACACCTGCAGATATCGGAATTCGTAAAATATGCTGGTGGGGAAACGGGGGGAGGGCACTTTGGCATAATCGTAGTTTTATATATCGGTCTCATAGATCTCTATAATTCCCCAATTCTACACTAACCACCACCACCCCACCCCCTCACCCCCACCCCAAATCAGTTTGTTTTGGTGAAGAAGTAGAAAGCACGAAAACGGTCATCAAACCCAAAGCTACACGGCAAAAGAACAAAGAACCACAATTATCAGATAGGGGGAAAAAAAGCTTGGCAATTTTTTAAAATATAGAAACTGGTTTGATCAGATTGAAATTATTGCTTGAAAATTGTAGTAATTGTCCACTATTTTGTATTCAGGATATGAAGTGTGCATATGGGGCGTATGAGGGGTGAGATATACACCTAATGATATGTAAAGGGACAGATTCATTTTAAAGAGAGAGAGAGAGAGAGAGAGAGAGAGAGAGAGACAGAGACGAGACAGAGACAGAGACAGAGAGACAGAGAGAGAGGGTGAATTTGTGTTTTTTCTTCTGTAAAAATAATGGTGAGTTATAAATAGTAGTGGATGGTTGAGGTTGTCAGAATATATGAAGGGGGGTGGGGGGTCCAGTCCCATGGTCAACTTTCCTCCCATTGTCTACATTAAGCAGAGATAGATGCGAAATCTCCAGTAACAATGTTAGATAGGCTGTAGACTTCATTCAGTAGGAGGGAGGTCTATCGCCCATTGCTGGCGAACAACGTAGGTGGCTGGGAATCCAGAGGGAAGCCCCCACATCTATCTATCTATCTATCTATCTATCTAATCTATCTATCTATCTATCTATCT
This sequence comes from Stramonita haemastoma, assembly GCA_030674155.1. Lineage (NCBI taxonomy): Eukaryota > Metazoa > Mollusca > Gastropoda > Neogastropoda > Muricidae > Stramonita > Stramonita haemastoma. The sequence continues at coordinate 68,888,892 of CM060316.1, forward strand.
ATCTATCTATTTCTATCTATCTATCTATCTATCACCAACATTCACATAGCATTGCTCACAGCTCCCTCCACACTACAGACAAGCCTAGGTTAGGTTGGGAGGGAAAACATTTACACCCTTTTTCTTCTTCTTTTTTTTTATCCTGGGGGCACAAGAGTGGAGGAGGGTGGTGGTGATAGTGGTAGGGAGGCAGAGGATGAGAAGAGATAGGCCACCATTTTAGACAGGCAGAGAGAGGGAGAGGTGAGCGTGTGACAGTCACGTGACGATAAGTCAGTCTGGCTGACGTCAGGGGCAGCCAGGTGGCCGCCAAGCAGGCGACAGGCAGTGACAGATGACATGCATTATTACAGCCCACGTGTCGCCAGCCCCCAAACAACTGTTTCAGGCCTGCTCCTCTGTCGCCACAAAGACAGACTAGACACCCTGTACGTCTGTACGTATGTACGTACGCAACGAACTGCACCCCTCCTCTTCCCCTCACCCTGCCCTCGCCCTGCACGTCTGCCCCTGACAGGGTTTTAAAATTTTTTTTTTTTAAGAATGAAAGATTTGGGGTGTCATTCCGGTGTTTTTACTTTGTTTAGGGAGCTAGCTTGTATGAAGTGTATAATTATTTTAAGTGGTCATGACTTCTTTATGAGTTAAGTTTACACTTTCTATATTAGATCATATAAGTCTGAAATAATGATGATTGTACTATATAATGGTATAGTGTTTGGGGGTGTTGATTTAGTTATCTAATGGCATAGTGTTTGGGGTGTTAAATTCGTTATCTAACGGTACAGTGTTTGGGGTGTTGAATTAGTTATCTATCGGTATAGTGTTTGGGGTGTTAATTCGAAATTAACAGTTATTGAGTTCCTGCTAAGGTTTCCATTCCTGAAGTTTTTCTATCTTGCAGTTTGTATCAGTACTGACTCCACTCCCTTGAAAGTCCATCAGAAGACACTATAAACCGAAGTGTTAACATGCGAACACTTGCAGAACGCATCTATGATAAGGAAAGGATAATCTACTGATAATGATGATCCCATGTCGCTGTTGAAAACACTAACAAACACAGAAGTCCTAACACACACTTTTTATGTTATTTTAATGTTCACATATTAAAAAAAACAACAACCTGGATACACTGTTTTAAGAACTACTCAAATGTCCTCAGTTTAATATAAATAAATTCCAACCTTTTTTTTCCTCATAGGGGGTAGGGGTGGTGTTGGTGGTGGTATTGGGTGTAAAATTATCTCTCACTCGATCTAACAAGGAACCGTGAGATGTAGGATAAGGTTGTAAAGTCCTGCTGCATTCTTCCCGGCGATTGTGTTTCGTGCACTTGTAGTGAGGTTTCAGCCCTAGCAGTGTTGGGTCTAGCTGCCAGGTGATATTATCTGCCTCTGTGTGTGTGTGTGTGTGTGTGTGTGTTGTGCGTGCGTGTGGTGTGTGAGTGTGTGTGTGCTTGTGTGTGTGTGTGTGTGTGTGGTGGTGTGTGTGCTCTGTGTTGTGTGTATGGTGGTGTGTGTGTAGTGGTGTGGTGTGTGTGTGTGTGTGGTGTGTGTGTGTGTGTGTGTCTGTGTGTGTGTGTGTGTGTGTGTGTGTGTGTGGTGTGGTTGTGTGTGTGTGTGCCTCTGTGTGTGTGGGGTGTGTGTGTCTGTGCGTGTGTGCTCTGTGTGTGTGTGTGTGTGTGGTGGTGTGTGTGTGTGCCTGTGTGTGTGTGCCTGATGAGTGCTTTAGTCAACAAGGGCAGGTGGAAAAACTCCCTGGCAGTGGCTTGAACTGTCTGGATGTAAAGTGCAGGGACACAGACTAGACCGACTGATAAGAGTTCTAGCCAGGTAGTAGACTTCTTCTCGCTGAGTGTGTGCCATTCATTCAGCTGGGCAGGGTATAGGCTATACGGTATACCTTTCCTCAGGTCAAGTGGGCTAGTCCAAACAGGTCTCTGAGTGTATGTATCGGGCTGAGAGAGAGAGAGAGAGAGAGAGAGAGAGAGAGAGAGAGGAGTATGTTAATCATGGCTTTAAAAGGTTTGATTCTGACAATGTGTAATGTTTCCGGGGATATTGTCTGCAGTGAACAACGACCACAGCAAGCATCAGCTACAGTCACACACACAACACACACACGCGCACACACGCACATGCGCGCACACACACACACACACAACCAGAAGCATATGAATTTGATCATAATCTCTTTAAAAGCAGTATGAATCTGATCATAATCCCCTTAAAGCAGTATGACTGATCATAATCACTCTTTAAAAATCAGTGTGAATTTGATCATAATTGCCTCAAAAGCGGTAAAGATCTGATCATATATATCCCCTAAAGCAGTATATAAACCTACTGATCACAATCCCCTAAAGCAGTATAAATCTGCTGATCACAATCGCCTTATTCACACAAACTAGCCTACATTCTATCATCGCATTTTGACAGCCTAGCCTAACGTGTGTTGATGTGACAAGAAGTAGTAGGCTATGTATGCCTAGCCTCTAATGCTTTCTTTGTATGTATAGCTTTTCATCACCTCATAACCCAGTAACCGTGAATGACTCAAAATCAGGGGGTTCACACTCATTGGCACATAGGCAGGTGCAGTGGAATATATAACCAACCAACCAGTCAACCACCAAAACTGGATGGCGGTGATGCTGTAACTTAGATGGGGGAGGAGGAGGAAGAGGGTGCAGGGAAGCCAGCCATAGATCGGAGATTACCAGTTGTAGCCTATTGATTGATCTTTGCTGCTGTCCTGCAGATGTTATGAACGTCGCTTGGCACCCGCTTGCATCTACCACCGTTATGATATCCACCCCCACCCCCCCCCCAACCCCTACCCTCTCCATTTTGTTTGGTGTCCCTTCCCTCCCTCGCACTCCCAGACCCTTGCGCTCTCTACTCCCGTCATGAATTTTTTCCCCGGCCCCCTCCTACCGCGCACACATACATAACTTTTCTCTGCTCTCTCCGGGGTCTTGTCGCATTGCACCTGTGTCACTGCAGTACAGAGCGAGTCACCGCCCCGCGTGTTGCCAGATGGCAGTTTCGAAAGCAGTGGGCCCCGCCGCCTTTATTGCGCCCTGGCAAGCGTTTTATCACTGCAAACGCGCTATTCTGTGGTCACGCCGGTTGGTTATTACAGTCATATTATTATTATTATATATT
>CM060316.1:68894561-68909561 GCA_030674155.1 Stramonita haemastoma
TCTCTCTCGCAATTTGATGACCCGAGTTCGATTCCCGGTCGAGGGGATTTTTTCTCTGGAGTTAACATCAAGTGCTGACTCCACTCCCCCCTAAAAGTCCTTCGGATGAGACTATATAAACCGAGGTCTTGTGTGCGAACACACGCAGAACATCTTGCGCATACGTTAAACCCTGTTCCGCTTTTCGTAAGAGTAGGCCATCGTGTGCCGGTAGGAACAAATGACACGATTTACAAAAACTGCATAAGACACGGGGACTGGATGTAAAAAAAACCCACACGAGTGCTTATTCCATTATCCTCGATATAAAAGAATAAAATAAATAAATAATAAAGCAGTGTGTGTGACGTGAGTATTTATTGAAACCTCAGAACATGCCATGTCCTTCACAGTACATAATTTTCTGTGGTGGATCGGTGTCTAGAGGTACGCGCCTGCCTAGAAAGCGAAAAGTCCGGGTCGAGGTGTGCTGTGGTTCGAATCCCGTTTGTGCCCAAAACTTTTCCCCCATCCAGTAGAGCATGAGTGGTGTTCTGGGTGCTAGTCTTTCGGATGAGACGATAAACCGAGGTTCCATGTGTTACACATCATTTAGCGCACGTTTAAGAACCCACGGCAACAAGAGGGGTTGTCCCTGGTAAAATTCTATACAAAAAAGCCACTCCGATAGGGAAACAAATACAACTGCAGACAAGAAAAAGGAAAAAAAAAATAATGGGTAGGCAGGCGCTGCACTTGTGGCGACGCGCTCTCCCCGGAAGAGCAGCTTGAATTTCACGAGGAGAGATCTGCTATAACATAAAGTGGTATAAAATAAAAAATAAATCTGTCTGCTCTTCGTTTCATTTCCTTGAACAGTGGTGTACAGGACAGACTATACCGGAAAGTGTGGTGAAGTGACCCTACCCTTCATGACATTGTTTCATTAATTAATGATGTTTATCGTCCCATCCACCACAAAGGCCAGATCAGGGCTGTCATCCTACTCAAATTCAGCAACTCCAAGTCCCCTCAAGTTCAAAAACAACACCATCATTATAATCCCCTTCAAACATCCAACACGTCAAGCAGGAACAAAACTCAATGAAGTGGCCAAGTAACTTAATCCCCTTCGGATGAGACTATAAACCGAGGCCCCGTGTGCGCGAACGCACGCAAATCATCTTGCGCACTCGTTAAATCCTGTTCCGCTTTTCGTAAGAGTAGGCCATCGTGTGCCGGTGGGAACAGATGACACGATTTACAAAAACTGCATACACACGGGGACTGGATGTAAAAAAGCACATGAGTGCTTATTCCATTATCCTCGATATAAAAGAATAAAAGAAATAAAATGAAATAAATAAATGAAATAAAATCATTTCCTACCATAAGGTCAATACAACCAGGCCGAGCCAAGGACAGCCAGCCATTCTGCTTAATTAATTCATCGTTCTCTGGTTACAAACAAAAAGGGTTAAAAAAAAGATAATAAACTCTTCAATGTAAGAAAAATATAAGAAAAACGCCATATGGGCAAATAACACTTCTACAGAATAGTCATCCTATTATGCTCTAACCCCTGTTTACAATACCACACCTGGTCGCCAGATCAAAATGATACAGGTCAAATGTCATTTATCCCTGGGATGCTGGGAGATCTGTCAGCAGCATAAAACTAACATCTCCAACCTTTCAGGAAATTCTGTGCAAAGAATTCCCATACTTTCCATTCCTCTCTCTCTCTGCTTCTGCATGGCTCCTTTTCTTTCTGTCACTCCCTTCTTGTCTATTTTTCTGCCTTTTTGATCCATTCTTCTGCTTTGCTTTTTTTTTTTTTTTTTTTTTTTTTTTTACCAGAAAGACCTAAAACACAACAACGATTCTCTCTCACGCTGGAGTGAGGTGCGTTGGTTGGCCCTGACCTGTCTGACGCTTAAGGGCAGTGCAACACATTTTCCCTCATGATAGACAGACAACAATAGTTGCTGTCTGAGCATTCCACAACGAAGCAGACGAACGCAAAATGTCATCATTGAATGTATGAAAAGAAAATATTTACAAGATTTGCTTGAATCTTCCCATCCCCCTCCCCTCCCCCAGGAGAATGGACTTGAAGGCAGAAACTAGGGAAAGGAGATAAGAAAAAAGAAAAGAAATAGAAAGAAACAAAGAGAGTGATAGAAAGGGGGAAATGTTGAGCAGAGAATTTCTAGTTGTTGCTATGGTGGCTATATCTAGATCTATGTTTCAGTGAAGAATTCCGATTTAAGAACAAGAATTCCCAGAAGAAGGGGATACTATTTTTTTTATATATTTTTTTTTTACTGAAAGAGCTCCCAGCATCCCGTGGAGGGGGTGGGGGTGGGGAGATTTCATGAAGTCACTTGCCTGAAGGATTTCAGTCAGACAAAATACTCCCTTCATTCTCTTTTACTCTTCCTCATTTTCAATGTGAGGCAATAAGGATGATAGTATTAAATACAAAACAGTAATAACAAGATTTTGTTTTTAGGCACTTTTCATAAAGGAATTGACCATGCTCAAAGTGAATTGGTAAGATTAAAGGAAAGAAGAAACAAACTGCTAAATCAAGACAAGATGTCAGGCCATTGCATTGCAATAATCCTAATTTCACCTCACAACACTCATTCCCTACCACCAGCAAAATGACATGACAACAAAAATGATAATGAAAAAATTATAAATGGGCTCAAAACTTTCCCCCCATCCATTAGATCATAAGAGGTGGTCTTGGTGCTAGTCTTTCGGATGAGACGATAAACAGACAACCCATATGTTACACGTTATTTAGCGCACGTGAAAGAACCCACGGCAACAAGAGGGTTGTGTCCTGGCAAAATTCTGTAGAAAAAAGCCATTCTGATAGGGAAACAAATAGAGTTGCAGACATGGAAAAAAAAGGGTAGGCGCTGCACTTGTGGCAACGCGCTCTCCCCGGGGACAGCAGCCCGAATTTCACGCAGAGAAGTCTGCTGTGACATAAAGTGGAATAAATAAAGTAACATAAATAATGGGACATCGTCACCAATCACTTAGCAGTCACCCCCTCCCACACTCTCCCTCACACCCTCCCTACCTTTACCTTTTTTCCCAAATAAAAGAAAACCGGTACACGTAAAATATACGATGACTTTGACAGAAATGTATGGATGATAAAATTACAGTGTAAAACACTAAGAAAGAGATTATAGGTAAAGATAAAGGTGTCCCATAACCTTTGCGGTCGTAGAGGAGCGAGGCGTCAAAGACTTCAGCTTCTGTAGGGCCAGCATATTGAGGGCGGCACCCATCTCCTCTCCCTCGCTGCTTTACCTTCCGTGACCCTAAAGAGGGCAGGTACCCATTTACAGCTGGGTGAACTGGGGGAACTGTACTGAAGTGAAGGCGCGCAAACGGTCGCCCATCCACTTGGTAACCACGCTCGATGCTGCTTAGGCTTAGCTTCGGAAAAGGCAGTATTCTGTGATTATAAGTAAAGTTTTTGTTTTTTTAAATGACATTGAATAGGACAAATGATATTTTAAATTTTAGGGTGACAGACGAGGAAAGTGAGGTGAGAAAAATGGAGAGGGTGAAGACACCAGTTATGCTGCTGCTGCTGCTGCTGCTGCTACTGAAAAAGAGAGGTTTGAACTAGTGCCTTTTGAAAGAGTTGGATTTCAGAAGGGGATTCCATGCCTGAGGAACAGCAGAGAAGAAGGCTCTGTCTGTCTGTCTGTCTCTGTCTGTCTGTCTCTGTCTGTCTGTCTGTCTGTCTGTCTCTCTGTCTCTGTCTCTGTCTCTGTCTCTCTCTCTCTCCGGAATGGATGTAAAAAGTTCATGGCGCTTTTCATTATCTACTCCAAAATAAAATAATTTGATTTGATTTGATTTGATTTGATTTGATTTGATTTGAACTCACACACATGCACACACACACACACAAGACGCACACACCACACACACACACACACACACACACACACACACACACACACACACACACACACACACACACACACACACACACACACACACACCATGCTAAAGCGCAATTCAATACAATGAATGATAGGATGTAACACAGTACAACTAATGCAGAAAAGCAGGATGCGGCTCAAGTTGAGACAATGCATTTTAGTAGTCTTATAATCTTTCTGATTTTATAATTACTTTTCGCTGCGCACACACACACACACACACACACACACACACACACACACACACACACCAACACAACACACACACACACACACACACACACACACACACACACTCCGAAATCCTGTGTTCGAACCCACGCAGAATATCTTGCGCACACGTTAAAACCTGTTCCACCTTTTCGGAAGAGTAGACCATTTTTCGCCAGTGGGAACAGGTGACAAAATTTACACAATTGTATGCACACGGGAACAGGATGTAAAAAAAAAAGTACATGAATGCTTTTCCATTACCCTAGAAATAAAAGAATCACACAAAACACACACACACACACACACACACACACACACACACACACACACACACACACACACACACACACACCACACACACACACACCACACACACACGGGAACTCGAAACAACCTGTCCTCATCCTTGCCTCTAAACCCCCCTACCCCCCTCAGCCCCCCCCTACCCCTGTCCCCCCTCCCCCAACCTCCTCCACCCCCCCCCCAGCCCCCCCCCCCCCCCCAACCCTCCCACTTGCTCTTAAAAAAGAGTTTGAAAAATGGGAGGGGAAAACTAGGCGCCAGAGACGTGTTGGTCTCAAATCCCTCTCCCCCGGTGTTCGTCTCAAGAGCCTCTGTGTTGGTGGTACGGGGTGTGGTACGTAGCAAAGCCATACAGCCACAAGCGACAAGGAGGGACAGGGGGAGGGGGAGGGGAGAGGGAGGGACAGAAAGGGTGGGAGGGTGGAGGTGGTGTGTGAGTATGAGGTGGTAAAGGAAAGGGAGGAAGAAAAAAAAAGAAAGAAAGAAAAAAAAAAACTTGAAGAAACGGGGAAAAGAAAAGATGAGGCCTAACAGGGACGAGGAGAAGTAAGAGGAAATCAGCAACAAAAAACAAAAAACAACAAAAAGAAAAAGAAAGAAAAGAGAATGTGAGAGAGGAAGGTTGAAGATCGTCCCCCCCCCTCACCCCCCTCTCCCCCTCCCTCTCCCCTCCTCGCCCCCCCCATCCCCCCCCCCCCCGTCCCCCTCGTCAGAAGAGGAGTGGCGCAAAGAGACAGGTAAAAAGGACAGGTAGCGTTGTTATTGCAGCCGCGACGCTGACGCCAGTGGGGATCACAAAAGAGGTTTTACTAGGGGGTGAGAGTTTCGGGAGTATGGAGTAAAGGGCGAGAGGGGGGGTAAAAAGAGAGAGAGAGAGAGAGAGAGAGAGAGAGAGAGAGAGAGAGAGAGAGAGAGAGAGAGAGAGAGAGAGAGAGAGAGAGAGGAATGGACGGAAGGACGGACGGGTAAGAAGCATGAAAGGGGTGAAAGCAAATTGGGTGGCCCCCAGATGGGGCGACAGGTAGCGGCACGGTGCGACACCTCCCCCCTTCCCTTCTCTCCCACTTCTAACCACCACCACCATCACCACCACCACCTCCACCACCCTCCCCCAATCCCATTTTCTCTGCCCATATCCCCCATGGCCCACTCCCACTCCCACTCCCACACCTCACCGTTTCCTTCCCTCCCCACGGTGTATAACACGTCCTATTTCCAAAACCATTCTCACACGTCTGTTGAACTCTCTCTATACAGCTACTTGCCTTGATCGACTGTCTGACAGACAGACTGACTGACTGTCTGACTGACTGATTGTCTGACTGTCTGTCTGACAGACTGACAGACTGACTGACTGACTGACTCACCTGTCAATCCCAACAGCCAGCCCTATGGATGTCAAGGGATCAGACCGATAGATCTTTATAGGCCTACTCATAGAGAAAGTGTCCCAGGCTCGATTCTACACTGCCCACCAGTTCTGGTAGAGGTATGGCATTGGTGCTGAGTGGTTTGAACCAGAATGAGAGAACGCAGGTAGCCTGACAGAGGCAGACAGACGCTGTCTGAATCAGAATTGACATTTTTTGTTTCAGTTGATAAGATGTTGGTCAGTAGGTTTATACATTAAAAAAAAAAAATTCTTTAAATGATCCGTTCTTTTCCTTTAAAAAGAAAGTGTCATGATCTGCGACACTTTTGACTGTTCATAAGAATTTCCTTTCTTAAAAAAGTTTGAACTGTTGTGGGATATTGTTCAATATTGTAAAATCACCTGTCACAAAATGGGGTGTGTGTGTGTGTGTGTGTGTGTGTGTGTGTGTGTGTGTGTGTGTGTGTGTGTGTGTGTGTGTGTGTGTGTGTGTGTATGCTAGTATGCGTGCACGTGCGCACACGCATATTTTCACAGGTTCCATAATAAGATTACCTTGTTATCCGTCAAAATTATGCTAATACTTTTCGTGACTTTTTAAACAACTCTCTCCTCTCTCTCTCTCATCTCTCTCTCTCGTCTCTCTCTCTCTTCATCTCTCTCTCTCTCTCTCTCTCTCTCTCTCTCCTCGCTCGCTCGCTCTCTCTGCTCTGCTCGTCTCCTCCTCGTCTCTGCTCCTCTCTCGTCTCTCTCCTCTCTCTCTCTCCTTCCTCCTCTCTCTCTCTCTTCTCTGTCTTCTGTCTCTGTTCTCTGCTGTCTCTCTTCTCTCTCTCCTCTCTCTCTCTCTTCCTCTCTCTCTCTCCTCATCTCTCTCTCTCTCTCTCTCTTCTCTCTCTCTCTCTCTCTCTCTCTCTCTCTCTCTCTCCTCTCTCTCTCTCTCACACACACAAACAACAAAGATTGATTGCCAGTAACTCAGCCTGTGATCCATTCTATGGGAAACCCCAGTTTTGAAGACTATGTTGAAGTGTGAGCACAAACCACGACCGAAGATAAACCAACAATTAATTAAACGACGCATTTATTGTCGCTACTAACACTAAACCTACACCGTGGGAATGCAGGGGATGGAAGGAGTAGGGGGGGGGGGGGGGGGGGGGGGGAGGGGCTGCCTGTATAAACAACATCCCCACCTTCTGGAAATTCTGTGCTAGGAATAAACTCTCCTCTCTCTCTCTCTCTCTCTCTCTCTCTCTCTCTCTCTCTCTCTCTCCTCTCTCTCTCTCTCTCTCTCTCCTCCTCTCTCTCTCTCTCTCTCTCTCCTCTCTCTCGCTCTTCTCGCATGAGACAAACTGTAGGAATACACAGGGATTACACAAAGCATATCTAAATTGATATTCTTTGATCTATGGGGAAACAGCTAGTTACACAATGTAAGAAATGTAGACAAATGGTTTCATTGTTTGAAAAAGCAGTGAATTCAGATCTTGGCAATTACATTTAAAACAAAATAAACGTAACTGCAATGGTAAGAATATGTAATAAGACAGTTAAACCAGATGAAATGGATGATTTCACAATATCTTGCTTACAAATCACAATCGACTTAATCATCTGTTTGTATCCTATTCATTAATGAGCTAGCACTAGAAATAATTCAAAATGGAAAACATGGTGTTACATTTTCGCATTGTGCTTGTGAACTTTTTATTTTATTATTTGCAGATGATATTATTTTGTTGTCAGAAACAGCAGTAGGGCTACAGAATCAGTTGAATAACCTTTACAGGGCAGCTAGTAATCTTAAACTGAGGGTTAACATGACCAAAAGTAATGTAATAGTTTTTCGAAATGGAGGATGAATATGAATACATAGGTAAGAAATGCTTTAACAAAATTTAGATTTGGAGTTTCACCCATATTGAAACATTCAGCAAGATTCAGTAAAACAACTAACACTAATCAGTTGTTATGTCCATTGTGTAAGGCTGATGTGAGGATGAAATTCACTTCATATATTTATGTCCAGCTTATGACGACCTTCGGAAGAATACATTGCAGGAAAATATTACCGTTATCCTTGTGCATTTAGGTTACGACTTTTGTTGTCATGCTCCAACGAGACTACAGTAAGGAATCTGTCATTATATATACACAAAGCACTGACAAGACGGAACATAGCCATAAGTTAATGATTGTAGTATAATGTTTGCATGAATTTTTTTGTCTTTTGTAAAATGTTTGTCATTTCTTTTTGATATATTGATATTGTACAGGCCCCTTCAGAATGGGCCAATGGCCTTCCTGAATAAATTTTCGTATTCGTATTCGTATTCGTATTCTCCTTCGGATGAGACTTTAATCCGAGGCCCCGTGCGCGATCGCACGCAGAACTGCGCACACGTTAAATCCTGTTCCGCTTTTCGTAAGACCATCGTGTGCCGGTGGGAACAGATGACGTTCACAAAAATGCATACACACGGGGACTGGATGTAAAAAAGCACAAGAGTGCTTATTCCATTATCCTGGATATAAATCAAATCAATCAAATCTCTCTCTCTCTCTCTCTCTCTTCTCTCTCTCTCCTCTCTCTCTCTCTCTCTCCCTGTCCTTCTTCTTCCTCCTCCTTGCCTGTCCTTTCTGTCTGTCACTCCTTTTGTCTATTTATCTGCTCCTTGTCCATTTACTGCCCTCCCTCCCTCCCCCCCAAGACTTAAACTATAACAAATTCTCCCCATGCCCAAGTCAGATGCACTGGGCCTGATTTGTCAGGTGCTTAACGGCAGCGCAACGCATTTCCGCTCATGTGACAGACAACAGTAGCTGCTGTCTCAGCGTTCAACGACGACGACGACGACGAGACGACGCAGAAGAAAGACTTAACCTACAAATTGGACACCAGGAAAGCGTTAGCCAGAGGTGTGGTGGATAGAACTCCTGTCTTCAACTCAGTAGCGAGGGTTCAGACTTGAAAGAGATCTTATCTATTGGTACTTTTCTGCTCATCATTTTTTTTTTGGTTAGATCTAGTTTCTTTCTTTCCTCTTTTTTTTTTCCATTTAAATTAAACGTCAGTTCATGACGGGAATGACAACCATCAAAATGCACCTGGATTCATTGATTCATTCATTTTCCTTCTTCTCTTTCTGCTTCTTCTTCCTCTTTTTCCCCCTCCTCCTCCTCCTCGTCATCATCATCATCATCATCATCATCATCATCATCATCATCATCATCATCATCATCATCATCATCTTCTTCTTCTCTTCTTCTTCTTTGTTTTTAAATTTTGTTTCGTTGTGGGTGTGGTTTTTTTGTTTGTTTCTAAAGTGGTGTAATAATAATAATAATAATAATAATAATAATAATAATAATAATAATAATAATAATAAACACAACAACAACAACAACAACAACAACAAACAACAACAACAATAATAAAAGTAATGGTGATAATGATAATGATAAAAATAACGACGACGACGATGATGAAATTCTTCCATCTGATGAAGCCTGCAAATAAGAGTTGCTTTTTTTTGTTTTTGTTTTTTGTTGTTGGATAAGGGTATGGACAAATGTGAAACATTAACTCTGCTGCTCACTTTCGCTGCTTCTGTTGCTGCTGATGACACAGCTACTTTTGCTTGCCAGCCAGTGACTGCAGTATAGGTGTAGTTGTCATGGGATAATACTGATGATGATGATGATGGTGATATGATAATAATAAATAATAAATATAATAATAATAAATAATAATAATAATAATAATAATAACAACAACAACAACAACAACAACAACAAACAACAACAACAATAATAAAAAAATAATAAAAACAAAAAAAACCCAATGATGATGATGATGATGATGATGATGATAAAAAAACCACATTGTCCACAGCTAAAATTAAATGATCATGACGATGATGACAATAACGACGATAATGATAATGTTTACGACTGGGTTTTGAAAAATGCTCGCGACTTAGGGTCCCAGGAACTGATCCATGGGCTGTAGTAGGCCTAAGCCAGCGAGTGAAGAGAGTGGTAGTGGTGGTGTAGAGACACTACCCTCTCAACATCGCTGAAGATTAGCCTTCCTATCTGTCTTCCCACGCCCACTTATCTCTGAACTGAGCGTGACAATGAAATGTCAGGTACCTGTTGCTCACCTCAGCTACGCTGAGGCGCCAACAGGCAAGAGAGACAGAGAGAGAGAGAGACAGAGAGGGGAAAAGAGAGAGAGAGAGAGAGAGAGAGAGAGAGAGAGAGAGGAGAGAGAGAGAGAGAGAGAGAGAGAGAGAGAGAGAGAGAGAGAGAGAGAGAGTCAAGCCATTCAAAGAATAATGTGTTTATCTGTCAGAGGATTACAGTTCATATCGGCTTCTGTCTGAAAAAGTTTTTCAACCATGGATGCTTGTTCGCCCTATCTCTTTTCCGTCCTGGAGTAATATTTATTTTTGCTGCCTCGTCTTCTGTCACGTCCCTGTCCTGTTGCTCCCAGGCCACTCATCTCAATCTCCCCGCCACAGCCATACCCAGATTTGTTCTTTCTCATCCCGGGGTGGGGAGTCCACAGGGAGCCCATCAATGTTAGGCTGCCGTAGGGCCACCAACCAGAGGGGCACTGCACTTCTGCTGAGTCACTCCAGGAGGAACATCACCAGGTTTGTTCATTAGCCTAAAAACAAAACAAAACAAAAACAAAACACCCACAACAAAAAACCCCAAACAACAACATCAAAACAAACCACAAGAAAAAGCAACAACACCCCCCCCCCCACAAAAAACAACCCCCCCCAAAAACAACAACAACAACAAACAAACCCAAACAAAACAAATACTCCCAATAAACAAAACAACCTAGCAAACAAAAACCCTTAAGCCAAATGCCATGAGCATTATTTGCCATCTTTTGTTTTAAATGGAAAAGACCAGTATCAAGAACAATACCACCCCCTCCACTTCTTCCATAACTCACACCAGGTGATGTGACAGCAGAATGGAGGCAATCAGAATACACTGACTCAGTCAATCACTTTATACACTGAATTTTTCAAATACATTTCCCCTTGATCTTAAACTGTGATTTTCATACAGCTGAAGGAAAGGTTCTGGGGAGAACCTTGACAAATGAAGCCCAAAATTGAAGCCACTTGCCTTAAACCAACAAGCAATCTTTACAGAAACACTAAAAATTATAATCCTTACAAGAGTTTGTTCAAAGTCATGCTCTGGCTACCCACCAGTCCATGAGAGAGGAAAGACTAATGCTGTATTATTGATTATTCATATTTCTTTGTTATTTTGAACAGTAACGAATTTTCTGTTCAAGTGATTTTGTTTATCAATCAAGGTTGTAAACAATTTATAGTGAGATCCACATGGGTATGAGGTAAAGGTGTTGCCAATACCTCTGCACTTATTGGAGAGTGAGGTGTCAGAGACTCAGCTTTTCTAAAGGCTAGCATTTTGAGGGTGGAGCCCAGATCTTTGGAGAGCAAGGCAGTCAGAGATCTTGGCTTCTCTAAGGGCACCTAGGCCAGATTTTGAGGGCGTGGTCCCAAATAATACTTTGGAGAGCAAGGCGTCAGAGACCCTTGGCTTCTCTAAGGGCCAGCCTTTTGAGGGCGGAGCCCAGATCTTTGAAGAGCAAGTGTCAGAGATCTTGGCTTCTCCTTAGAGAATGACAGCCTTTTGAGGGCGGGGCCCAGATCTTTGGAGAGCAAGGCGTCAGAGACCTTGGTTTCTCTAAGGGCCAGCCTTTGAGGGCGGAGCCCAGATCTTTGGAGGTGTCAAGATCTTGGCTTCTCCTTAGAGAATGACAGCCTTTTGAGGGCGGGGCCCAGATCTTTGGAGAGCAAGGCGTCAGAGACCTTGGTTTCTCTAAGGGCCAGCCTTTTGAGGGCGGAGCCCAGATCTTTGAAGAGCAAGGTGTCAGAGATCTTGGCTTCTCTAGGGGCCAGCCTTTTGAGGGCGGGGCGACCAGATCTCTCTTAGGAGTGAATTTGTGAGGGGGTCAGAGACCTCAGCTTCTCTAGCGGCTAGCATTTTGAGGGTGGAGCCCATCTCTCTCCCTCGTTGCTTTACCTTCCCTGCCCTGTGCCCAAAGAGGGCAGGTACCTATTGACACTGGGTGAACTGGGGGCAAAATCTTCTGTGGTGCCCCAATGGTCCTTCTACACTATGGGATAAATGAGGCCAGTGAGGGGAGAACTGGAGAACTGTACTGAAGCCAAGGGGTTAGATCTAGAACGAACTGTCACCTATCCAACAGGTAACTTTGTTCAATTTGTTAGTATTGATTTATTATTTTTTTTATTTCAAGGATAATGGAATAAGCACTGATATGCTTCTTTTACATCCAGTCCCTGTGTGTATGCAGTTATGTCAATTTTTTGTTATTGGTTCCCAACTCATACAATGGCCCATTCTTCGGAAGGGTTTTAATGTTTGCAAACAAAATGTTCTGCGTGTATGTAACTGATCCTGTTTATAGTCTCATCTGAAGAACTTAGCATGTGAAGAGCAAGTGAACTATTCTGTCCCTGATGAGTGCTCGACATCTTAAACAATATTTGTGTCCAAATGAAGATTTTCATTTGTGGAATCTTCAAAAGGATGTTTTCATTAGATTGGTGGTGCATATGATGGGGTCTGTGGGTGTTTGAATTGGAAAGGATCAACATCATTTCAACATCATCTGTGAAACCTCAGGACTTTCTGCTGTTTGTAAGTCACCCACAGAGGTTTTGGAATTGCTTGTAGATCTATGTATCAATCTCCTTTGCCAGTTATTAATTTTGTGGTCAGCTGTAATTATATTGATTTCTAAAAGCACTGTGACAGCTTTGGTTTATTCAAAGAAAATGTTTTAGAGGTTAAAACACACACGTGCACACACACACACACACAACACACACACACACACACACACACACACACACCACACACACAAACAACACACACACACACTTATGTATGTACACACACATAATTATATATCTCTATATTTTTTTCAGCCATCTGACAGCTGTTTCCACTTCTTGGAGGATAGGGTGACTGTCTGTATCTGTACCTTGGATACACACTACAAGTAAATCATGTCTAACAGAATTGAGAGAGAGATTTGATATGATTTATTCTTTTATATCGAGGATAATGGAATAAGCACTCTTGTGCCTTTTTTTTCATCCAGTCCCCGTGTGTATGCAGTTTTGTAAATGTCATCTGTTCCCACCGGCACACGATGGCCTACTCTTACGAAAAGCGGAACACGATTTAAGTGTGCGCAAGGTGTTCTGCATGCGTTCGCACGGGCCTCGGTTAATCTCATCCGAAGGACTTTGGGGAGAGTGGAGTCAGCACTGATTTTAACTCCAGAGAGAGAGAGGAGAGAGAGAGAGAGAGAGAGAGAGAGAGAGGGAGAAGGGGAAGGTTTGATTGGGATACATTTTTTAAAAGAACAACACAACACACAACACCAAAACAAAACATACACACACACAACAACACACACACAACACACACACAACACACAACACACACACACACACACACACACACACACACACACACACACACCGACCCTGACCTACAGAAAAAATACCCAACTCTACTACTGATGGATATTGCACCTCCTTTTCTTTTCAACAGTGGGGTCAAACCGAAAAAATTAATATCCCTTGTACTTCCCAACAACCTCCACCAAGCACAACCACCTTTCCCCCTTCCATAATCTCCCCTCCCTTCCCCCTATCCCTCCGGGCGCGCGCGCGCACACACAACACACAACACACACACACACACACACACACACGCGCGCGCGCGCACGCACCACACACACATACACGCACGCTACACACACACACACACACACACACACACACACAGACACACACGCACACACACATACACAAACAGGCACACATGCGCTTATTCCATTGTCCTCGATATAAAAGAATATATAAATAAATAAATAAATAAACACACATCTCTGTGTCTGCCTCTCTCTCTCTCTCTCTCTCTCTCTCTCTCTCTCTCTCTCTCTTCTTTACACACACACACACACACACACACACACACACACACACACACACACACACACACACACACACCCCACACACACACACACACACACACACACACAACACACACCACACACACAACACACACACACAACCATAGGCCTACACTGTAACCCCCAAGAAACGCGAAACATACAAGGCCTATGCTATAACTGGCTAACAGCACGCTACTAGGCGGTGGTGACACAGAAGAGAGAGAGAGAGAGAGAGAGAGAGAGAGAGAGAGAGAGAGAGAGAGAGAGAGAGAGAGAGAGAGAGAAGAGAGAGAGAGAGCCCTCGAGACAGAGAAAGAGAGAAAGAGAACCCTCCTCCTCCTCCTCTCCTCCACCCCTCCTCTCCCTCCTCACCCTACACCAATCGCACAATGGAGACCCAGCCTCGGCAGGAATGTGGAGTGTCGGGTCGGCAAACACGGCTGGCGCCAGCTAGACCACCTGGCCGCCCGCCCAGGTGTGAAACCTTCCGGGGGCCACCGTACCTGGCCACCTCACCTCGCCCGCCCGCCCGCCCGCCCGCCTGCCTATCAGTCGTTATCTTGTAGCCTAGCCTCCTAGCCAGGTCAGGCTAGAAAGCGTCTACTAGCCTAGCCTAGCTAGGCCCTGTACCGACTGTACGTCTTCGTCCTCCTCGTGAAAGAAAGAAAGGGCAAGAGAGAGAGAGAGAGGGTGGGGAGAGTAGAGGGGGAGAGAGAGAGGATGGGGAGAGTAGAGAGAGAGAGAGAGAGAGAGAGAGAGAGAGGAGAGAGAGAGAGAGAGAGAGGAAAGGGGGGGGGATGGTTTATGTGTTTGAGGGAGGCGGGGAAGACATTGGAGGGGGGGGGTTGAGGGGGGGGGGGGGTTGAGGGGGGAGGTTGAAGTAAGGGACAGATAAGGGAGAAGAGCTTGGTGGACAAGGTCGTGATCGTTTGGGGAAAAGTGGGTTTAGAAAAAAATAAGGGGAGATGTGTCATGTAGTGGAGTAGGGGGTGGGGGTGGGGTGGGGCTTACAGGAGGGGGAGGGGGCATGGGGAAGAGGAGGGCTCTTTGTAAAAAAAAAAAAAAAAAGGACTGGTGTCGTGAACTATGCAACT
>CM060316.1:68914561-68932061 GCA_030674155.1 Stramonita haemastoma
ATAAAAAGTATCAAATCCGTGGAACTTTGTTGCTCTCTATCTCTGTCTCTGTCTCTGTGTCTCTGTCTCTGTCTCTCTCTGTGTCTCGATCACACACACAGGTCAATGTTGACTAGGTTCACTGTAATATAAAGTTAAGAAAACCAATTCACTGTACTTGTTTGCCTTTGACAATTAAAAAAACAACAACTTAATGACAAAAAACAGGGAATACAGGATGCGATAGTGCAACCCCCCCACATCTCCAAAAGCCAAGATAACATTGTAGACGAGGGCTTTTTCTTTGAAGACCTGTCCAGCTCTTGTCTGATCTGTGTGTTACTTGTTTCATTTCCTAGAATGCATGCCTCAGCAAATGCTGTGCGTAATGACTGAATGCAAAGAAAGCAAAAACAAACAAACAAACAAACCAAAAAAACAAAAAAAGCAACCCCTCCCCCAAAAAAAACCCAACAACCCCCCCTCCCCCCCTCAACCAGCAACAACGAACAAAACATACAAAAATAAAAAAACAAAGAGAAGAAAGAGCCTATATCTATTCAAATTATTAGTCCTTCGGATGAAACTATAAACCGAGGCCCCGTGTGCGAACGCACGCAGAACATCTTGCGCACATGTTAAACCCTGTTCCGCTTTTCGTAAGAGTAGGCCATTGTGTGCTGGTGGGAACAGATGACAAGATTTACAAAACTGCATACACATGGGGACTGGATGTAAAAAAAAAAGCACATGAGTGCTTATTCCATTATCCTCGATATAAAAGAATCAATAAGTAAATAATAAATACATAAAATCAAAGATTTGGTCACGTGCACAACCCCCCAAAAAAACAAAACGAAAGAAAGTGAAAATCAGACATTGTAACTTAATGACACTGTATAAATGAAAAAAACCGGGGAAGGGGATAGAAATGCAAAGGAAGCCTGAATGATAGAAATAATGAAACTGTGCAGGGGTGAGATAATTACACTATAATTATGTGACTTTTGACGTAACTAAGAGATGAAAGACCAGATAGGCTATAATTATGGAATATTGGGATGCAGTATGAAAGATGAAAATAGAATGATAGACCAAATAATTGTCATATGTTTAGTGTGATTGTGATGTGGTACGAATGATCGAGAATGAAAGTTAACGATGTCTGTTCCCTGCAGTGTGCAGGAAAGAAAAGGAGTCTGTTTTATTAATAATGAAAATGTTTACTCTAATACAATTTAGAGGATGATACATAATAGATGACCTTTCCTCGCAGTTTATGTTAAAACAAAACAGATCAACTCCCCAGCTGTTTCACCAAAAAGCAAAAACCCCCCACAAAAAACCCCAAAAACCCCCCCCCCCCAAACAACAACAACAACAAAAAAGCAAGAAAAAAAATAAAAAAAATAAAAGAACAAACCCGAAAAGTGTTAATTCCACCATCCTCCCCCCCCCTCTTTTTTTATATTTTTTTAAACCCCTCCGGAACCTTGTAGGCTATATATCATTGTTTTGTGCATCATTTTTACTTATAACAGATATGTGCGTATTAAAATATATATATATAATATATATATATATATATATATTTGATATTTATATGTTGTGTGTGTGTGTGTGTGTGTGTGTGTGTGTGTGTGTGCGTGTGCGTGTGCGCGCACGTGCTTGCGTGCGCTGGAAGCTTTATCAATTTGATGTTTATTTTCAACTGATTTTTAAAGAGCTCTCACCAAGATCACCCGGTAAACTCCTCCCCCAAACCAAACACAGACACAGACAGACAGACAGACAGACACACACACACATACACACACAAACACACCTACAACCACACCCACCCACCCACCCCCCGCCACACACACACACACACACACACACACACACACACACACACACACACAACACACACACACACACACACACACACACACACACACACACACACAACACACCCCACACACACACACACACACACCACACACACACACACACACACACACACACACACACACACACACACACACGCCCCCCCCCCCCCCCCCACACACACAAACACACACACACACACTCAAATACCCCCCCCCACCCCCCCACCCCCCACCCCCCACACACGTGCTTATCCCATTATCCTCGATATAAAAGAATTAAAAAAAACAATAAAAAACAACAACCAAACAAAGAAACAAAAAAAAACTCCACGTTTTCGGAATCAGAATTTTCTTGAGAAAAGTTAGAATTGTCTGCTCTTGAAATCACTCTCCGTTGTTAAGTTGTTCGTCATGATCGTTGTGGCACACGGGAGCAAAATCCCAAACTTGCCACTTGTCACAGATTAAGCCGTGTCTATAGGAGTTATCAGCTTGCCACAGGAAAATTGTTTGATTTAGATAGGAACCATTTAGATTTTAGAATTATATTTCTGTACAATGAAAGAAACGACCAAAGTCATTGAAAGTGGTTAGTATACATACAGCAAGGTGAACAATGTCCAGTATGATAGATCTAGAGGCTTAAACAATGCACTAGCTTATGATCGCGTTGAAAGTTATCTAGATCTATATTAATAACGACTGTCCCAATGGGTTGGTTAGTGAACTGTCACAATGGGTTGGTTAGTCAGTCAACTGTCACAATGGGTTGGTTAGTGATCTGTCACAATGGGTTGGTTAATGAACTGTCACAATGGGTTGATTGGCCATTGAACTGTCAAAATGGGTTGATTGGCTATTGAACATGTCAAAAATGGGTTGGTTAGTCAGTCAACTGTACAATGGGTTGGTTAGTCAGTCAACTGTGACAATGGGTTGGTTAGTGAACTGTCACATTGGGTTATTTAGTGAACTGTCACAATGGGTTATTTAGTGAACTGTCACAATGGGTTGTTTAGTGAACTGTCACAATGGGTTATTTAGTGAACTGTCACAATGCGTTTTTCAGTCAACTGTCACAATGGGTTGGTTAGTAGAACTGTCACAATAGGTTGGCTATGAACTGTCACAATAGGTTGGCTAATGAACTGTCACAATGGTTGGTTATGAACTGTCACAACGGGTTGACTAATGAACTGTCACAATGGGTTGGCTAATGAACTGTCACAATGGGTTGGTAGAGAACTGTCACAATGGGTTGGTATCAGTGAACTGTCACAATGGGTTGGTTAAGAACTGTCACAATGGGTTGGTTAGTAGGAACTGTCACAATGGGTTGGTTAGAGAACTGTCACAATGGGTTGGTTAGAGAACTGTCACAATGAGTTGGTTGGCGATTGAATTGTCACAATAGGTTGGCTAATGAACTGTCACAATAGGTTGGCTAATGAACTGTCACAATGGGTTGGTTAGTGAACTTTCACAACGGGTTGGCTAATGAACTGTCACAACGGGTTGGCTAATGAACTGTCACAATGGGTTGGCTAATGAACTGTCACAATGGGTTGGCTAATGAACTGTCACAATGGGTTGGTTAATGAACTGTCACAATGGGTTGGTTAGTGAACTGTCACAACGGGTCAGTTAGTGAACTCCAAGAAGTACGATGCACAATATCGCAGAGAAAAGAAAGAAAGGCCAAAAAAATGCACATTTGTTGCCACCAGAAGTAACGCATTCTTGCTTGGTTTTGTTTCAAAGTTGGGTTGTTGTTTTTTAAAGCCATGATCTCATCGATGAATAATGCCAGCAAGACATAACAGCCATGTTGCCTGCTTCCTATTCTGTGGCCTTATCAGCTTAACACACATGGTGTTCATGACCCTTCATACCCCCCTCCCCCTCCCCAAACAATCTTACCATCACGTTTTTCTCTCTCTCTCCTCTCTCTCTCTCTCTCTCTCTCTCTCTCTCTCTCCTCTTCCCTCTCTCTCTCTCTCTCTCTCTCTCTCTCTCTCTCTCTCTCTCTCTCTCTCTCTCTCTCTCTCTCTCTCTATTTCCCCCCATGTTTTGTAAAACTATCCTCTGCCCACCATACACCCCCTTAGAATGTTGTGGGGGCGCCTGATGTAGGAGGAAGTGAGTGCACTTGCAGCTATGCTAGCTAGACTACCGGGTAGTATATACGTTTTGCTTGACTGCTGGGAGAGAAAGGGTTTGATAGGGGTGCCGCCAAGAGGTCAAAAGCCGTGAGATATGTATGCATTGTGTTGTCACGTCGCCGAGTCATCAGACCGATCCATACCCCCGGTAAACGACCGCACTGTCTGTCCTTCTCTCTTCTTCTCGATGAAAGAGGGAAGGAATAAGATCGCGCGCGGGGCAAAGTTCTACTTTTGGAGAGATCAACAGGGGAAAAAAAGAAGTTTGCATTTGTAGGTGTTCTTTCGATTTGTCATCCCTTAGGTTTTTCCCCGTTTGGAAATACCAGACATACTTATTAAAGAAGGAAGGAGGTAGGAGGGAGGGGGAGATGGGAGAGAGAAAGAGAGGTAACTCTGTGTAATAATGGAGGAAGTACTTGACAAAACTCCAGTTGATACACTTCAGTCATTCTCGCAGTAGCTCGTTACATGTTACAGGATGAATGCTGTCTATGTGTAAGTGAACATTTCAACATCTCCCTCCTTAAAAATATTGTGTAAGGCACTAAGCGAAATGTACGTGATAAAATCAAGCTCTGGATGCGGGCCAGTCTTGAGTATCCAGAAAAAGCTGAAATTATATTTTTTATTGTGTGTTTTTCCAACACTTTCACAGGATTCACAACACACTCCCCAAAACTACCTTCTTCTGTCCACACCTTGTTCGATTTCTGCCAACTTCTTAGGAAGACCACATCATCGTCTTCAGGCCAGATTTTGAGGTCTTCTTTCTTCGTCGAACGCTTCAGACAGCAACTATTGTTGTCTGTCATATAAGCGAAAATTGTTGCACTGCCTCAAGCGCTGTAAGTGAGGAGGCCCAGCACATCTGACTTCAGCGTGGGAGAGAATCGTTATCTTTTAAATATTTCTGGAAAAGGGCAGTAGAGATCAGACCAATAGAGTCAGAAAAACAGAGAAGGAGGTGACAGGAAGAAAAGGAACGAGGCAGAAAGAAAAAGGACAAAAAAGGGAATTCCTGGCACAGAATTTCCAGAAGGTGGGGATGCTCTTTATACTGATAGGCCCCTGGCATCCCCACGGGGGAGATTTAGGTCTAACGTCTTTGCGAACTCAGAGAACATTCAAGAAGGATGTCCAAAGTGACCCAGCAGAGGATTGGAGACAATAGCGAATCTGGGTATGGCTGTGGCGGGGAGGTTGAAATGAGCGGCGTGGAACAACAGGACAGGGACGTTACAGAAGATGAGGCAGCAAAACACAAATTTTGGAAGGATATGTGTCGTTTTTTTTTTTTCCAGCGCTACATGGACATTGGTTGTACAGATTTCACCTGCACTACACTACAGGACATCAATACAAGATGCAATAGAAAGTGTCGTAGGTAATGACAGATCTCCTCTTTTTGGGCTAGTTCAGCTTTTTTTTCTTCTGACATGCCATCTTCTGTTCTTGTATTTGGGAATGGATTCTATCTATGTATAATCGAATATTTCAACAAGCCCCCTCCCCTCCTCTAAGAAAAAAAGAAATATCTTTTTTTTTGCGTTGATGGCACTTGGAGTGAAGGCTGGGTGTCTGAAGGGGACGGATGGCCTAGTGGTCAGAACATTGCGCTGGCAATTTGACGACCCGGTTCGATTCCCGGTCGAGGGGATTTTTCTCCTGGAGTTAACATCAGTGCTGACTTCACTCTCCCTAAAAGTCTTTCGGATGAGACTATAAACCGAGACCCCGTGTGCGAACGCACACAGAACATCTTGCGCACACGTTAAATCCTGTTCCGCTTTTCGTAATAGTAGGCTATTGTGTGCCGGTGGGAACAGATGACAATATTTACACAACTGCATACACACGGGGATCGGATGAAAAAAAGCACATGAGTGCTTTTATTCTATTATCCTCGATATAAAACAATAAATAAATATAGATAAATTTATTTATTTATTTTATTTATTTATTTCATATTTTTATTTATTTTATATTTTCTATTTATTTATTATGTATTTTATAATAAAATAGATAAAATAAATAATAAAAATAAAGCAGATGTTTAGTTTCTCTTTTCAGTTGCCTGCAGCTCACGGCACTCCGTTCCAGAGACAGACAGACTACTGTAGGAAGACAAACCTTCTGAAGAACACGATGTGGTGTGTGTTTATTTATTTATTTATTTATTTTATTCATTTATTCTTTTTATATCGGGCATAACGGAATAAGCACTCATGTGCTTTTTTTCATCCGGTCCCCGTGTGTATGCAGTTTTGTAAACATTGCCATCTGTTCCCACCGGCACACAATGGCCTACTCTTACGAAAAGTGAAACAGGATTTAACGTGTGCGCAAGATGTTCTGCGTGCGTTCGCACACGGGTCATCGGTTTACAGTCTCATCCGAAAGACTTTTGGGAGAGTGGAGTCAGCCCTGATGTTAACTCCAGGGGAAAAATCCCTTCGAACGGGAGTCTAACACGGGTCGTCAAATTGCGAGCGCAATGTTCTGACCATTATGCTATCCCGTCCCCTGTTGGTGTGTTGTTTGTGTGTTATTGTGATGTGTGTTGTTGTGTGTTATTGTGATGTTGTGTGTTGGTGTGATGTTGTGTGTTGTTGTGTGTTGGTGTGGTGTTGTTGTGTGATCTTGTGTTTGGTGTGAATTGTTGTGATGTTGTGTCATGTAACGGGATTTAACGTGCGTGCAAGATGTTCTGCCTGCGTTCGCACACGGGGCCTCAGTTTATAGTCATGATCCAAAGGACTTTTGGGGAGAGTGGAGTCTGCACTGATGTTAACTCCAGGGGGAAAATCTCCTTAAACAAGACTCGAACCCGGGTCATGAGATTGCATGCGCAATGTTCTAACTACTAGGCTATCCCGTTTCCAGAACTGGTCAGTGAAGATGCTATGGGTACCCATGCACCTATCATACATAATCATAGGAGGGGTGTAGTAGTAGCATGCTGGCCACTCTGTAGGCTGAAATCAGTCACCAAACATACACACATACAGCGGGTTTGATCCTACTGGGCACACAACTGTTTGCACTTGTTGACAGGGAAGCAAGCAATACACGGAACAACTGCTCAGCAGCAGCCCATGGAAAAACATGGCACTGAAAGAAAATCTCCGCATTGTTTTCTTTGTGTTTCCACTTAAACCCCCCCCCCCCCCCCCCCCCGTTAGGCTGGGCCTACTCTATGCCTGGCCGCGCAGAGGAGAGGGAAATCAGACTCTGCTGCTGTAAGAACAACAAGCACAAAGCACTGAACAGGCGCTTCTATTGTTCTGAATACCAAAATCTGGGGAGAGTTCAAAAGATACGATTCTCTGAACTTTCCCCCCCTCTCTCTCTCTCTCTCTCTCTCTCTCTCTCTCTCTCCTCTCTCTCTCTCTCTCTCTCTCCTCTCTCTCTCTCTCTCTCTCTCTTCTCGTCTGTCTGTCTGTCTGTCTGTCTGTCTGTCTGTCTGTCTGTCTGTCTGTCGTCTGTCTTCTCTTTCTCTCTCTCCCTCCTCTCTCCTCTATCTCTCTATTTGTCTTCATTCTACTCTTGCTACTCTCTCTCTGTCTGTCTTCTGTCCTGCCTAGCATGTTGTCTCTGTTACTCTGTTTCTTTCTCCCCTCTCCCTCTTCCTCTTTATTTATTTTATTCTTTTATTTTATATCGAGGATAATGGGATAAGCACTTGTGTTTGTTTTTTTTACATCCAGTCCCCGTGTGTATGCATTTTTGTAAATGTCATCTGTTCCCACCGGCACACATAGCCTACTCTTACGAAAAGCGGAACAGGATTTAACGTGTGCGCAAGATGTTCTGCGTGCGTTCACACACGGGACCTCGGTTTATTGTCTCATCCGAAGGACTTTGGGGGAGAGTGGAGTCAGCACTGATGTTAACTCCAGGAGAAAAATTCCTCGAACGGGAATCGAACCCGGGTCATCAAATTGCGAGTGCACTGTTCTGACCACTAGGCTAACCCGTCCCACCGTCCTCTGTGTGTGTGTGTGTGTGTGTGTGTGTGTGTGTGTGTGTGTGTGTGTGTGTGGTGTGTGTGTACGTACGTACGTACGTACGCGCGCGCACGCGATCACACTCAGGCGTGCGTGTGTGCGCGAGTGCACGTCCATATGCATGCGAAGATAGGCAAGTGGTGGACACATGCGACCAAAAATGCACCGTGTACAATTTCAGGGGCCAGTATGCGTTTAGTGGTCATCAATTTAAACTGCATCTTTAGTTTGTCTCCTTTAAACTTGTATCATAATCAGGCTGTCCTTGTTGTTTTTGCTGACAATCTTACTTAGCCTATATCACGTCTGTCTTCTCAGCTGACCTTTATCTGTCGGAGACAAAGATTTCCCAGCAACTGAAATTTCACGGCAACGGTAATGTGAGTGTTTGCGATTTTGGGGTAATGCACACACACACACACACACACACACACACACACACACACACACACACACACACACACACACACACACACACACACACACACACACACACACACACACACACACACACACACACCACACACACACACACACACACACACACACACTCTTCTTCTTCTTCTTCTTCTTCTTCTTCTTCTTCTTCTTCTTCTTCTTCTTCTTCTTCTTCTTCTTCCTCCTCCTCCTCCTCCTCCTCCTCCTCCTCCTCCTCCTCCTCCTCCTCCTCCTCTTCTTCTTCTACTTTGATGCTGGGGGAGGAATTTCTCGATTTCACACTCTGGATCCTGTATAGCCAAGGTCTGTGCAGAAGAGCCTGAATCAGTAGACAGCGCTGTTTTCCGTGGAATCAGACTGGAAAACAGTTGTGATCTATCAAGTTACAATCGAAAATGTCTCCCTTAAATATCTGGTTTGTAACCGCTTCGGTATTTCAGCCGCACCCCTTCTATTCCCTCTATCCCTCTACACTTCCCTATACATACTATCTATATCAGTGTGTGTGTGTGTGTGTGTGTGTGTGTGTGTGTGTGTGTGTGTGTGTGTGTGTGTGTGTGTGTGTGTGTGTGTGTGTGTGTGTGTGTGTGTGTGTGAGAGAGAGAGAGAGAGAGAGAGAGAGAGAGAGAGAGAGAGAGAGAGAGAGAGAGGGAGGGAGAGAGAGAGAGACAGCGAGAGAGACAGACAGAGAGACAGAGAGAGAGAGAGAGAGAGAGAGAGAGAGAGACAGTGAGAGAGAGAGAGAGAGCGACATAGACAGACAGACAGAAAGACAGAGACACGGAGGCAGAGAGACACATAGAGACAAAGACAAAAAACAATAGAGTAAAAAAAAAAATCAGGTCTGTGAAAAACTACAAATTTTTTCATTGGAAAATTTACAAATGTGACTGACATACATTTCCATCCCAAAAAGGCCAGTAAAATGGAAAAGACTACTACTACTACTACTACTACTACTACTACTACTACTACTACTACTACTACTACTACTACTACTACACTACTACCGTAAAATCCCTAGCATACGCCCACCCCCCCTGTGCACTGATTTAGTGCAAAATTGGGGGGTGGGCGTTTGCTAGGGATAGACCCCTTTGCACAAAGTAATTTTTGTGCTCAACCGTCTAATTGAGTGAATTCAAACCCCAAAAGCATGTAAGTTAGGTCGTGTGAGTAGAAGTGAAGGAAAATAGACAAAAATGGACTTTGAGGCAAAGAAGGCCAACGAGTTCCATCGCTTTCCGTTGTAGGCCCTTGTTTCGCAATACCCTGCCTTCAGATCTTTCATCTTCCAGATAATGCAGCACACCTTGGTCGACATTCTTCGGAGTGTGCCCGTGAATTTTCTGTGGATAGGAAGAGGATCAGGGAATGGAGTGAAAACAGATATAGACTTGAACAGCAGTAACTACTAGTCCTTTTGACAGTTTCCGTTTTTGTTTGTCTTTTCCGTACTGCTGTTCAAGTCTATCTCTGTTTTCAGTCCATTCCCTGATCCTCGTCCTATCCACAGAAAATTCATGGGCACACTCCGAAACATTCCCATCTGCTTCGTTATCCAGATACTGGAGGGCTTCCAATTTGAAAGATAAAGTGTAAGACTGTCGCTTGGGCATTTTGCAAAAATGGCACAGAGAGATTCAAGAACCAACTTCCGGCCGTCAGGAAGCGTTGTCAAAGTACCGATACGTCAATGACAGACAAAAGATGTCAGTGGAAAAAGCATGACGTAATTTTAATTCACTTTGTTGGGGATGGGTGGGAGTGAGGAGAGGGGACAAAGAATAAGAAAAGAGGAAAGAAACACGAAAAGGAAAAGAAGGGGGAAACGATGACTTTTAGAACAGACTGCACAAATCCTAGTGAAATTGAGCATAGTCTCTTTGAAAAAAGCAGGGTGGGCGTTTGCTAGGTAGTTACCCCTGTGCACAACTTTTGGCCCAAATGGGGGGTGGGCATTAGCTAGATGGTGGGCTTATGCTAGGGATTTTACGGTACTACTACTACTACTACTACTACTACTACTACTACTACTACTACTACTACTACTACTACTACTACTACTACTACTACTACTACTACTACTACTACTACGAAGTGCTGACTCCACTCTCCTTAAAAGTCTTTCGGATGAGACTTTAAACCGAGGCCCCGTGTACGACAGCACGCAGAACATCTTGCGCACACGTTAAATCCTGTTCCGCTCTTCGTAAGAGTAGGCCATTGTGTGCCGGTGGGAACAGATGACAAGATTTACAATACTGCATACACACGGGGACTGGATGAAAAAAAGCAAATGAATGCTTATTCCATTATCCTCGATATAAAAGAATTTTAACCGCCGCCGCCGCCGCTGCCGCCGCCGCCGCCGCCCCACCACCACCACCACCACCACCACCACCACCACCGCCGCCGCTGCTGCTGCTGCTGCTGCTCTACTACTACTACTACTACTACACTACTACTACTACTACTACTACTACTACTACTACTACTACTACTACTACTACTACTACTATACCCCTCTCTCTCCCATCCTCTCTCTCCCTCCCTTCCTTCCCCCCCCCTCCTCTCTCTCCAAAAAATGCGAGGGATTAGAGGACCAGAATCATTTTGTCTACTTCTGTCCTGCTACTCGCACAGTTGCAGAGTTTAAAAACATCCCAATGCAATGTTAGGCTACGGCTAACCCAGTCTGTTCCCATGAAGATGCATGCCCCTTGCCTTTGGAATTCGGAAGAGAAACAGTGTAGGGAATTCATCAACACGCTGATATACGGCACTTTATGTGCGGTCGATTTAACCCGACATTTTTCGTTTTGAATCAAGATTCTGCTGTAGGTGTTTCATGTTTTCACTTTACCACCTTTTGCTTTGAGCCCCGGACAATTCTTTAAAAAAAAATTATTTATCAGTCTTTTATTTTGAGGATAAAAGAATACACACTCACGTGATTTTTTAATTCTTCACATCCCGTCTCTGTATGCATGCTATTTTGTACATTTTGTTATCCGTTCCCACCGGCACAAAATGGCCTACGACTTTCGAAGGGCTGAACGGGTTTTAACGTGTACCGAAGGTGTTCTCTGTGCGTTCGCACACATGTCCTCTGTTCATAGTTCCATCCATCCGAAGGACTTTCAGGGGGGGGGGGTGAGTGAGGTCGGCACTGATGTTAGTTAACTCCCGGGGAAAAACCCATTTGAAGGGGTAAAGGCCTTTATAAGAATAAACCACCCGCATCTGCATGTCTGCCTGTTCATCTGTCTGTCTCTCTGTCTGTCAAAGCGCGCCGCGCGCGCGCACACAGACACACAAACACCACGCACGCACACACATCTAACGCACACACCGACAAAACCCAAACGGCCCAGAACAAACAAGAGGCAAAACAGCCTGAACACTTGATGACTCTCTCTACTCTTAGGGCGGCTGGCACACACACACACACACACACACACACACACAACACACAACACACACACACACACACACACACACAACAACACACACACACACACACACACACACACACACACACACACACACACACAACACACACAACACACACACACAACACACAACACAACACCAACACACACAAAACACACACACACACACACACACACACCACACACACACACACACACAACACACACACACACACACACACACACACAAACCCCCCCCCCCCACACACAACCCCCTCCCCCCCCCCCCCACACACACACTCACACATCACAGCACACACAAGTTTAGCCTAGCTGTGGGCCCTATAGCCTACCACTAGCAGGGTAATGAGCAACACAGACGGCAGGTGTCGTGTTTCTGCTGCTGATTGTTGTCAGTGTTGTAGGCAGCAGGCGGAATATCACTGATAGCATCAGTGGGTGCCAAGAAACAGGCTGCTTACTGTATCTCTCTGTTGGTACGAAAACCCGAGTGAGCTGTTTTCTTCCACTTGCAGGAAAATACGGCTCCTCCCCTCCCCTCCCTCCTTCTCTCTCCTCCTTCTCTTTCCATCCGCCACTTTTCGTCTTCTTTGCCACCCATACCATATAGCCCTGTTTTGCCATACTTCTTTCTACTGGCTTCTTTTTGGAGAATGGCTGAGAGGAGTAGAGGAGGAAGGAGGGAGGGACAGAGTTTGTGCTATTTGTATTATATGAGAAACGACTTGGAAAAGAGTTTGACTAGAAGTAAGAGGCCAGTAATTGGAGGGATGGTATTGTATTGCTGTTTAAATAGTGTGTCCTGCTGGTCCTTATGACGATGACGACGATGACGACGACGATGATGAGGTTGATGATGGTGATGATGATGGTGGTGATGATGATGATAAGTGTGATGGTTATAATGATAATGATAATGGTCATTATCATTATCGTCGACTTTGTTGTCCTCATCGCCTTTTCATCTCAAAAGTTACATTACTCTTTTCCTTCCTTCCGAGGTTCTTCATTCAGTTTATTGGTGTATTCTGCAATTATGTTAATTGTACCTGCCTGTGAGAAGAAAGGAGAAAGAAGAAGAAGAAGAAGAAGAAGAAGAAGAAGAAGAAGAAGAAGAAGAAGAAGAAGAAGAAACAACACAACAACAACAACAACAACAACAACAACCCAACATCTCACAACCCCCCCCCCCCCCTCTGCTGGATGTTTTTCTCACGAGTTGTTGTTTGCACAAATCTGTCATTATTGAATAAAAATGGGAAACCCCCTCCCCCCTCCCCTCTGCCGTGGACTTGCATGTTCCTTTGTCTGCAAGAACATGTGTTGGGTATTTCTGTGTTGATTTGTCTGATAGCAAATTGATCCTCAGCTGAGGCGTTCTAAACCAACAGCCAAAGTCAAGCATGTTGTTGCAGACCCTTTTTTCCCTCACATAAATTAGTAACATTCTTAGATATACTTAAAAACAGAGAATTTAGTATCCCAGTTTTACAATCATGACACTGTGTGAGACCATCACGTCACATCCTTAAATATAAAATGGCCTCCTGGAAATTCTGGAACAGCTAGCACAACAGTTTCATGAGCGGGCCAAGTACAGCAGCAAAATACGAAAGGTCTCGTTACCCCCTGATAGTGCCCCACAAAAGGAATTTGTACCACCTGTTGCAGTGAGACACAGCAGCAGCAGCAGCAGAGGCAGCAGCAGCCCTCCTGCAACACTATCCGCCATCTTGGTTCCTCTGCGCGCCAACAATTTACTCCCCTTAGTGCACAAGAGGGCGCTGGTCTGTTTGAACACGTGGTTGCGAGGAAACAAAGCCTCCCCTACTACTCCCCCTCCTCCCCTCTCTGTTCTGTATGTAGACAGACAGAACTGTGAGAGAAGTGGAGAAATTAGACAAGCAAAAGGATCTGGAGAGAGTATGGGGGGACTTGGAATGGCTGGAGAAAAGGGGTTGTGTGAGTTCACTCTGGGAGGGGAGGGAACCAGTGCCAGCTGTGCCGATAACCCCGCGGGCTGATGAAGGAAAACAAGGGGGAGGAAATGGAGAAGGGTAGAGGGGTGAAGTGGGGGTGGGGTGGGTGGAGTGGGGAGGTGGGAGGAAAACAGAGAGGAGTGGGGTAGGCCTATATCTAAAGAGTGGGAGTCTAAGGGAAAGAACAATGCTGTCAAGCCATCCAGCCTGTACCACCCAAACTGATTGCATTTTACTGAGTTATTTTTCTTTAGTTATTTGTTCTTTAGTTATCTATTGTTCTTTAGTTATTGGTCTTTAGTTATCAGTTGTTCTCTAGGTATAATTTGTTCTTTAGATATCACCTGTTCTATAGTTATTTGTTCTTTAGTGGTTTGTTCTTTAGTTGTTTGTTCTTTAGTGATCACTTGTTCTTTAGTTAATTGTTCTTTAGGTATAACTTGTTCTTTAGTTATAAGTTGTTCTTTAGTTATCACTTGTTCTTTAGTTATTTGTTCTTTAGTGATCACTTGTTCTTTAGTTATCACTTGTTCTTTAGTTATTTGTTCTTTAGTTACCACTTGTTCTTTATTATCGCTTGTTCTTTAGTTATAACTGTTTTTTTTAGTTATCACTTGGTTTTTTAGTTATCACTTGTTCTTTTAGTTATCACCTGTTCTTTAGTTATCACCTGTTCTTTAGTTATCACTTGTTCTTTAGTCACTTGTTCATTCTGCTTTTCGGATACTTTATTTGGTCATGACGTTGGTCGCTGAGTCTGACACTGATGCATGCTTTCCCCCAGTCTATCAAGATGTTGGTAGCAGTGGCTTCCTTTCATGGTCTGATGGTTGCTGAAGACATTTTGTAGTAGAACACTGAATGTGGACACCTTTTTAGTCAGACCCAGTGCTCTGGACTGAAAGGGCATAAGGGACATGAGTCAAATGAATAACCCTCGCTGTCATTACAATTGAGGACATTTTAGGTACATATGGACTACTTGCAAACAAACTGGAGCACACAGATATGAAACAAAGTCTATCACACACACACACCCAACAGACACACCCAGCACACCCAGACACACACACACACACACACACACACACCCACACCACACACAAGCACACACACACACACACACACACACACACACACACACACACACACACACACACACACACACACACACACACACAGTATATTCCCCCGATCAATCCGAATCAACTCTTTGTTTTGCCTGAAGGGTGTGGAAGGCTTGAAAAAACAACAGAACAGAACGGTACCAAAAAAAAATAAAGGGAAACTGACGAAGTCTGGCAGACGAGATGGCCAATCTGCTGCAGTGGAGGCAAGCAAAAAGGAAGGAAGGAGGGAAGGAATGAGCCGATAGCTGAGTTAAGGCTAGAAGCCTGTGTAGCTTTGTTAGCCTAGCTTATCGCACAATGGGTCAAGGAGGGGCTTCAGTGCAAGTGAAGAATAGCGTGGAGGACGAAGGAGGGAGCAGGGAGAAAAGGGCCCATCTATGAGCAGGCAGCTAGGCCTAGCTTCCTTCTCCTGCTGTTGCTGTTGTGGAGTCAGTCACTGCAACCCAATTTGTAGCAGTGTTGTTTTACGCCTTACATTTCACTGTGGCTATGTAACAAGTCTAAGAGAATTAGCCTACTGGGGGAAAAGGGGGAGGGCGTTTTTTTTTTTTTTTTTGTGGTTTTTTGTGTTTTCGGTTTGTGGCAAGTGTTTGATCTTGAGCAGTTTAGTCAAAGGAAGATTGTATATTGGTAGGTAGTTGTGAGTGTCATTTAGGACTTTGTTTTAGGCCTAGTATTATGCCAACTAGATAGGGTTCAGGATATGGCAAATTAGCACCAAGTCCTTCAGACACACGTGGGTAAAGAAAATGACCAACAACAGAACCTGGCCAACAACAGAACAGAACATGGCCAACAGAACAGAACCTCAAACTCACACCCCTGAGCTACGGAATATAAAGACCATGGTGCTCTAACCACTGAAGCTATTTCGCCTCAATATGCAAAAAGGCCTATAGGGAAACAAAAGGTAGAGTAGGGATAGGACAGCTGTGAGGAGCATAATAGTTAGGTTACAAACAGCACGTGAAAGTCGGGCAGCAGCAGAAGCATGCCAGAGAGGCAGAGAGCCAAAGTCTGTCTGCCTGTGCTGTACTGTGCTGCCCTTGTATTGCATGGAACCCATGCCAAACCCCTCTCCCCCTCAGCATTGCTACACGCCACTGACTCTGCTAGCATAGGCTACATCTCTCACCTATAAAGTATGTATCTCATGTTACCTTCATAGAAAAGCCTTTCTTTGGTTCGCTGTTGTTTGTTGTTTCACTGCACTGATATTACAACAACAACAACAACAAAACAAATTTGTTACTATGCACACCATCCTGTTGGGGAATGCAGAGAAGAGAAGAGAGGGAGAGAAACGAGGAGAGGAGAGAAGAGAAGAGAGAGAGAAGAGAGGAGAGAAGAGAGGAGAGGAGAGAAGAGAGGAGAGAAGAGAGAGAAGAGAGGAGAAGAGAGGAGAGAAGAGAGGAGAGAGAGAGAGAGAGAAGAAGAGAGGAGAGAGAAGAGAGGAGAGAGAAGAAAGAGAAAGAGGAAGAGAAGGAGGAAGGAAAGAAAGAGAAGGAAGGAGAGAGAGGAGAGGAAGAGAAGAGAGAGAAAGGAGAGAAGGAGGAGAAGAGAAGAGAAGAGAAGAGAAGAGAAGAAGAGAGAAGGAAGGGAAGAGAAGAGAAGAGAAGAGAAGAGAAGAGAAGAGAAGGAAGGGAAGAGAAGAAGAAGAGAAGAGAAGAGAAGAGAAAGAGAAGAGAAGAGAAGAGAAGAGAAGAGAAGAGAAGAGAAGAAAGAAGAGAAGAGAAGAGAGCAGAGTAGATCAGCTGGAACAAACTTCAGCACAGTGTTCACACATCTTGTCAAGGAGTTCAAGAGAGAGTGAAGCCAAGGCAATCATGCAGCCTAGCATCAGTCCGCAGTCAACCATCCATGCACTGTCACTATCACTGTCACTATCACTGTCTCTGTTACTGTCATTGGCACTGTCACTATCACTGTCTGTTACTATCACGCACTGGCACTGGCACTATCACTGTCACTGCCACTATCACTGGCACTGGCACTGGCATGGTAACTGTAACTGTCACTGTTAATGTCACTGCCACTGCCACTGTCACTGTTACTATCATTGTCACTGTCACTGTCACACAGATCTGTATCGTGGACTGCGTCGGTGATTCTAAAGAAGCAAGAGAGACACAGCTTTACTGCAACACCCCAGTTGTGCAGCGTAAACTGCAGGCACCAGCTGTGTTGGCTGTTTATCATGACATGACCAGCTTTTGTTTTGGGGGGCAGTGGGTAGGTAGAGAGGCTAGGGCTTATTGTTGCTGTCGTCACAGCACTGAGCACATCTGCTGGCCTACTTTCAGTGATGATGATAATAACAGTAATAAAAAAACATCACGGTGTATTGTTCTAGGTCGTTCAGCTAACAAGCATCTGTTGGGTGTTATCGGTCCAACTGTTGTATGGAAATACTGAAGACAATAGCATCAAACATACATAAAACAACATTAATGACTAATAAACGCATGAGGGGAAC
>CM060316.1:68942061-68957061 GCA_030674155.1 Stramonita haemastoma
TGCGAAGAAGAAGAAGAATTTGAAGAAGAATGCGATGAGGAAGAATGCGAAGAAGAAGAAGAATTTGAAGAAGAAGAAGAAGAATGCAAAGAAGAAGAAGAATGCGAAGAAGACGAATGTGAAGAATGTGAAGAATAAGAATAAGAAGAAGAAGAAGAAGAAGAAGAAGAAGAAGAAGAAGAAGAAGAAGAGAAGAAGAAGACGAAGACGAAGAAGAAGAAGAAGAAGAAGAAGAAGAAGAAGAAGAGACGAAGAATTGCAAAGAAGAAGAAGAAGAATTGCAAAGAAGAAGAAGAAGAAGAAGAAGAAGAAGAAGAATGCGATGAAGAAGAAGACGAAGAAGAAGAAGAAGAAGAAGAAGAAGAAGAAAGAAGAAGAAGAAGAAGAAGAAGAAGAAGAAGAAGAATGTGAACAAGAAGAAGAATGCGAAGAAGAAGAATGGAAGAAGAAGAAGAAGAAGAAGAAGAAAGAAGAAGAAGAAGAAGAAGAAGAAAGAAGAGGAAGAATGCGAAGAAGAAAGAAGTGAGAAGAAAGAAGAAGAATGCGAAGAAGAAATTTGAAGAGAGAAGAGAGAAGAGAAGAAGAGAAGAAAGAAGAAGAAAGGAAAGAGAAGAAGAGAAGAAGAAAGAAGAAGAAGAAAAGAAGAAGAGAAAGATGAAAGAAGAAGAAGAATGCGAAGAATGCGAAGAGAAGAAGAAGAAGAAGAGAAGAAGAAGAGAGAAGAAGAGAAGAAGAAGAAGACGACATAGGTGTAGAAAGAACCGGAGGAGGAGGAGGGGAAACGCAGGAGGTGGGGAAAGAGGAGAGAAAGAGGAGAAGGAGGAGGACGAGGGGGGAGAGAGAGGAGGAGAGAGAGAGAAGGAGAGGAGAGGGAGAGAGAGAGAGAGAGAGAGGAAGAGAGAGAGAGAGGAGAGAGAGGAGAGGAGAGAGAGAGAGAGAAGCTCATTTTTGTAAAATGTTCATTGTGTATCATCAAGCAATGTCAACATTTTCCTTTATGATTGTGTGGCCTGTCTAAAACACCACTGGTGTAATGATACAACCGTTACTGGTGTAATGATACAACCACTTCTGGTGTCATGATACAACCACTACTGGTGTAATGATACAACCACAACTGGTTTAATGATAAAAGCACTACTGGTGTAATGGTACAACCATTACTGATATAATGATAAAACCACAACTGGTGAAATGATAAAAGCACTACTGGTGTAATGGTACAACCATTACTGATATAATGATAGAACCACAACTGGTGTAATGATAAAACCACCACTGGTATAATGATACAACCACTACTGGTGTAATGATACAACCATTACTGAGGTAATGATAAAACCACAACTGGTTTAATGATAAAAGCACTACTGGTGTAATGATACATTAACTGCTGATGTAATGATACAACCATTACTGGTGTAATGGTACAACTACTACTGGTATAATGATACAACCATAATCGGTGTAATGAGTCAACCATTACTGGTGTAATAATACAACCACTACTGGTGTAATGGTACAACCATTACTGGTGTAATGATCCAGCCATCACTGGTGTAATGATACAACAATTACTGATGTAATGATACAACCACTACAGTTGTTACTGTTGTGATGATACAACCATTACTGATGCTGTGATACAACCATTACTGATGTAATGATACAACTATTACTGGTGCAATTGTAGACAGACAGGTTCGTTGGTTGTCCTTTCCACAATAAGGGGAGAAGAATGGGGAGAAAGGGGAAGATGGTAGGATGATCTCAGGCACTCCACATCTCAAACAGTATTGATGGAGGCCACGCAGGGGTGTTATGGTAACACGTTTTATTGTTTCATTTACCACAACAAAACAACACACACCTGAAACAAATACAAAATTCAGGTAACTATCCACATTTAAAACACACACCTGAAACAAATACAAAATTCAGGTAACTATCCACATTTAAAACCACACCTGAAACAAATACAAAATCCATGTAACTACCCATAACTAACCAGGTACATAGCTCATGAAAGGCACACATAGCAAATACTATTGTCGTCTATGGTCTAGCCGAGTATCAGAACCAAACTCCTTTCATCGCCCACACCAAGATACCAAGTTAATCACAGGGAACCAACAGAGAGTATAAAATTGTAAATAGCAATTCCACATATTACAATTAACCAGGAAAACCCTTTCCTCAGTACTCTCAGCTGACATTATCCTAAATAATGTCCAACAGAACTTAGTTTATGCTAAGATCTTTTCCACAACATTGGTTCCTATCAAACCTATGGATATCGTAACACAAGAGAGAGAGAGAGAGAGGAAGAGAGAGAGAGAGAGAGAGAGAGAGAGAGAGAGAGAGAGAGAGAGAGAGAGAGAGGGAGAGAGAGGGTAAGGAAGAGATTGAGCAGGCATAATCTAGCGTCACAAAAATCACATACAAAATTAGCAGCTTTACGTGCATATGACTGATCATAATCACACATGGTTGCTGAGCCCCCTAGTACAATAATAAAACAAGTATCACAAGGACCAAGCTAGTCCTTACTTTCAGACAACCTCCACAGTTTCCAACTCAACGTTGTCTATTCCAATTAAACTATACCGTAATAGTTTAACACAATAACTTTGTACTAGTCCACATTAATTTATCTGCGATCACTGCGATTTAGAAACTTCGTCTCGGAATAACACGAAACCAAATCGATAAACATCCAATCAATCGTAAAATAAACCCAAGCTCTCACAATTAAATAATAAAAGTCTTACGATTCTCAACCAACTTCCGTGTGTCAAACAACACACACTCTTTCACTGAACCAAATCCATCATTAAATTCAGTTAGTATAGGGGATAGAATTTGTTTCTCGAATCAACTATCACCCTGATAAACTGAACTACAATAAAAGAAAATGTTTCACTTACAGCTCAACCCGAAGAACAACTACCGTATACTAGTGTCATCACATCGTTGCGCTCTACGGCCCACTAGTCTCTTGCTGTCCTCTGGCTGTCGCAGGGAAATGCTGAGTGACTGACGAGCGCTCCTCTTACTTACACAAAGCCTCATCTGCTCTAAAGTCTAAACCAATCATGTCCAGGGGGGTGCCAACTGACTCGGACCTAACCCAATGAATTCAAAGTGGAAATTTAAAAGAAACCAAGTCAGCAAAAGTTGACCACAACAACAAGCTTGTTGAGCAATAGACTAGCAGGGCCAACCTGTTAATTGTCGCCAGCTTGTCTCAAGTGGGCAGCCAGGCTCTGTCTCTCTGTCTCTCTAGTCCTACCCATCGCGCTAACAAAGAAAAGTAAGTCGGGTACACATAGACCTATGCCAACCCCTGTAACACTCTTAGAAGAGAAGGGGAAGGAGGAGGGGGGGGGAGGAGAGGGTTGTAGTCTAACCTAGTGTCTAGTTATAGTGTCTAAAGTGCACACTATAACACAATGATACAGCTATTACTGGTGCAATGATACAGCTAATACTGGTGTAATGATACAGATATTACTGGTGTAATGATACAACT
Organism: Stramonita haemastoma; assembly: GCA_030674155.1. Taxonomy (NCBI): domain Eukaryota; kingdom Metazoa; phylum Mollusca; class Gastropoda; order Neogastropoda; family Muricidae; genus Stramonita; species Stramonita haemastoma. The sequence continues at coordinate 68,945,594 of CM060316.1, forward strand.
ATTACTGGTGTAATGATACAGCTATTACTGGTGCAATGATACAGCTATTACTGATGTAATGATACAGCTATTACTGGTGTAATGATACAGCTATTACTGGTGTAATGATACAGCTATTACTGATGCAATGATACAACCATCACTGATATAATGATACAGCTATTACTGGTGTAATGATACTACCACAACTGGTGCAATGATACAACCATTACTGGTGTGATAATGAAAAGCCTGAAACACTCATGAGGAGGCAACACAAAGTACTAAAACAACGTGACAGATATCATCAACACAGCACTGTACTCCACTTTAAGTCACAGCATATTTTCCTACATGAAACATTGGGCTACTCTCCCTGGGTAGAGCGCGTCACCACAGGAACAGCGCCAGCCACCCATTACGTTTATTCTTTTTACTGTCTGCATATGTATTTGTTTCCCTATCAGAGAGGCTTTTATCTGCCGAATTTTGCCAGGGAAAATCTCCCTTGCTGCTGTGGGTTCTTTTACGTGCGCTAAATAATTTTATGTAACACATGGGACCTTGGTTTATGGTATCATGCGAAAGACTAGCACCCAGACCACCATGGGAATATCTTTTCCCTCTTATCTTAAAAAAATCGGAACAAGTGGATAGGTGACACTGTCATGCCCCAGGTAAAGTGGGATCAGGTCATGTGGAGTACACAGGCTGTTTGCAGTATGTGCCTCCCTTGCCCCCCCCCCCCCTCTCTCTCTGTGTTGCAGAACTGTTCACTTTCTTTTCCAGAAGTTGGCCAGTTTGACACGTTTGTGGTGAAGCATACTGTTGCTGTCGTGATTGTATTTGCGTCCCAGCGGAGATTTTCAATGTAGGGACTGCTTGAAGTAAAGCATGTTGTTGTCTTGCTTCGTATGCTAGATCGTGCAGTCATCTTCCAAGGCAGAGTTTAAGGAATACTTCAACACAATGCCATCAGATTTGATCAGTTGCATCAATTGTAATTGCCCTTTCATGGGATGGTTTCAGTATTTTGACTTAACTTGATTCACATAGTAATAACCTCTTCTTGATTTAATTTACATAGTAATGCCTCCTTGACTTGAGTCACATAGCAATGTCCCCTTGACCTAATTCACAAAGTAATGTATCCTTGACCTAATTCACATAGTAATGTCTCCTTGACCTTATTCACATAGTAATGTCTCCTTCATGCAATTCCCATAGTAATGCCTTCTTGACCCAATTCACACAGTGTCTCATTGACCTAATTCACATAGTAATGTCTCCTTGACCTAATTAACACAGTAATGTCTCCTTGACCCAATTCACATAGTAATGTCTCCTTGACCCAATTCACATAGTAATACCTCCTTGCTCTCTGACTGAGAAACCCCCACATGTCGAAAAGCTTTATTCTCACCTGATCACGTAAACATCATTGCCAGAATCTATCAGTCAGTGTGTGCCCACACATTCATTCTCTTCTCCTGCATCCAGTGAATCCATAGTTCTGTCTAGGCCCAAGGTAAGTTGAGGAAGATTCACGGCAACACTACACAAACTTGCTCTGCGCTGGCAACATGGCTAACTGATCTGCTCTAGCCTTACTGCATTTAATGCAGGTGTAGTGTGTTGCAAGTCCTTCGTGTGCTGGGCACTGGTCTGTTCACACACTGTGTCACACACAAACGCTTCATCACCCTCACCACTGCTGCCATCCTCATGACTATCAGCTGGGACAGAGTTCTGCTCTGCTTGCTGTTGTTGTTGTTGTTGTTGTTCTGGTGCTGTTTTGTCCTTATCAGATCATGGCCTGTGTGACTGAGACACTTCTTCCCGAAATACTGCTCCAGCATTGTGTGAGCCGGTTCAAAACAGGCTGTTCAACCATGGCCATGCCTGTTGATCGACACTGTGTTGGAGAACAAAAACGGTATTCTATTCTTCTCTACACGTTTCCAACTGCTGAATGTGATGTGTTATCCACCATCAGGACCGTCAGGGTTTTATTAATTAACCATTGCTTGAAGACCAGAGACTGACATATTGGAGATTAAACTTGAAACACGAATTCTGCAGCTAAAAAAAAAAAATTCAGCTTCCTGTGGCTTTGCCTCCGACCACGTGACCGGTGGAAAGAGAGAGAGGAGAGAGAGAGAGAGAGAGAGAGAGAGAGAGAGAGACAGACAGACAGACAGACAGACAGAGTATACACACATAGACAGACACAGAGGCATCAATGCTGAAGCCTTAATATGAAACTTCTGGCTGAGGAAGAAAAAAACTTAATCACTCTCCAAGAGACAGCTCTGCAGAGACTCCCACCCTCAGTCATTGGTCAGGAGGAGGAGGGACAATGCAGCCACTGTACTGTGCCCATGTTATGCATGCAGGATATCAAAGCAATGTCGCCTGCATCAAAGAGATGTAGGGCATTGACATGAGTGCAGCCACATGGTGCTGAAGGAGGGGGCATGTGCTGAAGGGAGGGAGGGAGGAGAGGGGTGTGTGGGGGAAACAATCCAGGAACAACAGGCAAAACAAAGCAGTGTAGTATCTGAAGGAAATGAAGTATGCTGTAAAACAATGACTTTTGCTTTCTTGCTGGAAAGAGAATGGCGGAGGTTTTGGGGGTTGGGGGTTAGGGGAGGGACATGAATGCCATTTGGTGTTGATCTTGGCATACCTGAAGAATTCTTGCCTCCTCCTCCTCCTCCACACACACACACACCAAAACCGTTATAACTCACTTCAGGCTTGTGCAAACATACAGTATAGTTCAGGTTTTTTTTTCTCTTCGCTGCATATGCTGAATGAATTTAACTCTGTGTGTGTGTGTTGTGTGTGTGTGTGTGTGTGTGTGTGTGTGTGTGTGTGTGTGTGTGTGTGTGTGTGTGTGTGTGTGTGTGTGTGTGTGTGTGTGTGTGTGTGTGTGTGTGTCTGTGTCTGTGTGTGTGTCTGTGTGTGTGTCTGTGTCTGTGTGTCTGTGTGTCTGTGTCTCTGTGTCTCTGTGTGTGTCTGTGTCTGTGTGTGTCTGTGTGTGCAGGCACTAAGCATAAGCAGGTGCTTGTGAAGAAAACTGCAAGCTCATGTGTGGTGTGTTGTGGTGTGTGAACCAGATGTGTCAGGAGCTGCTGACCGGGGCCTGCCCCCTTCGGATTTCCCTGTTGTTTCAGAGGCCAACAGATGGCAAAGCGATAAGGTTTTGTGTGCACTGGCTGCAAATAAATTGGGAGATATCAGCTGAACTGCTCATAAAATACTGCTCAACTCAATCGTTTCCCATGCCTAAGAGTGATGTTTACAGGTAAAATGCCAGTAAACTATACTTTACGAGGTGGTGAGTTTGAGTAATAAAAGACTGGCCCAACATTTGTTTAATCAGGTTTGATTATTTTCGAGGGTGTTTCATCTGATTTCTAAGATAGTGTACAGCAGTCTGTTCCTACAGACAGGAAAGCCTAGTGGTTAGATCGTAATACCTGTGTTTTGACCTTAACTGAGGGTGCACTGGGGGTTCTAGTCTTCAACCAGCAGATATTCCCCTCTGATAGTTCTTCAGATGACTCAATAAACTGAAGTCCAGTGTGTGAACATATGCAGATCATCTTGCACACATGTTCAAACCCCATAAATCCCTTCCTTCAGCCAGAGGCAGTGAGATAAAAACAAAACAAAACAACAACATAGAAATGAATAATTATATCAGCCATGTAACCTGGTGCCTGGAGAGGAAAAGACTTTCAGGTTCAGCTTGTCCATGATACACTGTCTGAACAATTGAGTATAGTGTACCAACCACCCTCAAGGAGTTAAGGAAGATTTCAGTTCTAAGTCAGTTTAACCATATGTTGTTTTACGCAATGTGTATGCACTATGATTTTTTCATAAGCATAGGATACGCTCTTTCATCCATGACTTTTTTCTGTCCATCTGTCTCTCTCCCCCATGTATTTTTTATGTCTCTGTATGTTTATCTGTGTTTTTGGCTGTTTGTCTGTTGCCCTACCTGTCTGTGTGACTATCATTTGTCTGTGTATCTTTTTTTTTCTGTTCCTGGGTCTGCCTGCTTCACCTTGTCTCCCTCCTTTCTCTTTCTATCTCCTACTCATTCTGTTACGGAAGATAACTTTGATGCTTTTATGTAGTATTAACTTGTCCATGGATTTTGATCCATGTCTATGTAATCAAATGGTGGGATGTTAAGTGCCTGATCTTCTTCTGTGATTGTCATTCTACAGGAGGACTGCCCACTGACCTCAGCTGACACATTCTGACCTCAGAGCAGCTCATGACCATCTTGCCTGTGACCTCTTTTGGTGGAGGATGCCAAAACCTGATTTGGATATGACGCTGAGTGTCCAGGTCCAAGCTGTGTTCATCATAGCTTGAGGCTGTGCCCACCCTGCCTCATGTCCCCATCAAGAGAACTACCACATTAAAGTGATGAATAAGTGTGACTTTGAAGTTCAGTCTCGACCAAAGGGAGGGTGAAATTTTCAGACAGCTCTTGTATAATACAACTTTATTGCTATCACTTTGTTGATACTTTTTAAAAGCATTTTTTCATTGTCAATTCTGTATGTAGACCCCCTCCCACTCCTTCCCTGACATCACTCTCGTTGTGTTTGTCTGTAATAATAAAAAAAAAGCAGAAAAAACAACAAACATGTCAACTGGTTGTAGGGGTGATGGCTTCATGCTGGGGGTAGAAACAACAATGAAAATGATGATGGTGGTTATAATAAAGATAATGATAACATTCAATGATGATGACAATGAAGTGAAGGAAAAAGAAGAGGAAGATCAGCATTATTTATTCTTCTGCTGTTTTTGGTGAAAAGATGTTAAGAGAAAGAGCAAAAGTTACGATTCAAAACAAACTATTCCATCATAGTCATTGATGCTGAGTTGACCTTCTCCACTCCTCAACACTCTGTCTTGCCAGCTGCTCTCTTCCACAGACACCTAGATTATGTGGCTCCCTTCATCCTGTCTGAAAACTGCTAAATGTTGCTCTTTTCTGCTGTCTGTTCTTTCAAACAATCTTTCCTGAAAACTACACTTTTAATTTGCTGTTCACAGTTTTTTCACCCATGTTTCTTCCGAGTTGAGTTGATGTGAACCTCTCTCCTCGTGTGAAGCCATGTGTAGGCTGACATATTCAGTGGGTCAGAGAGAAAGTATATTATTTTCAACGTGTATACAAAATTTCCTGGTATAAAGTTTTAAATGAGTTTGTTTCTCTTTGTTAGATATTGTGTGTAAGTGAGTTTAAGTGCAAGTGTGTGTATGTGTGTGTGTGTGTGTGTATGTGTGTGTGTGTGTGTGTGTGTGTGTGTGTGTGTGTGTGTGTGTGTGTGCAGGCATGGAGGCACAGGCTCTAAGCAGGTGCTTGTGAAGAAAACTGGAAGATCATGTGTGATGTGTTGTGGTGTGTGAACCAGATGCATCAGGTGCTGCTGACCGGGGCCTGCCCTGCAGATTTCCATGTCCTTTCAGAGGCCAACAGATGGCAAAGCGATAAGGTTTTGTGTGCACTGGCTGCAAATAAATTGGGAGTTATCAGCTGAACTGCTCATAAAATACCACTCAACTCAATCGTTTCCCATGCCTAAGAGTGATGTTTACAGGTAAAATGCCAGTAAACTATATTTTACGAGGTGGTGAGTTCGGGTAATAAAAGACTGGCCCAACATTTGTTTAATCAGGTTTTATTATTTTCGAGGGTGTTTCATCTGATTTCTAAGATAGTGTATAGCAGTCTGTTCTTACAGACGGGAAAGCCTAGTGGTTAGATCATAATACCTGTGTTTTGACCTGAACTGAGGGTGCACTGGGGGTTCCAGTCTTCAATCAGCAGATATTCCCCTCTGATAGTCCTTCAGATGACTCAATAAACTGAGGTCCAGTGTGTGAACGTATGCCGAACATCTTGAACACATGTTTAAATCCCATAGATCCCTTCCTTCAGCTAGAGGCAGTGAGATAAAAACAAAACAAAACAACACCATAGAAACGAATAATTATATCAACCATGCACCCTGGTGCTTGGAGAGGAAAACGCTTTCAGGTTCAACTTACCCATGATACAATGTCTGAACAATTGAGTACAGTGTGCCAACCACCCCTCAAGGAGTTAAGGGAGATTTCAGTTCCAAGTCAGTTTAACAAAATGTTGTTTTATGTGTTATGTGTATGCACTATGTGTAGGTATACAAAGGGGGGATTTTATTGACACCTATCTTTACTTGGAAGCAATTGCCTTGGCAAAGGACTAGATTAAAAGTAGCAGGTGACAGTCACTCCTGTCTATAGAGTTCTTTTTCAACCACCATAGTATGTATGTCTCACTTATCAAGACAACAAAACTGCTTTCTGTGATTTTTTTCATAAGCATAGGATACGACTCTTTCATCCATGACTTTTTTTCTGTCCATCTGTCTCTCTCTCTCTTCCATGTATTTTTCTGTCTCTGTATGTCTATCTGTGTTTTTGGCTGTTTGTCTGTCACGCTACCTGTCTGTCTGACTATCATTCTGTCTGTGTATCTTTTTTTTCTGTCTCTGGGTCTCCCTGCTTCACTTTGTCTCCCTCCTTTCTCTTTCTATCTCCTACTCATTCTGTAACGGAAGATAACGTTGATGCTTTTATGTAGTATGTAACTTTTCCATGGACTTTGATGTTTTGATTTTACTTTTCTTCCCTGTCTATGTAATCAAATGGTGGGATGTTAAGTGCCTGATCTTCTTCTGTGATTGTCATTCTACAGGAGGACTGCCCACTGACCTCAGCTGACACATTCTGACCTCAGAGCAGCTCATGACCATCTAGCCTGTGACCTCTCTTGGTGGAGGATGCCAAAACCTGCTTTGGATATGGTGCTGATTGTTGGTCCAAGCTGTGTTCATCATAGCTTGAGGCTGTGCCCACCCTGCCCCATGTTCCCATCAAGAGAAAATCCACATTAACGTGATGAGTAGGTGCAACTATGGAGTCCACTCTTGACCCAAGGGAGTGTGACATCTTCAGATGGCTAATGTATGATACAACTTTATTGCTATCACTTTATTGATACTTTTTTAAAGCTTTTTTTCACTGTTGATTCTGTATGTTGACTCCCTTTCCACCCCTTCCCTGCCCTCACTCTCTTTGTGTTTGTCTATATAAAAAAGCAGGAAAACAACACACATTTCAACTGGTTGTAGGGGTGATGACTTCATGCTGGGGGTAGAAACAACAATGAAAACGATGATGATGATTACAACAAAAATAATGATAATATTTAATGATGATGATGATGACGATGAAGAGGAGGAGGGAAAAGAAGAGGAAGATCAGCATTATGCATCTGTTGTTTTTGGTGCAAAGATGTGAACAGAAAGAGCAAAAGTTACAATTCAAAACAAACTCTTCAATCATAGTCCTTGATGGGAGTTGACCTTCTCCAGTCCTCTCCACCTCTAAGGGTACGGGATAGCCTAGTGGTCAGAACATTGTGCTCGCAATTTTATGACCCAGGTTCAATTGCTGTTCAAGGGGATTTTCCCCCTGGAGTTAACATCAGTATTGACTCCACATTCCCCAAAAGTCCTTCAGATGAGACTATAAACCGAGGCCTTGTGCGCAAACGCACGCAGAACATCTTGCACACATATCAAATCCTCTTCTGCTTTTTGTGAGAGTAGGCTATCCTGTGCCAGTGGAAACAGATAACAAGATTTACAAAAACTGCCTACACATGGGGACTGGACGTAAAAAAGCACACGAGTGCTTATTCCATTATCCTCAATATAAAAGAATAAATAAAAGAATAAATAAAGAAATAAATAATTAAATGAAAAAAAACAAAAACACAGTGTCTTGCCAGCTGTGCTTTTCCACAGATACCTAGATTACGTGGCTCCCTTCATCCTGTCTGAAAACTGCTGAATGTTGCTCTTTTTTCTGCTGTCTGTTCTTTCAAACAATCTTTCCTGCAAACTACACTTTTAATTTGCTGTTCACAGTTTTTTCCCCCTCTATGTTTCTTCCGAGTTGAGTCAGTGCAAATCTGTCTCCTTGTGTGGAGCCATGTGTAGGCTGACACATTTTAGTGGGCTCAGAGAGAAACTATATTTGAACGTGTGTATAAAATTTCCTGGTGTAAAGTTTAATGAGATTGTTTCTCTTTGTTAGACATATGCAGCCGTGGGTGTGTGTGAGTGCAAGTGTGTGTGTGTGTTTGTATGTGTGTGCGTTCGTGTGTGTGTGTGTGTGTGTGTGTGTGCACGTGCGCGCGCATGTGCGTACGTGTGTGCGTGCATATGGTGTGTGTGTATGTGTGCTCATGCATGTGTGCATGAGTGTATACTGGGTACACACGCAAGTGTGTGTGCATGTATGTGTATTATCCTGTTCTTTTTCCAGAAAGATTTAAAAGATAAAAATGCTCTCTGATGCCCAAGTCAGATGCACTGGGCCCTAACATGTTAGGTGCTAACGACAGTGTGACGCATTTTCGCTCATATAACAGACAACAATAATTGCTGTCTGAGTGTTCCATGAGGACAAAGAAGAAGAAATCCATTTTTTTTCCTTATCACCACCACAGCCTAGTTTTTTGTGTGTTTTTGCTTTTGTTTTGCCTTGAGAGATTGATTAAAGGAATCAGATCATGTGCCATGAAGTGAGTGCTCTTCAGCACGTTGACGATGTTTTCAACCTGCAGAGAGAGCAGGCATCACTGATTTGGATGGGGTGTCATCCTATGGGGGAGACTGACTGGTGTCTGTCTCTGTGGAGAGTGAAGAAGCTGAGAGAGAGAGAGGGTGTAGAGCTTCTAAGTTGTCATCTGAAGACGCAGGTTCAAGTCGCAGCTCAGCAGATCGCTTCAGAGGACTCCCCCTGGAGTTGATATGAGGTCCACTTCCTTTGGCTCTGAAACCCTTTGTTTGAAACAATACTTTGAGTCATGTGAGGGACGCACACCTAGCATCTTGCTCACACTTTGAGTACTCCTCCATCTTTTGTAGAAAAGAGAACGTAGTTCTAGTGATTTTATTTTTTTGTCCCAGCGAAGCTTTTTTGATTTAGGGACTCTAGTAAAAAGTGGACTGGTCATGTTGGGTGATGTGAATGACAGGAAAATGGTTCACTGGTTTCTTCTTCCGCCACCTTCAGATCAGTGCATCTTGGGTTATTATTCTTTTTTAAAATTTATTCTTTCATATCGAGGATAATGGAATAAGCACTCATGTGGTTTAAAAAAAAAATCCAGTCCCTGTGTGTATGCAGTTTTGTAAATCTTGTCATCTGTTCCCACCGGCACACAATGGCCTACTCTTACGAAAAGCGGAACAGGATTTAACGCGTGCGCAAGATGTTCTGCGTGCGTTCGCACACGAGGCTAGGTTTACAGACTCATCCAAAAGAGTTTTAAACATGAAATGAAAAGAAAAGAATATAAGCACCACACTGCAATTTCGTCATTCTTTTCCAGAGTATGCAAAGACTTTAAAAAAAAAAGAAACAAAGAACTTAATCTGATGTGAGAAGAAAGAGAAACAGACAAGAGAGACAGACAGACAGACAAACTGACTAACAGACAAGTTGAAGCATGAGAGGAAAAAACCAGAAAAGACCAAAAAAAAAAAGATCCATGCAACTGGAACAAACTTTAGCGCAACCGCAACCGAAAGTTAATCTCCCTTCTTTGTCGGTCTATTTTTCCTCACCCTTTCTTTTTCCTCCCTAATAACCCCCCCCCCCCCCCCAACTGTGCTGGTTCCTACCTCCCCTGCTGTCCCAACAGTGGAATTTATTGGTTTAAGGCCCCACATCAGCAGCAGGGGATGAGGGGTGCAGCGGAGAGATACAGGCCACCAGCTGTGTTTGGGGGGGGGGGGGGGAAGGGAGGATGGGGGGGGGGGGAGAGGAAGGAGGGAGGGGGGAGGGGGTAGGTGGCAACACACACTGTTAGGAAGTTAGCAATACAAGGCTATCAGATAGTTGTGCAAGATGGGAGGAAAGCAACCCCCCCCCAGCCCCCCCCCCCCCCTCTATCAGGCTAAAGACAGGAACTGGGATGGGATAGCCCTATAGTGGTCAGAACATTGCGCAGGCAATTTGACGACCTGGGTTCGATTCCCATTCCAGGAGATTTTTTCCCCCCTGGAGTTAACTAATATCAGTGCTGACTCCTCTCTCCCCAGAGGTCCTTCATGGATGAGACTATATACTGAGGCCCCCGTGTGTGCCAACGCACGCAGAACATCTTGCGCACACGTTAAATCCTGTACCACTTTTCGTAAGAGTAGGCCATTGTGTGCCGGTGGGAAAAGATAAGATTTACAAAACTGCACACATACGGGGATTGGATGTAAAAAAAAACCCACATGAGTGCTTATTCCATTATCCTCGATATAAAAGAATAAATTAAAAAATGAAAAAAACAACTGGACAGAATTGGGGGAGGAGGGTGTATATGGGAGGAAACTCCAGGAATGTTCCATCATCGCCACCACCACCACCATCACCATCACCACCTCTCCAGATACCCTCTACCTTCCCCCCCCCACCCCCTACCAAGGATTCCTCGATTCCTCACCCCCCAAGAAGGGGGGAGTGGTAGGGGGTAGGTAGCCAGCTCCCTCAGTAGTGAAAAAGTTGTGGCTGAAGATAGTAGCCCAGAGAGAGATGTGGGGGATAGGCAACACACAATGGCCCTCTTTGTGCTTCCAGGATATCCAACACCTTTGCAGCAGTTGCAATATGCTGATGTGTCTCTGACCTCTGCTTCCTCTGATGGTGATGAGGATGAGGATGAGGATGTAGAGGATGATGTCTGGAGAGAAGAGTGGGAGCTAATTTGAAGTGGGGGAAGCGAAGATGAGAGAGAGAGAGAGAGAGGGAGAGAGGAGAGAGAGAGAGAGAGAGAGAGAGAGAGAGAGAGAGAGAGGAGAGAGAGAGAGAGAGGAGAGAGAGAGAGAGAGAGAGAGAGATTGTGTGTGTGTCTCCCCCCTCTCACTCCCCCCCTCTGTGTGTGTGTGTGTGTGTGTGTGTGTGGTGTGTGTGTGTGTGTGTGTGTGTGTGTGTGTGTGTGTGTGTGGATGCACGTGTACGTGTGTATGTGTGCGCAAGTGTGTGTATGAGTGTTCGCGTGTGCGAACGTGTGTGTGTGTACGTGGGCGCACGCGCGCGCATGTGTGTGTGCACGTGCGTGCGCGCGCGTGTGTGTTCATGTAAGCATATCATGTTATATTGTTTGATGCAGTATTACCTCTTACCACAGCTGCGAAAGCAGGATTATCTCCCTGCAGTGCAGAGCCACTCATTTTGGTTGACTCACTCCTGTAAACAGGATTGTAAAAACAATATTGCATGCAACTCAGACTTCTTCTTCTTCTTCATCCTGTTATCTGTCCGGTCTGTTGTTGTTGTCTCTGTCTGCCTGTCGGTGTCTGAGATTATCTTTAGCTGTGCCGTTTTTTATGGAAATCCTTGCC
>CM060316.1:68964561-68979561 GCA_030674155.1 Stramonita haemastoma
TTGTGTGCTGCTATTCACTGTTGGATCCGCCATGTTGGTTGACTATGCTGTGTCCACTGGTTTAAGTCGCAAGACAAAAACCACACTGTCCCTTTCTCCTGCCACTTTCCAGCTGGAGACTGCATTGTCAGTCAGCAGGGCGCCTAAGGTCCTCTCCACAGCTGCTGGAAGTCCAGTAACTGGCAATTTTGTATGAATTACAAGTTTTACTGTAGCTCACAGAAAATGTACGCCCTGTCCCGTAGAGAAAGAGAGAGAAAGAGAGAGAAAGAGATAGAGACAGACAAACAGACACAGAGACAGAGACAAAGACAGACAGAGATAGAGAATTGCAAATACCCAAAAGGAGTGTGAGCCCTAGCATTTATATTAGCCTACTTTACACACTATTGCAGAAAGTTGGGATTGCTGTTCTCCAGTCTGGCTGGTATGGTCCCTCTTTGTCCTGATTGTCTGAAATATCTACTTGCTTCTAAAACACTTATTTCCTGCCACACCCCTCCCCTCCCCCCTCAACCTCCCCCCTCCCCTCCCCCCCAAATCTCCCCCCATCCTCCTCCCCCATCCTCCCCCCCATCCTCCACCACCCCCCCTAGCACAGCTGGTGGCCTGTATCTCTCTGCTGCACCCCTCATCCCCTGCTGCTGATGTGGGGCCTTAAACCAATAAATTCCACTGTTGGGACGGCAGGGGAGGTAGGAACCAGCAGAGTTGTGTTGTGTGTGTGTGTGGAGGCATCAGGGAGGAATAAAAACAACAACAATACCCAAACCACTAAAAAGCAGGATAGGGGCGTGAAAAGGGCGTGAAAAAGGGGGGGAGATTAAGGGCCTGAAAGTATTCTATTCCCTTTGCAAAAGTCTGAGTCATTTTTCTGTTCATGTGTTATTGTCTGTGTTCCACCCCCTCTCTCTCTCTCTCTCTCTCTCTCTCTCTCTCTCTCTCTCTCTCTCTCTCTCTCTCTCTCTCTCTCTCTCTCTCTCTCTCTCTCTTCTCTCTCTCTCTCTCTCTCTCTCTTCCTTGTATTTTCTTCTTTTTTGTATCTGGTATGGTAAACAAAAAAATGTCCATCAATTGTTGGAAATGTCTGTCTTCTGTTTCTTTCTACGTTTTGACTGCTACCATGGAAGCCAAGCCATTGGCAACTTTTTATTTAGTTTTCCTTTCTTTTTTAATTTTGTTTGTTAGCCATTGACACCTTAAACCCACAGCATCTATCTCAGGGTCCAGGAGGCAAGAGTAGTGTAGGTGTGGCTTATCTAAGGGAAAGAAAGAGAGAAGACTTCTGGGTCTAGTGCGGCGGCTTGTCAGTTATGTGACGTCACCTGTGACTCTGCTCCTTCAGTTCAATATTTTATTTTTAAGGAAAAAGTAGGCTAGTGGAGGAAAATAAGTGCAGGTAACCACATTTTTGTTTTATAAACACCGAAAGCTCCGTTTTAGTGTAAAAGATTAGAATAGTGTAGAAGCAATATTTGCGATTTTACTCTTTGAGTGAGTCTTGTGTAACTTTTCTGCCAGTGCAAAAGAAATCTGTGATTATAAACTCGCAGTATTACTACCTCGACCGGTGCAGTTCGACAAGCAAAACATATCTGCATGTGTGGGAGAGAAGAGCACAGATTTATTTATTTATTTATTTAGTTAGTTAGTTAGTTTATTCTGTTATATCGAGGATAATGGGGTAAGCACTCATGAGCTTTTTTCATACAGTCCCCGTGTGTATGCAGTTGTGTAAATATTGTCATCTGTTCTCACCGGCACACAATGGCCTACTCTTACGCAAAGCGGAACAGGATTTAACATGTGCGCAAGATGTTCTGCGTCCGTTCACACACGGGGCCTCGGTTTATAGTCCCATCCGAAGGATGACTCAATCTAGCGTAGAAAGGAATGCACTTTTCTGCGATCTGTCCCAGCTCGGTGCTGTCATCATAAGAATTTAGTTTGATGGATGTCAGCATTCCCGTCTTCTATCCCCACGCGTTTAACAAGTGTGTTTCTTGGAGAAATAAATAGTAAAAGTAACAGAGAAAGAAGTCACACAAAAAAACAATCGTAAGGAAAAAAGTAAATCAAAGTGTTGTAAGTGGTCATTTGAACACAATCATATGTAAAAATGGAAACAACAGACTAAAACAAATGTTACTGTAAAATAACAGATCAGCTCTAGCATATCTAGTCTATATAAGATAATGCATGCATTCATTATTTCATATGCTTGTGGCCACAAGTTCACACCACACACACACACACACACACACACACACACACACACACACACACACACACACACACACACACACACACACACACACACACACACACATACTCTGTCTGTTTGTCTGTCGTCTGTCTGTTTGTCTGTCGTCTGTCTGTCTGTCTGTCTGTCTGTCTGTCTGTCTGTCTGTCTGTCTGTCTGTCTGTCTCTGTCTCGTCTCTCTCTCTCTCTCTCTCTCTCTCTCTCTCTCTCTCTCTCTCTCTCTCTCTCTCTCTCTCTCTCTCTCTCTCTCTCTCTCTCTCTCTCTCTCTCTCTCTCTCTCTCTCTCTCTCTCTCGTTGAAACAACCACAGACACACACACACACAGCTAAGCAGACAAAAAAGAGAGTCCACAATTATTATTCCACACAACTCTGGCAAAATGAAGCAATACAAGCAAAGAATAAATGCTGTTAGTGGGAGTGATGAGGGAAAGAAAGAATAGACAGGAAGGAGGATGAGGAAAGGAGGAGGAAGGGAGGAGGGGGGAGGGGAGGAGGGGGGAGGGGAGCGTGGTATCTCGTCAGTTACAGCCCCATGTCTGAAAAAGTATCCACCTAGGCCTATCTCTCTCTTGCAGGTAGTAGCGCATCGCTTCCATCACCGGGAAAGAAAACACCATCCGGAGAAGGAAAAAAAGAAAAGCGCTTATAAATATATATCTTTTCTTGCAATCAGCTTTTCCAGTTCCTTCACAAAATGATAACGTTGTCTTTAGGAATGCGTGTTTGCCTGCCTGCCTGCCTGACTGGCTGACTGACTGGCTGACTCACAGGCTGACTCACAGGCTGACTGACTGGCTGACTGACTGGCTGACTCACAGGCTGACTGACTGGCTGACTGACTGCTGACTCACAGGCTGACTGACTGGCTGACTCACAGGCTGACTGACTGGCTGACTCACAGGCTGACTCACAGGCTGACTGACTGGCTGACTCACTGGCTGACTCACAGGCTGACTCACAGGCTGACTGACTGGCTGACTCACAGGCTGACTGAATGGCTGACTCACAGGCTGACTGAATGGCTGACTCACAGGCTGACTGACTGGCTGACTGACTGGCTGACTGACTGGCTGACTCACAGGCTGACTCACAGGCTGACTGACTGGCTGACTGACTGGCTGACTGACCATAGAAGATGCTTCCTGTTCCTTTGGGAAGGACTATATAGTTCGTATTTTTGGGTGTCGCCACTGTTTGTGTGTGTGTGTTGTGTGTGTGTGTGTGTGTGTGGTGTGTGTGTGTGTGTGTGTGTGTGTGTGTGTGTGTGTGTGGTGTGTGTGTGTGTGTGTATGTGTGTGTGTGTGTGTGTGTGTGCGTGTGTGTGTGTGTGTGTGTGTGTGTTTAAAAAACCCTTTTGTTTGGAGGATAATGAATCAGCACTCATGTGGGTTTTTTTTTTTATACACCAGTCCCCGTGTGTATGCAGTTTTGTAATCTTTGTCATCGCTCCCACCGGCACAAATGGCTATCCTGATGTGTGTGTGTGTGTGTGTGTGTGTGTGTGTGTGTGTGTGTGTGTGTGTTGTGTGTGTGTGTGTGTGTGTGTGTGTGTGTGTGTGTGTGTCCATTTTGTTTTTGTTTGATTTTCTCTCAAAGCAAGCATCACTTTGTTTTCTTTTCTTCATAGAAAAAATCCCCGTTCTATGACGTCACTTCGATGATGTTCAGGCTTTGTTAGTGGTTATGGTTGTTAGTATTGCCTTTTGTATTTTTATTTTTGGCCTACAAAAGCTAACTCTACACACACACACACACACAACACACACACACACACAACTACACACACACCACACACACACACACACACACACACACAAACACACACACACACACTGTCTAATATCATTTATTGCGAATAGACTTTAAATTGAAGGACAACACACACACACACACACACACACACACAACACACACACACACACACACCACACCACACACTGGTAAAGTGTTAAGACATTATCCCTGAAGATTGAATGTGTCGACCTTGTTGGTGGAGAAACACTCGCTCGCATATTTTAAAAAAATTCTCAGCAATATAGTCCGAGCGTGAGGTATTGTAAAATCGACTAAACCTTGTTTTGTGAGATATATTAGGTTTTTCAACGGATTTTGAAACTTTAATATGTCTTTATTTGAAATCCGTTGGAGGCCAAGTTGGGAATGTTGGGCAACTCTTGATATAAAGCATTATTTATCCCTACCCTAAACACTTTTCTGGCATCACTGCGGCGTTCTAAATTTAGCTGACCCGTTCTAAATTTAGCTGACCGGGATTTTAGAAGACCATCCCAATAGCGCGCAGGGGAAGCGGCTTCTATAAACAGTGGGCCAGCTGCATGCCAGGCGCCCTGCGGCCTTGTTTTCACCCCCGTGAAACGGAATGGGTTCGCTCACAGCGAGTGGTGCCGGCGTTTGGCTTTTACACATTTTGTGTTGACTATATTGTACCATTGACACTTCTCGTTGCGTTTCTTTTGTGAAGTACAATCCTCGATTATTAAAAATAAAGCACACCATTTTATCAAACATTCTTGGCAGATCGACTGTGTGAGCGGATGCGTCTTGAGAAGCTGTTATGCTTGATCAGAAAGAGCAATGTTTTCGACCCAGAATCTTTCGTGTACCTTATTTTAGAATGTAAGCCAGAAAAGATGGAATTAGTGTGTGTGTGTGTGTGTGTGTGTGTGTGTGTGTGTGTGTGTGTGTGTGTGAGAGAGAGAGAGAGAGAGAGAGAGAGAGAGAGAGAGAGAGAGAGGAGAGAGAGAGAGAGAGAGAGAGAGAGAGAGAGAGAGAGGAGAGGAGAGAGAGAGAGAGAGAGAGAGAAATGAAATGAAATGAAATGAAATGAAAATGTTTTTATTGAACATCAGCCTTGGGCCACAATTCAAAACGAAGTGGGAGATGGGGGAGTGGATGTATGTGCATATAACGAATTTGTTCAAAGTCTCATCATAAAGCAACGGTACACACTTGATACAACGCATCTTTTTCACTATTAGATCTAGATCTACTTACTTTACATAAGTTCTGCCACTGTCTGTCTTCTTCGAATAGCACGGAATAAAAATGTTGCTAGCTGCACTAAACCACATCTACTACGTGCCTGAAGAAGAAAAGGCATAGGCACATGAAGAAGATCTTTCAGGTAACTGGTTCGTAAATCTGTATATAATGGACAAATATATATTAGATGGTATTCATCTTCAATAACGTTTTTGCACAAAGAACAGTTTTTATCTTGATTGTTGTTGCTGTATCTGTTGAGATTATTATTTAAAGGAAGAACATTCATTCTGGCCTGTGACAGTGCAACTCTGAAACAATAAATATCAATACTATGAAGATACAATTCTTTTTCAAAAACAGTCTTAAAAGATCTATATGTTGCATACCTATTACTCTCTCTCATGACACCTGACCACTCCTGAATAAACATATCAATTAATCTTTGCTTGAATGCACTAAGGAATCCCTGAATATCACCAACACCCTGTTGTAGCCAAACAATATTAAACCCTGAATTGCACAACAATTCCCTTACACTTGCTACCCAACATTTTTTACCTTTCTCATCTAGAATTAATTGCATTTCGTAGGCCTATCTTGGCAACCTCTGATTACTCATTCGTAGTAATTTTAACCAATATCTAACTGCACAAATATATGAGTTTATGAATAAAGGATATCTGGCAACTTCCCCATAAACCATTTTATTTGGTGTTTTAACAGGAACTCCCAGAAAATGTTTACAAGCCATCAAATGTATTTTTTCTACATGTTCTAAGCGATTTACTCCCCATACTTCAGATGCATATAGCAATATTGGCTTAATTTTTACATCAAAAACTTTGAAATAAACCTGGTAAGAAATATCTTTGTTTTTTTGAAATGCTCTAATTAAACTTATTAGTGCTTTTTTCCCTTTTACACACAAATGTTCTGTACCCAGCCTATGACAAAGTTTTGTCGTAAAAAACATACCCCAAATAACAATATTTATTTACAACTTCTAACTTTTTATCTCCTAAAAACCATTCCTCATCCTTACCCAAAATCCCTCCTTTCCTAAAGACCATAACTTTGGTTTTATCTGTATTAATGTTTAATTTCATATCCACACAACACTTTTGGAGAATATTCAACTGATTTTGCAGGCCTACAGGAGTAGAAGACAACAAAACATCATCTGCAAAAAGCAAAATGAACAACTCTACAGCACCTGGTATCAGTTGTACACCATGTTTTCCCTTCTCAGACATATGAGTTGCTAGTTGATTAATAAACATTCCAAACAAAGTAGGACTCAAGACACGAGAGAGAGAGAGAGAGAGAGAGAGAGAGAGAGAGAGAGAGGAGAGAGAGAGAGAGAGAGAGAGAGAGAGAGAGAGAGAGAGAGAGAGAGACTGGCCACTTTATTTGTTTGCAGTTGAGAAAATAATGCATACTTTTTTTCCTGCTGGTTACTTCAACTACGCACGCTATGGGCTCTACTGTCTGCATTCCAAGCTAGTCTACATCTTGATCTGTCCAAAAAGTTCATTGGTGGAGGACACGTCATGCGCCATGAAGCAGGTCTCTGGAATGATAGATGGTCTGACCTCTTCATGGAGACAACATACATGTGCTATAGCCATGGACCATCTGGGGTTATTGGATCCACATTAAGTGAGTCCACATTGGTTATTTGGGCATACTCTCACAGTACAATGACGCCAATCCTGCACGATCTTCAGGAGATGAAGAGAGGGAAAGAATCCCACACAGCTGTTGAGTCTCCAAAAGAAGAACACAATACTTGCCTGAAAGAAGATGCTGCAGACAGAGAGAAGATAAGAGAGGCCCTGTCAACAGGCGTTGATGTGTTTGACATCAGTAAACACCCAGAAAATGGCACATCATCAATATCTATCTTAATCAAGCAATGATGTAGATGAGCCCTCGCTGAACGTTCATGAAGCTGTTGAAATTAAATCCCAGCAATGTGAAGATTTGATATTTGAAAGCCACCGGCCCACAGGTTTCCACATAAAATGGATAAGATGCATCAGAACAATGGCTTCTGTAACAAAGAGAGCCCACAACGACCAGGCTGGACATTCATGCATAGACACTGAGTTCATTTTTGTGCGTTGTCTTGGAATCATGGCCTAAATGAAGGACAATATCTTACTAGAAACTCTCTTTTCTCATGAGTTGGCACCATTTTTTGATGTCAATAGCGCTATGCACACAACAGCTAAGTCTGCATTAAAGAACAAGCTGCTGGCTGTTCATGGAACACGTCGTCTGGACCCTGCAGATGTTGTCATCCTGGATGCCTGTGCTGTACTGTGCACGGTGTCATGGCCTGGCCAGCTTGCAAAAGTGTCGGATTTTGTGAATGCAGCTGTTGCTATCATTCTTCGTTATGCTGAAACTACTTCACAAGTTCTATATGTGGTGTTTGACCCATACCTTGAAGTGAGTACCAAGTCATGTTGTCCTGCTGGGTGACAGGAAGGATTCAGCCAGTTGTACACCCTCAGTGAGAGCACATCTCTTTAAAGCAAACATTGGTCTTGAATGGAACAGCCAACAAGCAGCCAGTCATCAAAATGATTGCAGATGAACTGAGGGTCATGGAACCAGTGAAGGGAAAGCAGATGATTACGACTGGGCCAGATCTGCAGCCATTGTGCTAGGAGTTGGTCCACTGCAGACAGCTGTCCACCATGAGGAGGCTGATGTGTTGATGGCACAGACTGTGCTTCAAGATGCAAGAAATGGACGCAAATCCATGCGTGATTTCTGATGACACTGATGTCTTGATTTGGACCCACCACTTACATTACAGGACTGATGGGTTTTCTAAAGACCTTCTGACCATGGAGTCATGCAGTTTGGGCAAATCCATCATCAAAGTAAATGAAGTCATCAGAAGACACACAAACATCATGCCACACCTTCTCTGTGCTCATGCACTCACTGGATCTTACACTGTGTCCTTTTCTGGTGTTGGCAAGCTAACTGTGCTGAAGAAGCTTTCATCATTTGATGGATTCCTGAGACTTGGGAATCTGACAGCAGAGAAGAAGGACGTCATAATTATATCCATGCTTGGATTGTGTTTCCATGCTATACAACCATGAGCAAAGAACACACCTGGAAAACTACGCGTGCTGACATCTTCAGACCAAAGATTAAAGAGAAACGACACATCGCTCACAAATTGAATTGTCTGCCACCAACCAAGACCAGCTTTGAAGCACACTGCTTATAGCCATTTATCAGGTGGCCCTGTGGAAAGGAAGCAGCAGAACACCCAACAACTCCAGACATCAGTCCTCTGAACTGTGGCTGGGAACTGTGTGGGTCCACACTCATTCCACAGCATGGATTGCGGGGACAATGACCAGCACCAGACAGGTCTTGAATCTCAACAGCTGCACCTGCAAGACTGAATGCAGTTCAACCATTTTCACCTGCACCAAGTTAGCACTGACCTGCAGGGAATTCTGCAATTGCAAAAGATTTTTTTCTGTGCAAACCCCCCAGGACAGACGTCACCAGAGACCCAGAAAATGATGATGTGGACAAGACCTGTGTGGATAGCTGATTGGATTTGAATTTATGTACCTGATTCTTTAAACCATATTTTCCAACACATGCATCCATTAATCATTCAATACTGGAATAAGCTTTATCATTTGTTTGCTTGCTTGTTTTAGATTGCCTGTTTGTTTGTTTCTGTTTGCTTTACATTATTTATTTTATTCAATAGCATGCCCAAGTATATCCATTGAAGTATTTCTTGCCTACCTTGAAAAAATACAAAAAATACGTAAAATTATGCAAAATTACGTAATCTCTTTATAAAAAGTGTACAATTGTGATGATATGAACCCCTTTCAGTTAACTGATTCATAATTTTGCATGAAAAAATATTTGATTTGAAATTAGATGTCAAATACCCTCTACTTTTAAAATTCTCTGTATCCGTGGCGGCCATCTTGGATATTACGCAATAACTCAAGATGCCCAACATTTACGACTTGGCCTCCAACGGATTTGGATTCAGCACCCCAAAATCCTTTAGAATCACCAAAAAAACTAAATATATCTCTCAGAACAAGGTTATCCGAATTTCGCCTGGACTAATAGCAAATCTTGGGGCGAAGATCACCACAATAAAAAAGCTGTGTCCTTTTAGTCAGGAATCCCCCCCTCCCCCCATTAATGTACTAAGGAGGTGCAATGGCACCATGTGAAATGTATGCAGAATGCAGATGTTCGTGCAAAACACACACACACACACACACACACACACGCACACACACACACACACAATAAAGATCCTTTTGACTTGACTTCACACACGCACACACTCGTTTAAGCGGCATAGATATAGAGGTTTGTATAAGCATTGTTTTCAGAATCAAGGAATAATACTAAAATTTGGATACAAGTAAAAAGTATCATTTGGATATCCAAGTATGTGATAGGCCTAATTCCCTCAAAAAGAAAAATAATACTAGGGAGGTAGTCTAGACGTGGGGAGGTATTAACGAAATGAGTACCCCTTGACAGGGACGCATTTCTGCGAGTTTCGATAACCCTCTGTACCACAACGGACCACCCGCTTCACACAGCGTTTCAGAGCATTAAATACCCCAATAATTCCCTGGCCTCTCCACACAGAAGGTGAAACGTTACTGTTGATTAAAAGGATGATGTGACATTGCTTCGAGTTAACAGCCTTTTTCCAGTCCCGGCGTTTAACTTCAAATACAACACTGGGTTTTATTCTGAAATAAAACATTTCAAAATTGTTGGATTTGGGCAAAATTTTGTTGATTTTTCTCCCATTAAAATCTTTGAGGAGCTCAAGAACTGATTGCTCTATCTTTATACCGCACTGTGTGTGTATGTATGATGGTGTTCGGGAATTCCCCTTGTTGATACGAACATGACATTAACGGTTTAGTCAGTTGAGTCGCAGATATGTTCTGGATTACTTCGTTTTGTTGTAGTGTATACAAAAACCGATAGCTGATATACCCTCACATTGAACACTGTACGAGTTTCTTTAGTATTGATATTTGTCAAAAAGTCAATCACAAAGTGAGTAAGATAGCTTTCAGCCTGAGGTCAGCAGAATGACTCGTTCCGGGAATTCATATTTTGGGGCTGTGGCAAACTTGGGCATAAGCTGTAATGAGTCAGCATTTCTGTCTGCACATGTGTAGAAATCAATGCAGGAGGAATGATAGAGAGCAAGAAAACATGTTCGGTTAGTGTCCAGTGGTTCTATCAAAACTGGGCATGTTCATGCATTCCAGTACAAAAGAAAAGTTCTGAGAGGCAAGGCAAGGCAAGGCAAGGCAAGGCGAGGCAAATACTTTTGTTTTTTATTCGAGGATACTATATAAGAACTCGTGTGCTTTTTAAAAATTTTTTTACATCCAGTTCCCGCCTTTATCAGGGATAAGATCAAGATAAACACACACACATTTCCAAGTGTGCAGGTACCTAGGTACACATACACACACACTTACACACACACACTTACACACATACACACGCGTGCGTGCACACGCGTGCGCGCACGCATACACACACATTTGCACGAGTGCAGGTACCCAGGTACACACACACACACACATACACACATCTTTGAAATAGAAGAACAGAAAGAAAAAAAAAACATGCATGCTGGCTCAAAAGTTTTCACATAAACAAGCAAGCAAGAATGAACTATGGTGTCCACAACCAGACCCCCCACTACTTCTAATCCTAAACCACCTCTCTGTGGAACAACTTCCTCATGATACAGAGGTTTCCATTACTGTCAATTCATTATACTTCAAAAGCCAACCATGATTTGTTTTACACTGGGCTAACTTTCAAAGGGAAAAGGTTTGGAAATAAATCAATTGTAGAAAAGGGTTCTTGCCTAACAAGATGGATCGAATGCACCGTATGCATGCAGCAGGTGGACGCATTGACAATTTCAATAACTGTAAATGGGGGAGGGGGAAATGAAATGAAAGGAAAATTAAATTATTATTATTATTATTATTATTTATTATTATTATTATTTTGTTTGTTTTTAATTGAACCTCAGCCTTGGGCCACATTTCAAAACAAAGTGGGTGATGGGGGAGTGGATATGCGTGTTTATAACCAATTTGTACAAAATTTCACAATAAAACAACAAAACCCATTTGATACAACTCTTCTTTTTTCTATTACTTAGTTTACATAAGTTCTGCCATGGTCTTTCTTCTTCGAACAGCATGGAATAAAAATTTTACAAGCTGCTCTGAACTATATTTACTATGTGCCTGAAGAAGAAAAGGGGGAGGAGGAGGAGAAGGGGGTGGCCGAGTGGTTAGAGCCTTGCGCTCGTGATCTGAGGGCCTGGGATTGAGCCACCCTAGGGGCAGGTCACATTGTGAGAGGAGAGGGCAAAAGATGGACAGAAGAAAGGTATGCAGAACAGTAACCAAGATACGGCTACGGAACACCTGGCAGACGGGCGACTAGATGTCTTGATGACATCAAAGAATACATAGGTGTGACGTGACATAAAGAGTACAAGACAGGAGCCGATTGGAAGAAGGATGCTACAGAGAGCTACATCTTTAATTTTTTTTTTTTAACTGTTTTATTTCAAGGATAATGGAAGAAGCACTCACGTGCTTTTTTTTTTTTTTTTTTTTTTTTTTTACATCTAGTTCCTGTGTGTATGCAGTTTGGTAAATTTTGTCATCTGTTCCCACCGGCACACAATGGCCTACTCTTCCAAAAAGTGGAACAGGATTTAACGTGTGCGCAAGATGTTCTGCGTGCGTTTGCACACGGGCCTTGGTTTATAGCTTCATCCAATAGACTTGTGGGGAGAGTGGAGTCTGCACTGATTTTAACTCTTGATGACATGAAAGAATACACAGGTGTGACATGACAGGAGAGGTAAAAGACAGGAGCCGAAAGAAGGATGCTGCGGAGAAATACATCCTGCAGAGGACGGAGAATGGATAATGCCTGGGGAACGGTAGGCACCCGTCAGTCTCCGATGACTATGGAGTTACGCTCCAGGCTTTAGAGCGTAAAGCCTGGGTAGGTAAAGTATGGCGGGCAAGCTGTTACCCATACAGCAGAACCCCCCACCCCTTTCCACATCGCTAGAATGGTTCACTGGAAAGGCAATCGCCGATACGAATGGTTCCAGTGCCATCGCAGGAGCCGCCAGAACGTTGCCATATAGGCCTACAGCCCCGAACCGCCCTATGAACTCCAACTCCCCGATTATTCATCGGGGATGGTGTCTAAACACGACCCTGTGTGCATGCTGTATTTTCTATTTTTTTAAAAATACTTTTTTTTTTTACATTGTTGTCATCCACTCCTACCAGAACAATGGCCTGTTCTTCCCGAAATGCGGAACGAGTTTTTAACTTGTGAGCAAGATGATCTGCGTGCGTTCGCACTCAGGGCCTCGGTGTATATAGTCTCCTCTGAAAGACTTGGACATTCAGCTCGATTTGGGGGTAACAGAAAAGAGGAAAAAACACGGACACAACCAAGTCTTCTGCTTATTGTCTGTCCCCTGGTATAGTATCTTGCCTCTGGAGTTAGCCCCCCCTCTTCCAAAATGTCCTAACAGATGTCAGGGTTATTTATTTATTTATTTATTTATTTATTTATTTATTTATTCTTTTATATCGAGGATAATGGAATAAGCATTCATGTGCTTTTATTTACATCCAGTTCCCGTGTGTATGCAATTTTGTAAATGTCATCAGTTCCCACCGGCACACGATGGCCTACTCTTACGAAAAGCGGAACAGGATTTAATGTGTGCGCAAGATGTACTGTGCATTGATGCACAGGGTTGTTGTAGGAAGTGCAGTGTATAAAGGATCTGCTGTCAAGTTGCTGCCCTCAGAAGAAGCAGGGGCGTCAGTCCCAGTCACACATTAACAGACAGGCCCTGCATGTTTGCTGATAACGTTGTTGCTGCTGTGCAGTGCAATAGATACTTTCCTGGTTCTGTCTGGTGAGTGCGATTGTTGTTATCAGACATCGCTGACGCTGGTTTTGTTGCCGTTTCTGTGGGAGAGGTGCCAAGGAGAGAGAAATATTCGACAGGATGGAATTCAGACTGTTATTATACCTTTTATTCAGAAGGTCCGCTTGAGTCGTGTCTCTTAGTGCACTTACATTCTTATAGGCCATGGGTGCGCGCGCGCGCGCGCGCGCGCGCGCGCGCGCGCGTGTGTGTGTGTGTGTGTGTGTGTGTGTGTGTGTGTGTGTGAGTGTGTATGTGTGAGTGTGTATGTGTGTGTGTGTGTGTGTGTGTGTGTGTGTGTGTGTTGTTGTGTGTGTGTGTGTGTAAGTGAATGTGTGTGTGTGTGTGTGTGTGTGTGTGTGTGTGTGTGTGAGAGAGAGAGAGAGAGAGAGAGAGAGAGAGAGAGAGAGAGAGAGAGAGAGAGAGAGAGAGAGAGAGAGAGAGAGAGAGAGAGAGAGAGAGAGAGAGAGAGAGAGAGAGAGAGAGAGAGAGGAGGGAAAACGACTAGCGATGTTGTGTGTGTTGGGGAAGAAGTGATAGATCTAGTTGAGGAAGATTAGACGGACTGATGCTTGCACATGTGCGTGTATGTGTGCGTGTGTGTGCATGCTTACATGCCTATCTGCATATGTCTTCGGAACAGAGAGAGAGTGTGTGTGTATGCGTGCGTGTGTGTGTGTGAGAGAGAACAAATTTTTTTGAACAAATTTTATTTTTCAGAGGGTAATAGATTAAGCACTACATGCTTTTTTTAACATCCAGCCCTCGGGAAAAAACAAACGAATAAGAAATAGAAATAGAAAACGAGCATAAAAAAGCTTAATAACAAGAGGGAAAAAATCATGGGAAAAATATGCATAATTACAAAAATCCAAAGAAAGTAGTACTCATTCTCTCTCCCGATCCCCCCACACACACACACACACACACACACACACACACACACACACACACACACACACACACACACACACACACACACACACCGAAAGGCAAGCAAGAAATAGAAAAACATTACAGAGAGAAGAGAGAGAGGGAGAGAGAGAGAGAGAGAGAGAGAGAGAGAGAGAGAAGAGAGAGAGAGAGAGAGAGAAGAAGACAGACAGACAGACAGACAGAGACAGACAGACAGACAGACAGACAGACAGACAGACAGACAGACAGACAGACAGACAGACAGACAGACAGACAGACAGACAGACAGACAGACAGACGGACGGACAGACAGACAGACAGATAGAGACATAGAGACAGAGACAGAGACAGATTAAATGTATATATGGACAATAAAAAACACACCAAAAAAATAAAAATAAAAATAAAAATAATAAAATAACAGAAATGCATAACAACAGAAACTAACTGTACTATCCGAGGAAAAAATTCATGTAATTGAGACTTCTAGTGGTTTGATCAAAACATTTGTGGTGAAAGCAGAGAGATATTTTCATGAGTCATCAGAAAATCATACAACAAAAACTTAAATCTTGAAAACTTTGATTCATATTTTAGAAAGGTTGGGAGTCTATTCCAAAACCAGCTCCCAGAATATATTAGACTTGATTTAAACAGAGTAATGGTTGGTAAAGGAAGGTTGATTTTATGTGAATGTCGAGAGTCGTTTACACTGAACATGCTGCTTAAGGAAGATGGGGCATTACCATGAAGGATTTTATGCATTAGT